>JAWDJD010000001.1:379173979-379773979 GCA_035047305.1 Bradypodion pumilum
ATCTTTTCTTATATATATTTAAAAATTGCATCATCCGATTTTAGCATTATCCGATGCATTCGTTATCTGAGGTATTACTGTACATATCTCATTATCTGTGACCTCTGTACTTGATGTGTATAAACTGATGCTGTGAATTCTCACTCCCATGTCTGACGAAATTGACTTGATCCACGAAAACTAACATTCAAATACAGCAGTTAGTCTTTAAAGTGCCATAATGTTTGTTTATTTTTTTGTTTACTCACTGATATGCTTTTCTTTTGCTGTTATTCATGGACTACAGCAGGGGTGCCCAAACTAAGGCCCATGGGCCGGATCTGGCCCCTGACACCAATTCATCTGGCCTATGCCACCCTTGCTGCTCCTGGAAGTGGAAGAAAAATGCAGTAATGGTAGCGTGGGCCAAATGAATTTGTGTCAGGGGCCGGATCCTGCCCACGGGCCTTAGTTTGGGCATCCCTGGTTTAAGCAGAGAAAATGACAGCCTAAAAAGATCTATCTCATTCTGTTGCAAAACAGATTGCAAGGTGTGTTTTACTTCTGCTTCTGGTGGGAGGAACCATGTGACAAAAAGTTTGGGCACCCCTGGACTACAGTGTGTATTTTAAAAATATTTTCTAGTGTAACACTAGATGGTGCTCGTTGATCATATATCTATATATTTCAGAGATTGCAAGAGACCAAGCTAAAATAAACTCTCCTTACCCCTTTTTATTGTCCTTTGTTAACCCCAGGAGAAAAGCACAGTCTGTGAATCATTTAGTCAAATGAGTTCATACATTATGTATAAAATCAAATGATACAAAACTGTGGCAGTAGTTTTAGTTGAGAAGAACCTCAGTCAAGGAATACTGTGGATGGTGGGGAGTGCTTTCCTATGCTATTGTAGGATTTGATAGAACTCTTCTTCAGATTTGATGCTTCAAGTAAAAAAGTTAAAAATTCAGTGGACCCTCGATTAACGACACGTTTGAATAGCATCATTTCCACTTACCGACGCGTCATCACTCGCCACGTGACTATCTGCACAACAATGAAAAACCGTCGTTGTGTGGATTAATTACTTTTTTAAAACGTCATTGTGCGGATAATGAGAGTTTTTTGCTGCTAGATGACGCAGCTGCCATTGAAAACCGCACAACGATGTTTCCTCTATAGCGACACTACTTGAGGAACCAAGCAACGTCGTTATATGAGAGTCTACTGTTGGGAGATATTCTTGAGGCTTGAGGTTAAACCTGACATATGCCTGAAGTTTTAAAAAGCCTTAAAGTAGGGCAAAAGAGCACGTGGACATCATCAGTTAAACTCAGGGTTTATTACAAGTTACTGTACTAGTTAACACACACACCTCACACCCCCCAAAAAAATCTCTCAAAATTTAAGAAAGATGCTGTCAAGTCACTCATATGTCTGACAAAGTGGACAAGATCCACCAACGCTAACGATAAAATACAGTAGTTACCCTATTTGCTGGCACATAAGACTCATTTCCCCCCTTTAAAATACACTGGAAAATGGAGTGTGTTGGGTGCGTATTGTGAATTTGTGTTTGTTGTATTTTTTATTATTGTATTTTTGTTTTGTTTTGGTTATGTAGAATTATGGTAGTACCACAATAGTTAATAAATTTTTGTAGGATTAAATAAGGTAATCATAAATAGTTATAAGTATATATAAATGAGTATAGAATTGGATATTTGAAATGAATAAGAAATAGATACTATAGTAAATGTAAGCTTTATATATAGTTTTATATTGCTTTATAAAATATTGGAATGTATTCACTGAGATATATGAAAGGTGGGGAGGTACTACAGTGTTAAAGTTGTATTTTGTTTTCATGGTCTTTTTGTATTTGTATTGTATTTTCCTTGTTATGATTTTGTTATAATTTTCTGAAAATTTAATAAAATTATTTTAAAAATGGAGTGTGTCTTGTACTGTATATCGTGGCCTATAGTGGGCTATTTTGGTAATAACGAGGTGCGTCTTTTACTCCAGTGCGTCTTATATGCTGGCAAATATGGTAGTCTTCAAGGTGCTACAAAGCTTTTTGTCTTGGTTTGTTTACTCTTCGATATGCAGTGTTTTAAATGTTCTTCAGACAAAAGCTCTCATAATCTCCCTGTCAACATAGCCTTAATAAAATCACCACAGAAAAGCTTTTTTTTCCCCCAAAATGATTAGGTCCCACACAGCATCTGTCTCCAGGCTCCCCAGAGACTCATCTCTGTACCATTTTCAGCATGGAGATCTCCTGTACAATATGGAAAGTCTAAAGTGCAGAGGCCCTGTAGGTATGGGTATAAAAACCATCCCACTAAGATAGGGATTCTCAACCTGCAGCCCATAGGCTGGATGCGGCCCACAGCATCATTTCATGCGGCTCCCCACTTCCTCCACCACACCAGGAAGTGTCGTGTGGTGGAGGAAGGGCAAAATGGTCATCTGGCCCCCGGAAACTGTTTGAGGGAGCGTGACCAGGACCCCAGCTTTAAAAGATTGAGAACTCCTGCACTAAGATTACAAACAGGATACAATGCCAAAGTGTGGGGGAGGCAGGTCTCACAAGAATTTAGCTCTCTCTCATTTGTTGGCAGGCTATCATCGGGAAGATGGAATTGCTTCATGTTTCCACAATCTGTCATGTGTTGGGGTGGGCCTCTGAGATTGTCCTGATGCTCAGGAGGAACTGCTGCATTTCTAGGAATGTGGAAATGTCTCCTTCACTTTCATCCCCATTCAATTCTTTTAAATCTCAGCATCGACACAGTTGAATTTGCAGGAATTAAATTGCTGAAGACTTCAAATAAGTAAATCAAATATCGTATTTTCCGGTGTATAAGACGACTGGGAGTGTAAGACAACCCCCAACTTTTCCAGTTAAAATATAGAGTTTGGAATATACTTGCCGTATAAGACTACCTCTCTTCCAATGCACACCAAATAAAAATTAACCCACACTCAACCCGAAGACGTGCAGCCCTCCGAGTCGAATGAGCAGGTTCTGGTGGAGAGCCAAGCCATGCTCACGTTCTCCTCCTCAAGGTACAGGAAGATGTGTGCAGCTTGCTTCCCCTTGCTTCATACTCCCCGCACAAAGCAGGGACTCGGCCGCAGCACCCCCCACCATATGCGCCGGACATATGAAGCAAGGGGAAACAAGCTGCAGTTAAGTACCTGTCCTATAAGACGACCCCCGACTTTGGCACAGATTTTTCGGGGTTAAAAAGTAGTCTTATACACCAGAAAATACAGTACTTAAAAACTTGGGCCTGGATGGACAAACCTCTCTCTCTCCAAGCAGTTTCTACATTGACCTTTTATAGCTTCTTCCATCCTGAATATTACAAACTTTGTGTATTGAGTACATTCTCAGGGGAAAAAAAACGTGAAACTTCATACTCATCCATCTGTATTCATGGCTAGATTTTAAGAAAGAACAAAATGTGGGAGCTGAATGCTGTAGAAAAGATCCTGCGGTAAACATTAATCCCAGGTACAAGTTTCATTTTGGATATGTCACTTGGATATGTCACTCCCTTTGGCTGGGAGCACCCCATTACCTGGAATACCTGAAACCCAAAGTTTGTAGCACCCATGGTGATTTGGGTGCAATACCTGTGAGCCAAGATAATGAAACACCATGGTGAAAAGGTTCCATTTACCCTGGGCACATGTTACCAAAATACAAAATACATCAGAAGAATAATTTTCAGGATCAATTATATTATATTTATTTTAGTACAGATTTCTCTGGCAGAAAGATTGCAAAGAGTAAAACAAAATCTATATCTATAAAACAGAGGTGTGGTCTTGTATGTGCTCTAAGAGAACCCACACCCCTGGACCAATCTCACTGAAAATTGGCACACACCTAACTTGGGCTTTTGAGATCAGTGCTGTGGGGGTCTCGAAACCCATTTTGGGGTTTATGCCCCACAAATTGGGATGCAAAGGGGACACCCCCACCGACGGGAGAGAAAGCAACAGACCAGCAGTACTGCGCATGCACACTGCAATGAAACAGCAGTACTGCGCATGCGCACCACAGCCTCCTTACTTTTTATCACAGCACTGAAGACAATAGGTGGAGAAGATGGTACAGATATAAGAATCATCACCAGCCTTGATTAGAATCAGACTGCTCAAGTCAGAGTGGAAGAGCAGGGTCAAATTTGCAGTTTTGCTTCCCCCACATGTGACGCTGCACTCTTCCTCCACAGAAAAAAAAGAGGAAAGCGGGGCCCGGTCCTGGTGGCGGCAGTATAAGCAAGGAAATACCCCCCCCACTAACCCCCCCACACCCCTTCGTCTGGAACGTTCCCTCCTAAACCTCTACTACCCCTTCTGCCCCAAAGAAATCGTGGTTGAGAGGGGGCCGGAAGGAAACTGGAGAGAGAGAGAGAGAGAGAGTATAGCAACCAAAACTGGCTCATTGCCGGGAACTGTGGAGGGGCGTGGTTTTGAAGGTGCCCCCAAAAGTTCCAGAGGGAGAGCTCCATGCAGGGGGGGGGGAGAGAAGAGAATATACTTTTGGGGGCACAGAGCAATCCCAATCCTTTTCCCAGCAGAGTTTTTGGCCTCCTCCACCTCCTGCGCACTGACCCTCCCAAACAAGAAAGAGTCCTGGAAAACTGAAAAATGTGAAATATTTTGCCCCCTCCCTCCGCTCTGTGCAAGTAGCTTGGGTTTCCACATGGGCGCTTCTGTCCTCCAGAGGGAAAAGCAACGGGGTGGTGGTGGTGGTGAGAGAAAAGAGATTGCTTTCTCTCAATGGCGATCTGGGGGTGAAGGGACAGGCAGCATTGGCTCTTTGGCTACAAACAGATGAACACCAAACTCTAGAGTCGGATATGAGCAAGGATAACCTTTACCTTTAGCAAGAGTGGGGGGTTTGCCAGACAAGAAGGCTGCCTAGAGAGGAGAATGGCAGACAAGAGGGATTCCTAGAGAGAAGCATGCCAGTCAAGACAGGTTCCTATAGAGGGAGTATGTCCTTATTGTGTATGCAAGCAGCTCTCCCGATTCTGCACGCTACTCAGCTGCCACAGTAGCGCAGCTGAGGAAGATCAGCCCATGCAGATCCAATTAACCAATCAGCAGCTAGCGCGGGAAACCGCCCGGTTTAAGGTGTACCTTAGTAGCTATGCAGTACGCCCCCAATGATGTCATTTCCACCACAGCCAATGAGTATCCATGGCGGGGAATTCAAATACAGTATATAAGGAGCTGCGTCTCCTACATGTGCCCATGTACAGATTGACCATGCTGAAATAAAGAAGTGTTTGGCCCGCCTGCCGGCTCCATGTGCAATAAATCTGCCTACATCAAATTGGTGACGAGGATGGGATAATGGCTTCCCACAGAGTAACCTTTGCACCATTCGAAGCCCGAGTCATGAGACCTGTATGAGGAGCAGTTCCTGTACGCCATGGATGCCAAGGGCATCGAAGACGAGGCTCAGAGACGAGCCTGCCTCCTGGTTCAGTGTGGGTTGCCGACCCTGGAGCTGGTGAGGAACCGCCTAAGGTCAGTTCCCCTTGCCGAGATCCTGAAGCGCTGTGGGCACACTTCTGGCTGAAGGTGTCCGTGTTCCCGGCTCAGCTGGGCTTCCACCGGCGTGACCAGTGGGCCGGAGAGAGCGTGGCAGACTACGTCACTGCGCTGAGACTGGCGGCCGTCCCTTGCCACTGGGGCACCCAACTGAGCGAGGTGCTGCGAGACCGCCTCCTCCTCGGCATGCGAGACGAGGAGGCCCAGCGGAGACTTTTGGCCCGGGACGAGGACATCACCTTTGATCAGGACCTCAGAGCTGCCCAGGCTGCAGAGGCGGTAAAAGACGGGGTGCGTGCATGTTGGGCGAGAACCGGTGCCTCAGATAACCCGTCATCTGCTGTGCAGGTCCATAGATGCTCGCCTCGCAGGCAGCGAGAGCCGAGAGCCACGGCAGCCGCCGCCGCATCCTCATCCGACCTCAGCGAGAGTGAAAGTGAACCCGAGGTCCACAAGGTGAGGAAACGACCTTCCGAGAAGAACCGGAGAGACACCGCCGAAGCGAGCAGATGCTGTGAGGGGTGCAGGGGCGCACACGACCGGAGGAAGTGCCCTTTCAGGAAAGCCGAGTGCCACAACTGCGGGCATTTGGGCCACATCGCCAAGGTGTGCAGACAATGCCGAGAACCTGACCGGACCAGCCGCCGGAAGGACCAGAGCGTGGGGAAGGTGCATGTGGAGGACACAGTGGTGAGACGTGTGTCGTACCGGTGCACCCTTTTTTTGTTGTTAAAGTACTATTGCAGGGGGTCCAGGTGAAGATGGAGGTGGACTCAGGGACTGCCTACTCCATTATCTCGCAGACCGAGTTTCTGCGCATACCCCCTAAGGACCGCACCAAACTTAGAGCCCTCCAAATGAACTTGAGGGATGTCCAGGGAAGCTATATCCCAGTCCTGGGGGTGGGGGATTTCACCGTATGGTTTAAGAACTTCACCAGGAAGTTGCCCTTAGTAGTCCTTAAGGGGGGGAGGGTCCAGCTGCCTTTTGGGGACCCAGTGGTTTGAACCACTGGGAATTGCATTGACTGGAATAAACGTCGTCCGAGGCGACCCCATCCAAGACGTGTGCAACACACACCTGGCAGTCTTCAGGAAAGGACTTGGGGAGTACAAGGGGCCTCCTGTGGACTTTGATATGGACCCTTCCATCTGCCCCGTGCGCCTCAAGCTGCGCAGAGTGCCCTTCGCACTAAAGGACAAAATAGGGGCGGAGTTGGACAAACTGGTGGGTCAGGGAATTTTGGTACCAGTGGACTCTGCGGAGTGGGAGACTCCAATTGTAACGGCAATGAAATCTAACAGGGAGGTTAGGATTTGTGCTGATTACAAGTGTACTATTAATAAGGCAATCCGCCCCAATGCCTACCCGGTGCCGGTAGTTAGCCACTTGCTGGCCAAGTTACATGGGGTGAGGTGTTTTGCGAAGCTGGACCTAGCTCAGGCTTACCAGCAATTAACGGTCACACCTGCAACCGCAGCTGCCCAGACAATAGTGATGCACAAGGGTGCCTTTAAAGTGACACGCCTCGAGTTCGGCGTGAATTCAGCTCCCGGTATCTTTCAGGCGCTTGTGGAACACCTACTTAAGGAACTCCCCGGGGTTTTGCCATACTTCGATGATGTATTGATAACTGCTGGGGAGAGTCAGAGCTAGCACAAAGGTTAGACCGGGTTCTGTCCGTATTTGAGAGGGCTGGGTTACACCTGAGAAGGGACAAGTGCATTTTTTACGCAAATGGGGTAGAGTTCCTGGGGTTTAGGATCACCCCCGATGGGGTAAAGCCATCCAAATCAAAGGTTGCGGCCGTTCAGGATGCCCCCACACCAGCTACTAAGGCAGAGCTGCAGTTGTTCTTGGGGCTCCTGAATTTCTACCATTCCTTCCTCCCATGGAAGGCATCTGTGGCAGAGCCGCTGCACCGCCTACTGAAAAAGGACGCAGTCTGGTGGTGGGGGAAGGCTCAGGAATGAGGGTTCAGTGAGTTGAAGAGGCTTCTCTCTTCCGAAGCGATTCTAACTCACTTCGACCCCAAGAAACCCTTAGTGTTAGTATGTGATGCCTCACCGGTGGGGGTTGGGGCTGTCCTATGCCATGTGTTTGGGGATGGGAGGAAGGTGACAATTGCATTCTATTCGAGATCCCTCTCGAAAGCAGAGCGCAATTACACCCAGAAAGACAGGGAGGCCCTCGCAATTATCACAGGGACAAAGAAGTTCCATGACTTCCTGTATGGGAGGGAGCTCACCGTTGTCACGGATCACAAGCCCCTCCTAGGTATCTTTGTCACAACCAAGCCCACCCCATAGATCTTGTCCCCTAGGATGTTAAGGTGGGTGATCTTCCTAAATGCATACCAGCTCACGCTGGTGCATCGCCCAGGGATGCACTTTCCAGGTCTCCCCTCTGGGAGAGCCCGAGTGCGAGGTTGAGCAAGAGCACCAGGTGCTGCTCATCGAATCACTCGAATCGCCCCCAATTGTGCGGGCAGATATCGCCAAGGCAACCGCCAAAGACAGGGTCTTGTCCCAAGCATTGGCGTGGGTTAAGAAGGGCTGGCCCTTAATGTCTCCTTCTGAAGAACTCGATCCGTTCTTCAGGAAGCATTTCGAGCTGTCGCTCGAGAGAGGATGCCTCCTCTGGGGGCAAAGAGTAGTAATTCCCAAGGTCCTGCGAGCCAAGGTCTGCTCCATATGAGCCACCTGGGGATCGTGAAGTAAAAGGCCCTAGCAAGGAGCTACTTCTGGTGGCCCAAGATAGATGAGGATATAGAGAAACTGGTGAGCCAGTGTGAGAGCTGCCAGCAATTGCAGCTCGAGGAGCAAAGGCTACCCCTCAGGGAGTGGGACGCAGCATGCTGTCCGTGGTCCAGACTCCACATGGACTTTGCCGGGCCCTTCAGGTGCACAATGTTCCTACTCACGGTCGACGTATTCTCAAAATGGCTCGAGGTCATTCCAATGAGTAACACGTCCTCCGTGGCCACAATCAAGCATCTACTAAGGATGTTCGTTTGTTTCAGAATTTCCGATGTGCTAATTTCGGATAACGCATCCATATTCACGTCCTCGGAATTCCAAGCGTTCCTCAAGTGGAACGCAATCAGGCACATCACCTCTGCCAAGTGGAGCGCATGGTCCGCACCACAAAGGCGTTAAGGAGAATGGGTCCGGGGAACCTGGAGCTTCAGCTCTGCCAATTCCTCATAAGCTACAGGGTCACCCCACTAGCCTCAGGGCAATCCCCCTCGGAACTCCGGATGCGGAGGAGAATCCCAACATTGCTTGACCACCTAGATCCTTCTAGGGTGGAGGATAGGGGTACAAATGTGTCAATAGAGCAGGAAAAGGTGTTTGGGATAGGTGACCCAGTTTATTGCAGGAACTATGTGAGTTCAGGATCAGCGTGGGTGCCTGGGGAGGTAGTAGAGCAAACCGGACCTGTATCATATAAAGTCATGACAGACTCAGGGTTACTGTGGCGCAGACACGCTGACCAACTTAGGAGAAGGGTCAGGGGAGCCACAAGGAGATTTGATACAGAGGAACCCATTGAAAGGAGTGATAGAGAGGGTTCAACGTTAGGGTTGCCTCCTACCCGCTTAACCCAAGGGGGGGGGGTACAGGATTGAACATTACAGGCTGCACGGAATCACCGGAGTCAGCCTTTCAGCCCGAGGAAGCGGACCCCCAGTTTGATTTTTTGTTTCAGGATGGGAGGAGTTTTCCCGAGTGTTCCCCCACTCGTCCCAGAAAACAGCGGGGCTTTGAGTTCTCCCAACGGTCCCCTCATCCTCCCCGAACTAGGGATACCCCACCTTTTCCCCTGCCAGGATTCGATGGGGCCCTTAGTTTTCCAGAGGGAGAAGCCCAGGCATCCCAGGGAGCATTTCTGAACCGGCTGGCCGGCCACAGCAAAATCACCGGCCCCCACTATGGCTAGGGGACTTCATCCCATCCTAGGGGGGAGGGATATTGTGTATGCAAGCAGCCCTCCCGATTCTGCACGCTACTCAGCTGCCACAGTAGCGCAGCTGAGGAAGATCAGTCCATGCAGATCCAATTAACCAATCAGCAACTAGCGTGGGAAAGCACCCGGTTTAATGTGTACCTTAGTACCTACGCAGTACGTCCCCAATGACGTCACTGCCACCACAGCCAATGAGTATCCATGGCGGGGAATTCAAATACAGTATATAAGGAGCTGCGTCTCCTACATGTGCCCATGTACAGATTGACCATGCTGAAATAAAGAAGTGTTTGGCCCACCTACCGGCTCCGTGTGCAACCAATCTGCCTACATCAAAGTCCTACAAGAGGGATTCCTAGAGAGGGAGCATGCCCAACGAAAGAGATTCCTAGAGATGATTTTTTTGAACAAAACAGCAGAACTGCGCACACACACACCGCAACGAAACGGAAGTACTGCGCATGAGCACCACAGCCTCCTGACTTTCTTTAAAGAAAAGAAAAACCTGAGCAAGGCTGGGTAATCAGCTAGTATAGGATAAACAAAACTGTGAAGCAATTTAAACATCCCATAACATTTGGCCTTTATAGCATGGAAATCTGTAGTCACATGGCTGGATCAGAAAGGATGGCAATCCAGCCACAAGAGTAGCAAAACCAGTTCCTTTTAAGCAGAAGTTCACAATGGAGAGGAGGAGTGGGACACTTGCCCACACCCCATTGGCCCAGAATTTCACATGGGAGGGGAGTAGGTCTGCCCCCCACACTTGATTCGCCTAGGAGTGTCCACATGGAAGGGGAATAGCAGAGTTGATCACATGGGAGAGCAGGAGGTATGGCTAGCCATGCGACAGACATGGCGGCTGCCATGATGGAGGAGGAGCTGGGTGTGGCTTATCTCAAGAGGAAGCTAGCAGGAGATTTAATTGGCCATGCCCAGATAGTTAGCCCCGCTCACAGTGTGGTAGAAAATATTTTTTGATGCCCATCACTGCATTTTATGCAGCATCTTGAAGTCTAGCTATAAAAGATACCCTAACCCTCACCCCCAAGAAACTGTTACAGATGGCAAACTAATAGGCAAACATGTTGGTTTGGGAAAATGCCCCTGATAATACTCAGCAGACACACCCAACAAGTTTCCAATCTGCAGGCTAGTATCATATCCTTGGATGATATCTTGGATCAAATAAGGATTAAGGAGCTTGTGGGTAGGGGTGGTGCTACTGATGGTAACTTTTCACTTTGCCTTATATTCCTTGAACTCATTAAATCATGTTTGAGCAGTTCCACAAGTTTCAAGTTTATAGATACCAGGACTGAAGATGCCGTGGCCTAATACCTTGGTGCTTGGCAGGAGCCATGGTGCTGGCACTACACAACATAATTTCCTTCATTTCAGACAAGCTCTGAGAAATCTTTCTTAGGTGATTCATTTCTGTGGCTAATCCTCAAGATTAAAAAAACCAAGTTGTGCCATTACATAAATCTTCTGATTTTCTCTTTTCTGTCCTGTCCTGAGCCAGGTTTGATACAGTGTGTTACTTAGCCTTGCTTGTTTATATATAAACAAAGGGGCTGTGGTGGCTCAGTGGTTAAGAAGCTTGCCTTGTTAGCTGGAAGGTCGGCAAGTCAGCATTGAGACCAGGATACTGCATGACAGATTGAGCGCCCATCTCTGTCCCAGCTCTTGGGGACATGAGGCGCCTCATTCAGGCATTCCCTAAGCAGAGTTTCTCCAGCAAAAATCCTTTCAACCTAGAATAATTTCTGACATAAAATTATTATTATATAAACAAAGGTTGACAACAAGCTTAGCATGTGTTTATCTATATGTGCAATACTTACTGGATCTTAACCTTATCTATGGCATAAAACCATGTCTTACACTTGTAATCTTGTCTGAAGCTTATGTTTTATAACATTAAAGTATCTTTAAAGTCTAATCCTTAGACATGTATTTTTTTAGGAGATGCCACTGTGGAAGGGAAAAGACATTGATCATTTAGACTGCACACTGTCTTTAATGCCTTCTTTGATAATCTGAAGGTATAGCTGAAGAATTAAAAACAGCAATCAGATTGAGCCCCATTATAACCTGATATTATTAGTAATATGCAAAAAACAAAACAAAACCACACACAATTGCAGATCTTTGTGGTTGAAAGTTAATAAAACTAATCCAAGTTTACAGAATATTATTGACATTCCTCTTTATCTCTGGGTGCAGTTGCAAGGAATTATTTGTTGTTTTGCTTGTAAAGAAGGATGCTGAAACATGTTCACAAATGGTTGCTTCCAATATCACTATGTATATCTATGAGGAGCCTTGGGGAGTGGCTAACACGTGTGTAGATGATTGTTTGGGGATCAGGGTTCCAAACATAGCTGAGATGATTCATTGTTGTTCTTATATAAAATGATCAACTCAATCTACAAGTTTTTCTCTTAACAAAATCTAAGTGGTATGACACACTCAAAATGGCACTGCAGTAGCATAAGCAGCGGTGGGCATCAGCAGGTTCGTACCAGTTCGCCAGAACCGGTAGCAGAAATTCTGGCTGGCCTCGCCCATCCAAGTTTTGAAATAAAGTAGTCCTAATTCGGGGGCAATGCAGGGCTCCCCCTGGCCACGCCCACCATACCACGCCCACAGAGTAGGTAGTAAAAAATTTTGGGGCCCACCACTGAGCATAAGGTGCTAAATGGCAAAACCCTTTCCTAGAAGGACTTCAAACAAAGGTTGATTATACAGTCCATTAGATCATTATGGAAGTAAAACATTAGGATGATATCATTTAGCACCTTATGCTACTGCAGTGCCATTTTGAGTGTGCAATACCACTTAGCTTTTGTTAAGATAAAAAGTTGTAGAGTGAGTAAAACATTAGGATGATATCAGAGAGTAAACAAAAAAAGAAAGAAAGAAAGAAAAAGAAGAAAAATGTTGTGGCACCTTAAAGACTAAGGTCTTTATTTTAGTTAGTTATTTTTGTTTACTCTATGTTATGCCTGCACCGACTAACACGGCTAAAATATTCTACTATATTAGGATGATAGAGTCTCCAAACCTCAAGCCTCTGTCATAGCAGTGATGGATTTTGCACTAGCTTTACCATTCCATAAAGTAGTGGTTTGATACAATGATACATATAATAGCCACCCAGAATACCCAATAAATGCTGTATGTGTTTCCTTGGTGAAAAAGTGAGGCATGAAGAAGCAGGTGCAGGCATGACAGAAGGGTGAGTAGTGCAGCATGGGGTGGAAAAGACGCGCAGGCAAACTGCAGGAAGAAGCAGCCTTGAAAGCGAATGCCCCAGGCAAAGGATGGTAGGAATATTGTGGGTGGCCTGTATATAAAACGGCCTGGTACATAAAGCAGAATGGAAGGGAAAACTTGCTTCAGTCTTCCACTGCAAAGGAGACAAGCTGGACCTTCTCAGCTGAGGAAGGTCTTGTCAGAGAAAATGCCTCCACAGTCAGGTGCTACGGTGGGAAAGCCAGAGTTTGGACAGCTTTTCACCTGGGATGAGATAGGACACCGCTCAGGCAAGGGGGACTTCAAAGAAAGCAGGTGGCTGGTCATCAACAGGAAAGTCTATGACATCAGCCAGTTCCATTGGCGGCATCCTGGAGGAACACGTATTATCAGCCACTATGCAGGGCAAGATGCCACGGTGAGACCTTTTTGTGGGGTCAGTAACAGTTGGGGAAGTCCATAGTTTCATAGCATAACTCTATGCTCTGCAAAGAAATTTCAAATAGATAAATAGGTACCGCTTCGGTGGGAAGGTAACAGCGTTCCATGCGCTCTGGTGTCTAGTCATGCCACATGACCACGGAAAAGTCTGTAGACACAGACAGTGTTGGCTCTTCGGCTGTAAACAGGGATGAGCACCACATTCTGGAGTCAGATACGATTGGCTTTCAAGCAAGAGCAACCTTTATTATGCTTTGCATGCCAGTGATATTGCAGGTCTGTGACATGGTATCTGTCATTTCCTCCAAGGAACTCCAGTGGCTGCCTTTCTAAATCATCTGCCTTCAAATAGATAAATAGATACATTTAGGCTAAATGGACAATAATTGGGTAGGAATCAAGACCACAGAGTCATTCATGGTATCAATTCAGATAATTTCCATTTTATTACTTGATTATATTACTAAGATTTATAACAAGGGGAGAAATGCCTCAAAGAACAGAAAACTTCATCCCCAAAACAAGTAATCCCACTTTCACCTATGGGTTAGTTAGAGCATGCAGGCTATTTAAATGCATTGATTTTCAAGATGCAGAGTTATTGCCTCTTTCACCACCACCACCACCCTCCCAAGTTAAATTCTATTTTCTGGACTGAAGAGATTTTTCCCTATGCAAAATAACTGAATAATTTCCTAAAAGAGTTTAGATGAAACTAGAAGAGTACAGGTAAAACCTGTGAGATTTCTTAGGTTTGGTTTTCAGATTATTTCATGATTAATTTGCACTTCTTGTTGAGTTAATGAAAACATATTTCCTGCTTAACTGTGTGGTCCAGTTAATCTCAGATTTAAATGTGCATTCAGCTATGGAAAACTGGGTTCAAATTCCCATTCAGCAATGGAAACCCGGCAGCAGATGGAATTGGTAAAATATAATAATAATAATAATAATAATAATAATAATAATAATAATAATAATAATAATAATAATAATAATAATAATAATAATAATAATAATAATAATAATAATAATAATAATAATAATAATAATAATAATAATATAGGTAAAGATTTCCCTTGCTCGAAAGCCAGTCGTATCTGACTCTAGGGTTCAGCACTCATCTATGTTCCAAAGCCGAAGAGCCAGTGCTGTCTGCTTCTGCAGACATTTCTATGGTCATGTGGCAGGCATGACTAGACACCGGCGCACACAGAATGCTGTTACCTTCCCACCGAAGTGGTCCCTATTTATCTACTTGCAATTTCTTGCTTTCGAACTGCCAGGTTGGCAGGAGCTGAGACAAAGACAGGAGCTCATTCCATCCTGTAGTACTCGGGAATCGAACTGCTGACCTTCCGCCTCCCAGTCAATAATAATAATAATAATAATAATAATAATAATAATAATAATAATAATAATAATAATAATAATAATAATAATAATAATAATAATAATAATAATAATAATAATTGCATGCTATCTAGTCAGTTCTGACTTATAACAACCCTTTTCAGTGTTTTCTAAGTAAAGAACACACAGAAGTAGTTTGCCATTACCTTCTTCTGGGAGAGCTCATGCCTACACAGGCTGGCTGCTTCCCTAGGAGGAAGAGTGAGGAATTTGGGTTTAATCCAATGTCTTTTTACACTGAAAAAAAAAATCATTTTCCAATTTCACTCTTCATTAGCGGCTTCAGCATACTGGATGATTACACAGGAAACATCCTCTGACATTGCAGGGTTCATGTTAAGTCCATTCTAAATTCTTAAAGCTCAGTGGGAACAGGCTAAATGTGAGCACCCACAAAAAGTAGAACCCTCTAATAATGGTTCAAAAAGGACCATTCGGTGGGAGGAGGTTGGGGCATTGTAGCTTCAGAAATGTGTGGTTGCCATAACTAGGAGCAACCTCTGAAAGCTCTAACAGGCAAGCTATAAACCCTGTCTAGACACGCTCTCTGACTTCTACAGTAATTTCCTTTCCCTTTTACTCCTCTTTGGGTGCTGCCAATTGAAAAGTGTGGTGTCAAGGAAAAGATGGAAAGAGCAATAAGGAAATATGGGATGGTTGAAGGCATTGTCATCTGAACCTCCCATAATTTCTACAGAGGAGGGAGTGCAATTGCCCAATGAAAGTCTTGTCTAGAAGACTTTTCTTTTGCCATCAACCCTGTGACTTCATATTGTCTCCTATTCTGGTTTGCAGATTGAATAGTTTCCCCATAACAGTGTAAGTGACTCTTTTCATCTTCTGTCTGTTGACCACCAATATCTACTGTCCAAGAAGGTTCCAAAATCTTCTTGTCTAGACCCAGACATAGAACACTGAAATCATTCTCTTGGTAAAAATAAAATTACCTGTCTCTCAGCTTCATCACCCCAGCAGACCAGTCTTCCCCCATTCATCCTTTGTTTTGTTTCTTAGGATGCTTTTACAGCTTTCCACAAAGATGAAGACATAGTAAAGAAATACTTGAGTTCACTGATAATTGGAGAACTTGCACCAGATCAACCCAGTTTTGAACCTACCAAAAATGTGAGTCTTCCACCAAACTGCATTTCTTTAGATGGAGTATATAGGGCTGTGATGGCAAACCTTGGCACTCCAGATGTTCTTGGACTTCAATTCTCAGAAGCCCAAGCACCCTGTGAATCCACATGAATGGGTTTACTGCGATTCATCCGGCCTGTGCTATCTTTGTCACTCCTGGAAGTGGAAGTAAAACGCGCCTATACAGGCGCTCCTGGGAGCGACGAGGACAGCGTGGGCTGGATGAAAGATGCCTGTTTCCCACAATATATTATTTTCATCAACTGTACATCCTGAATTTAATGTTAATTTGTTGTAGTATGCTTCAATTTGGTATGTTTTTGGTCATTGAAAGTTAGCCATTTTCTAAGTCTCTGAAGCTATTCTATTGTCCTAGTGAAAATGAGTTAACCAGAGAGTGTATGGATCCACTTAGTATCCTGTATGATTGCACTTCTGGCTAGATGAGTATTAATTGCTTTCATGATCCTTACCTTTCTAGAGGAAGTTGGATCCCGTACACACAAACATGAGAGAACTTAGCTGTTCATTTTTCTCACAGGAAGTGTTGACAAAAGATTTTCATGAACTACGTGCAACTGTGAAGAAGATGGGACTTCTGAAGCCCAAGTACCCATTCTTCACCTTCATGTTTCTTCATGCTCTCCTGCTAGACATCACAGCCTGGCTCATTGTTTGGTACTTTGGAAAATCCTGGACATCCTTTCTTCCAGGTGTAGCATTTTTCACCATTGCACAGGTAATATTTCTCAACATCTTCTGAACTAGTGTGTTGTTTTATGTTTCATAATGTTCTCCACAACATTCATACTGTTGAATCTGTCATATAAAATGCATTATACAGTTCTGTGGGCATGGCAAACAAGAGTTTGTGCTGAAGGCTTTGTAGGGAACAAGAATTTTGAGGCTGGATTTGAAAGAAGTGAGAATTAGCATTATACTGGAATTGAAAGAGGCATTTCTCACTGTGAGAGACCACAGTGAAGAAAGAGTTGAGAGTGTTCTGGATATGGGAGGTCTTCAGATGTTGAGGTGGTAGTGTTGTAGTAGAAAATATCAGAAGCAGCGGTATATTGGTAGGTACATTTGAAGAGCTAAAGATGTATAAAGCTGTGCAGAGTTTTTAAGAAACTTATGGACTATAATAGCCCCAGAAGCAAAGAGGAAATTAGTGTAGAAATTACAGCTCCCTCAGTGGCTTAGTGTTTAAGGCGCTGAGCTGGAGAGTGGAAGGTTGGGATTCAATACCTGAGAGCTGCACTTGGGGACATGAAAGGAGCCTAATTCGGACATCCCCTTAACAATCCTTTCAACCCAGAGTAATCTCTAACATGAAAATACACAGTGTAGAAATTTGAGGTGAGTCCATCACAAGATCTATACCTATAAAGAAGGGATGTGGCCGTGCGTGTGCGGAATGCGTGTCTACACATGTGCAGCCTATCCCATAATGCACCGGCCACACTTACATTTTGTCCTGGACATCATCGCCGCAATGGTCCGGGAGCCAAGAGTGGGGCCAACGCCCCACGAATGCGGAAAAGCAAAAAATACAAGTCCCAGTGTTCTCTGCGCTGCGGCATGCCTCAGCCAATCAGGCATGAGGACATGAGCGCAGAGGAGGCGGGACAGCTGGCGCCCCCCCAGAAAAAAATGACCCCTGAAGAGGGGCTATGGACGCGCGCAGACCGGAGAGAAAGCCCATTGGTGCTCCGTTCGGCCTCCCCAGGAGGCCAGGCCCAAAAGCAGCACTCTTTACCACCCTTGCCTACCGGGGAGAAGTGAGCACCTACCCCAGGGGGCAGGGGCCGAAAGCATGGCTGCCTTCGGCCCCCGCCTAGCGAGCCACTTCCCCGGGGGGCAGGGTGAAGAACGGTGCTCCGTTCCGCCCTAGCCTCGCAGAGGGAAGCGAGTGCCTACCCTGGGGGAGGGAGGCCAAAAGCATGGCTGCCTTCAGCCCCCACCTACTGGGGGAAGCGAGCTACTTCCCCGGGAGGCCAGAGCAGAGAATGGAGCTCCGTTCCACCCTGGCCTCCTGGAGGGAAGCGAGCGCCTACCCCGGGGGCAGGGCCGAAAGCACGGCTGCCTTTGGCCCCCACCTACCTGGGGAAGCGAGCCACTTCCCCGGAAGGTCAGGGCAGAGAACGGAGCTCCGTTCCACCCTGGCCTCCTGGAGGGAAGCGAGCGCCTACCCCGGGGGCAGGGCCGAAAGCACGGCTGCCTTTGGCCCCCACCTACCTGGGGAAGCGAGCCACTTCCCAGGAAGGCCATGGCAGAGAACGGAGCTCCGTTCCACCCTGGCCTCTTGGAGGGAAGCAAGCGCCTATCCCGGGGGGGGGGGGTGGCGAAAGCACGGCTGCCTTCGGCCCCCGCCTACCGGGGAAAATAAGCCACTTCCCCGGGAGGCAAGGGCAGAGAACGGCACTCCATTCCACCCTCGCCTCCGGTAAGAAGAGGGCCCAAGTGACCTGACCAGCGAAGCCGGGTAGCAATGCTAGTCAGAGGTAAGAGAGAGATGAATTATTTTTTCAGGAGAGTATAGAGTGGACTGGAGGGGACTATGGAGAAAGAAAGGAAGACTGGGAAGAGAAAGATGGAGGAGCCCAAAGGGATCAGAAAGGACAACATGTTACCCACTTAGCCACAGTACTTTTCTTGTACCAGGTAGGCTAGCAGGAAATTTCTCTGTCTACCCTCTCTCCTATACTTGGAGTCAGAAGACTCTTCTGTGCTCCAGGGAGACATACCCAAAACCCTAAAGTTGTCTGTTTTGGGGTTGCAAACCAGCCTTTCAAGGTCAAACTTGACAATCACCCCAAAATGAACAAACAATAGCATAACCAAGTCTAGGACTGGATGTAGCAGCACTGAGACCTTCAGATCAAAATGAACCAAGCCATGCTCACAAAAAACAAACAATAAATAGCTAAATGGCCTATTCCACTTTTTTCAGCATGGCTCCAGGACATAAGCAGAGTTCAACACATTAGTAGAGCTCTAGCATTTCTTCATAAATAATTTGAGTGACCATCAGAACCTGACATCTCAGAATCTGAGCTCATGTGAGTGTTTTCCTCCCTGCTTATATATCCTTTAGACCAGGGGTGCCCAAACTATGGCCTGTGGGCCGGATCTGGCCCCAACACCAATTCATCCACCCCACACTGCCCTTGTCACTCCCAGAAGTGGAAGTAAAACACGCCATACAGGCGTGGGCTTGGAGGAATTGGTATCAGGGGCCTGTTCCAGCCCGTGGGCCATAGTTTGGGCAGAGAAAATAGCAGCCTAAAAAATTCTATCTCATCCTGTTGCAAAACATATCTGTTGTAAAATAGATTGCAAAGCATGTTTTACTTCAGCTTCTGGTGGGAGGAACCACGATGTGACCGGCCCGCTGAACCACACAACCGGCCAGCTGAACCATGTGACTCCTGCTTTAGACCTATTTCAGATCTTTCCATGAACCATACTTCAGAGTTCATATAATCTCTGGCACTCAAGTAACCTCTGGGAAAGTAACTAGCCTTTGGGTGCCCTTCTCTCTGTGTCAGCTGGTACCAGTTCCACTAATTGGCCATAACTCTCTTCCTCCAGCCTTGAAGAAGCCTCCTTTTCAGGGAGATAACATGGCGGCTGTGCCATCTCCAAACCTCTCAGGTTTCCCCCACCAATGCTTAACAACCACTCTGAGGAAAACACCCAGGTGACCTACTTTCCCAGGCATTTTACAAAAAGATTATAATAACAAGTTCATAAAGATAAAAAATAGATGATTCAAGCAATGCATCAGTTTTAACATAGGAAAACAGCAGAAACTGAAAAGCAGAGTGGAACAGTATTAAGATTTCTGGTGTAAAATCTTAACTCTTAAGCAGAATAAAATGGAAAAGCAATTACACCAAATATTAAAAAGCAGCTGGAATAAAAAGAACAATCAAATTTTACAAAGTTTTGTGGCATGTTGAGGACTAACAAGTTTTATCTTACATAAGCCACCATGAATTCCAACACACTAGAGCTGTGTAAATGGACCACAGCCCACAATGGTTTATGCCATGCAAAATGTATTAGACTTCAAGGTGTAACAAGGCTGTTGGTCGTACTGCAACAGTGCCTCATGATGTCCACTGCATGCATAACAGAGTCGCATGAATAGCAACATGCACCCAAGTATTGCCCACCACTAGAAAGGGCTAACTCATGCTTGGCTTCTTTGATGTTTGCAGATTGATACGCAGTAGCCAGCAGTCAGGGGGCAAAACACATCTTTATTGGAATGTAGTCAATCTGAACATGAGTTCAATGGCGGAGCAATGCTCCTTATATAAAACAGGTAACGATTCAAACCTGGCGCGGAGCCACATGATTGGTCAGTATAGGCAAACAACCAGGTAACAACACTTGATTGGGTAATGAGTAAACAACAGCTACAGCTACGGCGGGAACACAGTCCCATGATATTTACACAAGAGGAGTATTTACACAAGGGAAAAAGCGAGGGGGAAATGGAGGATCGCTAGATCCGATTTCACTCACATTTCACTTGTGTTACATGTTCGCTTTCATTCACATTTCACTTGAGTTACATACACAACAGCTTCCCTTGCCCCAACTACTTTCTAAGAGTTAAAATGCCCCTCTGCAGGTCATCCAAAATATGTCAGCCCCTGTCTCAGCCAAATGGATCCCATCTCAGGGAACATTCCAGGTGCCCAAATTGGGTGTCCCTATGCTCCAGATATAACCCTCCATGTTACAAACCCACACTTTAAGTTTTCTGTTGATGCCATGGCCAGTCCTCACACCGGGGATCATAGTCCCCTCTCAAAACTCACCGAGCAACCATGTCCAATCAAAAATTACCAAACCTTGCCGTTGATTCTTCAGCTCCTGAAGGTCCCTGATCACATGGACAATCAGGGCCTTTCCTTTCAGAATGCCAATTTCTTTTCCACCTAGGCATACAATTAGGACATCAGGACTGCTGTATTTGCTTCTCCAAGAAGGGTTGGCGAAAAATGATCCCACCACCACCTCCTAGTTTTCCACTCAAAAGTGGCTTTGGCCCCCAAACCCAGAGCATTTTGAAAGACTATTCTAGCCAACCAAAATTGGATACTGTCCCCACAGAGGAGGACGTACTTTATTCCACTATGCCAGGGGTCAACAAACTTGGCTCTCCAGGTGTTTTTTGGATTTCAGTTACCAGAAGCCCAAGTTAGCATACCTGATGATCAGGGCTTCTGGGATAGGGATGCCATATTTCCCTCTCACAAAAACAGGACAGGAGTGGCCCTTGCTCAAAAGCCAGTCGTATCCAACTCTAGGGTTCAGTGCTCATCTCTGTTTCAAAGCCGAAGAGCCAGCACTCCGGGCAACTCTTTGCCTCACCACGCTCATGCTGCTGGAAGGCACTTCCCCCCAGCTTTACTCTGGGGAAAGGGGAAAAAGAAAGCCTGCTGGCTGGGGAAAGTCGCTCCTCCACCCCTGAACTCTGGGGGGAGAGGCGGGAGAGAAAGAAAGAGTTGACAGAAGGGGGAGGAAAAAAATCCTCCTGGATGCCTAGAGTTGGCGTCTCCCTTGCTGTGTTCATGCGACAGGCATGACTAGACACCAGAGCACACGGAATGCTGTTTACCTGCCCCCCCCCCCCCCGCGGCCCCAATCGGTCCCTATTTGTCTACTTGCAGTTTCTTGCTTTTGAACTGCTCGGTTGACAGGAGCTTGGGAAAAGATGTGAGATACCACCTGCTGGCAATTCAATAGAAATGCCACTCTAAGGTTTAAAAAATTCTTTCTTTTGAAACCAAGCTTGGTTTCAAAAGCGGGAAATATCAAGGTTTTTCATGCAACCGGGCAGGACAGTTTCAACCTGTGAAGTTTCCGGGTTTCCAGTACATATGGCAACTCTATTCTGGGAATTGAAGTCCAAGAACATCTGGAGAGCTATGTTTACTGACCCCTGCACTAGACTGTACTCCTGAAAGACAGAAAGAACATGTCAAATGCCAACAACCAATGCATGCAATACAATTGCTATCAAGACTCAATGTGGCTGCAGTAAACACAGATGCAATATAAAAGGAGTAGATCCTAGTGCATCTGCCCCATAATCCCAGACAATTTAGTGGCTTATTGGTCACTGACCCAAGTTAGAACCTGGTAAGAGTTTCACCAAACTGATGACAGAAAAGCCAACCTTTTCCTGAACCGTGAGCCACCAAATACAACTCCAGAGTTCACACCCGACATAACTCCTCACCCATTGACCTACTGTCATGTCCGGCCCTTATAAGCAATAGTCCAGACACAGATGAACAGAACAACAACTAGTCTTTATTCTAACAGTCTTTCAGGTTATTTTTACAAGGCGGTCCGGACACAAAGATGGCTATATGATCCCACGGAATCAGTCCCTCCGGACTCTGCCGTCTAAGAGGCAATACCTAAGCTACACTAGAAGCGGGAGCGTGTATAGGTTCAGGTTCAGCTACGCCCTTGTTTACACATAGGGTTTATATAGTGTCTCCCTGGCAGTGGCTCCTTGATACAAAGTAGCAACCCACCGTACAAGCTAAACCAACCAATCATAACATGATAAATATGTAACAACCAATGAGGAACAGGATCCAAAACTGTGGCCAATCATAGGACTCTGATTAGCATAATGAACGCGCCCTGGACGGGGTTTTTCGCACCAACTTCCGCTCCTAATTTGGATGGTGGGAAACCGCCATTTTCTTCTTGCAAGGGCGCTGCCCGCGCAACTTGCAAATGTACCTCAATACACAACACCTACTTAGCACGATTGTTTTACCTTTACAGTCTGGTTTTGTCTTGCAGGATGGCAAACTCAGGCTAATACCCTCTGGTGTCCAGTGTGAGTCACCGAACATCAAGTCCCTCTCCTAGATTTATCTTGCTAAATAAATAAATTTCATGTCAGAAATTACTCTGGGTTGAAAGGATTTTTGCTGATCAATTCCCACTAGAGTGGACCAGAGGGGCTCTTTAAAAATACCAACTGCTAGAGAGGCTCGCCGCTCTAGCACTACAAGAAGAGCCTTTTCGGTATCCACTCCAGCTCTATGAAACCTCCTGCCATTTGAACTGTGTCTCAGGACAGAGCTGCTGCTCTTCAAGAAAGAGCTGAAAACCTGGCTGGCAGGTCAGGTGTGGGGAGGTGGAGAAGGAGCAACCACCACTCCCCATTGGTTCATTTAGAGGAGGATCACTCATGCTTTTAATAGTTTTAACTAGATTTTTAATTGGTGTGGGTGGAGGCAGTTTTTCAGTGTTTTTAGGAATTTTAAGAGTTTCTATAGTTTGGGGATTTTATGTACGCCGCCCAGAGTAGCACGTTGATTGTGGTGGCTATACAAAATGAATAAATGAATGAATAAATAAATATACTCCACTCAGGGGATGCCTGAATGAGGCTCCTTTATATCCCGAAGATCCATTGTGCAGCACTTGGGTATCGAACCCCAATTTTCCAGTCTCCAAGCTTAATCACTAAACCACTGCAGTGCTGTTATTTATCCTGCTTTGAAGATGTAATAAATTCACTAATTCTAAATGCTCCAAAGAAAACAGCAAGGGATGCAGCATGAAATAACAAACTCCCCAAAACCTAACTTGCAAAGACTAGGCCAACATCAAAGCAAACCTTTTAATATTGGGGGGGGGGCAATGATAAGGGGTCCCTATTGTCTGCCTAGCCCATCTGTCAATCATCTACCATTATATAAGGTCACCAGCAATGTCAATATATCAATTCACTTTGGCCTTGAAGGCCAGTGCAGCCAAAAGCCCTTTAATAGAACATGATGTTAACCCACTAGCCCGCAATAAAACATAGAATTGCATAAGATGGTTTACAGGGAATGGGCCATACCAGCAGGTAACTGCTTGTCCTCTTTGAAGCTGTGGAACTTGCTACTAACTCTGTGGTAGATTTGGCATATATTAGGCGCCAATGCTAGCTTCATGGCCCTTACTGCCTCTCTCTTCCAGTCTGCCGAAGGTCTGCAGGGAATGTCTCTAGTTCCTCCTTTGTGTTGGGTGCTAGCTCCCTGAAAAGCTGCACTTGTAAATGGGGCAATGCATCAACTATGGAATTGTCCAGTCCAGTAACATGTATAGCCATAAAAAGGACATTAAATTAGCCTAGGAGACTTAGATGTCAGTTGGTTAACAATATGAACTAAAGCCATTTTGTTGCTCCAAAAATGCATTGTGGAATTTGCCCAAGTGGAAGCCCACAGCCTGACTGCTACTAATAAAGGAAAGAATTCCAAAAACATCAAATCGTGGTTGCCATAACCCTGGTTATACATAATTCATTCTTTTCTGCTGGTCATTGTGCCATGCACCAACTGCCTCTAAAGTACAGGCATCTGATAATGCCTGGAATTGAGCATCCAGGCACAATTTATCATGTCAAAAAGAAGTGCTGTTGAATTGTTTCAATAAGAGAAGCTAAGTTCTGGCATCCTCCTTCATCTTAAACGTGACCATCTTTCTATGATATAGCCACTTAAACCTGACATTATGTCACAAAAACATTGAAGCAAAACCCTTTCATGTGCAACCACTTTTCGTGCAAAATTCAAATATCCTACCAAGGTTTGCAGCTCCTTAAGGGGAACTTCCCTGCTTCTCAAATTTTGCTCCAACAATGCAGACCAGATATTTTTCCCTGTCATATCTTTCCAGACATCAAATAATCATCAATGTAATGGGTGTTAATCAATAGACCAGTGGAATTTCTGAACACCCATTCCAAAAATGTACTGAACTTCTCAAATGTAGAGCAGCTGGGGAGGGCCAATGCCTGTTTAAAAACTGCTTGCTCTGGCACCTGGCACCTGGCCCCTCACCCACCCGGCCTGAGGAAGGAGGAACAGCTGGAGAGGGCTGGTGGCTGATTTAGGAGATGATGGCCCCTTTGCCACAGTTATCAATGTATGTGTTGGTTTTTTACGTTTTGTTGCATTGTTACATTGTATTGTATTGTTATATTTTATTGTACTGTAATGTTTGATATGTTGTGATTTTTGTGAGTTGCCCTGAGTCGACGTATGCTGAGTGGGCAGCATACAAATCGAATAAATCAAATGAAATCAAATGAAATCAAATGGAACAACCCATTGGGAGTGCCCTATCTACATAATAAACTGATCCTCAAAATAAAATCCTAACTTATTAAAATAACCAGAATGTAACAGCAGAAGGTGAAATGTTGATTTAATATCACATTTTGCCATAAGAATGCACCATCATCCTGTCAGCTGCATCAACAGAGATATACCGCACAGATGATAACTCCTCCGGGATTGCATCATTGACTGACTCTCCTTTGGGATAAGAAATATTGGTGTGTCAGGTGAAATTTGCCTTGCTCTTTTTTAGTCACAGTCCCCAAGATAGATAAACTCAGTGGGTGGAACCAGAACACCCTGTCAGCTAACACCTCCTTGTTTATCTTTTCACACACCTTAAGACCTATAAATGAATGCAAATTTTTAGCAGCCATGGGATGCCTACATTCTTGGAAGGGAATACGAAATCCTTGTAGAAAACCATACACAATAAACACTGGATCTTCCTTGTTAGGATAATCTCAGAGCAGAGGTATTAATTTATCTAGCTTAATTGGACTGGGGCCCTTTTTGAGACTGCCTCCCATTTGGTGGCATTTTAGATTGTCTACTAAACTTGTTGCCATTTCCTCCTGAACAGACAGTAAAGATGTGTTGCCCCCACAAATAGAGCACTTGTGCCCATATCTATAGGATTTATGGTTGCATGTCCCAAACCTCCTAAATGCCCAGCACAGCAGGAGGGTTGGGGTACACATAAAGAGCCTCCTTGAAGATTATGGTATTTTTGAACCATAACCAGATGTACCCTGGTAACAGCAGCCTTGTGTTGCTGGCTAATCTTTCTCACACTGGACCAGGCGAAAGGAACTGCAGAATGAACTCACCAAAAGGTGCCTTCATTTTGGCAGTAGCAGCAGCAGCAGCAGCAGCAGCAGCAGCAGAAGAAGAAGAAGAAGAAGAAGAAGAAGAAGAAGAAGAAGAAGAAGAAGAAGAAGAAGAAGAAGAAGAACCACCTGCCCCATGGCTGTAAACACCACAAACGCCACATCCATCTCAGAGGTCGACCATCCCCATAGTTTAATGAAGAGCTAAAAACTCTGAAGCAGTTGAGAAGGAGGGTAGAGAGCAAATGGAGGAAAGCTCCCATGGATGACAACCTTGCACCAGACAGGGATTGCTCCAAGAAATATATTAATGCTGTAAAATTTGCTAGAAAGCAATATAGCATCTGACGAATAGACAGTACTGTACAAGAAATCAAATGAAGGAGCTATTTCAGATAACCTCTGAATTGGGGTGGAGCAATCCAAAGGACTGCAATGCATATCTGTCAACTAGTAGCCTGGCAGTGCATTTTAGCTCCAAGGTGTAGGTCATCCGTAGAGTCCTTGATTCCAAGTTTGGTGCAATAGAGTGCATGGTCCATTTTTGTTGGATTAGTTTCAGCCTGTAACATCTCAAGAAGTCTCCAGGACACTTGCTGCCTGTAGGGGGACCTCTACTTGCTTGGATCCTTGCCCTGCCTGGCTAATAAAAGGGAGGATGGGTTGAGGAGATTGTTACCTCCTCTCTCTAGAATGGTAGATTACGAGCCTGGTTGAAGGAGACAATTATATGGCAAATCTGAAGAAATCCAACTTGGCAACTGATGATTTTAAGAACTATCGTCCAGTCCCCAACATCCCCTTTATGGGCAAGATGATAGAGAGGGTAGTTGCAGACCTGTTGAGGTCTGCCTCACACCAGTCTGGCTTCAGGCCCCAACAATGAATAAAGACAGAATTGGTTGCTGTGGTTAACAGCCTTCTGAGGGCAGTTGACTCTTAGATCTCTCAACAGCCTTTGATACCATGAGCCATGGTATCATCCTGGACAGGCTTTCTGGGATAGGTATTAGGGGCCACTCATTGTCGTAGCTCCGTTCCTTTCTGGAGGAGTGAATCCTGAGAGTACAGCTCAGGGAGAATTTGTCCAACCCCTGGGTGCAACAGTATGGGATACCTTGGGGCTGAACAAAAGCAAACCAATTAATTTCCCTAATGGTTATCCCTCTGAAATTTGCTGAAGAGAAAAAAGCCATGTCTAGCTATCTAAAGTTAGAAAGAGACTCAAGAATTCTGGAAGGTCTCAAATGGGAGGAGTTTTTACATCTGTGGTGATAGCCTGTGTCTATTATAACCTTTCAACACCTGCTCTTACGTATGAAGTTTTGAAGGTACATATTTTAATATAACAAACAAATCAGCTGTGTGATCCATATACAAAACAAATGTAGAAGAAGAAGGCAATGCCTATTTTGGATCACTAAATTTTTAAGACCAGAGCCTGGCAAACACCAACATGCTATGAAATTTTGGATTTTCCCTACCTTTGCCCGAAGAAGTGATCTTGAATCACGAAAGCTTGCAATTTTTTTTATTTTAGTGATCCAAAATAGGTATCACCTTCTTCTTCTACATATTTAAACATAGTTAAGTAAATTAGACACAATGATAGTGAGATGATAGCCAGTCACAGAAAATTAAATGTAGAATTGGCTATCCCAGCTACCTTTGGCTATCTTCAACAGAGCAAACAAATGTGTTATTTCACTTGAACACAGCTGGGTGGCTTTGCTGTATAATCTGGTACTCTCGTACTATGAGGTTTCATATAGCATCAGAAAGGACCTGTCCTGGGTTTAAGTGATCCCGCTGGAATTTATGCCAGAGTAGTGGCATAAATGTAGATTGTAGATTCTGTCAATATATCTTGGGAACTCATATCACACTCACTGAACAGGACTTGTAGCAGTGGGACAGATGAAAAATGGACATGCACCAGCAATGCATGTTGTTGGCGTGCGCTTTGCTTGGGGCCCCCAGATGAGATGGGAGTGTGCTGAGTCCGCATCCTCCCTGGTCGGACAGGGAGGAGCCAGCAGCCCCTTTATAAGGGGTCTCTCCATCCTGCCTCATCCTTCCTTGACTCATCCTCTGGAGAAGCTTCTGCTTCTCCATTGGCGAGTGCACAGCATCAAGGCATACATGGAAATGCTTTTGGTTCCGCTTTTTGCCTTGCTGCCACCTTACCTTGCATTCAGTCATCATGGCTCCTTTGAGATGGGCAGGTCGGGTGTCAGGCAGCCACTGCTCTGCACAATGCCCACCTCTTCCCCATTCTCCTTCAGGCCAGTCATTTAATTAATTTAATTTAATTTAATTATCACATTTATATACCGCTCACTCGGCCAAAGCCAACTCAGGGCGGTTCACAATAAAAATTAAAAACACAAGTTAAAACAGTTAAAACAGTTAAAACTACCCACCCCCTAAAAACAAGGGCTGCAGGATCCAAAGGCACCATGGGGAAGAGTTCTTCTACACCAACCACCCAATGGCGGTTACCCTTCCACCTGCACCCCACACTTGACCCGCCAGCCAGGTTTTAAGATCTTTTCTGAAAGGCAGCAATTCCGTCCGGAGACGTAGCTCTGTTGGCAGGAGGTTCCAGAGGGCCGGTGCAGACACGGAGAAGGCTCTCCTCCTTGTGCCAGAGAGGCGAGCCCCTCTGGCTGATGGAACGATTAGAGAGCCCCTCCGGTCCGCTCTGGTTGGACGGACAGACGTCCTCAGGGCGATGCGGTCTCTTAGGTAACCCGGCCCACTACCATATAGGGCTTTAAAGGTCAAAACCAGCACCTTGAATTGCACCCGGAGACAAACTGGCAACCAGTGCAGCTCCCGGAGCAGTGGCAAAGCACGGGCATAACGCCCACACCCCATCACCACCCGGGCTGCCGCATTTTGGACCAGCTGTAGCCTCCGAATGGTCGTCAAGGGCAGCCCCATGTAGAGCGCATTGCAATAATCTAGTCTGGAGGTAACCAGAGCGTGAGTGACCATGAGCAAGGAGTCATCACGAGCTTCAGCGCGCCTCTTGTCGGCTTGCCTATGGATGGTCTGTCCTCCTGGGCCTTCCCACTACTGTGCTCCAGAGCAACCGGGGCCATCCCAGGATCCGCAGAGGTGGACCTTCCCAAGGTCACTTCTGCACTCTCACGCAGGTTTACATCCCTTGAGGCCACTCCTGTATTCCTGCCTAGTGGAGGTGGCACCCATGAATATTCTCCTGATGCAGGTCCCCTTGTTTTTTCTGAGACATTCCCAGGGCCTTCCTTGGCACCAACCCCAATGGATCCTCCTGCCCGGGCACCAGTGCTGGACGCTGCCTTCCCTGCCCTCCTCCCTGGGATTGTTGCCACCCCGGCCACTCCTCTACCTTGCACTGGGATGGATTCTACTGCTCCTACTGCTGGTCTTCGCCTGGGCCCTGCCCCGTGGGTGCTTTGGACCCAGTGTGTGCATGAGTTTGCTGTGCAAACTAATACACCCTCACACTGCAGCCGGCTCCATGCTTCCTATTGCTGCTTGGGTGTCATGGCCCTGGACCCCACAGGAACCCCCAACTCCTTTTGGCATGCCATGTTATTTAGTTATGCTGCCCTGGCCCACCTTTCCACAGCCACCTGCCTCCCAGCCTGGCTTTCACCACCTGCCTGCCACCACCTCTGGTTGGCCGTATTGTGGCCCTGTTGGGCTGGATAGCAGCTGGGTTCCCCCTTCTGCTCTCCCGCCCGGGGATGCGTCTCTTCCCCTTGGGGACCACTTACTGTAGTCCACCAGGGACAAAATTGTCTGCAGGGAGTATGTTGACCTATTTGGATTACTCAACTGTGAGGTCCTGAAGTATGACAGTGACAAGATGGATGACATGGATAAGGAGCTGGCCAGTCGCAAGAAGCCTCCCTGCACATGGCCAACTGGCTGCCGGCCTACCTTATTTATGCCAGGGTCTCCATCTGAGCCCGTCCCACCCTCGTCTTACCTCTTATTCAATACCTTGACATCATTTACTGTGCTTATGTTGACTTCCCTGGTGAGTCATGGAGGTCCTATGGTAAAAAGTCCATATGCGGGCTGGCCTCCAGCCTGATATGTGCGGGGATGAGCCTATCTCCCAGCTCTGGCTTCAATACATGACCCCGTCATGCCCGGCTCTCGGTGACCGGTATGACTGCGGTAATTTGGTCCAGCAGCCACAGCCGGCCCTCCCTCCCCTGACGGCGTCACCACCCAATCACATCCATTTTGCTGGGAGTTCGCGACCCAGGGATGCTGCGCCAAGAAGCAGTGCCATTACAAGCATGAGTGCCCCATCTGTACGGGCCCCCACATTGCCTGTTCCTGCCGCACTGCAACCCTCACCCACTCCTCTCATGGTACCCAAAGGGTCTCTGTACACCCGCCCCTCGTGCCTCTGGCCTCCGTTTCTCTCCAGAAGACCTCACAGGGTGGTTCCTGATTTGTCAAGTGCCACCTTCTCCTTGCTTACTGACCTTGTATTTGTTTTCTCCCTTGTTCTTTCTGCCTTCCTTCTTGCAGATGCCCTACTGGTTGGCTCCCATTGGCTACAATCTCTTCGCTTGCCTTGGCCATGGCAAAAAAAAATATTCTGCTCCCCCCCTCTACGGGGGTGGGACTTTTCTGTTCCTGGCACTGGGGGCTCCGTTCCGATAGGTCGGGCTGGGGTGGGTCGTGGGTCAGTTCCTGCCCCCCATGTGGTGGGTAGAGTGGGTGGTTTTTCATTCAAAATCGTCAGCATTGCCATTGGGGGTCTTCGAGCAATGGACACGTGCCGGCAATTCATGTTGTCGGCATGCACTTTGTTCGGGGGCCCTGGATGCAACAGGAGCGCGCCAAGTCCACACCTTCCCTGGTCGGGCAGGGAGGAGCCAACAGCCCCTTGATAAGGGGTGGCTCCTTCCTGCCTCACCCTTCCTTAACTCATCCTCTGGAGAAGCTTCTCCTTCCTTCCCTCCCTCTCTCCCTGGCAGCAGTGTGACTTTCACCTCATTGGACTTGGTGTTGTGGGTTTTTTCGCCCACTCCACACTGTTGTTCCAGGTTGAGTGTTTTGGAGGTCTGTTCTGGTCACTTCTGGCGGGTAGAGCGGGCAGTTTTTCATTCAAAATCGTCAGCATTGCCATCAGGTACGGGCTGGGGTTGATTCAGGAGCTGGGACAGCACTACCTAGGGGTGTACCTACCGGCTCCTGGATTAACCTTCCAACTAGTTTAGTTTTTACTGAAGCCTCTAGGCTCCTGGGTAATTTGGGTTGCCAATTTCTCAGCACCGGTTTCTTGACCCGCAGACCATTTCTCCCACGACAATTTTTGTTTCCTATAAGGCTTTCTTGATTACTTGCTCCCGCTCTTCTTTTGCCCCAGTACAATATTTGCAGTTGTTCAATTAAGTGGCCCATTGTTTAATCCATATCTGGCATACGTCTCTTCACTCGGGGGTCTTCAAGCAAAGTAATTTGTAATAGAGTAAAAATAATAACAACAGATAAAGAGAAATGCCAGGAAATAAAAATATGTCAATAGAAATTATTTATAGAACATGGAGGAAAGAAATAGGTAGGATGAGAATATATTATATATACAAAAAAGATACTGCAGGGGGAGTTGGCAATCACCAATATATATGTTTTGTGTCTGAAGGTGCATTTTCTTTTTCATTTTTCCCTACAGATAGTTTTTCTTTCTTTTTCACATTTATTATCCTATTTTATTTTATTTTTTCTATCTTGTTGTTGTGGGTTTTTTTTTCTTTTTCAATGTAGATAGGAGTGTCTCTGTTGTTGTAGCATTTTTGGTGTCTACTGTTGTCAAAGGTATAAATGTGGATATTGGTGTCTGATTGGAAAAATAAAACTTTTTTCCTAAAATAAAAGAAAAGAAAAGAACTGCTAGATAGCTCAGAGGTTGGTAGTTTGTCTCTCCTTGACTTGGGCTGGACCCTGTGATTCATAGGATACTTTCCACCTCTGCAATTCTAAGATGTATTTTTGCTATGTATCAGCAATATTTATGATAACTAATTATTCACTGTGTGAGAGATGAACTGATACACAATGTGATAGCCATTGCTGCTTTTCTCAAATGAGGAAGATACAGTATACTGTACTTATGTAGGAACTCCAGACAACCAACATGTTGATTGGATAAGGGAACTTATGACCTTCTCTTTGTGTTGCATTTTGCCTTTCAGATCCAGTATGGATTTCTTCAGCATGATCTTGGGCATATTTCAGTCTTTCAGGAGACCAAGTGGAACAGATTGGCTCATGTTTTTGTGATGGGAGTGCTTAAGGTATGAGTCCCATAGTGGGGAAAGAAGGGCCATTAGAGATGGCCCATAATTAGAGCTGAACACATGTTAATACTTCAGAGAGGAAACTGAGACTATCTTCCGCTGTTTGTGAACTCAAGATTCAATGGAATACTCTGCCTAAATCATGAAGACCAGTTGCCAAACAGAGCAAGCTAATTTATATAACACTAGCCGATTACCTGGCTTTGCCTGGGGGTTTTCTTGCTTACCTGCCCAGGTAGGAGCTGCCCCCCCACCTTGGCCACCCAGGCTCCCACTGCCGCATCCTGGCCCCTGGCAGGGGCTGTTCCCACTGCTGCCGTATCATGTATAGCCATTTGGCGGCAGTGGCAGGTTCATGGCTGGGCCCACCGCACAGCTACCACTCCTCGTCGCTCCTCCCTACCGTTCGGTGCTGGCCGAGGGCGTGTGTTGGTGACAGGGTGTCTGGCAGCTGTAAGGCCTGGTTTGCTGTGCAGCTGCTGCTCCCTGCCACTCCTCCCTCCAGGCTGGGGCTGGCTGAGGGCATCCGGTGTCGGCGAGGCATCTGGGGGTGGCGACAGCTGTTTTAGGGCTGGGCCTGTTGTGCAGCCGTCACTCCTTGCCGCTCTGGCCCGGTCAGCTGTGTGAGGGGGCGCAGTGGCGGCATCCCATTGGGGCATTGTCTGGCCCAGCCTGGCCATGGTGCAGCCCGGCCCCGCTGTTGGTGCAGCCGCCACCAGCTCATGTGCCCCAGTCTTCGCCATCTCTGCTGCCACCATTTTAGCTGCTGGCACCTCATTCATCACCTCTTTGGCCTGCTCCGCATGCGTGCACTGCCCGGAATGCCAGCCACGCCGTGTCACGTGCATGGATTTCCGTGCATGTGCACTACTGCCTTCCCTGGCTGTTTGTCCCATTGGGGGGCTTTATGACCCTCTTTGGGGATCATACACCCTCAAATGGGATTCGGGATCCCCCCCACACACAGTGTTGATCTCGCCAGGCCAAAGTAGGTGTGTGGCAAGTTTCAGCGGGATCCATCCAGGGGTGTGGGAGCCCATCGATAACATACAAGACCACACCTCTGTTTTATAGATATAGATTAGGCATGAACAAAACTCATGTTGTGTCCCTCAGAGCTTCAAACCACTACAAATCTCCATTTTCCAGACATGGCTATCTTTAGTGTTTGTTTCTGGCCTCAGAATCTTCCATTTTAGCATTGTCACGAGGGTTACTTTTCTAGGGAACATCAGGTGTCATACTGCAGCTCCCAGCATTAGCCAGACTGGCTAGGCAGATGAGTGTTGTAGTTCATTTACATTGAAGAGTGAGATTATGACTTTCCCATCCATGGTTTCTAAGCTAGACTCCTAATTTATAAGATAGGTCTCTTGGAAGGCCACTCAAGTTCCTCAGAAATTCTATTGTATTGCACAGCTCTTCAGAAGCTCTTGCTATTAATTTGGGTGAGGTCTTGAGATCTGAATTATTTTGTAATAACCAGGACCTAGATTGGGGGTGGGGGGTTTCAGGAGGGGCAACAATGTCACACACACACACACACACACACACACACACACACACACACACACACACACACACACACACACACACACACACACACACACACACACACACACTGGAACTTTGCCGGGAGGGGGGGGCTGTTAGCTCAGGGAGGGCTTATCCCCCCTGGCCACCCCATGGCTATGGCCCTGGTAATAACATTTATTGGACTGAATGAGACACACCCCTGTTCCTTCAAAATGTTGTAATCATATGTCAATTGGAAAATTACAAGGTGTTTGATGAGATTGTCATGGTTTGGAAGGATAGTGCTATGAAAAATGAAAATATTACCAAAAATAAACTTTCTGTTTTGGATGCTACCGATAAAATTAACAAAGAGGATTAAAACAATGGTAAAAAATAATAAGTAATTTTTGTAGTGGAGATAAAAGATCAAGACTAACTAAAAAAATTATGGTGTGTATCTCAAAAGCAAAGAGGATTGGATATTCCAAATACAGAGTGTCTTAAAAGTTGCCATACATAGGTAAAATGGGAAATTGTAAGTAAATGTACCCATTTATTTATGTGTTGTTTATTTTTTTTATTTTTTGATCTGTGTTTATTTTTTAAAAAATTAAATTTAAAAAGCATTCTGAAGGTAGCAAAATGTGTAGCAACATAAAAGCTCTGCCTGTGAACAAATAGAACATGTGTGTAATCCACTACTATCATTGCAATTGTTTGTTATAAGGGTGGACCAGCAAGCCAGTGGAACCACATGCATAACCAACACCATGCCAAACCCAACTGCTTCCGCAAGGACCCAGATCTCAACATGCACCCACTCCTGTTCAGCCTTGGAAAACCACTCTCTGTGGAGGTTGGTCAACAGGGGGTCTCCAGTGGGAGTTAACTTTAAGGAACTTTAAAGGAAAAGGAAAAGATAGCTGTTTCCATTCTGCCCAGAGACTATCCTTGCCAACAATGCCATGACTTAAGAATCACACCCAAGAGCTTCCTGTCTCAGGAATCATTGCCAGGCTACCAAGAGCTACTCCTTAATGCAGGAGTTCTCAATCTTTTTAAGCCTGGGGCCGGGTCACGCTCCGTCAGACAGCTTTGGCTGGATGACCATTTTGCCCTTCCTCCACCACATGGCACTTCCTGGGGGCCACATGAAATGGTGCCATGGGCCACATCCAGCCCACAGGCTGCAGGTTGAGGCTACCTGCCTTAATATCTTGCCACGGCAATTGGAGAAGAGAGGAGGATTTTTAAAAATAAAAACCACTCTGGGGGACCTCATACTTATAGAATCACCTCCCACATCAAATTCTTAGATTTTGTTTGTTCCACAACAGTTGCTAAATTTCCCTGCATCTCTTTAAGGAAGGTTGAATGGTCCCAGAGAAATAGGGAAAGCGATATTTGGTCATCCTCACGTGTAAATGTGGATTTTTAAAACCTCAAATTATATTTTACCCACAAATTATATTTGTGCAAAATTGCATGTGTTAATACATTTAGACTGCTAAGAACTGTGTCTCTCTTTATGTAGAACAGTCTCATCTGGTAGGGAGCAACATTCTTACACGCACATTTGATTAAGAGGTGCGAATCAGGTAAATTCCTGCTGAGATTTTTTTCCAGCTTCCTGATAGTACAGAATGAAAACTGGCAACGGAATGCTGATAATGGGTTTATAAAAGCCCTGTTTAAGTGTTGCCTTATGATGAGAATAGGGAGGAACAACTACCTGTGCTGCAGCTCCAACAACTCCATCTTTGACCTTCCAATCCATACGAGGTAATTTCTAAAGCAGAAGTGTGACTGTACTCGCGTAAATATAGTTGTGCAGACTATAGTTATGGCTGGAGTACTCTAGGCTCCTGAGGTCAAAGATCCCTGGAAGTTGAACTGTGTTTACATACATGTAGTTGCACTTCTGCTTCAGACCACCCTGTAAAACGGAGGTCGTTTTTGGAGAGGAACAGCCACAGTGTGTTTTGCTATTCATCACCACTTACAATGTAAGGTAAAGGGTAAGGGTTGCCCTTGCTCAAAAGCAAGCCATATCCAACTCTAGAGTTCGGTGCTCATCTCCTTTTATAGACAACGAGCCACCACTGTCTGTATCTGCAGATGTTTTTGTGGACATGTGGCAGGCATGACTGGCACCTGTGTGCATGGAACATTGTTTACCTTCCCACCAAAGTGGTACCTGTTTATCTACTTGCAACTTCTTGCTTTCAAACTGCTAGATTGGCAGGAGCTGGGTCAGAGACGGGAGCTCACTCTGTCGTGCAGCACTCGGGTGTCAAAATGCTGACCTGTCCATCTTTCAGTTGTCAAGTTCAGAGTCTTGACCACTAAGCAACCACAGCCCCTTACAATGCAAGAGCACCAAAATAGGATTAGAATCACTTTCTTTACTGTTGTCTTCTGCTTTCCATTTGCAGCTTGGAAAGAAGAAAAAGAAATACATGCCTTACCAGCACCAGCACAAATATTTCTGTGGTGAGTGTCTTTGACATTTTGAACAGGAGCCTAAATCTGAAAAAAGCCATGTTCAGTAAAGCTGTGTCTCTTGAAGGATCAGGCCAACAGGTTGTTGTGGGGTATTCATTTGCTTTCATGTCAGAGATTACTCTGGGTAGAAAGGATTTTTGCAGGGGATGCCTGAATGAGGCTCCTTTCATATCCCCCATTTTGATGTAGGCAGATTGAATGCACACAAGCCGGCAGGCGGGCTAAACACTACTTTATTGTAACATGGTCAATCTGTACATGAGGCATTGGCGGAGCCTTGCCTCCTTATATATAGCACAGTACATTTGAATTTGGCCCGTAGGCACAGCATTGGTTACAGTCTTGGTGACGTCCTTCTGACGTAATGCATACCTAACATAGTTTCACCTGTGGTGGGAAGATTTCCCGTGGTAGTTACCATTGGAGGAATTGGAGCCACATGACGCTCCACTAGCTGCGCTACTGGCAAGCAGCTGAACTGCATGCATACACAACACCCATCGTGCAGCTCTCAGGTATCGAACCCGTCTTTCCAGTCTCCAAGCCTAGCACCTTAACCACTAAACCATGGGGGAACTGGTTGGGGTACTGAAATGCATCCTTTGGAACAAGCAGCAGTTGGATGGTTTGATGGGGAAAGATGGGGTTATGTAGCAGGGGTTCGTTTACCCATAAGACTGTGGGTTGGGGCAACTGCTCTTGGGTGCTGTCACTTTCTTTTAGAAATTGTGATTTGCAATTGAAGAGAGGTTTCTCATGTTTACATTGTTCTTCCTTTATATTTTCGCCATAGTTCTGGCCCCGCTGACATTCACAATTTATGTTCAGCTACTTATATTCCGCTATGCAATTTCAAGAAAAAAATGGATGGTAAGTAATTTGCAGAGTTGCAATGATTCTTCTTCTAGATAAGCATACTAGGAGACTAACATGTGCCAAGCAGAACATAATTGGACTATGATTCGAACAAACCACAGGACATATATTGGGAGTTTGCCCGAGGTCTGTGTAATTTGTCAGCTTTAATTGAAGCTAACTGAAAATATGTCAGGACACATCTTAGCTGTGCAACTGGGTATATGACCAGATGTGCAGACAAGTCATGCCCAGGTATCTTGTCAGTTAACCAGAATTAGATACAACAAGTAAGGCAGACCATATGTGAACACCAATAGGATTTGGGCTGTTAGTGGAGAAAAGTACTTCCCTTCAGATAAGTTTTTTAGTATGGAGAAAAACTTTGTTTCTGCTGGACTCTCCAGAGTCTATGTAAAAATGTTTTGGGGTGGGGAGGTGAGATCAATTTTAAATCACTTTAAAACTCCACACTCCTACTCACCAAACCACTTGATCCCAGGTATCTCAGCTGAATCTATACTGGGTGGGAGAGGGAGGAAGGGAAGGGGAGAGAAAAGAACAGTAAAGCTAACAGGGCAATCAGTGGTGAGTCTGCAGAGGAAAGAGTTCCATAGTGATGTTAAAACTATCCAAAGAAGATACTTCCCAGTACTTAAAATCTTGCTCAATGGGAGGAAGCACTGCTGAATAGGCTTAGAACACAAGTGATGCCAAATGTGCGTCTAGCATTTCCAACTTGCATAGACATGTGGCTGCTATTTCAGTAGCAGCTGAAAATCCTCCAAAGCCATCATGTTTGAGTTTTTGTGGCTCAAAAAGATTTTAATCAGCCAAATAACTATGGCTGGTCTGAGAACTAACACCTGTGCATTCTTGGTTTGTGTTTTGAGTTACCGGTAGTGGTCTTGGCAGTGAGGAAAATCAAACACTAGCTTTAAAAGAGAGGCTTTCCTCAGGGATGAAGCAGTGGGCCTTGAAGGATGGATCCCTTCTCTATAACTGTTGTAACGCCTATAATTATCACCCCTAATGAAAGAAGTTGCAACAATGACCATTTCTTGGTTTTGGTTGTTGGTTAGCTTGTTTGTTTCCTTAGCCCTCTTTTTCTTGGCAGGAACTTGCTTTCATTCTGGCCTACAATCTTCGTGTCTGCCTCATGTATGTTCCTTTAATGGGATTTGGGAGTTTCATGGCATTCTACTGGTTGGCCAGGTAATAGTAATTATGCAAAACTTTTCTCTGACTGTTTAGGCTGCTTCACCATGTAATGTACATTGCACTTAATGTAATTGAAAAAACATTCTCTGAATGGTTGCCCTCGCTTAACAACTAAAACCAACCAAAAACTCACTTAACAACTAAATCGGGATTCGCAATCCCCCCCCCAAAAAAAAAAATCACAATTGGTCACTTGCAATGGTGTTTCACTTAAAGAGCAAACTTGCTTAAAGAGCAATCCCATGGAATGCATTATGTTCTTTAAGCGAGGTACCATTGTACTCCCTTTTCAAATATATTAAATCCCTTTTAATTTTTTCTGTATCCTTTTGAATCAACTCCTTCTTTAACATTTGTATTCTTTCCAAGGTAGATTTGTCCTTTGTACTTGCATGTTTAGACTGGAGATTTTTAATTTCCGTTTCAACTTCCTTTTTTTATGTCTAAATTGTTTATTCCTTATGCTTGCCATCTTAATGTACTCTCATCTAAACACAGCTTCCATTGTATCCTAAAAAATGTGAAAACTTAATTTCTGCAAATTATTTTTCAAATTAGAAAATAATGGTGGGGGTTCGGTTCTTAGGGGCTGCATACTTCCTGCAGTGCCTCCCTTATTCTATGGCTTTAGCTATATATCTTACTGCTGTAGTAATAAAGTGTTTCGCAACCTTTGGTTTTTGGACTTCAGTTCCCAGAAGCCTAAGCCAATTCCCCAAAGCACTGATCAGCCAATATAGTGACTTAGACTACTGGGAATTGAAGTTTCCCTGTGGGACATGGGCCCCACTTTGGGAAACACTGGGACTCTATCAGAAAGATGTCTGTCAAATTTTTGGGACAGAATAACTATGTTCTATATTTTGCAGATATCAGCAAGGGGTAACTTTGGTGGTTAACCTCCACTTTAGGAAGTTGGATTAGATGACAATTGTTAGTGAGTTTTTTTGTTTGTTTTTATCTGCACAGGTTTCTAGAAAGCAACTGGTTTCTCTGGATCTCACAAATGAACCACATTCCAATGAACATTGATTATGACCAGAATTTAGACTGGGTCTCTGGCCAGGTAAGATAACTTATACTTTTTACTAGCCATAAGACTGGGGGTTACCCATAAGAGTCGCCCTATCCAGGCATTTTGTCTGAAACCATGGGAAAGGCTAACTGGATGTTGGGGCCGTGGGTACGCTGATAAGATCCTCTCCTAGCACCTCCTAACCCAGGGGTGCCCAAACCTTTTGGGATGGGGGTCTAAACATGTCCCGGAACAGCTGAGTGGGCCAGACCACACCCCTGGAACACATGTTTGCACATGTGTGGTGCGGATGCTTCTGCGCATGTGTAAAAGAGGCCATTTTGTTTCCTGGTTTGGCTCATGAAACAAAATGGCTGCTTTTGTGCATGCACAGAAGCGTCCGCACCAAACCAGGAAATAAAATACCGCTTCTGTGCATGTGCAAAAGTGGCCATTTTGTTTTATTCCCACCTTCCTAGGGCATCCCTGGGCCGCACAACAGCTGAAAAATGTTGTGGCCACAACTTTTTTCATCTGTTGTTTTTTATCAGTCAGCCGCCCGGAGTCACCTCGGCAAGGGGGCAGCAATACAAATGTGAAAATTAAATTAATATTAAATTAATATTAAATCTCACCTTATGCAAGAAAAATTACAAAAGTGAAAATCAATTTATATTTAATTAATCAGTGATGATACACAGTAGCTAACCCTTTGTCATCTTATTTATTTCACAAAGGTTAAGCAAATACCAAACCTGGAATAATGCTTGTATTGCAGTATCTCTGTACATGACATATTGCTGAAGAAAATAACCAGTTAAATCAGAACTTGTCTTTACACTTTTAGAAGCCAATTACTTCCCTCTGAAAGTATTTCTTGCTTCATTGAAAAGAAATTGCTTGGCTGTATTACCGAGAAAATTAGATGGTAGTGTCTCTGAAATAACGATTCTTGGTGTGCTCTCAGGAGGTCAATAACGAAAATGAGATAGGAAAGTGGTAAAGAATTAGACGTGCTTGTGAGGTTACTAACCTACTGAAGAGGGAGCCCACTTTCTGACTAAAACAAACAGCCTACATCTTCCATAGTGAAAGAAGCTGAAGAGGGAACTTCAAACTTCCTTAGTGTTCTATCTATTTCCTTCTACTCAGCTATATAGCTAGATTTCATCAATGTTCCATGGCACAAATATAGCAGTTTTGATTTATAAGCTTTTCTAATGTCCTTGCATATGTTGAGGGCCAAATAGTAAGGAAACCTAAAGAAAACAAAGAGATGATAACTGGTCTGTAATACAACAGAGGGCTTTTGACAAGGAAGTAAACTCGGTTGGCTGTGAAGAAACAAAGTGCAATTTATTTTTCTCAGCTTGCAGCAACCTGTAACGTTGATCAATCCTGGTTCAACGACTGGTACACTGGACATCTGAACTTCCAAATTGAACATCAGTGAGTATGAAATGGCAGGAAATTGTACATAATTGTTGAAATTCGCGGTTTCACAGCAAAAAGTAGGGCAGGTTTCAAGCTTAGAATTACAAGATGATAATTCCCCTTCATCCAAGTAGATTAGCCAAATGATCCGTCAGACAATAGTAAGATGGGGGGTGGGGTGTTATTTATAAAAATTGTGCTCAAAATCTTGACATGAAGGTATAGTATTGTTGGTGAAAAGAAAAGTCATTTAATCTAATTTAGACATAATAAATAGTAAAGGAGAAATATGATTATAACTTTGTACTTCATGGCTGAGCAGACCGCTCCACAGAAAGATGGAGGACAAGCTAGCTACACGTCAGAGAATCAAAAATTTACTTCAGAGTGAAGAAGGTTAAGCACTTAAAAAGGTGGGAAGACAAGAGGCCTGTTGATTGACCAATTTAGAACAAGCAAGCAAGTTAGTTTTTCTACAGTGGTTCTTTTTCTTTTCTTCTGAGAGGGTCATGTGACCAACCATGTTAGTAATTAGTCCATGCATAACATGCTGGGTTGTTACATATTTCAAGAAAATAAGGCACTTAACATGCATATATCTGAGAGATGCTGTCATGGCAATCATGGACCACAGCCATTTTCTGGACCCAAACCTGTTCCTTGATAAACTAATGGTGACTGAAGCCAAGAGTGTTTTTCACCTTATTATGAATTGTACACGACTACAGTACTTCTATTTTGGGGTTCTGCCTAGTGTGGTCACTTAATGTAACACCAAAAAGAAAAAAATGCATTATCAAAAAGGAAAGAGGAAAACATCTTATTCTACCATATATACTCGAGTATAAGCCAAGGTTTTTAGCCCCCCAAAAGGGGGACTTGGCTTATACTTGGGTCACTGACCACAAGGGTCCCAAGACCATGCCGGACTGAGATGTGCCAACAATTTAATTAATTTTACCATATTTTCATGTATTTTGATTATTAAAACTCACTGTCAGCTGATGCATTTTCTACCCTCAGTTTATACTCAGGTCAATCTATTTTCCTGGGTTTTCAGGTCAAAATTAGGTGCCTTGGCTTATATTTGGGTCAGCTTATATTCAAGTATATATGGTAATTCAAATGTTAAGATACAAGTATAGAAACAATTTCTATAAATTAAAAAGTAATACAATTTGTTTCACTATACAGTAGAGCCTCGATTAACAAATGGCTCGGTTAACATAAAAATTGCATAACAAAAGGAAATCCATAGAAAATAGTGGCTCAGTTTGCAGAAATTTGTTCCAAATGGATTAATCAGTTTACAATGCATTCCTATAGGAAACCACATTTTGGTTAACGTATTTTGACTTTCAGTGCATTCCTATGGGAAATTCGGTTAAAGTAATTTTCGCTGTAAGAAACGTCCCTGAGAATTCTTTAATTATGTTAACCGAGGTTCCACTGTAGTGGGGAAGACTATTGCCTGGAGCCTTGGATGGCTGCTTTCATGGCTACCCAGGTGCTAGCTGCCGAAAGACATCTTCAAAACCCATGCTTTCCTTTCTAAAGTGTCTTTATCTTTACTGGATTTGAACCAAACAGTCCTTCAAACAGAGGATGACTTCAAACAGAGAACTCCTTCTCTAAATTAGAATTCATAGTTGCCTGCTTCTGTAACACACTGTATTTGGAATTGCCTTCAAAAAGTGTCTAGAAATTGTGGTTCAAGCCAAATAGAGGAGTGAGACCATTGAACGAGTTACCCCAGAAGTATTACACTACCTTGGTTTCTGGATCCCAACTAAGGTTCTGCTTGTTGGAGTTAAAGCCCTGAATTGCCTGGGATCTGAGTGTCTCAAGGACCATCTCTTTTTGTATAAACCAAACTGTACACTATTGTTTGAAAGACAGTCTTGTTGTGTACCCCTCTGCCACATAAAATGTGGAAGGCAACAACACATGTACAGACTTTTTCAACAGCAGCACCCAGAAATAGTAAGAGGAAAGGTGAATACAAGGCAATGTTAATCTGCTTTTCAGTCCATTTTCTCCTTTAGTTGCTTGCTTAGATTTTCGTGCTATCCCTTTTGTTCTATGCTTTTATTCATGATGAATGATTGTGTGGGTTTATAATATTTGTTGTAACAGTAAGTTGACACAGGTATTCTATTTGGGTGGGTGAACATGGCTAGGATGTTTTGGCTCTTTAGTATTCACTGAACACCCTCTCTCTCTTTCCATAGCCTTTTCCCAACCATGCCTCGGCACAATTATTGGAAGGTGGCTCCTCTGGTGAAATCACTTTGTGCCAAACACAATGTTAAATATCAGTGCAAACCTCTTTTTACAGCTTTTGCAGATTTACTGCGGTAAGTATTTATTCTCTTGATGGAGGGCAGAAGCTTCATCAAATCCTGGCCTGGGGCTGATGAGGACTTTGCATGCCAAAAGGGCTCAGGACCAGAAAGTTACTTGCGGAGCTGGATCAGTGGTACAGGTGTCACATTGCGATGCAGAAGGCAGATGAAAGGCCACGGCATTATATTCACAGGAGTCTTCATGGCTCATCGCCATGATGATCACCAATATTCAGAATCAGATACAGCACAAGAAGAAGAAGTATCTGTTCACAGAAGGGTTGGGCCTACCGTAAAACTCAGACAGCAGAGGCTATGAGGTCAAGGGACTGCACTGTGGGGTTAAGAGGTGACAGCACTGGGTCCTGAGCAATTTGTTGAGCTTGGCTCCCAATCCAGCTGATACGTGTTCTTGAGTATGGGAGACAGTGTTGCAGCAGCAGTGCTGAAATGAAGTTCATTTGTCACTTTGGCCCACTGAATCCAATGTAAACATCAAGGACAATTGTATGGAAAGGGTGAGGACAAATATACTATTGAAAAAATGTACTGCCAGACATTAATGAAACTGATTTGGTTTTTAATCTTTCCAGTTCTTTGAAAAAATCTGGAGAGTACTGGCAGGAGGCTTATCTCCATGGGTAAGAAGGCCTTGTGAATCTTTTCGCCTGTATGGAGGCAGCAGCAAATGGAAGGGAAGAAATTTCAAAACATAACCTGGACTTCAAAAAGCAATCATTACTATTTAACTGCCAATTAATAAATAAATATATTATTTGTAAAATTATTTTAACTGAGAAGCTTTAAAATATTTTAAACAGGATTTTTGCTGGAAATTTTGCTTGGAAACAGCACTTTTCTAAGGCATGTGGTGTAGGCACTGGTGTAGAAATTCATAGATCCCTCCTGCCATGCCTTTAGAATTAGATTAGGAATAATGTAATCCTATTGTAGGTACTTTAAATTTATCACAGTAGCATCTTCCATCCTGATATCAATCTGGCCCTTCCCAATTAGCCTTGTGTTGTTGCAGCACTTTGAGGATGAGATTGGTTGAGAAAATTGTGAGTTGTAACTTCACAGTGTTTAAGGTTTCTGGATCTTCAGGCACCAGTTCAAGTTTGGGGGAATTGCTGTGCTTTTGGAAATCTGGGGCTATTCTACTTTCACCTCCAAGTGTCCTTGCACAAAGAGCACCTTGCTAGGTTGTCCTAGTTCAGGAGGTTGTGCAAGTATGGCATGCTCTGTAGCCAAATTTGACCCCCCACCCCACCCCATATAACCGGGCACTTCGGACTGTAGAGCCCCCATTATCTGCATTGTCTGTTTATTTATGGGTTCTTCATACCATGTGAAATTAACAAAAATAAAGATTCAAAACCAACAGCAACAAATGGACATAATTATGTCAATGCGTGTATAAGAAAATGTCTATACAGTCTGTAGTAATGACCAAGATGACAGTGAGAGTCTCACTACACTTGAGAGACAGATTGGAGCTTTTTGGCTTCGTTGCAATATGTTATCTTTGCTGACTCATCCAAGTCATGAATGAAAATGTTGAGGCATACCAGCCCAGGACTGAGCCTTGTAGTACCCCACAATTCTGTAACCAGTTGTGTACCCACCTGACATTTGTGCTGTCCAGTCCACACCAAGTTAGCTTGCTAATAATATCATGGGGCACTTTGACAAAGGCTTTACTAAAATCAAGATATATCACATCTACAGCATTCCCACTATCTACCAAGAAAGATACCTGATCTAAAAATAAGATTAGTCTGGCAGGATTTGTTCCTTCAGTTATTACTGCATTGTTTTCAAGGTGCTAGGAGAGTGACTACTTTATAATCTGCTTAAAAATTTCCCCAGGGATTGATGTCAGCCTGACTGGACTGTAGTCCCTCTGTTCCTCTTTCTTATCAATTTTGAAGATAGGGACAACCTTAGCCTGCCTGTAATCATTTGGCACTTCACTCAACCTTCATGAGTTCAATAAAATTTCAGTCTCTGCTTTGGTGGTTGGTGATCAAACATCAGGTGTGTTTCTGAGGATCTTGCTTTTTGCACTGGAAATAGAAATCCCATTTGGTAACTTTAGGTTATTACATTACTTCACACATGCAGTCTATTTTATTTCACTTCACTTTTATTTTATTCTTTAATTCTTCAACAACTTTCACTCTGGAACTGGTGAAAAGAACTCAGCGTGTACAAGTTGAAGCATCCAGTTTTTGTATCATTCTTGTTTTTGTTGGTTATATAAGTATAGAAAAAAACTTGTGAAGTTTGTTTGCAATACACTTGAAAGAAAAGGAAAATTTTCACAGCAATATTTGCTAATCGTTTAAATAGTTTTATGGGGGAATATATAAATGTTGACCAAGTTGGTTTTTTAAAAGGCAGGTACATGGCTGACTTGACTAGAAGGGTATTAGATCTAATTGATAATGTTAACCAAACGAAGGAAAAGGTGGGTTTATTATCACTAGACATTTTTAAGGCATTTGATTCACTGCAATGGTCTTCAATTAAGGAAATAGTTAGAAATTATGGATTTGGGGATAGATTTAGAAGGGTAATTGATCTATTATATCAAAAAGGGAATGCTAGGATTAGAGTAAATGAAGAGGTTACAGATGTGGTAAGGCTTGAGGCAGGTACTAGGCAGGGATGTCCACTATCTCCTATCTTGTTTATCATGGCAATGGAAATATTAGCTAAAAATATAAGGGGTGATTCAAATATAGAAGGGATAATGGGTAATAAAGTGAGCATGTATGCAGATGATACGTTGTTAATGGTGAAACATCCAGAGATGGTAATGGATAGGATTAAAGATCAACTACAGGTATTTGAAGCTATAACCGGACTGATGATAAATTGGGATAAATCAGAATTGATGCTGTGCAATATGGAGGTAGACGAGATGGGAAAGATAGTGGGGACACTCAATATACAAATTAAAGAAAAGTTGAAATATTTGGGGATAACTATTTCAAACAAATTGGAAGAACTTAAACGATTGAATTATGACAGTTTGAAAGTAGAATTTAAGAGCAAACTACAAGAGTTTCCAAAGCTGAATTTGTCATGGTTTGGGAGGATTGCAATTTGCAAAATGATATTGCTGCCAAAGATTAATTTTCTATTTGATGCACTTGCGATCCACTTGAAGGAGAAGGAAATTAATGAATTTCAAAAGATGTTTAATAATTTTTGTAATGGAGGTAAAAAATCTAGACTTCCAAAGAAGTTTTGGTACTTATCTCAGAAAGAAGGGGGTTTGGGTATGCCGAATTTGTTAGCATACTATCGAGCATTCCAAATTAAGAATGTTGTGAAGATCTTGGCAAGAGAAAAGGTAATTTGGGAGGAATTGGAGATGAAAGAATATAGGAATACTGGTAAAATGATCTTTTTGGGAATGAAGGATAAACCGATAAAGACAAGCAATAATATGATGAGAGGCATCATGGAGGTGTGGAAAAGAGTAAAGAAAGATATGGTCCCAAATCTCTCTCCAATCTTGGAATTGACTGATATGGTGTGTTTTCCGATAAAAATAGATAAGGAAAAAAAGGAAATATTGGATAAAAATGAATTGTCTTTATTGAAGGACTGGTTAAAAGTTTGTGATGATGAAAACAAGAGGAAAAAAATATTTGAAAAGTTAAAATTGGACTGGTTCCAGAAATTGAAGGTTGATAACTGGAATAAAAAATATAGAAGGGAAGTAGGGATAGATAGAGCAAAGACCGAATTTGAAGAATTGGTATTAAAGATTAGAAAAGGGGAAAAGAATATTAAGGGTCTAGTAAGCAAACTTTATATCATATTGAATAAGGGTATAGATCCACATGATGATTTGAAACAGAATGATACAAGAATGATACAAAAACTCTTATCTCTTGATAAGAGAAAGTACTTTTTCACCCAGAGGATCACTGGTCTATGGAACTCCCTGCCAGAAGAAGTGGTGACAGCTGTCAGTCTTGACAGCTTTAAGAAAGGATTAGACAAGTTCATGGAGGACAAGAGTTTCAATGGCTATAATTATGGATACTTAAGGACAACCTCCGGGTTGGAGAGATAGGCAGGATATCTCTCAATGCCATTTCCAGGGAATCCTAAGCAGGTGAAGGCATCTGCTTGGGAATACCCTGAAGGAAATGGTGAGCCACTGTGTGAGACAGAATGCTGGACTGGATGGGCTGTGGCCTGTTCCAGCAAGGCTGTTCTTATGTTCTTATGGAAGTGGGAACAAAATTTGAATATAAAAATAGGAGAGGTTGAATGGAGAAATAAATGGAAAAAGAGGATAATGAGAACAATGTCAGTAAGAATTAAGGAACATAACTTTAAAATGTTGTGGCAATGGTACATGACACCACTGAGGCTTCATCAGATGGATAATAAAAGGGATAATTTATGCTGGAGATGCAAAGAAACGGTTGGAACATATGAACATATGTGGTGGAGTTGTAAAAAAATAAATGAATTTTGGAGAAGAATAGAAGGAGAGATTGGGGAAATAATGGGTAAAAGAATTAAGCTGGTGTCAGGTACCATCCTATTAACAAATGTGGAAGGCATGGGTTTGAATAAGGAGGAAAAAGAATTATTGGAAATTATGTTAACTACAGGTAGACAATGCATAGCCAGAAATTGGAAAAATGATGTAGTCATACAGATCGGAGAGTGGTATAAGGAAATGTGGAGCTTAGCATTGAATGACAAACTGACATGGGAGATTAAAGTAAAAAGGGATAAATTAAAAGAAAATAGGTTTTGGAGTATTTGGAAGCCGTTTGTGGATCACTCTCTTATGGCAAGGGACAGTTTTGGACCTGTACCATCTCAAAGTGGTTTTTGGAGATGATATAGATACTAAACTCTCCGGGCATTGTAAATATTCACAGGGTGATGTGTAATTAGTAAAGAAATAAAAAACAGTTGTAGCACTGTAAGTTTTTATGATTGTTATGGTTATAGTAATAACTCATAATGTGGGTATTCAATATTGCAGGTTATATTGCAAATAATTAGCTCAATTATTATCATGTGCTATCTTTTATGAATTTGATGTAATTTTGTATTGTACTTTTAGTGTATGGGACCAAAGACAACAGAACAGCCGTAGGGTTGGCTTAACACAGGTTTATTGCATGATGATCCGGTGGAGCATGAGGTAATAGCGGTGATACATCTCAATATATACAGTAGCCCTATACATTTGAATCTTGTAGCACGGTAGCTCATTGGCTGCTACCGGCGTGGCCTCGCCCAGGCACGCCTCTCTTTCCTGCTGCTGAATGCAGATCTTTCTTCTTCTGCTGAATGCAAATCTTTTTCCTGCTGCTGAATGCGGATCTTTCTTCTGCTGCTGAATGCAGATCTTTTTCCTGCTGCTGAATGCGGGGAAGGTTTTCCCGCGGCTGTCCGTGATTGAGCAATGTGAACCATGTGAGACTGAACGCTCGCAGCTGCCCTCTATGGGCTGCCTGCTCGCGTTCCTTTACAGCTGAGATACCTTGTATTTGGAGTGGTTACATTCTTGCCTTTACAGTACAATGAACATGCAAACATACATACATAACATCCCTCCCCCCTAGGATGGGACGAAGTCCCGCAACCATTGTGGCTTGCCGCACGTGCGCTTGGGGCGTGCTTGCGCCTGACCTAGTGCTGGAGAGCCAGTGATCTCTGACTCCGCGGGTACTTGTCCTGCAACGGGAAACGGGGATTCGTTAGAGGCTCTGTGGGGCGTCCGTGCCTGCCTTGCGCCCGGGGATGGGAATGGAATGAACAGTTGGGAGGTGAACCCCTGCCTGTTGCTCTCGGACCCGGGGGACCCTCCTATTGTGAACCGCGGAACTGATGAGGTTGCCCTTGTGGTTCTGCTACCTTCTGTTCCCCGCTCGGGGGACCTTGAGACTGTGGTGGGTGGACTCGCTGTTGCCTCCTGTCTTGGGGGTGTCGGTCTCTGGGAAATTGGCGCTATGTTGCATTCTAACTCACAGGGGCTACTGGGACTGGAAGTACCAGGGGGACCACTCCGCTAACTCCCCCTGGTACTGTAAATCAACGTCTAAACTTCTAGGGGCATCTGTGTTTTGGGGAAACTTCCGAGGGGTATGTGTGAGGTCGGGGCTCTTCCTTTCTGCCACAAACTCCCGCAAAAGATCTCTGAGGATCGATTCCCTTTCCTCCCCCCTTGGTGGGGACCCATGTCCCCCTTTTCCTCCCCCTTGGGCTAAACGGGTGGGGGAGTACCCTAACGCTGATTCGTGGCTATTTTTGTCTTCGTCTTGCTCTCCGGGGACCCTGCGCCTGAGTTGGTCCGCGTGTCGCCTCCACAGGAGGCCTGTACTGGTCTCCACGCGGTATGAGACGGGGCCGGTTTGTTCTATTATGGTGCCCGGCACCCAGGCTGGCCCCGCGTTGGCGTAGTTCCTGCAATGCACCGGGGCGCCTACGCTGAAACTCTTTGCGGGTTCCACCCCTATGTTCCGCCCTTTGTCCTCTACTCTCGTGGGGTCTAGCTTAGAGATTACCGTGGCCAGCTTCCTGCGCATTAACAGCTCCGCGGGGGAGTACCCTGACGCCAATGGGGTGACCCTGTACCTTAGCAGGAATTGGCACAATTGCAGGTCGAGGTCTCCGGGGCCCATGCACCGCAGCGCGTCTTTTGTGGTGCGCACGAGGCGCTCTACTTGGCCGTTGGTGGCCGGGTGAAAGGGGGCGGAGGTGACGTGCTGAATGGCATTGCAATCCATGAATACCCCGAACTCGGCGGACATGAAACAGCTAGCGTTATCGCTGACGAGGGTGTCGGGTAAACCGAACGTGGAAAAGACCCTCCGTAACTGTTTAATTGTAGTGGCCGAGGAGGTGCTCGAGACTGGAATGACCTCCAACCACTTGGAGAACGCGTCCACCACAAGGAGGAAAAGTGTTCCCCTGAACGGGCCAGCAAAGTCTACGTGTACCCGGGACCAGGGCCCCCTTGCTGCGTCCCACTCCCTATGTGGCAAGCGAGCCTCTTCTGGCCTGGAGCTCTGGCACGCTTCGCAAGTGCCGACCATGTGTTCGATGTCGGCGTCTAGCTGGGGCCACCAAAAGTAACTACGGGCTAGTGCCTTAGAGCGGACGATCCCCGGGTGGCTGACGTGCAGCAATTTAAGCACACTCGGCCGGAGCGACGTGGGGATCACTACCCGCTGTCCCCACAAAAGGCAACCCCTCTCTAGGGACAACTCTAGTTTCTTTTTGAAAAATGTGTCGAATTCCGCTGCTGGGGAAGACACGGGCCACCCTTTCTGTACCCAGGAGCAAACTGTAGCTAGCGTTTTGTCCTTGCCGGTCGCTTTGGCGATGTCGGCCGGTACTACTGGAGGGGAGTCTAGGACCTCTATCATTAAGACCTGGTGGTCCCTCTCTTCCTCGCCCACGTGGCAGCAATCCCGGGGAATGGGGGACCTCGACAGGGCGTCCGCATGGCTGATCTCCTTTCCGGGCCGGTATACCAACGCGTGCTGATACGCGTTGAGAAAAATGGCCCACCTGAGCATCCTCGGGGACAGGATTTGGGGTGTGGGCTTATCTGCGGTGAAAATGCCTAGCAAGGGCTTATGGTCAGTCACTATGGTGAAGGGGCGGCCGTACACAAAATCATGAAATTTCTTGGTCCCCGCAATTATCGCTAGTGCTTCCCTGTCTGTCTGGGCATAGTTTCTCTCCGCTTGGGACAAGGACCTAGAGTAGAACGCTATCGGGGCCTCCCTCCCGTTCTCCAGTACATGGCATAACACCGCCCCCACCCCCACCGGGGATGCATCACATATTAGGACCACTGGGCGTTTGGGATTGAAGTGGGTCAGTACAGCATCTGATGCCAGGAGTCGCTTCAGGTCATTGAAAGCCTTCTCCTGGGCGTCGCCCCACTTCCATGCCTCGTCCTTTTTTAACAATTTGTTTAGCGGTTCCGCCACTGCTGCCTTCCGCGGAAGGAAGGAGTGGTAAAAGTTGAGCAGTCCAAGGAACGACTGCAACTCGGGCTTGGAGGTGGGGCGAGGGGCCTTCTTGATGGCGGCCACCTTGGATTGGGATGGCCTTATTCCCTCGGGAGTAACACGGAACCCTAGGAACTCAACCTCAGTTGCGAAGAAAACGCATTTGTCCTTTCGCAACCGCAACCCCGCCTTTTCGAATATTGCCAGGACCTTTCCCAACCTTGTTGCTAATTCGGCCCGGCTCCCCCCTGTAATCAATACGTCATCAAAGTAGGGTAACACCCCCTCTAACCCCTTCAGGAGGCGTTCCACGAGTGACTGGAAGATCCCGGGCGCCGAATTCACACCGAATTGGAGGCGCGATACCTGGAACGCCCCTTTGTGGGTGACTATGGTCTGCGCAGCAGCTGCGGCGGGGGTCACCGGGAGCTGCTGGTAGGCTTGGGCCAGGTCGAGCTTAGCGAAACACCTCCCCCCGTGTAACCTGGCCAACAAGTGGCTGACTACTGGCACCGGATACGCATTAGGGCGGATCGCCTTATTGATGGTGCACTTGTAATCAGCGCATATGCGGACCTCCCCGTTGGCCTTGAGTGCTGTTACAATTGGAGTTTCCCACTCCGCAGAATCAACAGGGACAAGAATCCCCTGGCCCACCAATTTGTCCAACTCCGCCTCTATTTTGTCTTTTAGTGCGAAGGGCACTCTGCGCGGTTTAAGTCTGATTGGACGTACTCCAGGGTCCAGGTCGAAAGTCACTGGGGGGCCCTTGAATTTCCCGAGCCCCTTTTTGAAAACCTCGGGGTGCGCGTTGCACACGCTCTGTATTGGATCCGTCCCGGCGGCGTGTGCTCCCACGGCGTGCACCCCCCCAATGAACAACCCCAGGGGCTGGAACCATTGAGTCCCGAGGAGGCTGCATTTACCTCCCTTGAGGACGACTAGGGGAAGCGTTGCGGTGTGCTTTTTAAACTGGACCTGGAACTTCCCAACCCCCAACACTGGGATGCGGTTCCCTTGCACGTGCTTCAGTGTGGCCCTCAACGCTTTGAGCTTGGGCCGCACGCGGGGGGCGATTTTCATGAATTCTCCCTGGGAAATGATGGAGTATGAAGAACCCGAGTCCACCTCCATCCTAACAGGGGCCCCTTGTATTACTACCTCAACGAAGTTATGGGGGTGCTCCGTGGAAACGCTGCAAACCGGAGCGTCGTCCTCGCTGTCGTCGGAGATGCGCCCTACTCCGTCCCGCGTCCTCGTGGTCCGGGTGCCGTCCTTTGGCCTCGTGGTGCGGTCCTGCCTCGCCGAGCGGTCTGGAGAACTCCTTGTGGTGCGGTCCTGCCTCGCCGAGTGGTCTGGGGAACTCCTCTTGGCCTCGCGCCGTTTCCGGCAGACCTTGGCGATGTGCCCGCGCCGGCCGCAGTTGTGGCACTCGGCCTTGCGGAACGGGCATTCGGCGCGGGCGTGGGCGGCGCCGCAGCCGTCGCAGCGCCGGCCCTCTCTCTGGACCCTCCTGACGTCCTCGTCGTCGCCGCTCTCCGCGGACGAGTTCGAAACTCGCCGGGCCGCGCGCACCGAGCTCTCTGCCTTGGCGGGTTTCGGGCGCCAGTCCTGAAGCTCTTGCACCCCGGCAGCCATGGCCTCCGCGGCCTGTGCCGTGTCGAGGACTTGTTGCCACGTGGGAGGCAGCTCCTGTTTCATCAGCGCGCGCTGAGTCTCGGTATCCCTCAGACCGCAGAGCAGGCAGTCCCGGAGGGTGACTTCTGGGGTCTCCCACTTGCATGGGCCGGCGGCCAGCCGCAGGGCCGCGGCGAACTCAGCGACCGATTTCCCGGGCGCCTGGACTCGCCTCCAGAACGCGCTTCGAGCGGGGAACATCGCTATTGCGGGCCGGAGGTGGGTGCGCAGCGCCGCCAGGAGCTCTGTGGCCTTGAAGTCGCTCACCCTCCTCGGCGCGATCAGATCCACCAAGGTCCTCTTGGTCTCGTGTCCGAGCATGCGGACGAAGATGGCCCTCTTCTTGGCCTCATCTGAGACTTCGAGCTCCACCAGCGCTCCATTGAAGTCTATCTCAAACAGCTCCAAGTCTCCCGGCTTCCTGATCTCGTAGCCGGCGCATGTCTTGGTCCCGTGGGCAGCCATCATCCCACCTTCGTCGCCAATTTAGTGTATGGGACCAAAGACAACAGAACAGCCGTAGGGTTGGCTTAACACAGGTTTATTGCATGATGATCCGGTGGAGCATGAGGTAATAGCGGTGATACATCTCAATATATACAGTAGCCCTATACATTTGAATCTTGTAGCACGGTAGCTCATTGGCTGCTACCGGCGTGGCCTCGCCCAGGCACGCCTCTCTTTCCTGCTGCTGAATGCAGATCTTTCTTCTGCTGCTGAATGCAGATCTTTTTCCTGCTGCTGAATGCGGATCTTTCTTCTGCTGCTGAATGCAGATCTTTTTCCTGCTGCTGAATGTGGGGAAGGTTTTCCCGCGGCTGTCCGTGATTGAGCAATGTGAACCATGTGAGACTGAACGCTCGCAGCTGCCCTCTATGGGCTGCCTGCTCGCGTTCCTTTACAGCTGAGATACCTTGTATTTGGAGTGGTTACATTCTTGCCTTTACAGTACAATGAACATGCAAACATACATACATAACAGTACTGTTATTGTTTTTCTTTTCTGTATGTCTGTTTAGTTGTACTCTTTTGCTTTTTTGAAATAAATAAAAATTATTAAAAAAAGAAAGAAAAGGAAAAAAGTGTTGCTGTTGCAGTGGCTCAAGCGGCTAAGACACTGAACTCAATGACTGGAAGGTCAGCCGTTCGATTCCCAAGTACTGCAGGACGGAGTGAGCTTCCGTCTCTGTCCCAGCTCCTGCCAACCTAGCAGTTCGAAAGCAAGAAATTGCAAGTAGATAAATAGGTACCACTTCGGTGGGAAGGGAAACAGCATTCTGTGCACTCCAGTGTTGAGGCATGCCTGCCACATGTCCACAAACCCTCTGCAGTTGCAGACAGCGCTGGCTCTTTGGCTATAAACAGAGATGAGCACTGGACCCTAGAGTCAGTTATGACTGGCTTTCGAGCAATGGCAACCATTAGCTTTTTATTGCTAAGTCACAGTAAATAACAGTAAAATAGTGTGAAAGTAAGGGGAGGAGGTATCAGAAATCTTTTCCCTATCCTTCTCTTTGTAGGCTAGAATATACAAACTTATGCCATGCCTTCATAGTTTACACCACAAGTTTCCCCTTGCAAAATGCTTGAGGCTGAAGGCTTTCATATCATGTGATAAGAGGTTTAATTAATTTAATAGCTACTTATTTTTATTGCACACCCAACAAAGCACATAGTTAATTAGTATAAGAAACTTTATTACAGTATGTCCATAGTAATAGCAATCAAACTTCACTTTTCATTACAACATATTTGTCATCTTAGCTGTATAAATAATCCATATTCTACCTACTCTAGGAGTCAGTTGTAATGGAAAGATGGATTGACTTTTTCCCACCTGGCAGAGTTCTTGTTCCTATTAGTGATAGCAATAGCAATTACACTTGTTTTAGTGTTTAAGAACCAAGACAATAGAAGCAGTCGAAGTCTGGCTTAACACATCTTTATTGCATGATGGTCAGGGGGAACATGTGGTAATGGCGGACGAACAGCTCAATATATATACAGTGGCTATACATTTGAATGTGGCTCCTCGGTAGCTCATTGGCTACAGTCTGCGTGACGTCACCCCCTGTCACGCCCTTCTTGTCCTGGTGAGGTAGTGGCGGGAATCTTCCCGCAGCTGTAGGCATTTGGAGAATTTGTACCATGTGAGCTGGACGCTCGCTACTGCCCCCAGTGGTCATTAGCTCGCGTCCTCATACAGAAGGTTACAGTGTTACTCTTTGAGATTGTTACATTCACTCATTCGTGTGGTTACATTATTAAAGGCACATTGCACTCCATACACAACACTGTATACCACCCCATAGTGCTTAAAGCACTCCGGGCAGCTCACAAAGTAATTAGCATTTTGCCCCCAACATGTTGGGTACTCATTTTACTGTCCTCAGAAGGATGGAGAGCTGAGTGATGAATCATCATACCATCACTATCAGGTTTTTTAAAACATAAAAGCATAGCATCTGAATGCATCAAAGTGAAGAAGCGGCAGGTACTGTTATCTGGCAAGGATATCTGTACTATGATTTCCTGATGTAGCCACCAATAAGTATCTTCAGCCCACTGATTAAAAGTGCTTCCTCCATTCCTCAAGCTATTTTTTCCCAGAAGAAGAAATGTTCCTCATTCATAATCATGATAAACATATTTACCAATCTCACATTCCCCAAATTTTTATGTTGCTCAGTTTTTGTTCAAATATTGCCCATGTTTGTTGTCCAAATGAATATATATGTTTCCCAAATGCAGTGGCTCAAGTGGCTAAAATGCTGACTGGAAGGCGGAAGGTCAGCAGTTTGATTCCCGAGTACTGCAGGATGGAATGAGCTCCTGTCTTTGTCCCAGCTCCTGCCAACCTAGCAGTTCGAAAGCAAGAAATTGAAAGTAGATAAATAGGGACCACTTCAGTGGGAAGGTAACAGCGTTCTGTGCACTCCGGTGTCTAGTCATGCCTGCCACATGACCACGGAAATGTCTGCAGAAGCAGACAGCGCTGCCTCTTTGGCTTTGAAACAGATGAACACTGATCCCTAGAGTCGGATATGACTGGCTTTCGAGCAAGGGAAACCTTAAATGTGCACAAAATTTTTGAAGATATTTGTGACTTTTAATATATATATATAATATTTTTCAATCACCAAATGAAACCTTCAACAATCCACATTGGTCAGATCTATTTGTATTGCCTGCCTTAGAGGCTGCTGGAAAGTCCACTCTCTGTCTTGGTCCCCCAGTACCCTGATGATCCTAGTGGCCCGCTTCTGGGAGCAACGAGGGCAGCGTGAGCCGGATGAATTGGTGTCGGGGCCGTAGTTTGAGCACCCCTGGTTTAAGCAGAGAAAATGGCAGCCTAAAATTTATCTCACCTGACCGGCCTGCTGAACCTCATGACCAGCCCACTGAACCACGTGACCGGCCCACAGTCCAAAAAGTTTGGGCACCCCGCCTTAAATTAATTCCAAAAAAATTTAAGACCTGAACTCTCCTTACTCGCCAATAGAGGGCCGCAAAGGTGGGTCCTCCCTGGTCCAAGGTGAGTGCGGGTGGGCGGGGGGTGGGGCAAAGAGGGGTTGCATCTGAGCAGCAAGGGGTCTTTTCAGCCTTAGAAAGCCAACGTGGATAGACGATCTTTGCGTTGCTTCCTGTTTTCAGAACCTTTGAAATATCTGAGAATATAACAGAAGTTAGTTGTTCTAGGTGCCTTCCTCCCCCCCCTTAATTTTTTTAATAGTTTAGTTTAGTCTTCCTTTCAAAACATCAGATACTATATATCACCAGTTCATATTTTGGTGAACCTAATGATTCTATTGTTAGGAAAACATGATTTGCTCATATGGTTGCAAGAGTTTTAGTTAATAATTTAACAATTCTCTCTCTCTCTCTCTCTCTCTCTAGCATTCAGACTAAACCACATGTTAACAGATATAGTGAAATAATTTTAAATAATGCATGCAGGTATTTTTAGTGTAAGGGACCAAAGACAATGAAACTGCCGAAGGGTTGGCTTAACACAGGTTTATTGCATGATGATCCGGAGGAACATGTGGTAATGGCGGATGGGTAGCTCAATATATACAGCTGGCTATACATTTGAATGTGGCTCGTTGACAGACTATTGGTTGCTGCCTGCGTGACGTCGTAGGAGGTCACGCCCTTCTTGACCAGGTGAGGAAGTCGCGGGGAATCTTCCCGCGCTGCTGAACCAGGTGGCTGATGATCCATTAGAGCTGGACGCTCGCTACTGCCCTCTGGTGGTCACTAGCTCGCGTCCCCTTATTAGGCTAACATTGATACAGGTGAAGGTTATAATGTTGCACACAGAAAGGTTACATTGATAACACATGGTAAAGGTACATTGTTAAAGGCACTGCTTTACAGAACACAACATCCCTCCCCCCTAGGATGAGACGAAGTCTCTCAGCCAAGATGGCTTGTTGCATGTGCGTTTGGGCCGTGAAGAGGGCTGCCCCCCCGGGGGCGTTATTGCTTCTTTGTTCCCTGGTCCCTTGTCCTGAAACGGGAGAGGGAGACTTGTTAGTGGCTTGCCGCTGTCTGGCGGACTTAGGGGAAGGGAAAAACTCCATTGTGGGCAGACCGGGGGCCGTCGGGGCTAACGAAAAACCCCTCTTCTCGCTTGGACGGGTGGGGGACCACTCCGAAACCCCCCCCCCGGTTCTGAAACTCAAAATCTAAATTGGTAGGGGTACCCGCATTTGTGGGGACTTTCCGCGAGATATGTATGGGGTCGGGTTCCTCCTCCTCAGAAAGATCCCCCAGGGTATCTACGAGGATATCCTCCTCCCCCCTTGGTGGGGGCCCACGGTCCCCTTCTCCTCCCCCTTGGGCTAAACGGGTGGGGGAGAACCCTAACGCTGACTTATTTCCTGCGTGACCCGTGTCCTGCTCATCGGAGACCCTGCGTCGGAGCTGGTCTGCGTGCCGCCTCCATAGGAGCCCCGTGCTGGTTTCCACGCGGTACGACACGGGGCCGGTTTGTTCCACGACTACGCCCGGCACCCAGGCTGGGCCTGAGCTGGCGTAATTCCTGCAATGCACGGGGGCGCCTATGCTGAAACTCTTTGTAACCTCCAGCCCAATGTTCCTTCCTTTGCCCTCTACCCTCGTGGGGTCTAGCCTAGTGAGGATGGTGGTCAGCTTCCTGAGCATTAAGAGTTCCGCGGGGGAGTATCCTGACGCCAACGGGGTCACCCTGTACCCTAGCAGAAACTGACACACTTGTAGGTTCAAATCCCCTGGGCCCATGCGCCGCAACGCGTCCTTCGTGGTGCGGATGAGGCGCTCTACTTGGCCGTTGGTGGCCGGGTGAAATGGGGCGGAGGTAATATGCCGAACGGCGTTAATCTCCATGAATGCCTTAAACTCGGAGGACGTAAAACAACTAGCGTTGTCGCTAATTAACGTGTCGGGTATGCCGAACATGGAAAAGAGCCTCCGCAAGTGCCTAATGGTCTGGGCCGAGGAGGTGCTCGTGACTGGGATAACCTCCAACCATTTGGAGAAAGTGTCCACAACAAGGAGGAATAGGGTGCCTCTGAACGGGCCCGCGAAATCAACGTGCACCCGGGACCACGGCCCCTTAGCCGCGTCCCATTCCCTGTGGGGAAGGCGGGCCTCCTCCGGTCTGGAGCATTGGCAACTTTCGCAAGTGCCGACCATGTGCTCGATGTCGGCGTCTAGCTGGGGCCACCAGAAGTAACTCCGGGCCAGCGCCTTGGATCGCACGATGCCGGGGTGGCTGACGTGAAGCAGTTTGAGCACCCGCGGCCGAAGGGAAGTGGGAATCACCACCCGCTGCCCCCACAAGAGACACCCCCTCTCTAGGGACAGTTCTAGCTTTTTTTCTGAAAAATGGAGCGAACTCCTCCGCTGGGGAGGACACGGGCCACCCTTTCTGCAGCCAGGAGCTTACTGTCGCTAACGTTTTGTCTTTCTCTGTCGCTTTGGCAATGTCGGCGGGCACAACGGGGGCGAATCCAGCACCTCTATCATGAGAACCTGATGGTCCCGCTCCCCCATGCTCACCTGGCTGGGCGTTAGGGGAAGGGGAGACCTAGATAGGGCGTCCGCATGGCTGATCTCTTTCCCGGGCCGGTAGACCAACGCGTGCTGATACGCGTTGAGAAAAATGGCCCACCTGAGCATCCTTGGGGACAGGATTTGAGGGGTGGGCTTATCCGCGGTAAAAATGCCTAGCAGGGGTTTGTGGTCCATCACAATGGTGAAGGGGCGGCCATACAGAAAATCGTGAAATTTTTTCGTCCCCGAGACTATCGCTAAGGCCTCCCTGTCCATCTGTGCGTAGTTCCTCTCTGTTTGGGACAGGGACCTGGAGTAAAATGCTATCGGGGCCTCCCTTCCGTTCTCCAGCACGTGGCACAGCACCGCCCCCACCCCCACTGGAGATGCATCACAGATCAGAACTACTGGGCGTTTGGGGTCGAAGTGGGTCAGTATGGCGTCGGACGCCAGGAGGCTTTTCAGCTCACTAAATGCCCTCTCTTGGTCATCGCCCCACTTCCATGCCTGCTCTTTCTTTAGCAGCTTGTGAAGCGGTTCAGCCACCGCTGCCTTCCGGGGAAGGAAGGAGTGGTAAAAGTTGAGCAGCCCTAGGAACGACTGCAACTCGGGCTTGGACGTGGGGCGGGGGGCTTTCTTGATGGCTGCCCCCTTAGACTTGGATGGTTTTATCCCCTCAGGAGTCACACAAAACCCTAGGAATTCAACCTCGGTTGCGAAGAAGACGCATTTGTCCTTTCGCAACCTCAGCCCCGCCTTTTCGAATATAGTCAGGACCTTCCCCAACCTCTTGGCCAATTCCGCCCGACTCCCCCCTGTTATTAACACGTCATCAAAATAAGGCAACACCCCCTCCAGACCCTTCCACGAGTGACTGGAAAATTCCTGGCGCCGAGTTCACGCCGATTTGGAGGCGCGTCACCTGGAACGCCCCCTTATGGGTGACTATGGTCTGCGCAGCAGCTGCGGCAGGAGACACCGTGAGCTGCTGGTAGGCCTGTGCTAAGTCGAGCTTAGCGAAACATTTCCCCCCGTGTAACCTGGCCAGCAGATGGCTGACTACCGGCACCGGATATGCATTCGGGCGGATCGCCTTGTTGATGGTGCACTTGTAGTCGGCGCATATGCGGACCTCCCCATTGGACTTAAGAGCAGTTACAATTGGAGTTTCCCACTCCGCAGAATCTACAGGCACAAGAATCCCCTGACCCACCAGTTTGTCCAGTTCCGCCTCTATCTTGTCCTTGAGTGCGAACGGCACCCGGCGTGGTTTTAGGCGAACGGGGCGGACCTCCAGGTCCAGGTCGAAAGTCACTGGGGGCCCCTTGAATTTCCCCAGTCCCATTTTGAAGACTTCGGGGTGCGCCTCGCACACCTCCTGAATTGGGTCAGTCCCAACAGCGTGCATCCCCACGGCATGCACCCCCCCAATGAACAAACCCAGGGGCTGGAACCATTGAGTCCCGAGGAGGCTGCAATTTCCTCCCTTGAGCATGACCAAGGGAAGGGACGCGGCGTGCTCCTTGAATTTGACCTGAAATTCTCCAACCCCCAACACTGGAATACTGTTCCCTTGCACGTCCCTTAGTGTGGCCCTCAACGCTTTGAGCTTGGGCCGCTTTTGGGGGGCAATTCCAAAAAACTCCCTCTGGGAAATGATTGAATATGAGGACCCCGAGTCAATTTCCATCCTAATGGGCACCCCTTGGACTAGTACCTCCACAAAGTAGCGGGGGTGTCCCGTAGACACGCTGAACACTGGGGTGTCGTCCTCGCTGCCGTCGGCGATGCGGCCCACGCCGTCCTGCTTCCGAGTGGCCTGGGCGCCGTCTTTGGGCTTCGCTGGGCGGTCTCGTCCCGCGGAACGGTCTGGGGAGCTCCTCCGAGACTTGCGCTTCTTCCTGCACACCTTTGCGATGTGCCCGCGGCGGCCGCAGTTGTGGCACTCGGCCTTCCGGAAGGGGCATTTCACGCGGTCGTGGGCCGCGCCACAGCCGTCGCATCGTCGGCTCTCCTTCCGGACCTTCTGTACGTCCTCGTCGTCGCTGCTCTCTGTAGACGACCTCGAAGTTCGCCGGGCCGCCTGTACCGGAACCTCTGCTTTTCTCGACTTTGGCCGCCAGTCCTGGAGTTCTTGGACCCCGGCCTTCGTAGCTTCTGCGGCCTGGGCCGCTCTGACGACCTCCTGCAGCGTGGGAGGCGGCTCTTGGTTCATTAATGTGCGCTGGGTTTCGGCGTCGTTCAGGCCGCACAGCACACAGTCTCGGAGGGTGATTTCGACGTTCTCCCATTTGCACGGGCCGGCCGCCAGCCGCAGGGCCGCCACGAACGCGGCGACCATCTCCCCGGGCGCTTGGACTCGCCTCCAAAACGCACTCCGAGCGGGAAACATCGCCGTGGCGGGCCGGACGTGCTCACGCAGCAACTGCATGAGTTCCTTGGCCTTGAATTCGCTCACCCTCCTCGGTGCAATCAGGTCCACCAAGGTCCTTTTTGTTTCTTGTCCGAGCATTCTGGTGAAGATGGCTCTTTTCTTCGCCTCCTCCGTGACTTCGGACTCGATCAGTGCGGCCTGGAAGTCCATCTCGAAGATCTCCCAGTCGCCCGGTTTCCTGATTTCGAAACCGGCGCATGTCTTGGTCCCGTGGGCTGCCATCCCACCTTCGTCGCCAATTTAGTGTAAGGGACCAAAGACAATGAAACAGCCGAAGGGTTGGCTTAACACAGGTTTTTTGCATGATGATCCGGAGGAACATGTGGTAATGGCGGATGGGTAGCTCAATATATACAGCTGGCTATACATTTGAATGTGGCTCGTTGACAGACTATTGGTTGCTGCCTGCGTGACGTCGTAGGAGGTCACGCCCTTCTTGACCAGGTGAGGAAATCGCGGGGAATCTTCCCGCGCTGCTGAACCAGGTGGCTGATGATCCATTAGAGCTGGACGCTCGCTACTGCCCTCTGGTGGTCACTAGCTCGCGTCCCCTTATTAGGCTAACATTGATACAGGTGAAGGTTATAATGTTGCACACAGAAAGGTTACATTGATAACACATGGTAAAGGTACATTGTTAAAGGCACTGCTTTACAGAACACAACATCATTATAAATAATATTTTTTAAAAATTTCAATACTTAATCAGAATGTCAGAAAAACTGAGATTTAGAGAATATCGGATGAAGGCATTGCAGTGAAAGCCAGCCTGCCCTGAAGAAATGGGTGCATTTGGGGTGGGAGGGTGGGGAGTTTAAAATGTTACTTTATTTCACCATCAACAAACTGCGAATACTACCCCGAAGTCTACTTCTTATGCAGAGAACCTCACAAATGTGTATGAACACTGATCTGTGGAAAGAGTTCACATTTTATTGTCCCAAGTTTCAATTGCTATTTAGACAATTTAAGCCTTATTCAAGAGTTATCAGTGTAAAAGAAAGGAGAGATCATCCTCATCCTACCCCCATTTCTCTTTACTTAGATCACACAATGATCAATGAGTCAAAATATGACAAAAATATCTTGATTGAGGAAGGCAGAAAAATGATCTTAAAAATTGTTATTGGATCATTTCTGGCAGAAATCAGCAGCACCTCATATTGTGGCACCAATTAATACTTAAACAGTTACTTTTCTCACTAGCAGGGGTCATGAAACAACCTCAGGAAAAGGGCTGAATGTATTTTAAGACTAACTGTATTATATTCCTAAATACAGTATTTAAAGCTTACCAATTGCTTGGTATTGTGGCTGCTCATAGTCCATTTGTATCTATCAGATCATGCACCAAATACAACAATTCATAAGTTACAGTTAGATATATTTATATATATATATATATCACCCACTGGCTAGGCGGACCATGACGTTTGCCTTCTGCTTTCACCTGACCCAAGGGATCTGACGGAGGTGAGTTTTAATTCCAGCCTAGAATCATTGACAAGAGATGGGAAACACTGCCTAGTTAGACCTCTCAAGCCCTCATGCCCTGACAAGGCTCTCACCTCTCAATGGATACATGAACTAAAATACATATTTGTAACTGTCAGCATGGAATAACATAGTAGTAAAACAGCCTAAATTAATTACAAAAGACTAGAAAATCCTTTGCTTAAGTATTCTAGTTTATATTATAACTTGTTAGTGATACAACCCCCCCCCCCCATTTTTAAAAGAAAGAAATATATTCTTCTGTTCTTTGACATTAAGATTTTTTTGTTCTGTTCCTGAATAAAAATTCCTAGGACTGAAGGTGTGACAGGGCAGACAGAAATTATCTGTCTTTGCTGTTACTGTACTTGTCTTCTTTCACTAGAAGTCAATGTTTTGGTCTAGACTAGAGAAAGGAGTAGACAAAGCCAGTCCTTCACTCTGTCTTGTTCTGTGGGCATTAATAGCTTAAGTTAAGCAGATTTGTTCCAAAGTGGGAACCTAAAGTGTGCTTTCTTGATATGTGTGAAGAAAGCCAAAATACAAATGGAATAAACAAATATTATACTGGCAGGTATTCTTTTCATCTTTGCTTTCTGTTTGGATGATTTATTATGGGTTTTGTCATTGTCCTATTTATTAATTTATTTTTGCTTTAGGATCCTTTCATAGCATTTCATCTAGATAGAATTCTGGTCAGAAAGTACATGAAATCACTTCTGATAGGGGAACTGGCACCTGATCAACCCAGCTTTGAACCCAGCAAAAATGTAAATTTGTTTTAAACACTCACAAACAAAACCACCTTGGACGATAATTTAAAGCAAAAGACAAACCAATCGTCTGATTAGGGATCAGCAGAATCTCCTACCCAAGGGCTTCCAACCCACTATAGCTCTCTTGCACCAAAACTAGTTCTCCATTTGGCCTACCAGCCTTCTCACACAGGGCCAATTCTACCTGGCCATGACCTGCTCTTTCAAATTGCCCAACACCAAGAGAGGGACACAGATTCATGTTTGATTTGCAGCAAGTGAAGATAAAACCTTTTCATCTCCCATTGAAGAGGAGGGTGCCTGGACAGGTTATTCTGCTATGGTAATAGAGTAGACCCTACTGCCAGTGACTCAATGCCAAGTGTCAGGTGTCAGTTAACTAACCTGACAATCCTGAGGACTAACGGCCTTGGGTACCTAAGTCCACAGGGAAGGGTGATGGTCCCCAAGTGGATTAAATCCCAATTGAATCCATCTTGATGGAGGGCAGCAGCTTCATCAATATTGGCCTAGGCCTGATGTTGAATTTGCGTGCAAAAAGGGTTCAGGAACAGACAGTGACTCACAGAACTGGATCAGTAGTGTGGGTGTCATGCTGCAATGTGGAAGGCAGATGAAAGGTTTAGTGTTTGAGAACCAAGACAATAGAGACAGCCGAAAGCCTGGCTTAACGCATCTTTATTGCATGATGATCAGGGGGAACATGTGGTAATGGCGGACGAACAGCTCAATATATACAATGGCTATACATTTGAATGTGGCTCCTCGGTAGCCCATTGGCTACTGTCTGCATGACGTCACTCTCAGTCACGCCCTTCTTGTCCAGGTGAGGTAGTGGCGGGAATCTTCCCGCGGCTGAAGGTATTTGGGGAATTGGAACCATGTGAGCTAGGCGCTCGCTATTGCCCCCTAGTGGTTACTAGCTCGCGTCCTCATACAGAAGGTTACAGTGTTACTGTTGGTGATTGTTACATCCACTCATTCGAGTGTTACATTACTTAAAGGCACATTACTCCAAACACAACAAAAGGTCACTGCATTATATTCTCAGGACATCATTATGGCTGATTGTCATGATGATTGGCAATATTCAGATCCAGATATGACAGGTGAAGAAGAAGTAAAGAGGGGGTTTCTTTTAGCCAGGGTGTGGGGGATGTTTCATGCAACTAACTGGCATGCATCAGCCATCCAGGAAAGATTGGAGCCACTATAATACTACACTTCAATAATAGTAGTTCTCAAAGTACAGTAGTTGACAATGCTATAATTAAATCAGATTTATAGGCACATTTTGTTTAGTTTTACCATTTTTTAATATCAAACTGGGCTAAACCAATGGAGAGTAAAAACAACACAAATTGCTAAATGGATAAATGTCAAAAAGTGTCTCCAACCAGGACAAAATTCTGGCCGGACCATCTGGAAGACACTTAATAGACTTAAAAGCAAAGTAGGAAGATCAAAGAATAATCAAATAAAAATGGGGCTACCTGGGTATAAGACAAATTTGCTGTGGATGTGAAAAATGCATCATTTATAGGCATGCAATTTATGTCCCACCATGTGTACAAAAGAAGATCTAGTACAGTGGTGATGAACCTATGGCACACGTGCCAGAGGTGGCACTTGGAGCCACCCATACAGTCACCCCAGAACAGAGTTTGCACCACCCCTCTGCCCAGCAGCCCAATGTGAGTGCTTCTTCCCTTCACCCAGCACAGAATTTGCCCCACCCCTCTGCTCAGCAGTCCAATGGGAGCGTTTCCTTCCTCCCCTGTTGCTGTGTTGGCACTTGGTGATAAATAAGTGGCTTTTGGGTTGCAGTTTGGACACTCGGTCTCTAAAAGGTTCACCATCACTGATCTAGTAAATGGCCATGATAACACTATTGAAACAGTCTTCTACTGGTTAAAAATGTTGCAACAATTTTAACATTTTCATTTGTTTGAGTTTATCTTCATATATGCTGATTAGCTTTAAATTGTGCAATGCTCTAATATGAGTAAAGAACGTTTAGGGGAAGTCAGTAATATGCCTGAATCAACAGATAGGCCTTCATTTGGTAGTAGGAACACTATGATCCCATCTAATCTCAGTGAAGAGACCCATTCCACATATCAGGTGCCACAACAGAGAAGGCTTTCTTCACTGTTTGGCTGTGATTCAGTAAGTTGAAAATGTAAAGGCTGGGACAGTCTATGGCGAAGAAGGTGCTACACATGGTATTGAAGGCCAATAGAAACACCTTCAACCTGGTAACAGGTGCCGATTTTTCAGTACAGGGAATTTATATGTACACTAGGATGCCTCACTAGGCAATCTAGCCACCATATTCTGCACTTGTTACCAGACCAACTTCAAGGATAGTCTCACATTAGAATAGTCCAGTCTTGGTTACATTCCAAGGAGGATATCCTTGGTGCTATCAAAGATATCACTCAATGATATCATATGACTTCCAGCTTTGCTCCTGTAAAAGATGGTGGCTGCAAAAGAGGGTACTAAGAGAAACTGGTGTAATGATAAACTTTGAAGTGCCAGTGTTCCTCTTGACAGTTTCTATGATTGCAGCCCAAAGGAGTTTGGAAAAATCCAAACAACTGACCGGATATGTAGCGACAAAACCCCTTCTAGCAGTTTTCATCTACATTGGGTCAATAATGACTCTTAATTTTCCACTCAGGACTAAGCCATCCCAAAATAATCTAAGAGGGAACAGGAAGATGACTGATGTGTCATCATCCCTGCTAATCAAAAGATAACGTACACATTTGCCTTGTGAGCCACAGGAGCTCTGCTATACTATAGCAAAGGGACAGATGTTCTTTTCAATCCTCTTCCCAATCCATTAGATATTTTTGTGTAATGCTGCTGTACAGCACTATGTTTATCCTATGAAGCAATGAGAGATGTAACACTGACTCTCTTGGAAAAGTTGGTAATAGAAGATTTTTGGGTGCTGCGGTCCACAGCTGAGAAAATGGGACTCTTCAAGCCAAGCAAACTCTACTTCTTCATGCTTCTTCTGCACATCATCATGTTGGATGCTGCTGGCTGCTTTGTCCTGTGGTACTTTGGAATGTCTTTACCAACTTTCTTTATTGCCACAGTGTTGCTAATGCTTGCTCAGGTAATTTTCTAGAATTAATAGTCTATGTGCATATTGACAAGGGCACTGTTCCATACATCCACATAGATGTCTTTCTAATGCAAACTGAGAGGCTGTCTACAGAGGCATATCGCCCGTTCTTTGAGGTGTTTTTGGACTAGATTGGAGAGGTTTGGTCCAATCGTGTGCACATGTGTTGTGTGCATGGATCAAGTCAGTCAGCCCCAACCTTTCCCATTTTGAGACCCTGTCAATGGGTTCTTCTAAATTGCCACATTCTAGTCTAACCTGTACCTAGCATATGTGGGGGTTGCAGTGGCTTAGTGGGTAAGAGGCTGAAATTCACAACTGGAAGGTCGGCAGGTCAGCAGTTCAAGACCCGTGTTGCATGACAAAGTGAGCTCTGTGGTGGCTTAGGGGTTAAGACCCTGAACTTGACAACTGGATGGTTAGCAGGTCAGCAGTTGGAGACCAGAGTGCTGCATGACAGAGTGAGCTCCCATCTCTGTCCCAGCTCCTGCAAACCTTTTCCCTGTTGTTAATTCAGTGTTCATAAGCTAGGTTTAAATTTGCCTTTGATTTCTTGGAACTTCTGAAAAAGATCTCCCCTTTTCTGTTGTTGTTGTTCTATTTCTTTGGATTAGTTATTGCAATAATGTAGTTCTCTTTGTTACAGTCACTGAAAATCTGTATTCAGGGTTTCGGGACTATATTGACACCTTTTACTTTTGTTTCCCACCTGTCCTTAATGATTTTAAGTGTTTCTTCCATCATCTACCTAGGGTTTTCTTTCCCTTTTATTAAATAAATTGGTATTTTGCTTTCCTCACTAAACATATATCTCGTTTCAATCTGGTTTCATTTCTTCTGGTTCATGGTCAGTTGAGCATAGTAATGCAATTCTCTTCTTTCTGTGGATTTTAAATTCATCAGATACAGTACAGTATATTATTTTAATTATATTTTGGCACTAGGATTCTTTTAGTACTCTTCTTAAGCTTTATTTTAATATTTGATATTACTAGTTCATGATCAGTACCACAACCTATTTTGGTCTTGTTCTGGAAAAGAGAATACAGCTTTTCCATGTTCTGTTTCTGTTGTGTATGCAAGTTAATCATCGGTCGCCGCATGCAACTCAGCTGCCAGCCATAGTGCAGCTGAGGAAGCTCAGCCCATGCGACCCCAATCACCCAATCAGCAACTAGCGCGGGAAACCTCCCCGCTATAGGTGATCCTTAGGAAGGTATGCAATAAACCTTAGTCAGGTTAGGTGAACCTTAGGAAGGTACGCAGTACGTCCCTAATGACGTCACTGCTACCACAACCAATGAGTGCCTTTGGGGGGAAATTCAAATGCAGTGTATGATATATAAGGAGCTGCATCTCCACTATTTGGTTATGTACAGATTGACCATGCTACAATAAAGAAGTGTTTGGCCCGCCTGCTGGCTCCGTGTGCAATCAATCTGCTTATATCAAAGTTTCCAATTACATTGCCTATTTTATTTTTGTATTTGCGATCTGATTGTGTTCATGTGTACAGTTCAGTTGTTTGAAGCAGTCATTCTCCAGCTTAATTTCTGATCTTTTAGAACAAGTTTTCCAAAACTATTTGGTTCTTTTTAGTTTTCTACTTTTGCTTTCCAGTCAGCTATAATTATAAGTATGCCTTCTTACGGTCTATGATCAGTTTTCTCTTAGATACTCACATAAAAGCTTTCAATTTCGTTTTCTTCAGCATCTGTAGACTTGATTGATATACAGTAAAACCCCGGGTTACAACTGCCTTGGTTTAAATTTGCTCCGGTTTACAATGGCAAATCCTATGGAAATGCCATCCCAGCTTACAAATTTTTAATGCATTTGTTTAGGTTTACAACGATCAATTCAGGATCATTTTTAAAATTTTCCAATGCATCCCTATGGATGTTTCGGGTTACAATTTTTTCGGGTTACAACAGAGGCTATTGGAATGGATCTCTGTCGTAACCCGTGGTTTTACTGTATATAATGTCGTATCAGAAACTACTCTGGGTTGAAAGGATTTTTGTGGAAGAAACTCCTCTCAGGGAATGCCCAAATGAGACTCCTTTCATGTCCCCAAGAGCTGGGACAGAGATGGGTGCTTAATCCATCATTCAAGCACCTGGGTCTTGAGCTGCCTACTTGCCAACCTTCCAGCTAACAAGGTGAGCTTCTTAATCCCTGACCTGAAAGATATATTGATGGGATTTCCCAAAAGTCCAATTGATATTACTTGGTCAGTCCTAGTGTTATAGCTCCTGTCTGTGCTTCATCTTGTCTGAGTGCCACTCCATTTCCTCTGGAGTTATCATTTCCAAAGTAAAAAACTTTATACAACATTTCCTATTCCAGTCGAGTTGAGTTTACTGACACCAAGTAATTTATTGTTTATATATTCCATCTCTTGTTTTACAGTTTCTAGGGTTTCTTTAATTCATATTTTTCATGTTCCATGTACCAATTGTTTATGTTGTCTATCACTGCAGTTTTATTTCATTTATGTGTACGTCAGCCACCAGACATCCTTTCAGTTTCAATTTAGTTGCATCATTAGTGACAGGGCTATTTGTACTTGTTATTTGGTAGAAAAATCTGTGTTGGTTTTTTCATCTTAATTTCCTGGAAGTTGCACAATATAGGTTGGTAAACACTCATGTTCCCTCTAGCTTGAGCTGGAGGATGGGGACAGATATGGTGGTGGTCTATATTGTAGCAATGATTTAGACCTTGTAGGAGTCAACTTGCTATCAGTGAGGGGTGCTGATTTGATCCTAATGATGCACGTTCATGGGGAAATGGAAGCAAAGTAATTTGAGGATCTGCTCTGTTCCATACTGGAATTAGATCAGATTGAGCAGAGGCATCATACAAACCTTCACACGGCTGTAGTTTGGAAACTGTAGTCCAAGAAAGTAACACTATACTATATTAAACACATCAATGACTTAAAGTTAATACTCCAGTATTTTCCAAGGCTTTTGGTCCTGGTGGGTGCATAAAACACTCATCAATTAACCTTTGCTCTGATCCAGGCAGTTCTTGTGTTATTAGGTACTAGCAGGGGTGCCCGGCGTTGCCCGGGACAAATTTTCACCCAGACACATCACACACCCACACATCATACACCTGCACACAACACACACACATGACACAAAACACATGCACCCGACACAAAAACCACACCCACCTCACCCACACACATCACACACGACACACCGCAGTTGCACAACACAGAGACACACCCCGACACACAACACATACCCAACACACAATGCACCCCTGACACACAACGCACCCCGATACCAAACACACAGCCAGACACATCACACATGACACAACACACCCACACAACACACACACAATACCCCACACACACATGGCACACAACACACACACACAACACACACATACACACACACACATACCGACCCCATTGACCACCCTTCGGAGGGCCAGCCCCCCTGTGGTGCTGGATTCGTCCCCTCCCCATTCTCCCACACCCATTGGGCCTTTCACCCTCTCACAATCCCCCCCCCAGCCGCCAGACCTTTCCCCCCACGTGGCACCCCCTGTGCAAGATGGAGCGAAGACCAGTGTTTATTGATCAGAAGGCTCTAATCTTTATACCCTGCCTAGCTCGACTGCGTGCATAGGTTTAGATTACACAAGTTATTCATCAGGGGTGACCTCACCGGGTGGGAAATTCCTTATCTATCCAATTTACTACCAGAGGACATGCATTGTCTACTGCTATTGGGAGTAAACATGTGCCTAGGTTGACTCTTGGGCTGAGTCTCTGCGGATACAAGATTACCCATTACATGCTTATTGAGTCCATCACCCGGTGATCTTTTGCCTTCTATTGTCCGAACTGCCTGTCAGGTCAGTGGTCGGTGAATCAAACTATGACTATTAATCCGCTCCCCAATTTCTGTCCCTTCGGAACCAGAGCTCCAAGGAGTGTTCCCCCAAGACGTGGTTCTGTCAGGGACAGTATGCCAATTGTGTGCGCAGATCCCACATTCCCCATTTATTTGTTTAATTGGACCTGACAGATGGCTCGCCATAGGAGAGGCATGAGCTGACGTGGAGTGAGGACATCCTGGGGTTTTCTCCATGGGGAACACATTGACAGCAATGAGGGAATACATTGTGCGAAGCAACAAATCGCTATCCCCAAAATTAAAACACCCACAATCACCTTGAGCGTTGTTTATAGCCATCCCCATGGAAACCACAACCAGAGCGAATTCCACCACACCCACGTGGCATCTTCCTTGATATTCTTAAGCAGGGTATGGAGATCTGTGATCTGACTTTGTACTTTGTGAGAGTTGTCCGTGAGGTTAAAACAACACATACCATTGACTGTCTCGCAACCCAAATGGTGTGAGAGTAGGAGGTAGTCTATAGCTGCTCGATTATCCAATATAGCATGGCGAAGCTCCGCCTGCTCTTGATTGAGCATCGCTATCGCCGAGGAAGTGTGATTAATGGCTTTTGCTAATGCGCAAGCCAGCTGACCAATCCTGCAAGTGCTGCCTATGGCTAAGCCTGGCACGCCGAACAAACTGACCGCCAATGTGATGTATTTAGCTTTGCTCAAAAGCCTAATGTTGCTGTCACAAGAACTATCCAGCTGGGTGGCACGAGTGTGCCATGTGTGGGCAGATATGTTGGTGCTTGGGACTATCATATCCTTTGTGGGAAGCAACAGTGTCAAGCGACTGATACAACAGAAGGAATCAGATACATTTGCGGGAATATAGTTCCATGTGCATTGGTTACATGTAAAAAACTAGCCTGAAGGCAAAGTAACATGAACAAACATTGAGGCAATAGTCTCTCGGTGATTGCAAGTCCAAGTGCTGTTGCCGGGGTCGAGGCAACGGTGATGTGTACCTTTGACCGCAGAACAGCCCGTCATGCGAGCACAAGTTGAGTTCGGGCTGACCGCCACTCAGGAAGTGTACAGAGTGGCCGCATCAGCCGGCAAGACTTTCATGACCTGGGTTCCCCAGTGCGCATATGTCAAATACATAATCCTGTGAAACGGGCCAAATATCCGCTTCACCAACCAGTCACTGTGCCGGATGTGCGCACCTGGGGTATGACACACTGGGATGAGACAAGTACTAATGAGAGAGGCAGAATTGGTGGTCTGCCTCAGGCAAAAATCGGACTGATTGACGAGGTTTGCCAATCTTTCCCAGATGTTGTAGTGCAGCCAGGTAGAGAGGTCCCTTCTGAGTCGTAGGTTGAACTCCCATGCAAGTGCTTTAGCATTTTGATGAAAAAATGCATGACTTTGAATCGGAGTCATGAAGACTCCCAGAACTGACTTCTGCTGAATTTCCTTTGCGGCCGCATCCGCTCTACTATTGCCCATGGAAATTGGGCCAGGTAAATCCTGGTGACCTCTAATGTGGGCGATATAGAGCGCTTCAGTACGGTTACGCAAATGAAATTGAGTTGTGAGGAAAAGACCTAACAAGTTTTTCTCTTTCACAGGAGTGATGTCGGCTTCCGGTAGACTGTGAAGCAAATTCCAGACATACTGACTGTCTGTAATTATATTCAAGCGTTCCTTGGCAAAAGTGCGCAAGGCAAGTTTCACTGCTGCCAATTCCACCTGCTGCACGGATTTCTGCGGAAGAGTCAGAAGCGTGCGCCAAGCCTGTCCCTCTTGCCAAGTAAGAACTCCATATGTTTTACCCCCATCAGTGAATACTGTCCTGGCTCCCTGAAGAGGAACCAGGGACATTAACTCACACAAGCTGACTGTCTGCGTCTGAAGCGAGACAAGTCTGGGGTCTTTCAGCAAGTGGTATGCCAAAGATCCTGCAAACCCTTCTAATGCAATTGGATGTGAGTCACCAAGCTGTATCAGCTGTTGGACCTGATCCTTGGTGAATGGAACAACGATTTTCGCTAAATCGTGCCCTGAGATATCCCTTGCTCTCAACCTTCCTCAGTAAATCACCGCGGAAACCAGTTCCTGCGGAGGGACGATATTTCGGGAAGAGGTGTGCGGTAAATACACACATTCCACGATTTTCGCTCCTCACTCGGAGTCTACGACTAGAGCTCCGGTGAACATGGTCCTCCTCCTCCTCACCCCCAGCTGGGGGTAGCGGCCTCCGTTCCGGGTGGCCCCCGCCCAGCTCCGGAGTTGTCCCCCCAACACTCCCGGACCCACGGGACCCAGGAGAGGGGATCGAATCCATCTCACTCCCTGATATTAAAAAGGAAAACCCGATTGGGGTTTCCCCTTTAATATGAGTGGGTGGGGGGTTGCAATCCCCCTCTCCAGCAATAGCAATCAGACTTCTATACCACCCCACGGACAGAGCTTAGCGCACTCTTGGGGGCCGGGTGGTTCACAAGTTAATTTGCCCCCTCCCAACATACTGGGTACTCAAGGCGGCCAAGGGTTGTTTGTTGCCCGTGGTAGAAGACACCAGAGCACACGGAACGCTGTTACCTTCCCACCAAAGTGGTCCCTATTTATCTACTTGCAATTTCTTGCTTTCGAACTGCTAGGATGGTAGGAGCTGGGACAAAGACGGAAGCTCATTCCGTCCTGCAGTACTCGGGAATCGAACTGCATCTTAATCACTTAAGCCACTGAGTAAACAAGAAACAAAACAAAACAAAAGTGCCCCAAGAAGATGGGGAAAAGGGTTCTTCGGCCCACACAGCTTTGTGCCCATTGCATCTACAATACCATCTAGCCATCTTATTTTTGGCCACCCCCTTCTTTTGTCCTCCACCTTTCCCAGCATCAAGGCTTTCTCAAGTGAATCCTCTCTTCTCATTTGATGTCTAAAGTACTTTAGCATCATATTTACTATATGACCTTTAGTGAGCAGTCGTGGTTGATTTCTTCTAGGATCGACCTATTTCTAACACCACATTTCAAAGGCATCTATTTTTCTGCGCTCAGCTTTCCTAATGGTCCAGCTCTCTCACCCATACATTACCACCGGGAATACCATTGCTTTGACTATGCAATTTTTTGTTTGCAAGGTGATGCCTCTACTTTTAACTATGTTCCCCAGGTTTCTCGTAGCTTGTTTCCCAAGCATCAGTTACCTTTTTATTTCACGGCTGCAATCACCATCTGCAGAGAACTTTGATCCTAAGAAAATAAAATCCACCAGTCATATCCAACTCTAGGGTGCAGTGCTCAACTCCATTTACAGCCAAAGAGCCAGTGCTGTCTGTTTTTGCAGACATTTTCATGGCCATGTGACAGGCATGACTAGAGGCCAGCAAGTCACATGGCTATATTTGGCCACGCCCACATGTGGGATCCGCGCACACAATTAGCCAACTGTCCCTGACAGAACCCCGGTAATGGGTGATCACATCGTTGCCGGGGGTTCCTGAGGGGACAGAAATTGGGGGAGCGGAATATTAGATAGAGTTTAATTCATCAATAGCTGATCTGACAGGCAGCTCAGACAATGGAGAGCTAATGACTAACTTGCTAGGCACGTAATAGGTAATCTCGTGTCTGCGGATTCCTTTAAGCCCTAGAGCCAATACTAGCCACTTGTTTACCCCGGATAACATGGAACAATATACTTCCCCTGCCATTAATTAAGTTGGTTAATTAACTTCCCCTGTGTAGACTTGCCCAATTAACTTGTGTAAACACGGTGTATTAAGCTTACCATCTCAATAGATCGCTACGCTTTTGCATGCAGCCAGAAACAGAATAAATACTGATGATTTGTCTTCATTAAATTACTGGTCTCCGCTCCATCTTGCCTCGTGTGTCATTACTTGACCAGTCTCCTCCAGGACCCAACAGCCGCTTCGCGGTTCCGATCCAGCTTGCACAACCCGCTTCGTGGCCCAGATCCAACATATGGTGACCCCGACGTGATCTACTCATGAGTAAGCGATCTTCTCGGTCTGGTTCTACGCCAGAACCATGTCCGAATCATCCCGGAGGACAGCGCAGCAGCTCTGGTCAGAAAGCCATCCGATCTGAGTGACAGCTACACTGCGAGGCATTCCAGAGAGGCAGAGCACACTCCAAAGCTCTGAGGCATCTTGCTCGGCGGAAACGTGTTCCGCTCAGGGTCAGCTGTGAAACCCTGACTTCATCGCAGAGGCCGCAGAGGGCCTGTGGCAGCAGCCCACATTCTGAGTCCTTCCCAGAGGTTCATCATGCCACACCTGTTACCTAAACTCAGACACGTCTCTTCGTCCCGAGGAGGAAAACTTCAAAGGACTGGCAGGTAATATGGGGACTTGTCCTCAGCGACAACGTCCGATCGCTAACCAGAGAATGGAGTTCAAGGTCCTGGCCAGGGTAAACCATACACGCATTCACAGCACCCAGTTAGTGGATCTTTTGGTGTATTTGGGGGGAAATTGTCTGTTTTATCGAGAAACAGGCATGCTTAACCTCCAACTTTGGGATAGGATAGGAGCCTGCATTCAGCAAGCACCTAGAGCTCCAGCCAGCATAATCAGCATGTGGAGAAAATGTAGGAAGCTCTTAGCAGAGGTAGACCCAGTCCGGACAGAGGCCGAGGAACCCCCAGCGCAGTCAGAGCCATCAGCCCCAATGGCTCTCTATCCGTTATTTCAGCATAAGCAGGGCAGTGTAGGGAGCTTTCCCTCAGTGACAGCTGCAGACGTCACTGAAGGAATGCATGGAATGAGAAGCGCTGGCACTTCTCTGACAGTTAAAAGTTCCCAGACTACCAAGAGTTCCATCCAGTGCATGGTTAAGGAAGAAACCAGTAAGGGGGAATTGCCAGCAGAAGAACTAGCTGAGTTTAGGCAGATATGCCCAGTCCACATAGAGGTAGATGCCCTCACGGGTCAGCAGCAAGTGATCCATTCGCCAGTTCCGTACAAGCTGCTTATGGCTATACGGAAGGCAATCACAGAGACAGGACTTCAGAGTCGCTTCACCAGGGGCACGCTTCAGCAAGTGTGCGAAACCATGATGCTCATTCCATACGACTGGAAAGCCGTCATGAGAATGATGCTCAACCCCAGCCAGTATTTGCTATGGGACAGCGAGTATCGTCTCGAAGCACAGGCAAGGGCTGCCAGGATGGGAGGAGCAATAATTCCTGACCAGCTATATGGGTCAGGACAGTTTGAATCCGTCGATGCGCAGATCACCTTGCCTCTTGCCACACTCCATTTGGCGGCTGAGACAGCCTTCAGGGCTTATCTCAAGGTCTTGGCAGCTGGCAAAGCAGCCAAAAATTACACAGCGGTCAAACAGGGTGCCCAGAAGTCCTACATGGAGTTGATCAATAGATTGGAGGAAGCAGTCAGTAGACAGATTGACAATGAGCAAGCCCAACAGGAGCTCATGATGAAGCTGGCGAAAGACAACGCCAACCTTGACTGCCGTAAAATCTTGCAGTCACTGGGCAATCGTCCCGATCTGACTCTCACGGACATGATTAGTGCTTGTGCCGACGTTGATACAGATTCCTACAAAATGGGTCTGTTAGCGGCGGCGGTGCAAGGCGGTAGGAAACCCAAAAACAGGACCAAAGGAGCATGTCACAATTGTGGCAAGATTGGTCATTTCGCTAGAGAATGCCAACACACCAAGGGTTTACTCATTGCCCAGGAGAAAGTTCAGAGAACCGAGCCATTTTCATACTTGGGCCATCGGCTTCTCCGTTCTTTCGCAGCACCAGTTTTGCCACAGATCAACTTAAAGGAATCCGTCACCCTTGTAGAATTGCAACAGATTCTGGGGAATATTAATTGGGCCAGACCATACTTCAGACTAGATACAGACCTTCTAAAGCCGCTCTTCTCGCTGCTAACGCTAGGTAGGCAGCCGGCAGACCGGATACACATTCCTCGAGAGGCTCGCCTGACTCTTGAAAAGGTCTACCAAGTTCTCAGCCAGAGATGGGTGGACAGGATTAGTCAGGGGCCATATGCTCCTGTTCTTAACCTGTACATAGTCCGGACAGGGTCCATGTTCACCGGAGCTCTAGGGGTAGACTCCGAGTGGGGGGCGAGTATCGTAGAATGGGTGTATTTACCACACACCTCTTCCTGAAACATCATTCCTCCGCAGGAACTGGTCTCCATGGTGATTTACCGAGGAAGGCTGAGAGCAAGGGACATCTCAGGGTACGATTTAGCAAAAATTGGGGTCGCATTCACAAAAGAGCAGATTCAGCAGCTAATGCAGCTCGGTGACTCACTTCCGATTGCATTGGAAGGATTCACTGGATGTTTGGCGTACCATTTGCCGAAAGACCCCAGACTCGTATTGCTTCAAACACAGACAGTCAGTTTGTGTGAGTTAATGTCCCTGGTTCCACTTCAGGGGGCTAGGATAGTTTTCACTGATGGGGGTCGTACATATGGTGTTCTTACTTGGCAGGAGGGACAGACTTGGCGCACACTTCTAACTCTTCTGCGGAAATCCGTGCAGCGGGCGGAATTGGCAGCAGTGAACCTTGCCTTGCACACCTTTGCCAAGGAACGCTTAAACATCATAACTGACAGCCAGTATGTTAGGAATTTGCTTCACAGTCTACCGGGAGCCTACATCACTCCTGCGATAGACAAAAACTTGTTGAGTCTTTTCCTCAAGACTCAATTTCACTTGCGGAACCACACCGAAGCACTCTATATCGCCCACATTAGAAGTCACCAGGATTTGCCTGGACCAATTTCCGCGGGCAATAGTAGAGCGGATGCGGCTGCAAAGGAAATTCAGCAACGGTCAGTCTTGGGAGTCTTCACGACTCCAATTCAAAGTCATGCATTTTTTCATCAAAATGCCAAAGCACTTGCACGGCAGTTCAACCTGCCACTTTCCCAAGCCCAGGGCATAGTCCGTTCCTGTCCACATTGTGCAAGGGTGGTAGGGGGGCCCTCGTGGTGGTCAACCCATGAGGGACAGAGGCCAACCAGGTGTGGCAGATGGATGTCACACACATTCCGCAGTTTGGGAGATGGCAGTTCATGCACGTTTGCATTGACACTTTTTCACAGTTCGTTTGGGCAACAACGCAGAAGGGAGAGATGGCTTCCCATGTGGAGCAGCATCTCCTTTCCTGCTTCGTGGCCATGGACAAACCACGGCACATGAAAACCGATAACAGTCCGGCTTATAGCTCCAGGCAGCTGGCCACCTTCATGGCCACCTGGGACATTAAGCATACTTTTGGTGTTCCGTACAATCCGCAAGGGCAAGTGATTGTGGAGCAGGTCAATCGGACGCTTAAGTCCTACATTGACAAACAAACAGAATGGGGGGAACTAGCCCTCCCCAAAAATCAGGGTCAGGCACAGCATTGTCTGAACAAGGTATTGTTTATGTACAATCACCTTAATGTTTTTTCGGATTACACTCCGCAGGAGAAGCACTTCCGTTGCACGGAGGCTCTCCCACGGCCGATGGTGCGTTACCGAGTGCCACCGGATCCTTCTTGGAAGGGCCCGGTGCTACTCATAACATGGGGAAGAGGGTATGCTGCAATTATGTCTCGTACATCTGGATTCCAGCCCGGTGTGTCAAGCCTCGCTTCGAGTCCAATGGCGTGGACCCATGCAGTCCTGGACCCAGTACCGGAGATGGAGGAATTAACCCTGATGGTGAGAGCCAAGCGGAGGAGGCGACGACAGCAGATGACAGCACCAAAGATCACCTGGGCGATGGCCAAGTTCCTGTGCCAGGAGGCGGGAGACGCCTTTCGGCGGGAGGACAAGGAGCCGACGCCGGAGAACATCTTGGTTGCAGCCTTTTCCCAGATTACTGCTAATTCCATGATGACCACCATCATCTTGATCCTTTCCTTGCGGGGGGAGGGGTTCAAGCAGCTTCACTGGAAGCCAACAACCTGATGCCAGGCGGAGATCTCTCTGCCCGGATGCATTACAACGTTTGGGAAAGATTGGCGAACCTCGTCAATCAGTCTGATTTTTGCCTGAGGCAGACCATCGCTTCTGCCTCTATTCTGAGCACTTGTCTCATCCCGGTGTGTCACTCCCCAGATGCGCGCATCAAGAACGGTGACTGGTTGGTGAAGCGGATATTTGGTTCATTTTACAAGACTGCCTTTTCAATGTACGCGCATTGTGGAACCCAAGTCATGAAAGTCCTACCGGCTGATGTGGCCACTCTGTACACTCCCTGAGTGGCAGTCAGCCTGAACTCAACTTGTGCTCGCATGACCGGCTGTTCTGCGGTCGAAGGGCCACAGCACCGTTGCCTCGACCCCGGCAACAGCAATTGGACTTGTAACAACCCAGAGACTATTAATTCAATGTATGCTCACATTACTTTGCCTTCAGGATGGTTTTTTACATGTAACCAGTATACTTGGAACTACATTCCTGCAAATGTATCTGATTCCCTTTGCTGTATCAGTCATTTGACATTGTTGCTTCCCACTAGAGACATGGTTGCTCCAAGCACTAATGTACCTCCCCACATACGGCACGCTCGTGCCACCCAGTTAGACAGTTCATGTGATAGCAATATCAGGATTCTGAGTAAAGCTGAGTATGTTTCATTAGCAGTCAGCTTGTTTGGCGTGCCAGGCTTAGTCATTGGCAATGCTCGGAGAATTGGTCAATTGGCTTGCGCTTTGGCAAAAGCCATTAACCACACCTCCTCGGCGATAGCGCTGCTTAATCAGGAGCAGACGGAGCTTCGCCATGCCATACTGGATAATTGATCAGCTATTGATTACCTCCTACTGTTACATCCTTTGGGTTGCGAGTCTGTCCATGGCATGTGTTGTTTTAACCTCATGGACAACTCACGTAAGGTACAAAATCAACTCACAGATCTCCATACCTTGGTTAAAAATATCAAGGAAGATGCCACGTGGGTGTGGTGGAATTCGTTATGGTCCTGGTTCCCATGGGATTGGCTACAAACGACACTCAAGGTGATTGTGGTAATAATACTGGGTAATAATACTGGGAACAGCTGTATGTTGTTTCATGCAATGTATTCCCTCACTGATGTCAAGGTGTCCCCCATGGAGAGAACCCCAAAATGTCCTCACTCCATGTCAGTTGATGCCGCTCTTACGTCGAGCCATCTGTCAGGTCCAATTAAACAAATAAAGGGGGAGTGTGGGATCCACACACACAATTGGCCAACTGTCCCTGACAGAACCCCGGTAATGGGTGATCACATTGTTGCCGGGGGTTCCTGAGGGGATAGAAATTGGGGGAGTGGAATATTAGAGTTTAATTCATCAATAGCTGATCTGACAGGCAGCTCGGACAATGGAGAGCTAATGACTAACTCACTAGGCACGTAATAGGTAATCTCGCGTCTGCGGATTCCTTTAAGCCCTAGAGCCAATACTAGCCACTTTTTTACCCCATATAACACGGAACAATGTACTTCCCCTGCTGTTAATTAAGTTGGTTAATTAACTTCCCCTGTGTAGACTTGCCCAATTAACTTGTGTAAACACGGTGTATTAAGCCTGCCATCACAATAGATCGCTATGCTTTTGCATGCAGCCAGAAACAGGATAAATACTGATGATTTGTCTTCATTAAATTACTGGTCTTTGCTCCATCTTGCCTCGTGTGTTGTTACTTGACCAGTCTCCTCCAGGACCCAACAGCCGCTTCGCGGTTCCGATCCAGCTTGCGCAACCTGCTTTGCGGCCCAGATCCAACACCTACAGATTTGGCCATGCCCACAGAGGGGTGTGGCCAACATTTCCCTTATTTTCAAATCCAAAAGTTGACAGGTATGCTCCCCGGCTACTGCGGGCACCCCCTTTTCGGGGCGAAGGAACCCACGGTGGGCTGCCAGTACGCCACGCTGACACAGCTTACCAGGCAAGGTAAGTTTGGGGTACAGTTCCAGGGTGTTTGGCGGCCAGGTGTCATGGCGCATAAGCGTCTCACGCCATGACACCTTGGGTTCATATATTAAGATATGGAAAATAATCAAACCCAAATATCCTGCAATCTCAGAATTGACAAAGAAGTCTGGATGGGCACAATCTTGGCTTTGATTATTTCTTTGTTTTGTTTACTGGGGCAGATAATCAGTAAAACAAACTCATCCCCCCCCTACCCCTCTTCCTTTTTTATTGTTATTTTAGAGTCAGGGAAAGTGGCTACAGTATGATTTGGGTCACCATTCAGTCTTCAGCAACCCAAATTGGAACCATGTTCTTCAGCAGTTTGTGATGTGCCATCTAAAGGTAACTGCAATATTTGGGTATGTACTATATCAATATTTCTCATTATCTGGAGTCTTGTGGCCTACCAACCACTTTATCAAAGGACATATGTTTAAATGTCTACCTCTAAGAAAGGCATTTTGATGTTCTCAGGCATTGTAGCTGAAATCCTGTTGCTTAGGGTAGTAAGATAAACTAGAGTAGGCTCATTGAATCAGTGGGGATTTGGTGAATCATCCCCACTGTATGTTCCACTGATTCAAGTTGCAATTTACTAAGTCACAACTAGAGTAGGCCCATATGAATAATAGAACTTATGAAGGTGAGCCACCAAATCTCCACTAATTCAATGGACCTACTCTAGTGTGACTATCATTTACAATATGATGAAGAGTAGGAGAAGGGGGGATTAGGAGAAAAAATGGGTGTCCAAAGTTATTACTACCTTGTCCAAATTTCACATGTACATTATCTATGGCAGACAGATCAGTGGGAGATACTACATCACTCCTGCAGAAGAACATGAGGTTTGGGGGAGAATGGTAATTGTTACAAAAGAAGTCTGTATCCTGCCTAGACTACTTCTGAGTCCCACTGCAGTGCGCCACTGTTATATAGAAGTTGCCAGAAAAGGGTGTGGTATAACATACAGTGGAACCTCATACAACAATTGCTCCGTATAGCAATGAAATCACATAACAATTAGGTTTCTGGGGGAAATGGCGTCCCGCATAACAATTTTCCCTATGGAAGAAATCCGTACAACAATTTTTCAGTGGGAAAAACTACTTAGAAAAAAATCATTGTACAATGCATCCCACAGGGAAAATCGCTATACAATGCATGTATCGTATAGCAATTGTTTCATACAACAACAAACCCTGTGGAACAGATTAAAATTGTTGTATGAGGTACCACTGTATTGTACTTGAAAAGGCCCATACTGTATTGTACTTCTAAAAGCAAGTAGCATGTGTGAACATTTCCCTTAAGAAGTTGGCCCTACACAAGGTCATATTCTCTGTCTAACTCAGTGATGGAAAACCTTGGCACTCCAGGTGTTCTTGGACTTCAATTCCCAGAAGCCCAATACAGCACTCCTGCTGATCAGGGCTTCTGGGAATTGAAGTTCAAGAACACCTGGAGTGCCAAGGTTTGCTGTCACTGGTCTAGTGCTAGTTCCATTAGCAGGCAAAATGTGTGTTACAGTGCTAATCTATAGACCAGAAGTTCTCAACCTTTTAAAGTCGGGGGCTGGGTCACGCTTCCTCAGACAGCTTTGGGGGCTGGATGGTCAGTTTGCTCTTCTTCCACCATGTGTCACTTCCTGGTGTGATGGAGGTGGTGGGGGTTACATGAAATGGTGCCATGGGCCACTGGTTGAGAATCCCTGCTATTGACCCTTTCCATATCAGAGAGTGCTGTACACTGATTTCACACACACACACACACACACACACACACACACACACACACAGAGGGAGAGAGAGAGAGAGAGAGTTGGGCAGCATCTAGTTATCATTGTGACATAAAGTTGCTAAAGTGACTGGCATCCTGAGGCTAGTGAATAAAAACATCAATCACTGAACTGCAGCTCCTCCCAGTGGAAGGTCAGGTTTTGATACCTGAGGGCTGTACTTGGGGACATGAAAGGAACCTCATTTGGGCATCCCCTGAGCAGAGTTTCTCCAGAAAATATCCTTTCAACCCAGAGTAATCTCTGACACGAAATTATTATTTCTGAACTGACCAGTTCGTATGCTGGGAAAGGTTTTAAGCCTTGACTCTTATCTGGAAGCAGCATACTCTTAAAAAAAGAAAAGACTGTTTTTTCCTAATAAGTTTGTCACAATTAGCATGTGGTCTATAGGACTATGTCATTAATATCCCATGCAAACAAAGTGAAGCTCAAGACTTTTATCCTATATGGAGTGAGAAATGCCTGATGTTCAAGTTGCATTCCAGAAAAGTTGAAGCACTGAAGACCATGTCATAAATAAACACTAGCGCACGCCAGAGACTTTGAGAAGAAGACCACTCTATGCTTCATAGACCACAGCAGAGCCTTTGATTGTGTGGATTATGAAAAACCATGGAATGTTCTAAAAGAAAAGGGTGTGCCCTGACACTTGATTGCCTTGATGCATTAATCTGTATTGAGGAGAAGAAGCTCTGTTAGAACAGAATGTAGAGAGACAGGCATGGGATGGGACTTGTGCTGTCCATTACACATATCAGACAAAGGTGTCAGATTAATGTACATTTTGTTGTTGTTTTTTATTCGTTAAATTTCTATGCAGAACATATGTGGAAAGCTGAATTAGATTATGATGAAGGAGAAGCGAAAATTGAGGGAAGAAACATCACTACTTTAAGATAGGCAGCTGATAACATTTTAGTAGCATAGGGATGCCATACGTCCCAGTTTTCCAGGATTTTCCCAGATTCAAGCTGGCCTGGCAGGTTCAATAAAAAACATGTAAAAGTCCCGGATTTTTAAATTTGAACAAAGGAAGCTAGATCACCCCTCACCAAGGGATTTTTGCAAAGAGTTAATTTACTGCCTCTCTGCCTCTCTTTCAATTATCCTACTTGAAAGCGGCGAAGGCTAAACAGCACCCTGAGAAGCCTGCCGGGGAGAGGAGACACTTGCAAGCGAGATAATTGAAAGAAAGGCACGGAGGCAGTGAAATAACTCTTTGCAAAAATCCCTTGGCTCACCTTGAAGTTTGGGAGACAAGGAGTCGTCCTCAGCCCTTTTCCTCGAAAGCCGGGAGGGAGCAAGAAATACCCATATCTAAGGGGCAAACCTCCACCATACACTGGGATGGACGATTCTTTTTTATATAATATAGTTTTTATTAAATTTTAACAAAATACAATACCAATAATAAAAACAACATCAAAGTTACATACATAAAAAACACATCAAAATTACATATACAGTAATACCCCATACAACGTCCAAACATGGTTCCACAAGTTAGGACATTGTATGAATTCCGACTTTGCATGAGGAATGCAAAATTCTAGCCGCGATGCCCCAATGTCCAAATTATTGCCACCGATGCTTTGTATAACATCGTTCCCATAGAGATACATTGTAACAGCACAAACTGCAGGGCCGGCTGCCGGTCGAACTCCATTGGTGGCGGGGAAAGAAAGAACTCGCCGCACTTTGGGTTCGTCTCTCGGGTGAGTTCTTTCTTCCCCGCCTCCAATAGAGTTTGACCAGCAGCCAGCCGGAGGAAGCGGGGAAAGAAAGAACTCGTCTTACGGGCGAGTTCTTTCTTTCCCTGTCTCCAACGGAGTCCGACCGGCAGCCAGCCGGAGGAGGCGGGGAAGAAAGAACTCATCTCTCAGGCAAGTTCTTTCTTCCCCGCCTCCAATGGAGTTTGACCGGCTGCTGGTCGGAGGAGGCAGGGAAAGAAAGAACTCGCCGCACTTGGGGCTCGTCTCTCCGGAGAGTTCTTTCTTTCCCGCCTCCTCTGGCTGGCTGCTGGTTGAACTCCATGGGGCCTCCAAGCTACAAGTCCAAACTCCCGTGGAAACCCTAATACCTCATACAATGTCTGGCGACGTTGTATGAGGCACCTTTCCCCCCAGAATTAGGCGATGTTGTACGGATCTGACATTGTATGAAGCGGACGTTGTATGAGGTATTACTGCATAGCAAAAACAACCACAGACCATGCCCACTTCTTTAAAGAATATTTTGACTATGACTTAATGTACATTTTCAAATACATTTTCATATCCACTATAGTATAATATATCAACTAAGTCAAACATCCAAATCATGGTTTCAATACAAAATTTACCATACTTATTAATACAAAAAAGAAAATAAAAAAATAACCACCTAGTGTTATTTACAATGCCCTGGAGAGCACAGAGTAGCTCAATAAAGTTATTCCCAAAAACTCATATGTCCAGGTACAGGTCTATACAGCTCTTCTCCCATCAGTGAGTATTCCACAAAGGCTTGCCAAACATTCCAGAATCTATTTTCTTTAACTATACCCTTTTAAAAATTTATCTCCCATGTTAACTTATCATTCAATGCTAAGTCCCACATTTCCTTATACCACTCCTCTATATTCATATTCACCTCATTTTTCCATTTTCTGGCGATACACTGTCTACCTGTTGACAACATTATTTCTAATAACTCCTTTTTATCTTTACTTAAATTTATACTTTCCACATCTGTCAGCATAATAGTATTTGCAGCCAGCTTAATTTCTATTCCCATAATTTCACCTATCTCAAACTCAATTTTCTTCTAAAAATCCTTTACCACATTGCAACTCCACCACATATGTTCCAAATACATTCTTACATCGCCAACACATTTTATCCTTCTTGTTATCTATTTGGTGCAACCTCACTGGAGTCAAATACCATTTCCATAACATTTTATAATAATGTTCCTTAACTATGACAGACATGGTTCTCATAATTATTTTCTTCCATTTGTTTTTCCAATTCTGTTCCCCAATCTTTATTTTTAAATCTTGTTCCCAACTTACTCTCAAGTCCTCTTGTGGTTTACCTTCCTTATTTATCATTCTATATATTTTGCTTACCAACCCCTTTATACCACCTTGTCCCTTTCTTATTTTTAAAATCAGTTCTTCAGACTCAGTCCTATCTCTTTCTAATCCAACTTCATTCATATATTTATTATTCCATTTATTAACCATCCCTATTTGAAACCAATTCAATTTCAATTGCCCGCACAAATTTGTTTTCCTCTCACTATATTTACAGGCCCGTATCCAGTCTCTCAGCAGAGAAATCTCGTTCTTATCACGTACTTCTTTAACCCTTTTATTAATTTTTATTGGAAAATCTGCTACATCCTCCAACTCTATAATAGGAGAAATGTCCAGTACTAGTTCCCTCTTTACTTTTTCCCATATTCCCAGTGTTGCCTTCATCATTCTATTTTTAATAGGTACTTTCCCCATACTGCCTCCTAAAAAGACCATTTTTCTTAGGTAAAGGTAAAGGTTTCCCTTGCTCGAAAGCCAGTCGTATCCGACTCTAGGGTGCAGTGCTCATCTCTGTTTCTAAGCCGAAGAGCCAGCGCTGTCTGCTTCTGCAGACGTTTCCGTGGTCATGTGGCAGGCATGACTAGACACGGAACACTGTTACCTTCCCACCGAAGTGGTCCCTATTTATCTACTTGCAATTTCTTGCTTTCGAACTGCTAGGTTGGCAGGAGCTGGGATGAAGACGGGAGCTCATTTCCGTCCTGCAGTACTCGGGAATCGAACTGCTGACCTTCCGCTTCCCAGTCAGCGTCTTAGCGACTTGAGCCACTGCAGTTCCATTTTTCTTATTTGAGTAAAATCTTTCATTTCAATTTCTTCCCAAATTACCTTTTCCCTAGCTAAGATCTTCACAACATTCTTAATTTGAAAAGCTCGGTAATATATCATCAAATTTGGCATCCCTAATCCCCCTTCCTTCTGAGATAAATACCAAAACTTTTTCGCCACTCGAGGCCTTTTTCCCCCACTGCAAAAATTATTGATCATGTTTTGGAACTCCTTAATTTCTTTGTCCTTCAATTGAATTGAAAGGGCATCAAATAAAAATTAATTCTTGGTAATAACATCATTTTACAAATTGCAATTCTTCCAAACCAGGACAACTTCAATTTTTGTAACTGTTGTATTCTTTCCTTAGTTTCTTTTTTCAATTTTACGTAATTCAATTTCTTAAGCTCTTCGAATTTATTTGAAATATTTATCCGCCATGTATTTTAAATTATCCTTAATTTGTAAATTAGTCTTTCCCTTTATCCTTTGTTGTTCCTCCTTGTCCATGTTACACAATATCATTTCTGATTTATCCCAATTTATTCTCAAACCTGTTATGTCCTCAAAATCCTTCAACAGCACTTGTATTCTATCCAACACCTTCCCAGGGTGTTTAGCTATTATCAAAGTATCATCCGCATATAAACTTATCTTGGTACCCAAAACCCCTTCTATTTCTTTATCCTCCCTTACAGCCTTTGCCAACATCTCCATTGCCATAATAAATAAAATTGGAGACAAGGGACAGCCCTGCCTTGTGCCTGCTTCTAAATTTCCTTCTTCTGTATCCTCATCATTTACCCTTACAACTGCTGTACCTTGTTGATATAATTGCCCAATCGTCTTCCTGAATTTATCCCCAAATCCATAGCATTTGATTACCTCATTAATTGTTACCCATTGCAAAGAATCAAATGCCTTAAAAATATCTAGAGATAATAATCCTACTTTTTCTTTTGTTTGTCCTACCATATCAATTAAATTTACAACTCTTCTTGTCAAATCTGACATATGCCTACCTTTCAAAAATCCCACCTGATCCTCATTTATATAGCTACCCATAAAATTATTCAATCTTTTGGCCAATATTGCTGTGAAGATCTTAGCATCTTGGTTTATCAATGAGATTGGTCTGTATGATTCAACTTTTTCCAGATCCTTTCCAGGCTTTGGCAATAGTACGATTATGGTCCTATACCATGAGGTCAGAATTTGCCCTCCTTCTAATATATAGTTATACAATTTAGCTAATTTTGGCACCACTGCATCTTTAAACTCCTTATAAAACTCAGCTGGTAACCCATCTTCTCCAGGTGCTTTATCCATTTTTAAACCGGCTATAACCTCTTTTATTTCCTTTTCAGTTATTTGTTCTTCCATCCTGTTCTTGTGTTCCTGTGTTATCTTATTATTTATTTGTTTCTCCAATTGTTTTCTTAATTTCAACAAATCTATATTCTTTTTTGCATATAAAGCCTGATAAAAATCTTTCACAATTTTGCATTTATCTCTAACCTTATTACATCTTACTCCATCCTTGTTAATCAAAATTCCAATTTCCCATTTTTCTCTCTTTTCTTTTGCAGCCCTTGCTAATAATTTTGAGTTCTTATTACTATATTCAAAATATTCTCTTTTTAAATATACCAAATCTCGTTTTACCTTTTCTATATCTTTTCCTATCAATTCGGTCTTCAATCTTTGCATTTTATCAAAAACTTTCTTATCCTTGGTCCTTGCATGTTGTTCTTGCAACTGCTTTATCTCATTCTCCATTTTATCTTGGACATCCTTAAATTGTTTATTTCTAAAACTAGCCAGCTTAATACTCTTGCCTCTAAAAAATGACTTCATGGCATCCCAGACCATATTAAAGCTCACCTTGTCCGTGTCGATCCAATGCCAACTCTCTTTCCAATTCTCCATTATTTGTTCTTTACATTTATGGTCTTTATACAATTTAGGGTCATATCTCCAATTCCTTCTCGTTTTCCTCATTCCCTCTATCCTCAATTCCATCAACACTTTTGCATGATCTGATTCTTTAAAACTTCCCACTTCTACCTCATCTATATTTCTGATCATGTTCTCTGTTACAAATATGTAGTCTATTCTGGAGTATGAATTATGCACATGTGAAAAGTAGGTGTATACCCTTTCTGACCCATTGTACTCTCTCCATGTATCCTTCAATCCTAAAGTTTCCAACCATTTATCCAAGATTTGTTTTTTAACCCCTTTTCCACATCTTAATATATTTGTACAATCTAAATTTGACCTTACTAAATTGAAATCCCCAGCCACTATCATCTTCATCGTCTTTTCTTTTACCAATATTTTGTACATTTTCTCTAAAAAAACCTCTTGATGGTCATTTGGGGCATATATAGTCACAAAGGTGACTTCCTCATCATCTATCTTCCCTTGTACAATCAAATATCTTCCCTTTGGATCAGAAATACTACTTGCCATTTCGAAGTCCAACCTAGTCGAAAACAAAATTGCTACCCCTCTTGTCTTTGAAGTACCAAATGATTTTTCATAATATTGCATCCCTCTTAAAAAGATCTTATTTGTATCTTGAGATTTTTGATGGGTCTCTTGCAGAAAGACTACATCCGGCCTATCCTTCCTTAGAACTGATTCAATTCTTCTTCTCTTAACTTGGGACCCTTTACCTTTCACATTCCACGTTAAAACCTTAATATTCTTCATAACTTAAACAACAACGATCTTCTATCATCTCTGATTTCTCCAGTGGGCGTGCACTCTTCCTTCCCATAACTAAAACTAAACCTATTACATTAAACATTCAGCTCTGTCCTCCCCACCCTTTTTCTTCAGGAAAAAAGAAGCCGCCTTTGCCAACCAAAGAGGGGAGGGGGGAACGTGGAAGATGAATCTGCCGAACTCAGAAAGCTCCAGCGCTTTTTTACATTAATGCATTTCCATTTTTTACCATTCTTATTAAAAAACACATCTCTTTTCCCTACTTTTTCTGTCATAAATTCTTTCTTCCAGACACTTTCCCTTTCCCTTGCCCCATTCTCAGTTATGGACCCCTCTTCCTTCCCTCCAGCTGCACCCTCCTGTTCTGGACCTCCATATTCTCTTCTTATGCCTCCGGATTCTAACAAATCTTTTCTTAATGCAAGCCACTCTCTTGAAGACACTTCAACTAATTCAATTGAACTCAAATAACTCAGTGCATCAGTTTCAATATCAATTATATGCATTTTTCTGTCATGAAAGAATCTTAGCTGCTGTGGGAATCTCCAATTGTATTTTATCCCACGTGACATCAAAAGCTTAGTTACTGGCTTCATTTTGTAGCGCCAAACATGTTCATTCACTTCAATATCATTATACACCTCCACATCATTCCCATCAATTTTCAAAGCACCAGACCCAGCTTGTTTTAAAAATGCCATCACCTTCAATTTATCCCCCCAATTTGCAAATTTAACCAAAACATTTCTTTGAGCACTTCTTCCTCTTCTCGATCCCAATCGGTAAACACTTGCAATATCCTCATTGACAAAATCTTCCCACAATTTCAAATTGTTCAGCCAATCAATTATTCTATCCTTCAGCTGGTCTGGCATTTTCTCCACAACATTATGTATCACAATATTCTGCTTTCTCATCATCTCTTCCACCATATCTATCATTTTCTCTTGCGCTTCCACCTTTAACTTAATTTCCTTATCTTTCTCTTGCAACCCTTTCATATCTGCCTGCATCAATTTCATATCCCTTTGCAACAAATTGACATTTGTTTCCCACTTTTGAAAAGTAAAATCCACTTTATGAGCAAAATTTTGAAACATTGTATACATTTTATCTTGTTTTCCCATAATTACATTTTTATCTTTCCCTCTTATTTCTTTCATTTCCCGAAAACCTTTAACATTCGCCTCCTCCATCCACTCAAATTTTTTAAACAATTTACCCATCTCAACTATTAATTGTGTTTGGTCCACTGCTGCAGGTTCTGGTGATGATGATGGTGGAGATGTGTCCTCAGTTGCAACTTTATCCTTCTTCTTAGGTCTCACCACCTCCTCCTCCTCCTTTCCCTTCCCAATTTTATCCATTGTGACGTCAAATAACAATTTCAATGCAGCCACTACTTGATCTCTGCCAATTCCAAATTCTTGGTCTAGTTCCAGGGTCAATAAATAAATGGCAAGTATAACTCCTGGTTTACTCCCCTCACTTTATATTCCAACCAAACAAATCAACTTCTTTATTGTAATCCAATAAAAAATTTGGAGTCCCCCAAAAAAACCTTGATTGAAGTTTTATATTCCAAATACTGCTCCTGAACTATGCTGCATTCCTTGTAAACCAATCGCACAAACCAGCTGCTTTACTATAGTCCAAATGATAAAATAACCACGTGATTTCAAAGGCGCAAGACTTGATTGAAGATTTTCTCCTGTTACTTCACCAAAAATTGGCAACTATTTGTTATAATCCAAATTGTAACAATGTTTCAAAAAACAAAAAAAAAACAGTACTATTGAATAATCCAGAGACTATGTATCCAAGGTCTTTAAGAGGAAAAAGAAGAAGAAAGGAAAGGAGGAGAGAGGCAAGCACTCAAAAAGAAAGAAAGAAAGAAAGAAATATGATTATAATCCACCACGACAATCCGAAGGGTCCAAAAATTATTACTCAATAATTCAAAAAAAAGAGAAAAAGAAGCGTCATAGACATTAATCGCCAGCCTCTTCCGCGGCTTCATGGGGTGCCCCTCCTTCCTTCTTCTCCAAACACTCCAACCACCAAGCTCTGTTCTCTGTTCTTATTCTTTCAAGTCCTCCCATTCTTTCAACACCACACTCCCTTCACTCTCTTCTCCTTCTTCTGCTTCCTCTTCTCTCTCTCTCTTTTCCTTCCGATCTCTCCGCGGCACTCCAAAACCTTCTACTGTTGTTTCCCTTCCATCTTTAACTTTCAGTTTCTTCCACCATATCTGCCATTAACCCTCATTTCCCACCTTCTTTCTTTCTTTCTCCTCCTCGTTCCTTCACACACTTGCCTTTCCTTCTGTTCAACTCTCCAACCCACCCCATCCGCCATGCAGCCACCGCTTTAAAGTTCGATTTTTTATTTTTTGGCTGACTCACACTTTCTTATTTCCGATCTCCTTATTGATCCTGTTGACCGCAAATCAGCTGGTAAAGCCACGGCTTTTGCCGCTTGCCTCCCCAGCCGAAACCACTCCCGAACTCCGATCTCCGGATTAAGCTTTCAAATACCGAATCTGCAAGCTTATTTCATGCAAATCTTTAAGGTTTTGTATATCGCTGGATTTATTTTCTCATTGATTGTCTCATTAAGAAGCGTGAGTTCACGAGAAAGTGTGTTAACCCATTGCCATTTTGGCCACGCCCCCTCAGATGATTCCTTCTTCATATGATCGCAAAGGGTTAATTGCATAGGGTCAGTATTCCCTGTCTGCTCTGGACAGGGATTATGCAGGGTTTTAGAGCCGCAGTCTCCCTGACAGCCCCATCCAATGCATGTGCAGTTTGAAGAATGCAATGGCTCTCCCGGTTTGGCGGGAGAGAATTATGGCAACCCTATACTAGCAGAAAGCAACAATAACTTTAAAAAATGTCTAACAAAAGTGAAAGAAGAAAGTGCCAAAACAAGACTGTAGTTGAATACCAAGAAGACAAAACTCATGACTACTGAAGAACTATGCAGCTTCAATGTTGATAATGAAGAAATAGAAATTTTCAAAGATTTTGTTGCACAGAAAAAATCAGATGATGACCAAGGTGTGAAAGCAGAACAGTGAAGAAAGCAAACATTAAAAAAACACCAATATATATAAAATATGTTCACTGGGGAATTTTTTGCAAATACCCCGGACTGCCGGAAAGACAAGTGGGTCCTAATTTATGTAAAGCATCAACTTTCCCTAGATTCTAGAATGATAAATGACAAAATTGACTTTGCTGTACCTTGGGACATAATGAGAAGACAGTACTTGCTGGTAAAGACAGTGATGTTGGGAAAAGTTGGCGTCAGTAGGAATAGAGGAAAGCCAAAAAATGAGATAGATTGATTCCATAAGGGAAATTGCCACCTTATGTTTGCAAGAGCTGAGTAGATAGTTAATGTCAGAATATTCTGAAAGTTACTCATTCATAGGGTTGCCCTAAATTGAAGGTGACTTGATGGCACATAACATCATCATCATCAACAACAAATTAGCTGGCTCTGATTGACAGTTGAGCACTTGAGAGATAGTGCAGCTTTGTTTGCATGCTTGATGTCTCAGTCAGGTAGAGCTGAAAGATTTTTACGCTGGGGAAAAATATTCTTGTAAGGGGAGAAAATATTTTCTTGTCTTAACATATGCCTCTTGTTTTTCAGTATTCTGGAAAGTATCATGTTCATATGGATAAGCCAAATGAGCCATATTCCTATGCACATTGATTGTGATAGAAACATGGACTGGTTCTCTACCCAGGTAAAAGAGATTTTTTAAAAATATTTCCCCCACCCTTTTTCCAATATGATGAATATTTGGGATTATCATCCATGCCAGAGACAGTATGATTCTTCTAGATATCCAGTATATATGTATGAGCTTGTTTTCACAAATGCAACTACATGATTTCAGTAACATTAAGTTGAAATGAGCATACTATTGCATTATTTACTGTAAGTTATCTTTAGCTGCATTTTATTATTTTACTACTTCTGCTAGGCTTTGTAAAATTGCCCAAGGAAAGGTTTTGAAGGGCAGCATAGGAATCCAGTAGATTGAACAGACAGACAAATGTTGGTGATGCAAGTTATCAAAGATTGGCGCTTTCAGAGAAAACTTGGTTTAGCACATCATTATTATCCTTGTTCTTGAGATACCCCACCTTCCATATAAAAAAGGAGCATAACAGGTACCAGTTTCAAACTAATGGCATTGGCCAAATAAGATCCTGGACAATGGCTAAAATATCATTCTTCAAGTTTCTATTTTTCTTCAGAATAAGGGCATCCTTCTTCAAGAAGAGGGTTTTTAGTTTTTTTTTGTTTTTTTTTAACATCTCCCAGCAACCCTGTTCAGTCTGGGATATGAAAAGAGAGGGAGGGTGAACTCCACACAAACTGCTTTGTCTGACAACGTACAAAGCTCAACTGTGGACTTTATTCCTCTAGGCCAAGACTATTGCTCCCACTCTGTTGTGTATAAGAAAGTATGCCTTTAAACAATGTAACACTCGAAGAGGGGACAGAATAACTACCAGCTGTAACTCTGTAACCTCCTGTATTAGGACGCGAGCTAATGTCCACCAGATGGCAATAGCGAGCGTCCAGCTCACATGGTTCCAATTCCACAAACACCTACAGCGCGGGAAGATTCCCGCCACCACCTCACCTGGACAAGAAGGGCGTGACCAGAAATGACGTCACGCAGACAGTAGCCAATGGGCTACCGAGGAGCCACATTCAAATGTATAGCCGCTGTATATATTGAGCTGTTTGTCCACCATTACCACATGTTCCCCCGGACCACCATGCAATAAAGACATGTTAAGCTAATCCTTCGGCTGTTCCTGTGTCTTGGTTCTCATATACTAAATTGGCGACGAAGGTGGGATGATGGATCCCCACGAGATCAAGACACATGCCGGTTTCGACATCAATAAGCCGGAAGATTGGGAGCTCTTCGAAATGGACTTCCAAAGCGCGCTGGTGGTGTCCGACATTACGGACGAAGGAAAGAAGAGGGCCATCCTCACCCGGATGCTGGGACATGCCGCCATGAGAGTATTGGTGGACCTGGTTTCGCCGAAGAAGGTGAGCGAGGTGTCGGTCAAGCAGCTCCTGAAAGCGATGCGCGACCACTTCCAGCCCTCGGTCTCGATGTTTTCGGCTCGAGACGCGTTCTGGAAGAGAGTCCAAGCGCCTGGGGAGTCCATCGCAGCCTTTGCAGCGGCCCTCCGGTTGGCCACCGGCCCTTGCAAGTGGGAAAACCTGGAAATCGCCCTCAGGGACCGCATGCTCTGTGGCCTGTGGGACGAGGAAGTTCAGCGAAAGCTGATGAACCAGGAGCCGCCCCCGATGCTGCACGAGGTCGTGAAGGCGGCGCAGGCCGCGGAAGCCATGAGGGCTGGAGTCAAGGGGTTCAGGGAAAGGCCCCCACAACCCAACAAGGCAGCGGGCCCGGTGCACGTGGCCAGGCGAGCGCCACAATCCTCCACGGAGAGCAGCGAGGACGAGGACGTCCGGAAGGTGCGGAAGGATGGCCGACGTTGCGATGGCTGCGGGGCGGCCCACGACCGCGCCAAGTGCCCGTTCCGGAAGGCCAAGTGCCACAACTGTGGACGTCGAGGGCACATAGCCAAGGTTTGCAGACGGCGGCGCGGGGACCAGAGAGGCTCGACAGACCGCCCACCGAGATTCCAGGAAGGTGCCCGGCCCTCGAGGAAGCAGGACGGCGTGGGCCATATCTCCAACGGCAGTGACGATGACGCTCCAGTTCACAGCGTGTCCTTAGGACACCCCCGTTACTTTGTTGAGGTACTGGTGCAAGGGGCCCCCGTTAGGATGGAAATAGACTCGGGGTCCTCCTATTCAATCATTTCCCAGAGGGAGTTTTTGGGAATTTCCCCCAACGTACGGCCCAGGCTCAAAGCGCTGAGGTCTATGCTGCGGGACATGCAGGGAAATAGCATTCTGGTGTTGGGGGTTGGAAAATTCAAGGTCCAATACAAGTGGCATGCCGCGGAACTTCCCCTGGTTGTCCTCAAGGGGGGAAGCTGTAGCCTTCTCGGGACTCAATGGTTTAAGCCCCTGGGGTTGTTCATTGGGGGGGGGGGTGCATGCCGTTGGGACTGACCCTATACAAGAGGTGAGCAACGCGCACCCCGAAGTGTTCAAGAAGGGACTCGGAAAATTCAAGGGACCCCTAGTTGCATTCGATCTGGACCCGGAGGTCCGCCCAATAAGACTCAAACTGCGCAGAGTGCCTTTTGCGCTCAAGGACAAGATAGAGGTGGAACTGGACAAATTGGTGGGCCAGGGGATTCTTGTTCCTGTTGATTCTGCGGAGTGGGAAACTCCGATTGTAACAGCACTGAAGGCCAACGGGGAGGTTCGCATATGCGCAGATTACAAATGCACCATTAATAAGGCGATACGCCCAAATGCGTATCCGGTACCGGTGGTCAGCCACCTGTTGGCCAGGTTACATGGGGGGAGGTGTTTTGCAAAACTTGACCTGGCACAAGCTTACCAGCAGCTCTCGGCAACCCCAGCTGCGGCTGCTGCGCAGACGATAGTCACTCATAAGGGGGCGTTCCAGGTCACGCGCCTACAGTTTGGCGTGAACTCGGCGCCAGGTATCTTCCAATCGCTCGTGGAACGCCTCTTAAAGGGTCTGGAGAGGGTCTTACCATACTTTGATGACGTGTTGATAACGGGGGGGAGCGAATCTGAATTGGCTGAAAGATTAGACAAAGTACTGACGATATTCGAAAAGGCGGGGTTGAGGCTGCGAAAAGACAAATGTGTCTTCTTCGCAAAAGAGGTTGAGTTCTTGGGTTTCCGGGTAACCCCTGCAGGAATCAAACCCTCCAAATCAAAGGTGGCCGCCATTCAAAATGCTCCTCGCCCCACCTCCAAGCCCGAATTGCAGTCGTTCCTGGGGCTCCTAAACTTCTACCATTCCTTCCTGCCCCGGAAGGCATCGGTAGCGGAGCCGCTTCACAGGCTTCTAAAAAAGGACGAGGCATGGAAATGGGGCGAGAGCCAGGAGAAAGCATTCAATGACCTGAAACAACTCCTAGCCTCAGACGCCATATTAACCCATTTTGACCCCAAGAGACCAGTAGTCCTGATTTGTGATGCGTCCCCAGTGGGGGTGGGGGCAGTTCTGTGCCATGTGATGGAAAACGGGCGGGAGGCCCCGGTGGCGTTCTACTCCAGGTCCCTGTCTCAGGCAGAGCGAAATTACGCACAGACTGACAGGGAAGCGTTAGCAATAATCGCTGGGACCAAAAAGTTCCACGATTTCCTCTATGGCCGCCCTTTCACCATCGTGACTGACCACAAGCCCCTGCTAGGCATTTTCACTGCGGACAAGCCCACGCCACAAATCCTGTCCCCTAGGATGCTCAGGTGGGCCATTTTCTTAAACGCATACCAGAACGCGCTGGTGTATCGCCCTAGAAAGGACATAAGCCACGCGGATGCCCTGTCGAGATCACCCCTCCCCCACACAAGCGGCCACGTGTGCGAGATGGAGCAAGACCACCAAGTGCTCATGATAGAGGTCTTGGATTCACCCCCCGTATTGCCCGCAGAGATCGCCAAGGTGACAGGCAAGGACAAGACGTTGGCCCTGGTTAGTTCTTGGGTGCAGAAAGGGTGGCCAACGTCCCCCCCAGCGACGGAGTTTGCCCCATTTTTTCGGAAAAAGCTAGAATTGTCCTTAGAGAGGGGGTGCCTCCTGTGGGGCCAGCGAGTAATTGTCCCTGAATCCCTGAGAGCGAGAGTGCTCAAACTGCTGCACGTCAGCCACCCTGGAATTGTCCGCTCCAAGGCGTTGGCCAGGAGCTACTTCTGGTGGCCCCAGTAGGACGCCGATATCGAGCACATGGTGGGCACTTGCGCAAGCTGCCAGAGCTCCCAGCCCGAAGAAGCCCGTCTCCCACACAGGGAATGGGACACGGCAAAGGGGCCGTGGTCCCGCGTGCACATTGACTTTGCGGGCCCCTTCAGAGGATCACTCTTTCTCCTCGTAGTGGATGCTTACTCCAAGTGGTTGGAGGTAATTCCGGTTGCGAACACCTCCTCAGCCACAACAGTTAAACATTTGCGGAGGGTGTTCAGCATGTTCGGCATACCCGACACCCTTATTAGCGATAACGCTAGTTGTTTCACGTCCGCTGAGTTCAGGGCATTCACCGAGATCAACGCCATCCGGCATATCACCTCCGCACCTTTCCACCCGGCGACAAATGGCCAGGTAGAACGCCTCGTGCGTACCACCAAAGACGCGCTGAGGCGCATGGGCCCCGGGGATTTAAACCTGCAGTTGTGTTAGTTTTTACTGGGATACAGGGTAACCCCCCTAGCGTCAGGGTACTCGCCCGCAGAACTCCTAATGCGCAGGAAGCTGACTACGATACTGACCAGGCTAGACCCCGCCAGGGTGGAAGACACTGGGAGGAACATCGGGGTAGCGGGCACGAAGAGTTTCGAGATAGGCGCCCCGGTTCATTGCAGAAACTACGCTAGCGCAGGGCCAGCCTGGATTCCGGGCGTAGCCATTGGACAGACAGGCCCCGTGTCGTATTGCATAGAGACCAGCACAGGTCTACTCTGGAGGCGACACGCAGACCAACTCCGGCGCCGGATCTCCGAAATCCAGGGCGCTGACAGCGCAGAAAAGGATTCAACATTAGGGTTCTCCCCCACCCGTTCAGCCCAAGGGGGAGGAGAGGGGGGCCGGTGGTCCCCACCACAGGGGGAAGGGAATAAGCTTGTCCCCGTAGATATCCTGACAGATACCCCCATAGATTCCCCAGTAGATGATTTTGATTTTGAGTTACAAAACCGGGGGGGGTTCGGAGTGGTCCCCCACCCATCCAAGCGAGAAGCGGGGTTTTGCGTTAGCCCCCAGTGCCCCCGGTTTTCCCACAATGGAGTTCCTCCCTACCCCAAAAGCCGCGGAACCGCGGCAAGTCGCTAACGAGTATCCCTCTCCCATTGCAGGACAAGAGACCAGGGAGCAAAGAAGCGATAGCGCCCCCGAGACAAGCCAGCCTTGCGCCCAAAACGCGTTTGCAATAAACCATATTGGATGAGAGACTTCGTCTCATCCTAGGGGAAAGGGATGTTGTGTATAAGAAAGTATGCCTTTAAACAATGTAACACTCGAAGAGGGGACAGAATAACTACCAGCTGTAACTCTGTAACCTCCTGTATTAGGACGCGAGCTAATGTCCACCAGATGGCAATAGCGAGCGTCCAGCTCACATGGTTCCAATTCCACAAACACCTACAGCGCGGGAAGATTCCCGCCACCACCTCACCTGGACAAGAAGGGCGTGACCAGAAATGACGTCATGCAGACAGTAGCCAATGGGCTACCGAGGAGCCACATTCAAATGTATAGCCGCTGTATACATTGAGCTGTTCGTCCACCATTACCACATGTTCCCCCGGACCACCATGCAATAAAGACATGTTAAGCCAATCCTTCGGCTGTTCTCATATACTAAACACTCCCAGTCTCTACCCCCTCCCACCATGTGGGGAGTCTAAAAGGGAGAGAGTTTGGAATTGAAGTCTAACATTCCCTGTTAGTTCAAGGAATGTGGAGCAACTGGACAAGGGTGTCTGCTAGAGCTAAGTTTAAGATATGGAGGTCTTGGTCTTATGCCTGACAGGTTCAGGGATCTCAGTCTCTCCTGTGGTGCTTTGATCTGGTATTGCCTCTGCCATTACTGATCTCTTTGGTCGTGGTGGCTACATACTTTTAAAAAGTCCCAAAAAATAACATACAGTAAAACCCCTACTTACGTAAAAAGTCTGTTCCATAGGCTTTTATGTAAATCGGTTTTTTACTTAACTTGAAGCAAACCCATAGGAAAGATGAATTTTTACTTAACTCGGAGCAAACCCATAGGAAAAATTATTTTTTTACTTAACTCAAAGCAAACCCATAGGAAAATGGTATTTATGCAAATCGAAGCAACCCCATAGGAAAAATGATTTTTTTACATAACTTGAAGCAAACCCATAGGAAATTGTGTTATGTAAATCAGGACATTTATGTAAAGCGGGACATGGTTTTAGTGCAAAAAACATTATGTAAGTTGAATTTTATGTAACTCGAGGCATATATAAGTCAGGGTTTTACTGTAGTTTGAAAGGGACATTTATTTTATTTTATTCCCCAGGTATTTATTCTGTTGTTTATTTTCTTTGAGTGCTTGTTCTATTATGTTGCTTTTGTTTATTTTTCTAAGCACCACCCAGTGTGGGAAATATCCCAGATGGGCAGAATAATAATAATTAATTCATTTTATAATCATGCATGTCATTTCCCACTTTCACTGCTTTTAATTAGTTTTGATGTACTGTATATAGTTTATTCTCCTGCCATCCTAGCAGTTCGAAAGCAAGACTTTGCAAGTAGATAAATAGGGACCACTTGATAATAGTGCAGCAAAGATATGTCCATAACTTTAATTAGAAAAAAATAATTTGATTTTCCCCATTGTTCATTTATGTTCTGTTTGCTTACTGGCCCATCTATGGATTCCCCTCTCAACCTCTATCTCTCTTTTTCCTCTTACCAGCTTCTGTCAATGTGCAATGTGAAACAATCTTTCTTCAATGACTGGATAACAGGACAACTCAATTTTCAAATTGAGATTCAGTAAGTACACATTTAGGATAATGGAAAAGTTTCCTAAAACAGCTGTTGAGAAACTGTTATCACACAGTCTGTGAGGACAAAGAGCGATATAAAATGCCTCCCTCCCCTTGTTGTCTTTTAGTCTTTTCCCTAAAATGCCGCGACACAACTTCTGGAAGGTGGCTCCATTGGTCAAGGCAGTGTGTGCTAAACACGGGATTGACTATCACACTAAACCCCTGCTCACTGCTTTTGCAGATGTTGTGCAGTAAATATCAATGGCGGGAAGGCAGATGACAGATGGGACATGGGTTATTAAAATGCTGCTTTATGGAACAACATAACAGAATTAATCATGAACAAATTAAAAAATGAAAGAACCCTTTCCTCAAACACATATTTGTCCTTGTATAAATGATGCCTGATCAGATCGGGATGACTTGGGTAGAGATTTCAAAAGAGGTTTTGTCAAAATGCAGAAAGTGAAGTGACTAGGCACATTGACAAGTTAGGGAAAGGGGTTATAATCCAGATTATTTTAGAAAATTTCCAAGCTTTGTCTCAGTGTTTTCTTAAATTGAGGCTTAGGGGGGCTTGGCTAAGATGGCCGACGAGTAACATCTTGATTCGGATGCTCGCGCTTAACAAAGTGGTAATTAATGTGTTGGAGTGAAATGGGAAACTTTTAAAGTGGCAACTTCTGTAGATAAGAATCTTGCTTGTCTTTTTGGAAAATTTTGGGAACTTTTGAAGTCGGATGGTCGAAGTTTGGGAGGTTTTCCTGGGCTAGTGAGGCCTGCGACGGCAGTCGCGGCTTTTCTGCCAAGGAGCCGAGAACGGGATCAGCGAGACTGCAGAGAAGCTTTGGAGCTGGCAAGAAGTTGTTTGGCACGAAAACAGCTGCATGTAAGTGCATGAATGGAGTACTAAAGATTAAACTCAGCTGGAGATCTTGTTTAATGAGCCTGGGCTTTGAAATGGAAATGGGTGGAAGTAGATGAAAACAAGTGATTGTTTCGTTAATGGCGGTGATTCTGGAAAATGAAAGTGATCGTGTTTGGGTTTATGTTTTTTTCACACACCAGAAGGACCACGCCGTGTTTTGACGATAACAAAGTGGTTTTTAAAAAAAAATACCTGTCTGGGCTATAACATTGGAAGGTAACAGTGAATTTCCCAGCTTAAAGTGTTTGGAAAAAGTTTGCCGTTCCACAGAAGAAGAAGGGGGTTTTTTACCCAGAAGTTAAAGCAGCCGCTGGAAAATGGTGTTTTGACTTGTCCGCTTCAAGAGAAGGATTAATTGGGCTTCTTTTTGCTCCTTCACCGTGTGGATTATAAATACTTAATCTTTTTGGAAAATATTGCTTCTCACTTCTCCTGCTTTCCTGTTTGGATTTTGGGCTTTTTCTCCCTCCAGTCTCCCCTCCCTTTTTTTCTTTTTACTTTTCGGCGGCTTGGATTTAAAGGAGAGGTTTTGGGTGACTGTTTCTTTGGAGCACTTACATTGCAGTGTGGAAGACGACTGGCTGGACTGATTGCTTTGGGGAAACGGACCCGCTGTGGATTATTATTTTCTTTTTCGCCCTTCTTTTTTTTCTTCTCAGCTGTCTGTTGGGAATATTGGTTCCTTCTGCTCTTTTTTGTGGATTACAATAACTCTTTGGACTTCTGCTTAATATAAGTTTCCCTGTTGGACTTGTGGAACCAGGGGTTGCAGTGTTATAGGCTTATTTGTTTGACTAATTTTTACAACGATCTGCAACTTCGGGATTTTATACTATTATGGATAAAGGTACAAGAGGGAAAGCAAAGGAAGAAGAGCCATTTGTGAAGCCTAAGAAGCAAGGAAAAGTACCAATGGAGGAAACCGCTCAGTCTTCATCCCCGCCCACAGTGCCCTTCGATCAAACCCAAATTATGGTGGAAATTGGCAAGCTGTTTCAGAAATTGGAGAAGAATGAGGATTCTAGGGTGAAAGACAGAAATGAAATGATGAAAAAGCAAGATAAGGTGGTATCATCTGTTGCAGGTTTTTCAAAAAAGGTGGACTTAAGTTTGAAAAAAATTGAGGGAAATGTGCAATTGGTTCAAACCGAGGTAACTGCCATAAAAAAGGAAATAAAAGGGACTCAGGAGGTGGCGCGGGAGAATAAGCTGAAATTGGAGGAACAAGAGAGAAGGATTGATGCTGTGGAAGATATGATGAGAAAGCAGAATATTGTGATCCGTCAGGTCGTGGAACGAACTCCGGACTTGTTAAGGGAAAGAGTGGTTCAGTGGTTAAATGGTTTGAATATGGGAAAAGAATTTGTCCAGGAAGATTTTGTAAGTGTATTCCGGGTGGGCCCAAGAAGAGGGAGGGTGGTTCAAAGAAATGTGTTGGTAAAATTTGCAAATTGGGCAGACAAACTAAAAGTAATGGCCCATTTGAAACGCGCTGGTCCTGATGCTTTGAAATTTGATGGCTCTGACGTAGAAGTTTACAATGATATTTCGTTGAAATAAAGAACCTGGAGGTATAAGATGAGGCCTGTAACCAAATTATTGATGAGTAAAAATATAAGGTACAACTGGAGATTTCCGCAGCAACTGCGCTTTTTTTATGATAAAAGAATGCAGGTAATAGATGAAGGGACCAAACCATTGGAATATTTGAGCTTGTTGGAACTGGTAAAAATAGATTCGGAAGAATGGATAAATCTTAAGAAGGAATTGATGGAATCGGGAGCATTGGGGAGGGAATACGGGAGGGAGGAGGCTGGTGGGGCAACAGGTGGAACACCGCAGCGAAGGGAGGAGGAGCTGTCGTTGATCATGGTGGAGGAGGAGACAAGTAAGGAGTAATGAGAATCAGATTATAACAATTTAAAGCATTTAATCGATATAGAATGGTGAATAGCACGTAGCACCGGTAGGAAGGCACATCTTGCATGTCCCCCCTCTCCCCTCTTTGGTTGTCAAAGGTGGCTTTTTTTGTAAGAAAGTGGGGAGAGAGATAGTGTGTGTTCTATGTAGTTTTGTATGTTATAGGGGTAAGGGGTGGTTGGTGGCACGCCCAATGGAGAGTTTGGAGCTTGGAAAGGAAGTAGGTTATGGGAAGTATTAAAATAGTATCATGGAATGTGAAGGGTACAGGATCTGTTCTTAAGAGACCGAGACTGGAATTGGCGCTGAAGAAAGATAGACCAGATATTTTGTTTTTACAGGAAACCCATCAGAAGTCAAAAGACACGAATAGACTTTTTTTAGGATGGATGCAACATTATGAGATGGCGTTTGGAACATCAAAAGCAAGAGGGGTGGCAATCATGATTTCTAAAAAATTAGGATTTGAGATTACAAAAAGGGTTGTTGACCAAGAGGGTAGATATTTGATAGTAAGAGGAAAATTGGAGGATGAGGAAATCATGTTGGTAAATATTTATGCTCCAAATGATCATCAAGCGGAGTTCCTTGAAAAAAATCGGAAAATAGTGGAATTAGAGAACGTTGCAAAAACTATTGTGGCTGGAGACTTTAATTTGATTAGGTCAGGGTTAGATTGTACAAATATATCAAGAAGTGGAATTGGCTTGAAAGGGAAGGTTTTGGATAAATGGATGGATGTTATGGGTCTGAAGGATTCTTGGAGAGAGGTTAAGGGCTCTGAAAGGGCATATTCTTTTTTTCACATGTTCATGGGACCTACTCAAGAATAGACTATGTTTTTCTTACCGAAAATTTGATTAAAGACATAGAAGGAATGGAAATTGGGATTATCAAGGAGTCGGATCATGCTAAAGTATATTTGGAATTGAAAGTACAAAAAGATACTTGAAGAGTTAGAAATTGGAGGTACGATCCTAATTTGTTTAAAGATCAGAAATGTAAAGAGCAGATTATGGGAAGATGGAAAGAAAGTTGGCAGTGGAACGATAATAATGAGGTTAATTTTAATGTGGTATGGGATACCATGAAGTCGGTTTTTAGAGGGGAAAGTATAAAATTGGCAAGTTTTAAATATAAAAAATATAAAGCAGAACAGATAGAAAAAGAAAGAGAAATAAAACAATTACAGGAGGATCATGCGAAAAGTTAAGATAAAAAATTTTTTACGAAATTACAAAGGCTTAAAGCAGAACTAATGGGTAAGGATATTGATAAAGTTAAACGAGATTTGATTTATTTAAATAGAGAATATTTTGAATTTAGTAATAGAAGTTCAAAATTATTAGCAAGAGCAGCTAAGGCTAAAAGGGAAAAAAGAGAAATAGGGGTATTGGTTGATAAGCAAGGTTCAAGGTGTAATAAGAACGGAGATAAATGTAAAATTGTCAGGGAATTTTATCAGCTATTATATGCAAAAAAGGAAGTAGACCTGGAGAAGCTTAAAAAGATATTGGAGAGACAGTTAGGGAATGGAATAAAACAAGAACATAGGGAGAAAATGGAGGAAAGGATTAATGATAAAGAAGTTAAGGAGGTGATTAGTGGGTTGAAGACGGGGAAAGCTCCAGGGGGGGATGATGGATTATCGACAGAGTTTTACAAAGAATTTAAGGAGGTAGTGGTTCCAAAATTGGTGAAGCTATATAATTATATCTTAGATGGAGGATCAATTCCGACTTCATGGTATAACACCACAATCGTTCTACTGCCAAAGCCTGGCAAGAATCTCGAAAGAGTGGAATCGTACAGACCAATTTCACTTATAAATCAGGATGCTAAGATCTTCACAGCAATATTGGCTAATCGATTAAACAGTTTTATGGGGGAATACATAAATGTAGATCAAGTTGGGTTCCTAAAAGGTCGGCATATGGCGGATTTGACTAGAAGGGTATTAGATTTAATTGATAACGTTAACCAAACTAAGGAAAAGGTGGGCTTATTATCATTAGATATTTTTAAGGCATTCGACTCATTACAGTGGTCTTCAATTAAAGAAATAGTTAAAAAATATGGGTTTGGGGATAGATTCAATAGGGTAATAGATTTATTATATCAAAAAGGGAACGTTAGGGTTAGAGTAAATGAGGAGCTTACTGATGTGGTAAATTTAGAGGCTGGTACTAGGCAGGGCTGTCCATTATCTCCTATCTTATTTATTATGGCAATGGAGATTCTAGCTAGAAATATAAGGGATGATATAAATATAGAAGTGAGCATGTATGTGGATGATACATTGCTTATGGTGAAACACCCGGAGCTGGTAATGGACAGGATCAAAGATCACTTACAGGTATTTGAAGCTATAACTGGATTAATGATAAATTGGGATAAATCAGAACTGATGTTGTGTAATTTGGGAATAAGTGAGATGGGTAGGAATGTGGAGATACTTAATATACAAATTAAAGATAAGCTGAAGTATTTGGGGATAATTATCTCAAATAAATTAGAAGAACTTTAACGATTGAACTATGTCAGCTTGAAAGTGGAATTTAAGAATAAAATACAAGAGTTTCAGAAGTTGAAGCTGTCATGGTTCGGAAGGATCGCTATTTGTAAAATGATATTGTTGCCAAAGATTATTTTTTTATTTGATGCACTAGCGATCCATCTGAAGGAGAAGGAAATTAATGAGTTTCAAAAGATGTTCAATGGCTTTTGTAATGGTGGTAAAAAATCTAGACTTCCAAAGAAACTATGGTACTTGTCTCAGAAAAAAGGGGGTTTGGGTATGCCAAATTTGTTAGCATACTATCGAGCATTTCAAATTAAGAATGTTGTGAAGATCTTGGCAAGAGAAAAGACAATTTGGGAGCAACTGGAGATGAAAGAATATAGAGACATTGGTAGTATGATTTTTTTGGGAACAAAGGACAAGGTGAAAAGGTCAAATAATATTATGATGAGAGGTCTCATGGAAGTGTGGAAGAAAGTAAAGAAAGATATAGTCCCAAATCTCTCTCCAATTTTGGAATTGACGGATATGGGGTGTTTCCCAATAAAAATAGATAAGGAAAAAATGGAAATATTGGATAAAAATGGGGTGCTTTTATTGAAGGATTGGTTAAAAGTGTGTGATGATGATACTAAGAGGAAAAAAATATTTGAGAAGCTAAACTTGGATTGGTTTCAGAAATTGAAGGTGGATAACTGGAATAAAAAATATAAAAGAGAAGCAGGGTTAGATAGAAATAAGACGGAATTTGAGGATTTGGTAATAAAGATCAGAAAAGGGGAAGGAGGCATTAAGGGTCTTGTAAGCAAACTTTATATTATATTGAACAAGGGTAATGATCCACAGGAAGACTTGAAGCGGAAGTGGGAACAAAATTTGAATATAAAAATTGGGGAGGTTGAATGGAGAAACAAATGGAAAAAGAGGATCATGAGAACAATGTCTGTAAGAATTAAAGAACATAATTTTAAAATGTTGTGGTAATGGTACTTGACACCACTAAGGCTTTATCAGATGGATAATAAAAGAGATAATTTATGTTGGAGATGTAAAGAAACAGATGGAACATATGAACACATGTGGTGGAGTTGTAAAAAAATAAGGGATTTTTGGGGAAGAATAGAAGGGGAGTTTGGTAAAATATTGGGTAAAAAGGTCAAGTTGGTGTCAGGTACCATTCTTTTAACAAATGTGGAAGGTTTGGGTTTGAATAAGGAGGAAAAAGAATTATTGGAAATTGTAGTGACCACAGGTAGACAATGTATAGCTAGAAATTGGAAAAATGATGTAGATATACAGGTCGGAGAATGGTATAAGGAAATGTGGAGCCTAGCATTGAATGACAAATTGACATGGGAGATTAAAGTGAAACGAGACAATTTAAAAGAGAATAGGTTTTGGAATATATGGAAACCGTTTGTGGATCATTCTCTTATGGTAAATGACAGTTCAGGACCTGCACCATCGCAAAGAGGTTTTTGGAGTTGAAATAGCAACTAAACTCTCCGGGCATTGTATATATTCACAGGGTGATTTGTAATTATTAAAAAATTATTATAGAGGTAGCTTAGAATACTTTCATTGTTTGATTGAATAATATTTTACATTGTGGTATCTAATATTGTGGTTAAATGGTAAACAATCAGTATAAGTACTGTTATGTGCTAGCCTCTATGAATGTGAGTTAATATTGTATTGAGGTTATCTTTGAGGTATTACTGTATTGTAATGTTATTGCTTTCTTTTTTTTTCTGTATGTCTGTTTTAAAAAATTTAATAAAAATCAATTAAAAAAAATTTGAGGCTTAATAAATATACGGATGTCTCTTGACTAAGAATTTACTCTTAGTAAAATGTACTGAGTATTTTTCTGAAATTGTCAATTATTTTTCTCTCCTGTTTAGAGACTTTCCAGTTTTCTCTCTCTTCCCCTCCTTCCTTTTATAATCATGTCTGTAATTTCCCACTTTCACTGCTTTTAACTTGTTTTGATGTACTGTATATAGTTTATTGAAAAATAGCTTTTATTAAATATTTTGATGGCTTAGCATAAAATAAAAGGCTAAGGCATCCTATGGCATGAAAGCACAACACAGTTGCACAAATGTTGGGAAACTGCTTATTCACAAAAATACCAGAAGCATATACATTCAAACCTCTACATATGAATTTAATTTGTTCCTAGAGGTTGGTTGTATCTCCAAAAAAAATTCTTATCTTGAATTTCCCATAGGAATGCATTAAATGCAATTTCACATAGGAATGCATTGAATTTTGTATCTCAAAAAAATCCTATTAAAAATTCATATCTCGAACCTGATTTTCCCCCCTGAGATTTCTAGATGTATCTCGAGTTTTTCTTAAGTCGGGCCATTCTTATTTTGAGATTTGACTGTACATTTTCTAAACGTTGAACAAAGGGAATCCTTTCCAACCCAACACAATATCTTTTTAATGTTTTCAGAGGGTTCATTGGGAAACTAATAGTAAAATGTGAGCTTAATCAATGACATCTACATGTTCTTTCTTCCTCTTTAAGACTTTTAAATATTACAGTAAAACACAGGATGGAGCTAATCTCAAACCTGTTTCAGGAAGCTTCCCCCCCCCCTTTTTTTCCTTGAAGCATCAAACTTGAAGTTGAGTTCTATTGTGTAATGCAAAAACACATACAGTAAAACACCACTTTATGGAATTAATTTGTTCCACAGGGTTTTCCTTATCGCAAAAATTCTTTATTGCAAAGCGTCCATAAGAATGCATTGGGGAACAAATTCCTTATCGCGAAGTGCTGCTAATCACAGGAATGCAATGAAAGCCAATTAACCTGTTCCGGGGGGGGGGGGGGGGTGTCGATAAACCGAGGCATTTTCAATGGATTTCTTTCCGTGTGGCATGTTTTCTATCATGTGTGGTGTTCGTAAGGCAGGGTTTTACTGTATAACAATTCCCCTCCCTCTTAACCAAAGGTACTGGGGCTATGGTGGCTCAGTGGTTAAGAAGCTCACCTTGTCAGCTGGAAGGCTGGCAAGTCAGCAGTTCAAGATCCAGGTACTACATGACAGAATGAGTGCCCATCTCTGTCCCAGCTCTTGGGGACATGAAAGGAGCCTCATTTGGGCATTTCCTGAGTGGAGTTTTTTTTGCAAAAATCCTTTCAACCCAGAATAATTTCTTTTTTTAAAAATGATTTTTATTAAATTTTTTGACAGACATTCAAAAAAGAAGAAGACAGTAACAATACAATATAATAATAACTCAAAAATAACATCAACGCAATATTAACTCACATTCATAGAGGCTGGCACCTAACAATACTTGAGCTAATTATTTACCATATAACCATCATTATTAGATACCACAATATAGAATATTACACAATCAAACAATAAGAGCTTTCTGTGCTACCTCTATTATAGTTTTTTAGTACTTACAAATCACCCTGTGAATATGTACAATGCCCGGAGAGTTTAGTTTCTATTTTAAATCCAAAAACCTCTTTGAGATGGTACAGGTCCTGAGCAATCATTTACCACGAGAGAGTGCTCCACGAACGGTTTCCATATATTCCAAAACCTATTCTCTTTTAAATTATCTCGTTTCACTTTAATCTCCCATGTCAATTTGTCGTTCAATGCTAGACTCCACATTTCCTTATACCATTCTCCGATCTGTATATCTACATCGTTTTTCCAATTTCTAGCTATGCATTGTCTACCAGTAGTTAATACAATTTCCAATAATTCTTTTTCCTCCTTATCCAAACCCAAACCTTCCACATTTGTTAAAAGAATGGTACCTGACTCCAACTTAACGTTTTTACCCAATATTTCACCAAACTCCCCTTCTATTCTTCCCCAAAAATCCCTTATTTTTTTACAACTCCACCACATATGTTCATATGTTCCATCAGTTTCTTTACATCTCCAACATAACTTATCTCTTTTATTATCCATCTGGTAAATCCTTAGTGGTGTCAAGTACCATTGCCATAACATTTTAAAATTATGTTCTTTAATTCTTACATTGTTCTCATGATCCTCTTTTTCCATTTGTTTCTCCATTCAACCTCCCCAATTTTTATATTCAAATTTTGTTCCCACTTACGTTTCAGGTCTTCCTGTGAATCTTTATCCTTATTCAATATAGTATAAAGTTTGCTTACAAGACCCTTAATACCTCTTTCCCCTTTTCTAATCTTTATTACCAATTCCTCAAATTCCGTCTTAATTCTGTCTATCCCTATTTCTCTTTTATATTTTTTATTCCAATTATCCACCCTTAATTTCTGAAACCAATCCAAATTTAACTTCTCAAATATTTTTTCTCTTAGTATCATCATCGCAAGCTTTCAACCAGTCCTTCAGTAAAAACACCCCATCTTTAACCAATATTTCCTTTTTTTCCTTATCTAATTTTATTGGGAAACACACCATATCAGTCAATTCCAAAATTGGAGAAAGATTTGGAACCATATCTATCTTTACCTTTTTCCACACTTCCATGAGACCTCTCATCATAGTATTGTTTGGCCTTTTCAATTTATCCTTTATTCCCAAAAAAATCATATTGCCAATATTTCTATATTCTTTCATCTCCATTTGCTCCCAAATTGTCTTTTCTCTTGCCAAAATTTTCACAACATTCTTAATTTGAAATGCACGATAATATGCTAACAAATTTGGCATGCCCAGACCCCCTTCTTTCTGAGACAGATACCAGAGCTTCTTTGAAAGTCTAGATTTTTTACCTCCGTTACAGAAACAATTAAACATCTTTTGAAACTCATTAATTTCCTTCTCCTTCAAATGGATCACTAGTGCATCAAATAAAAAATTAATCTAAAATTAATTCCACTATGTTTTCCATCTCACCTACCCCCAAATTACACAACATCAATTCTGATTTATCCCAATTTATCGTTAGTCCAGTTATAGCTTCAAATACCTGTAGGTGATCTTTAATCCTGTCCATTACCAACTCCGGATGTTTCACCGTAAGCAATGTATCATCCGCATACATACATACTCACTTTATTACCCATAATCCCTTCTATATTTAAATCATCCCTTATATCTTTAGCTAATATCTCCATTGCCATAATAAACAGGATAGGAGATAATGGACAGCCCTGCCTGGTACCTGCCTCTAAATTTACCACATCAGTAAGCTCCTCATTTACCCTAATCCTAGCATTGCCTTTTTGATATAATAAATCTATTACCCTATTAAATCTATCCCCAAACCCGTAATTTTTAATTATTTCCTTGATTGAAGACCACTGTAATGAATCAAATGCCTTAAAAATGTCTAATGATAATAAGCCTACCTTTTCCTTTGTTTGATTAACATTATCAATTAGATCTAATCCTAATTTTTTAGAAATCATGATTGCTACCCCTCTTGCTTTTGAAGTTCCAAACGCCATCTGATAATGTTGCATCCATCCCAAAAAAAGTTTATTCGTGTCTTTTGACTTCTGATGCGTCTCCTGTAAGAACAATATATTGGGTCTATCTTTCTTCAGCGCCAGTTCCAATCTGTGTCTCTTAAGAACAGAACCTGTACCCTTCACATTCCATGATATTATTTTAATACTACCCATAACCTATCTCCTTTCTAAGCTCTAAACTCTCCATTGGGCGTGCCACCAACAACCCCTTACCCCTATGCCACATAAAGCTACATGTAACACACAATATCTCTCTCCCCACCTTCTTACAAATAAAAGCCGCCCTTGACCACCAAAGAGGGGAGAGGGGGGACATGCAAGATGTGCCTTCCTACCGGTGCTATGCGCTATTCACCTTTCTATATCAGCTAAATGTTTTAAATTGTTATAATCTAAATCTCATTGCTCCTTACTTGTCTCCTCCTCCACCATGATCAACGACAGCTCCTCCTCCTCTTCCCTTCGCTGCGGTGTTCCACCTGTTGCCCCACCAGCTTCCTCCCTCTCATACTCCCTCCCCAAAGCTCCGGATTCCATCAATTCCTTCTTAAGATTTATCCATTCTGCCGAATCTATTTTTACCAGTTCCAACAAACTCAAGTACTCCAATGGGTTGGCCCCTTCATCAATTACTTGCATTCTTTTGTCATAAAAAAGCGCAGTTGCTGTGGAAATCTCCAATTATACCTTATATTTTTACTCATCAACAGTTTAGTTACAGGCCTCATCTTGTATCTCCACGTTCTTTATTTCAATGAGATATCATTATAAACTTCTACATCAGAACCATCAAATTTCAGGGCATCAGCACCAACACGTTTCAGATGGGCCATTACTTTTAGCTTATCGGCCCAATTTGCAAATTTTACCAACACATTTCTTTGAACTACCCTCCCTCTTCTTGGGCCCACCCGAAATACACTTACAAAATGTTCCTGGACAAATTCTTTTCCCATATTCAGACCATTTAACCACTGAACCACTCTTTCTCTTAACAAGTCCGGAGTCCGTTCCATGACCTGACGGATCACAATGTTCTGCTTTCTCATCATATCTTCCACAGCATCAATCCTTCTCTCTTGTTCATCCAATTTCAGCTTATTCTCCCGCACCACCTCCTGAGTCTCTTTTATTTCCTTTTTTATGGCAATTACCTCAGTTTGAACCAATTTCACATTTCCCTCAATTTTTTTCAAGCTTAAATCCACCTTTTTTGAAAAATCTGCAACAGATGATACTACCTTATCTTGCTTTTTCATCATTTCATTTCTATCTTTCACCCTTGAATCCCCATTCTTCTCCAATTTCTGAAACAACTTGCCAATTTCCACCATAATTTGGGTTTGATCATAGGACACTGTAGGGGGAGATGAAGACTGAGATGTTTCTTCCATTGGTACTTTCTCTTTTTTCTTGGGCTTGACAACTGGTTCTTCTTCCTTTGCTTTCCCTCTTGTACCTTTATCCATAATAATACAGTATATCAAAGTCCAATGTTGCAGAACGTTGTGGAGATTAGCCAATCAAATAAAACCTGTAACACTGCAACCCCTGGTTCCACAAGTGCAGAAGGAAAACTTGTATGTAGGAAGAAATCCAATTTAAATACTGTACTCCACAAAAAAAAAGACAGAAGGAATCAAAATGTACTCCCAACAGGCAGCAAAATCCACAGCAAATCCGTTTCCCCAAGGCAAGCAATCCAACTGATTGTTTTCCAAACTGCAAAAATAAAGGCTCCAAGGAAACAGTCACCCAAAACTTCTCGTTTAAGTCCAAGCCGCCGAAGGAAAAAAAAGGGAGGGGGAGATGAAAGGAAAAGGAAGCCCAAAATCCAAGCAGGAAAGGAAAAAATGCGTGAGAAGCTGTATACTCAAAAAGAAAAAAAATATTTGTAATCCACACGGTGAAGGAGCAAAAAAAGACCCCTATTAAACCTTCTCTTGAGGCGGACAGATCAAAACGCCATTATTCAGCAGCTTCCTTAACTTCGGGGATTTGAAACCCCCCCTTCTTCTTCTGTGGTACCGCAAACTTTTCCCACACGCTTCAAGCTTGGAAACACACTGCTACCTTCCAATATTATAGCCCAGACGATACTTTTTAATCCACTTTGTTATCGCTAAAACGTGCCGCGGTTTTCCTGGGATGCGAAAAAGCCAAAAACCCAGACAGGATCACTTTCGTTTTCCAGGACCGCCGCCATTAACGAAACAGCCACTCGGTTTCAACTACTTCCACCCATTTCCATTTCAAAGTCCAGGCTCTTCTAAACAAAATCCCCAGCCAACTTTAAGCTTTAATATTCCATATGTCCTTTCATGCACTTACATGCAGTTGTTTTCAAGCCAAACAGCTTCTTGCCAATTCCAGTATTCCTCCGCAGTCTCGCTGGTCCTGTTCTCGGCTCCTCGGCAGAAAAGCCGCGACTGCCGTCGCAGGCCTCACCCGCCAAGGAAAACCTCCTGAACTTCGACCATCCGGCCTCAAAACTTCCCGAAATTTTCCAAAAAGGCAAGCAGGAGTCTTAGCCACAGAAATTACCACTTTAAAATTTTTCGATTTCACTCCTTCCCATCAATTACCCCTTTGATAAGCGCGAGCGTCCGGATCAAGATGTTACTCATCGGCCATCTTAGCCACGCTCCCCCCCAGAATAATTTCTGACATAAAATTATTATTATTACCAAAGGTACTAATAGACTGAGGTTATTCTCAACAAAAACAACTGTCAAGGTTTTGTATCATTTGAATTTACTGTACACATAGGGATGCCATACATAACGGAAAACCAGGAATTTAACAGGTTGAACCTGTCCCAGCCCAGTTCCAATCTATCTATCTATCTATCTATCTATCTATCTATCTATCTATCTATCTATCTATCTATCTATCTATCTATCTATCTATCTATCTATCTATCTATCTATCTATCTATCTATCTAGATAGATAGATAGATAGATAGATAGATAGATAGATACAATTGTGTAAAATTGTGTTGGATAGTAAAGGGTTTCGTTTTTTTTCTTGCACCAATGGTGCTGGCCTGTTTTAAATGGTGTTGAAAGGTTTTGTGATTTTGTGGCTTTGAGGCGCTGCGTCCGCCTTTGGCAGACTTGCGCTCCCAGTGTGTGTTTTATTTTTATTTTTTTGTGCGCCGGCTTACTCAGTGCTGGGCTCTTTAAATTGTTTTTGGAAGGTTTTTGTTTTATGTTTATGCAAATTTTATTTTATTTTAATTTATTTAATGTAAATTACTTTTTTAAATTTCAAATTTAATTTTGGTTTTTTAAATCTTTATTTGTACACATTTTTTATTTTTTTTGTTTTTGTTTTTTGAGTGAAAAGTGATTTTTGTTTGTTTGTTTTTTGGTATTTTTTGAGATTAGTGTGAATATTTTTGAATGTTTTGATAACTTTTTGGATTAATTTGGGAATTAATCTTAATAGTTTCAATATTTTTGAATGTTTTTTCTCTTGTAGCCTCTGGATGGGGGTGGTGAGCTTTTCTTCCTCTCTACAATTTTTCTCTTCAGTCCTCTGGGTGTCGCTTCCGGTGAGTATGCTCTTCATTTTCTCAGTCGAGTTCCGGTCGTCATGGAATGAAGACATCTCTTGGTAAGCTCCCTGGTTTTTTGGGGGGGAGTTGTGTTGGGTTTGGGGGGGGTCTTTGTGATGTTTTTGTGTTTCATTTTGACTTTTTGTGACTATTTTTGACTGTTTTAGTGTGTACTATTTTTGGGGGGGTGTCTTTTTTTTCCCACGAGCCAGGCTCGATCCCTGGACTGTGGAAAGAAAAGGGTGTTCTTTTTTTCGTGGGCCAGGCTCGAAGCCTGGCCCGTGCAAAAGAAAGGGCTTGGGGGGCTCTCTTTTTCTTCACGGGCCAGGCTCGATCCCTGGCCCGTTGAAAGTAAGGGTGGTGGGTTTTTTTATTTTATTTTTTGCGCACCAGCTGCCTCAGCGTTCTGCGTGCTAATGGCGCGCAGGACGCTGGGGCTTGTAGTTTTGCCTGCACGTGTTTGGTTACTGCAGCGTTTTTTTTCCTGTGGCTTTTTTTTTTGATTGGCCACGGCGTGTTTCCGAATGTTCCTTTTGCTGCGCTGCTCAGCCTGATTGGCTCTGGTGCGGCACAGCGCAGCGCAAGGAACATTGGGAATTGAAGTTCCCTTTTTTTGTTTGCGTCCGGGGGGCTCTTGCCCCCCGGCCCAAAATTTCAACCCAACAGTTACCTGCGAACCGGGTTCGGGCGAGTGAACGGAGGCCCATTACGGACTAGTGGAGCCTGGTGCAACATCCTTTGTCACATTCCAATGGTTAACACACCATTTTATATATCTATATCTATATCTATATCTATATCTATATCTATATCTATATCTATATCTATATCTATATCTATATCTATATCTATATCTATATCTATATCTATATCTATATCTATATCTATATCTATATCTATATCTATATCTATAGGACTTTAAGTGGTTGGAATCTACGCACACCCTGGTAACGGCAATCCTGTGTTGCTGGCTAATCTTTCTCACACTAGGTCAGCCGGAAGGAACTGCAGAATGAACTCATGAAAAGGTGCCTTCATCTTGGCACTTTCATGTCTGGCATGGAAGAATTATAATTTGGTGGTTATTATTTTTGGTTCTGCTGTTGAATGATTTTGAAGATGACTGGTTCTCTTTTATGGTAAGAGTCTGGGGTGTGGGTGACTGGCAGGTTAACACAAACACCAGGACCAAAGACAACCAGGTTATTTATTTATTTATTTAGAAGATTTTTACCCCACCTTCCTCATCCAAGGATGACCCAAGGTGGCTTACATGAAGGTTAAAACATGCATGGTTAAAAAACAGCAAGAACCCACCAATACCCTCCCTAACCCCTTAAGAAACACATACAGAACACAGTTTTTAAAAATAATACAAAAGTAAAAGGAATTAAAAGATACAAAAATAGAAAGAGTTTAAAATATTAGAAATTTTAAAAATAAGGTGGGGAGGGGAGAGGAGGGATAAAAGACAGACAGGTGCGCTACGGAACGGCCTTCATACCAGTCAGCAGGGCTGGGCCGTCGCAACTGTGGGGTCCCATGCCAGCTGGCACATCCAGGTCTTAAGCCAAACAGTAAACGTAATCCAGAGTCCAGGTCTTTGCAATCCTCTCCAAGGCTGGTGTGCAGCTTCTGGCCACCATGGGATGGCACTGGATCACTGTTGATGGTGCTTGAGTCTTGACAGTTGTCTGCTGCATTTAGATCTTGGCAGACATGCCTATTACGTCTACCTCTGTCTCCAACTTGCCTGAGGTCCTGACTACTCTACTTCCTAAGGCCATGAAATAGAAATCCTGGCTTTAAAAAATTTGACATAAAAATTTTTAATAGGAAAATTTTGACATATGAAAAAATAAATGGTGACATCTAGTGGCCTCTTCTAGTAATGCAAAGTGTTTTCAACATACAAAATTTTCAACGTACAAATAACCTCATGGAACAGAAAAAAATCATATGTAGAGGTTTTACTGAACCACAATCTTCGAGGAGGCTCTTTCTGTGTACCCCCTGCAATTGCTTCTGTAAAAGGCCTTTCTGCTCCAGGCTCACCAACCTCACCACACAGTGGCACTGCTGAATAAGTATGTACCCTTCCCAACTGATAGGAAGTGAGAAGGGCCACCAAAGCACTGCCACAACCTCCATTGCTGACCTAGTTGGTGCCACAGAAGAGCTGCTGCCCTGTTGTGAAGTTACAGCTCCACAAGCTCAACTCTTGCAATCTGCCCCTTTTTGCAGTGCTGCAACTCCCACACCACTTGGCCTGGTTGTCAGCCATTGTTTAGCAGTGATAGAAGGCTGCAAGGAGGATGTGACTCTCTTATAAAGGCATGCTGTTCCTGCCCTCAGTCAGTAACTGAGGGGCTATGCCTAAAGACCTTCCGCAGCTTTCAGCCTCACCTCTGGTCAGGACAGGTAAAGAACTTCCCTTAGTGACAGCCTGTACCTTCAGGACCAATTCTTCTTGAGTTACCCATGACAAGAAGGTTGGGCATAAGGGGACCTCTAAATATGCATTGCCCAATGTGCTTATCTGAGGTGATTGCTCTGGGCTTCCTGCAAATATTTTCATGCAAGAAAATCTTATACTTAAGGGGGAATAAAGGATTGAACAGAGCTGCAGAATTTTGGCAAATAATTCAATATATAATTACAAAACTTTTTTTAGACTGGCTTTTAAATCAATAGCAAATACACGTACAGTCAAACCTCTACAAATGAATTCAATTCATTCCTCAAGGTTGGTTGTATCTCAAAAAATTCTCATCTTGAAGTTCATATAGAAATGCATTGAATGCAATTTCCCATAGGAATGCATTGAATTTCTTATCTTGAAAAAATCCTATTAAAAGTTCATATCTCGAACCTGATTTTTTTCCTGAGATTTCTGGATGTATCTCGAGTTTTTCTTAAGTTGAACCATTCTCATCTCAAGGTTTGACTGTACTCTTTAAGGAACAGTTGTTATATGAACTTGACATGAAAACTTCTGTAGAAAGTCAAATATCCGATGCTGAACACAAGGTGGCGTCAAAGGTCTTCGTTTTGTGTGTGCTGTATGGCAGCTTAAACACATTTTGCATTTTTAAAAATCTGTATCTCTGAATGTCCACAACAAAAGTCAGGAAATCATTTGCATTAATCTGAAGCTTTCTGACGGTCCCAACTTGGTTCAGTCTCCTTTTTTATTTTCTAACCAAAGAAGTGTGCTGTTCAAGTGCGAAGAGAGTTTTAGGATGGAGCGAGATCCAACTATGGTGCCCCCTTAGTCACCCCTAATATATGGGGTTAAATTAAGTTACTTGCCGAAACTTTACACATGCTTTACCACTGCGGCGCCCCCTGGGAGTGGGGGCCTGGAGCGACCGCTCCGTTCGCCTTATGGTAGGGCTGGCCCTGGAAGAGAGTCTTCCACCCACTCCGCAGTGGCAATTTAGCAGGCTTGCTCAAGAAAGCCCGCAGGAAGGTGGTCAAGTTGGGTGGGAGGCAAAGCCACACAATACTATATTAATATAATTAGCATAACACGGTGAATCTGTCTATATGTATAAGTCGCCCTTGCTCAAAAGCCAGTCATAACCGACTCAAGGGTTCAGTGCTCATCTCTGTTTATAGCCAAAGAGCCAGTGCTGTCTGCATCTGCAGATGTTTCTGTGGATATGTGGCAGGCAGGCCTCAACACTGGAGTGCACGGAACACTGTTTAACTTCCCACCGAAGTGGTCCCTATTTATCTACTTACAATTTTTGCTTTCGATCTGTTAGGTTGGCAGGATGTGGGACAGAGACAGGAGCTCACTCTGTCATGCGGTACCAGGGAATCAAACTCTGACCTTCCAATCAGCGTGTTCAGCATCTTAACCACTTGAGCCACTGCAGTCCCATCTATATGTATAAGAGGAAGCAAACACACATTTAGGCCTCTTCTGGATTCCCACATTGGTCTTGTTATACCATGAGAGGTCAACATGGTGTTTGTACACTCACAGTGATGGGGAACCTGAGGCCTTGAAGGGATCCTGGGCTTCTGCGAATTGAAGTCCAAGCACATCTGGAGGCCCAAGGTTGAAAAACCCTGGCCTAGAGGAAACAGGCTAGTCCTCTAGGTGTTCTTGGACTTCAGTTCCCAGAAGCCTAGTCTCCCCTCAAGGCTGCAGGTTCTGAACCCCTGCGTCGAGAGCCATCTTCTCATCACTTGACTGATGTTGGGCTTAGCTTTTTAAAAGCTGCCAAGTCGGTCACTTCCATTGTTACCACCTCATTAGTAGAAGGCTGTCTCGCTTTGAGGACATCCTGGGAAAAAGTCTAATTTATGAACAATGGGAATATTTTCATCCCATTGAGAATATCCCATTCATGGGCAAATTGATTGAAAGGATGGTACCAAATCAGCTGCAGGCATTCTCAGACAAGACTAACCACGATATCCTCCTGGACAGGTTGGCTTTGGATGGGATGCCTAAGAAATGAACCCCTATTTTTGTATATGAATTTTGTACCCTTCCTATTGTTTATACTTTTGCTGGTCCCAGTTCTTCCTTGTAAACTGGACTCAGAGGGTGCAGCTTGGGGGATTTATTTCGGCCCCAGGAACTCCGAATTATGGGTTTCCACAGGGGTTGATCATCTCCCCATTGCTGTTTAACATCCTGTTCATATTACTTTGCATGGTGAGTGTTGATAGTGTCATCAGTTCATGCTGCTAAAATTTATTTAAAATTAATTAAATGCTTCCTGCTATTGCTGCTATGTCCCATCAAGTCAGAACCAATTTCTAGTAACCCTAACAAAACTTTCAAAGTAAGCAAGATGTTTAAAGACCAATTTTACCAGTTACAGGCCCCCAATGAATTTCCATGTCTGAGTGGGGATTCAAAACCAGGCATTTTCTTCTTCCATGTCTAGGCCAGATGTGAAACTGCCAGAATGAAGCCACCTTTTGTTGAGTTAATTCTGCAGTTCCTTTTTCCTGATCTAATGTGAGAAAGATAAGCCAGCAACACAAGGTTGCTGTTACCAGGATATGGCTGATTGTGGCTCAAAAATACCATAATCTTCAAGGAGGCTCTTTCTGTATACTCCACCCAGGCTTTTGAGTCCTAGTTGATCATTCTATCCACTACACGTCATTGGGTATGAGAACACTTTAGATTCCAAGGCCCCTGTGGCTCCTTTTGCACCAGGAAACCCCTCGGAGCCTCAGGCTAGGAAAGAGAAATCTTTATAACTTGTTGAGTCCAAACAAAGGAAGTACTCAGACCAGCAATGAACTGGTTAACACAAGTGATTTATTGGCAGCTCTTAACTTGGATTGTTTCGGACTGGGGAGTGGGGACTGAGGGAAAGGAGACCAACTTATATACAGGCAGAACAGCAGTTACAGAATGATACATTTACCCGGACTTCTAAAAAGAGTGGGAACCTGTGTGTTAACCTATCAGATTACCAAGGCAGTAATACGAATTTCGCGCCTGGAATAAAGGCGCGTTTTTACAGCAATTTACTATGTAATACAGTAATTAATTAATGAAGCACTTGGACACAACATAACTGCTCCTGGATCAGTGCTAGTGGTTCCTATTCCAACAGCAGCATATTTTTTTGGCAATTAAAGGGATCTCTAATGCAGGAATGTCCAAACTACGGCCCATGCGCTGGATCTGGCCCATGTGCCAATTCATCTGGCCCATACTGCCCTCATCGCTTGGGAGCAAAGAGGGCAGTGTGGGCTGGATGAATTGGCAACAGGGGCCAGATCCGGCCCACTGGCTGTAGTTTGGGCACTCCTGGTTTAAGCAGAGAAAATGATAGCCTAAAATCTATCTCATCCTGTTGCAAAACAGATGGCAAGGCGTGTTTTACTTCCACGTCTGGTGGGAGCAACCACGTAACTGGCCCACTGAACCATGTGACTGGCCCACAGCCCAAAAACTTTGAGCACCCTTGCTCTAATGGGTCAATGACTCCTGAAAAGTTTACTAAATAGATTTTCATCTACCTTCTAAATAATGAAGAAATTAAATTAATGTCACATCAGGCATACTAAACAAACTATCACTAATATAGCAGACTAGCATAGGTGCCCGTCTTTGATGGTATGTTTTTTTGGGGGGGGCGCTCAACCCGTGGGGTGGGGGTGGCTTGGAGAGGTTTTTTTTCCTTTTTGCCTCCCCCCACACTGTTTGTAATGCCCCCTGGCTCTCAATAAAGAAACCTGGGCAGACTCACCCCGGCGTGATGATGAGGGAGGAATGGTTGGTATTGAGTGGGAAATTTAGGAGTAAAGGAAGACAGGAGGGTAAGAATGATAGAGGGAAGGAAAGAAAGAAGGGGAGAAGAATGGCTGAAAGTAGGGAAGGAAGGATGAGAGCTAATTACCTGGTCTTGGCCGGGGGGGTGTTTGTTGTCTGTTTATGTTTTTCAGACCCTGATACAGCCCAACACAGAGAGATTCTCTCTCTCTCTCTCTCTCTCTCTCTCTCTCTCTCTCTCTCATTCAGGCACACCCTCACACCCACACCCACAAGTGACTGATCCCGAACCCACTATCTTGTGCATTGTCTTGCACACACACACAGACACACACTCCCTGTCTCTCTCTGTCTCTCACTCACACAGCATTGATGTACATTGAAAGTGTCTCATTCCAGGGCTGTAGAGGCTTAAATGGAATGGGTTTGTTCCATCCGCATCAGGACCTTTCTCCGTCAGTCATTCACTCTCAACCAATCACAGTCCAACATGCAAATCAGCTCTCTCCAACGTTCTGTTTCCAGGCCTGGCTGTTAAACTGCCATTTGTTCTCCCATGGCACCATGGGAATTGTAGTTTCCATTCTTTTCCCCATTTTGTGGGGCCTAGGCCCCACTCTCATCCCCTGGACTCTCCGGCGCTGATCTCGGGGACAAAAGGTAGGTGTGTGCGGAGCATTATGGGATAGGCTCCAGGGGTGTAGGTATGCATTCCTCACACATACAGCTACACCCCTTCCTTATAGGTATAGATAAGAGGGATAATGGATGTGACTACATTGGGAAGCAAATGCATATTCTCTCACTCGGAATTTGCACCATGGGATTCAGGTCTGTTCAATTTAAGTGGCCACTCTTGAATAGAAATGCTTGCAGTTGTACATGCAGCCTCAAGGTGGTACTCTTCACAGAACTATATTAAGTGGGTGACTACATGATTTAAAACAAATAAACAAGCAGGGATTTGCTCCTCTTCTAAAACGGGTGAATTTGAAGCCCCCCCCTGTCTGCATGAAACAAAGGCTGGATGAATTCATCCACGTTTCCTTTTCTACCCAAAGAGGCCTTTTCTGTGCTGCTGAAGAGCCTACCCTTTTATTTCATGTCAGGAGGTTTGGATAGGGTTTTCCCATGCATGTGTGCTGGTGTCGAATGTGTAGAGGAGTGGGTCTGTTCTGTAGGTGGAGTTTTTGTGATATGCCGCCCTGAGTCTGGTTCTGCCTGAGTGGGCGGCATATATAAATATGACTATTAAATTAAATTAAATTAAATATTAACTTTAGTTCAGGATTGCAGTAACACAGCTCCATTGTGTTTCCTCTGTCCTGATCCTCCTCCTTTTAAAAAAATAGAATAGTTGAGAACAGTGCTCTGTCATCCGAGAAATCATTAAACCTTTGTCAGTTATTAACTTATGTAGAGTTACCCATAAGCAATCACAAACATCTTAGGTTATAAACAACGCTAGCTCTAAAACATTAGACGCTAACAGGTTGTGGCAAGCCTGCACTGCTTCAGATAGTATTGTTGCTTTTTGATGTTACTGCCAGTTAATTAAAGCTAATTAAAAAGAGCAGCCCGTCTGGGGCTCATCATGTATTATTTGCCCTGGACTATTCACATACCATGTAGAAAAATACTTTGCTTTCTTTCTTCTTCTTCAGCAGTTGCTTAGTTATGGAAATAAGAGGGACCGCAGTCAGGCTTATAATGGAACGGTTGACACTTGGGTCATGTCTGCACTTTAACGCAACCACCTGATCCATACTTCCTGCGCTAAAGTGCAGAGCAGCTGACAGGCTGTTATGTGTTGGGCCATTTCTCTCTCTCTCTCTCTGTGTGTGTGTGTGTGTGTGTGTGTGTGTGTGTGTGTGTGTGTGTGTGTGTGTGTGTGTGTGTGTGTGTGTGTGTGTGTGTGTGTGTGTGTGCGCGCGCACACACACACACACACACAGTGGTGGATAGGTGACCAATAACTTTTATTACTTTTAGAAAAAAACTTTCCACTCTCCCCTCCATACACTTATGCTATATCCAGGGTGTCCCAAAAGCTGCCATACTTAGGGGAATTGGGAAATTGCGGCTAAATGCACCTTTATTGACAAAATATTCATTACAATATCTTACAAATATTTTCAAAATATTTTCTACATGTTGGCTGTTGTGATTCCGTGTGGAATAACATCATTTTTATGTTAATTACCTGTTAGTTTAGTAGGATTTTACCTAAATATGCTAGCACTGCTTTTATTGCAGGCGCACCCCCCAATAAAAGACTCAGACACCATTGAAAGTGGATAACGGCATTGGGCCACATTTATTGATTCATGCCCTAGTCCGAATTATAAATTTCTATTGGTAAAACGACCAATCATAATTCTTAAGGCAAGCAGGCCGAAGTAACACTGGTAAGGTACCACCCCAAAATTGCCAACGGCAGTTGGTTACAATGTATCTATTTGCATCAATTTGTTTGTTGACAACAAACAAATTGTTGACCGTAGTCAATATCTAACTAATGACCCCACCCTCTGACGCGTATCCGTGAAATCACGGGGTGATGCATGCTGTCTAGCTATCGCCATCACCCCGTCGCCTAGTTCGTCGTTGACCGGACAACGTTTAACTAATTTATTCCTGTCTAGTGTTGTCCAGTCGATTGCGAACCTGCCGGATACCTGTGGGTCATGACTGTTTACCTTACCAGTGCTACCCGCCACACGGAGGGGCTTCAAAGAAGGCCTGACGCCCCCCCCAGACCGTCAGCTCGGTCAACAGGCCTGCTCGCCAATCACCCAACAGGAGGTCCATACCTCCTCGCGACAGATGGACCCCATCCCCTGCATACAAGTCATAATTTCGTAGGCTAATAGCGGGGTGACGACTGACCCGTCCCCAAGCCCTGTCGACAAGGAACCGCGCCACCGCCCTGTTCACCGCGCGTCTAGCGCGGTCAAGGGGCAGGAGGTCAACACCCCTCTGTAGGAATGGCGCGGGACCATGTCCGACCAAACCAGGGTTGTGGCGGGCCAGACGTAATGCAGGTAGGCGAGGTCCTCGCAAATCGCATGCTTCAGCGATAAGCCGGTGACCTGACCCAAATCATTGCCCCCCAGGTGTATGATGAGAATGTCAGGCGGGTCAGCATTCTGGCCTGAAAAAAGGAAAGGCAGCAGCTCCCGCCATAACATCCCTGGCTTACCATGCCATGTGAGACTTGCGTATGCACCCAGTCCCAATTGGGGTCCTCACTCTGTCGCCGCAGCGTAACGCGCTGCCCTGTGCACGTAGCTATGGCCCACCAGCCATACTGTCACCGGTGTAATACGACACCCAGGGTCTGTAAAGAAAATTGAGGAAAAAGAAGGTAAGGTGACGGAATTGGTACTCACGGCAGAAGTGGGCACACATAAAACTGAAAACATTGCGAACCCCACCTTCCCATGCTGCGTATGTCAGCCCCGGAGTACCCAAAAGCAGCTGCAGTTGAGGCCGCCCCTATACGGAACGAATGGGTGCCATAGCGAGCACCTGGGAGGGCCACACCGGCCAGGGGTTTGCCAGTCACCTTCCAAAATTGAAATTTAGTAAGAGAAGACCCACCTTGGTGACAGAAAAACTGGCCATGGTGCGTGCCACTCAGTGCAAGGAATTCCTGTAGGGCACCAACCGGACAGATGTCTGCCGAGGAACATCGTAGCAGTCTACTCTACTGCCTACGCCGTGCTGATTCGTTTTAGAGGAGCGTATCCCCAACTGAGCCCAATATTGTTCACACAGACATCTTCGAGTTCCAGTGCCCTACGACTTGCATCCGCCTTATACAGCATCTCAAGCTCGCTGATGCGGAGCGCTCCAAAAAAGGCCACCGATGTAGCCGCATGAAATGGGCTGCCTCATCTTATCAAAACAGAGGCCAGGCCAGCCCCGGGCCAATTGGGTAAAAACCCCTGGGGAATTCGGGTGGCGGTCGTCCGGGCAACGCCCACGCGCGCGCACCCACCCCTCCAAAACATATCTCACACGGAAGTCAGTGGTGCTGTCCACATGACCTCCCACTTTGGCCATAAAAGCCAACGTTGACAGCTTAGATGCTATGGTGCGAGGTGCAAGGCCCTGGACATGCAGGTAAACCATGAACCGCAGAACATGGGTTACCGGGATCGGCCAGGTTTCTGGCAATTGGAATTGGGTACAGAATGCCCTGAACGAATGAAATGCGTGGTGATACGCCTTACGCGTGCGTGGCGCTAGTGACAGGCCAATCGCCCGGTTCACCTCTCCTTGCCAATGGTCCATATCTCGTCCGGGAGTGGCGAGGGAAATTCCTCCGCATCCAGGGCCAAGGCACGGAACCGGGAGATCTGCAGGCGGGACAAAGCGTCAGCAATATCATTATTAACCCCTGGGACATGCCTGGCCCTGAAAAGAACGTTGAGGCGCAGGCTGCGCAACACAAACTGGCGCACTAGATCCATAACCCTGGGCGATTTAGAGGCCTGTGCATTGACAATGTGGACAACAGCCGCGTTGTCACACCAGAAATGCACGACCGAGTTGGCCCATTCCTCGCCCCATAGCATCAAAGCACCCAGGATAGGGAAAAATTCCAGATATGTGAGATCACGCAGGCGACCCGTGCCTGCCCAGGCCGGTGGCCACCCACCATAGGCCCACTTCCCATTGAAGTACATCCCATAACCCAGGGATCCCGAGCCATCAGACTGAATCTGAAAATTAGGGGAAGCCAGGAGGTCAGACCTCCAAAATGAGACCCCATTGAAATCCCTCAGGAACTGTAACCAGACAAGCATGTCCGCCCTGATACCCCAGGTGAGCCTAACCCTATGGTGAGGCCTGGATAATCCCGCCATGGCGTCGCACAAGCGCCGGGCAAAAGCCCTGCCCGGTGCGACCACCCTGCAAGCGAAATTAAGGTGCCATGTAGCACCTGCAGTTCTCTCAGTGATGCCTTGTGCTTGGCCAGCAAGTCCGATATAAGGGCCACTATCCTTGACACCTTATCCCGCGGTAACCTAGACGCCTGCGCTACCATGTCAATCTCCACCCCCAGGAAAACTAGCTGGTAAAATGGGCCCTCGGTCTTTTCGGGCACTAAAGGGACACCGAGTTCCTCCATTAGCGTCTGAAATGTGTTGAGGAGACATGTACACGTGTCCCAGCCCCGTTCACCCCCGAATAAAAAGTCATCCAGGTAATGGGCTACAGACCGGGACCCTGACCTGCGGACGAAAGCCCACTCTAGGAAGGTACTGAAACGCTCGAAAGTCGAGCATGATATGGAACAGCCAAAAGGCATGGCCTTATCAAAGTAATATTCGCCCCGAAATTTGAAACCCAGCAACTCAAAGTCGCCCGGGTGCACCGGCAAGAGGCGAAAAGCCGACTTAATGTCACACTTAGCCAGCAGCGCACCCGGGCCACATGAGCGCACCATGCGCAGCGCATGGTCAAAAGATTATACCTGACGGAGCAAAGGTCATCAGGGATAGCATCATTGACCGATCGGCCGGCTGGGTAGGACAAGTGATGAATAAGGCGAAACTCGCCCGGAGACTTTTTGGGAACCAAGCCCAGGGGTGACACCTTAAGATTGGGGAACGGGGGTGCAGGGAAAGGGCCAGCGACCCTGCCCGCATCGACCTCCTTATTAATGCTGGCAGCAGCCACGTCCTCCCTCCCCCTAAGGGACAAAAGGTTGGGGGCATCCTGAGGGGACCTATCGCCCAGGAAAGGGATACGGAACCCCTGCCTAAAGCCCTGAAGGAGATAATCCGCATCCTCCCTCTTCGGGTACGATGTGAGCCAACGCTCCAACATGTCCACATTAATTGGGGAGGGAGCCTTTCGGTGAACCAGCTGCATCTGTGGCAATCTTGCCCGCCCACTCCCTCTGCCCCGTGTCCCTCCAGGCCTGGGACAGGCAGAAGCTGCGTGGGGGCCAGCACAGGTGGGACACTCATGCCTGTACTTGCAATTCTTCCTATTGCAGGAACCATTGGACGAGAAAGTCCAGCACAGCAGGCGGGCTGGAACCCCCTGCCCCGCCACCTGGCGGGGAACCTGTGCTGGTGCCGCTCGCTGGACCGCATGTCCACAATGGTATCTTTCCCCTGGCGCGGGGCGCGTGGGCGTCATGTACAGAAGCCAAAGCCTCTGGCATGGCTCATCCCACCTCATCCCGGGGTGCAGGGGAATCCGCATACGGAATTCCTCGTCATAAGCCAACCACGACGGGCCCGGAAAATCAACCATCGCCCTATAGATGTTGTCCAAATACTGGACCATCGGAATTGCCAAATCCGGCCAGGCCCTCAGGTACACCGCCATGTAGATGAGGTAGGCCGGCAGCCAGTTGGCCCACGTACGTGGTGGCTTGCGATGACGAGCCTGCTCCTTATCCTCCTCATCCTGGCCCTCCCTCCCTTCCTTGGTGGGCTCCCTGTTTAGGAGTGAGAAGATATCTACATACTCGCCGCGCCATATTTTCTCTTTGGTGGCCTGAGCTAAGTGGTCACCCAGTGGCAAAGAATACCCCGCTGTCGGCAAGGCCGAGACAGGCACCGCAGAAACTGCGGGCATCTGAAAAGGGGCTTGGACTAGCCCAGCCACCCCAAAAACATTCCCCGCAGGGTAGGAAACACCCCCCACCCCGGGGCCCTGGGTGGTAGTTGTCGTCGCCGGGTGGGGCGTAAGCGGCTGTACCGCTGCCGCACCCACGCGAGGCCAAGGCCATTGGAAAGCCCCCCCAACGAGGCCACGTGTGTAGGTGCACTAGTTTGGACCGCATACTCACATGCTGCACCCCTGCGGGCCGCCCCCACCGGGGGTTCCGGCCCACTGGGGGCGTCGGAGCTCACGACCGCCGTAGAGCTCGTCATCGGGGACTGACCCGCACTGGCCTGTTGGTTGGGGAGCTGCGAGGCAGTGGCCAAGGGCGCGCCACGCGCCTCAAGCAGCTCAACCCGTCCCGTCGCCTGCCGCTGCCCAGCAGACGACGCATCAAGGTGAAGCCCAAAGGAAGCCCCAGCGTGGCTGGCCGGTGCCAGTGACGCCTCAAGGGCCGCAACACGGGCCAGTAAGGCCTCCACGCTGACCTGGGGCCAAGGGCCGGCCCGCCCGCCCGCTACAGGCGTGGGTACAGGTCCTTGTACCCCCAGGCCCGAATAGGGCCATGGCCCCACACCCAGGCCCGGTAGGGCCGATGTAGGCACCTGCCAGGGAAGGGGACCAGACCACCCCCCAAGGCTGGATGGCCCCGGAGTGAGCTGTGCCCCCATTGATGAAGGCCCAGCAGGATGGGAAGCACCAGGAGCGGTGTCCACCGCTTGCGGGCCGCGGGCCGCAGCCCTTACTGGACCCATGCTTGGGTCTCCCGCCTCCGGCCAAGGGTGAATGGACCCCATCCCACCGGTCCCGGTGGGTGCCGGCAAAGGCGGCTGCTGGGGAGGCGCAACCGCGGTCCTCCGACCCGGATTGCGCCTCCGCACCGCGCGAGCCGCGCCCGCAGCCGCCTTCTTCTTCGAAGGCATTTAGTCTAATCTATGGGAAGCCGAAAGAGAGAATTCGCAGCCAAAAGGGGCTTCCTGGTCAAGGTAAAGCGACGGAGGTAAGAGGGAAAAACTTCTCCGCTCCGTCGCTTCGCTAAAATGGCAGCGCGGCTGCCTCGTGGCCACCCCTTTTATAAGGGAGCTGGCCACGCCCCTAACTACCCGGATCCTTCGTCCTGTGGGGGGGGGGCCCGCAAAGAGCGTGGCGGCCATTTTGGCGCCGCGCTTGCATTTTCTTTCTATCGTTTTTTCCACTTAGCTTAAGTGAAGCCATTTTAGAAAGCACGCTCCACCATTTTACCCAACTTCTGGGAAAGCACCTCGTGTACTTTTCCCAAGGCCAAGCACTGGGAACAGTACCAAGAGATAGTCCAATCTCACGGAGTGAGATGAAAACACTGACAGCCACCTCTATCCTTTGATCTACGCACGAAACTGTCACTTTGAGTGGTCAATTAGGACTTCTCGAAGACACTTTCCCACAAGGTAAGGTATAAAAACCTAACAGGGAAAGCTTTCAGAAGTTTGTTCTCCGATGCTGCGAGGACCCATATCGTTTGCCATCTTGATGGGTCCCGATCCGTACCATCTCGTATGGGGCGGCTAAGATCGCCACACTTTACTTTAGGCAAGTGGTAGCTTATAGCTTTTTATTTCCTTACTTTCACACAAAATGTCTTAGCTCTATTTTAGTTTAGTTGGTAGTCATTTTTCTATATTCTGCATTTATTGGACTTTGCTATTTTTCCAACAAAAACCATAAAAAGGACTTGGTTCGTCAAGTGCACTAATTTTGCTCCTTTTGCAAACCTGGGGCAAATTGAGGAAGGGAACTAAAACACAGAAAGGCCTTATTCTACAAAGAGGACTGTGTCTAATTTGTATCATCTTTGTGGGCTCTGTTATCCAGAAGAAATAACTTCACTCGGCATCCCGGAGACAACGAGTTGCTGCTGCAAAGAAGGTAACAGAAGTTTCACCCCATGCACCTTTCTACACCATCAAGGCCATTAGTTCCTCCAGAAGCAAGATAAGGGTGACTTTCGCATGAGAAAGTGGCAATTCCGTCCCAGGGGTCCTTGCAACTAATTTACTCTGTGTAGTTAGTCCCCGATCGCCATTTCTCTGCAAACCTATGAGCCAGCCTATATGGACAAAGGCTCTCTCTGCCTAGCATCAAGAGAACTCACCCTTTTGGCCCGCTAGCCATTGGGGCTTCATGGCCTGTGCCGTGACCCGCAGCTCCTTAAAGGAGCATAAGTCAGGTGTGCCGCCAGGTGGGAAACACCCCGATATTGGCCACTTCTTTCTACAAATACACACAAAATCTTCTCCTCCACTCATGGTGAACATATTCAAATATATCTGTTGTGATGTATGGGGAGTCAAAAGCATCTGCAGAGAGACTTTCCCCCTAGTATCCTTTCACAAACTGGTAAAGGTGGGATAGGAAACACCTCTTCATACAAATAAAAGAACTTTTTTTTTTGCCCAGAAGCTTTATCTTCTTGTCCCTCAGGTACTGAATTTTAAAGTCCCTGTAGTAGACACTCCCGTTGCAACCATGGTCTCAGAGGTCTTTGTTTCCAAAGAAGGAGATTCCTCTCTTAATGCAATGAAAAGCAATAAAAAGCATCCTGAACCAGCCCTTTGCAAGGTCCATGAGACTTTATCATATTAGAGCCTCTCCCAATTCCTCACAAATTGCTGCTGACTATGCTTTGGGTGGGAGATTTATTAAACTGTCTGACCTGGATGTCAAAGCATTTCGAAGGTCCCTTCCCTTTTGTTTGCTGACAGAGGCATTATGGCAGCCTCCAAGCTCTGTTCCTGACATACATCTTTGGTTAAATATCTAAAGTAGCATACATTAGGAAGGCACAGGAATAAACTATCAGTATAGCTAAGGTGCCTCTAAAGACAAGGCTCTTCACACTCATTCTCTTGATTTGGGAAACTGGTAAAATGCCTGATGACCTTAAGAATGCCACCATTATCACCATCTTTAAGAAAGGTATTTGTGGCAACTATGGTGGCATATCATTGCTATCCACCGCTGGAAAGATTTTTGCAAGAATCCAGCTCAGTCATCTGCAAATTATCTCCAAAAGGGTCCTCCCAGAATCTTAATGTGGTTTCTGTATTTCCTGAGGCATGATCTTTTGTGCAGGACAACTTCAGGAAAAATACAGAGAACAACAGAATCCGCTCTTTTTAGTATTTTTTTATGACCTGGAAAAGGCTTTTGATTTGGTCCCAAGACCTGCTATGTGGGCTGTGCTGAGATACTTTGGTTGCCCTGAATGTTTTGTAGATCTGACCCAGGCGCTTCATGATGGCATGTTTGGGAGGGGTTTCCTTCAAAACAGAATATCAGATGCCTTCCCAATCACCCATGGATAGAAGTAGGGTTGTGTGCTTGCTCCAAGTTTTTGCCCTTTACTTGGGTGCCATGCAGTATGAAAGATCTAATAACAACACAGGCTTAGAGATTAAATACCACTTCGACAGAAGACTCTTTAATTTGACTAGACCAGTGGTTCTCAACATGGGGCACATGCCCCTCTGGGGAACTTCAATTCCCAGAAGTCTAAGTCAGTACATTGGCTGATCAGTGCTCTGGGAATTTCACTTGGGCTTCTGGGAATTGAAGTCCAAAAACCAAAGGTTGGGAAACACTGGGCTAGACTATGCTCCTGAAGACTAACCAGTGTTAACAGAATAACAGAAATTAAATACGCCGATGATACTGCATTGCCTGCTTTCACACCTGAGGAGCTGCAACAGTCACTCAACTGTTTCAAGAATGAATGTGATCATTTTGGCCTCACCATAAATGCTCAGAAAACCCAGGTACTTGCACAACCTGCCCTAAGGACAGCCCTTCCAGAATTCAGTAGCACCATCTCAGATTCAATACTGAAACAGGTAAACCAGTTTTCTTACCTTGGTAGCATCCTGTCTAAAATTGCACCTGTGAACAGGATGTAGTGAAGAGAATTGGTGTTGCCCATTTTGCCTTTGATTGTCTACCTCAACAGGTCTTCATGAACAAAAATTTAACAATGTAGACTAAGCTCATGGTATACCAAGCTGCTGTTATCTCAATGTTATTGTATGGCTGCGAAACATGGACCCTCTATCACTAAGACATCAAAAAGCTTGAGCGCTTTCACCAGTAGCAGCTAAGGTCCATCTTGAACATCAAGTGGGATGATTATGTCACCAACGTTGCAATTCTCCAGAAGGCACATGCAAACAGCATTGAAGCTTCCATCATAGGCCATCGTCTTAGATAGATAGGGCATGTCCACCGTATGGATGGTTCCAGGCTTCCTCATCAAATTATTTATGGGGAACTTAGCTCCAGTACAAGTCATTGTGTAGCTTCTTTGAAGCATTATCAGGACCAGCTGAAACAAACCATGAAGGTATCAGGTATAAACCCACAAACTTGGTGCAAAACCATCTCTGCTGCTACTGATCAATTCGAAGGAGAGCACCGCAGACATGAAGAGACTAAGTGACAAACAGGGAAGCTTCATCAAACTCAACTACATCCTCCACCATCCATTCAGTGTAATGTGTATGGTATCATGTTTCATGCCAGGATCAGTTTATTGAATCACCAGAGACACACCCATCAACTGTGAAAATGACTTCCAGGAGAAATATATACTCTGGTGCGAGTAGCAGCCAACAACAATGATAGCTAAGATTCCTTCTAAAGGTACAGTGGTACCTTGGTTTACGAATACCTCAGTTAATGTAATTTTTGGTTTATGAATGAAAATCCATTGAAAATAATGCCTCAGTTTATGATTTCCCCTTTAATACATATGTATTTTTATGGCGCATTGATAGAGCTGGCTACTAGAGGCCACTAGTGTCCCCTAGTTCTAGTATTATGCGATAGGGAAAACAGTTTTTCCTTATCTACTTTGTCCACACCGTGCATGATTTTATAAACTTCAATCAGGTCACCTCTTAGACGTCGTTGCAGCCTCAGATGGTAAGGAAGGTGTTCCAGTCCCCTAATCATTCTGGTTGCCCTCCTCTGCACTTTTTCCAGCTCCATAATATCCTTCTGGAGGTATGGCGACCAGAACTGTACACAGTATTCCAGATGGGGCCTCACCATAGATTTATAAAGAGGCAAAATGACACTTGCTGACTTATTTTCTATACCCTTCCTAATGATCCCTAGCATTGAGTTTGCTTTTTTCACTGCTGAGGCACACTGGGTTGACACCTTCATTGAGTTGTCCACCAGGACACCAAGGTCCCTTTCCTGGTTTGTCGCAGAGAGTTCAGACCCCATCAGTTTATAAATGTAAATGCTGATCCAGGACAAGACCTGTCCCTTTATTCCATGACTGGTAAGTTTATTCAAGAGCCTTTGGTGTGGGACCTTGTCAAAAGCCTTCTGAAAGTCCAGATAAACAATGTCAACTGGATCCCCCTTATCCACATGCTTGTTGAAACTCTCAAAAAATTCCAACAGATTAGTGAGGCATGATTTGCCCTTGCAAAAGCCATGTTGGCTCTCCTTTAGCAGCGCCTTCTCTTCTATGTGCCTATTAATTCTATCTTTTAGGATGGTTTCCATCATTTTACCTGGGACACATGTCAAACTGACAGGTCGGTAATTTCCTGGATCACCCCTGGATCCTTTTTTGAAAATTGGTGTTACATTCGCTACCTTCCAGTCATCAGGCACAAAGCCTGATTTGAGGGAAAGATTATATATTTTGGCTAGGAGATCAGCAATTTCATCTTTAAGTTCCCTGAGAACTCGTGGATGGATGCCATCTGGTCCTGGTGATTTGTTAGTGTTTAGTTTAATAAGACATGCAAGGACCTCCTCCCTGGTTATTTCTATCTGGCTTAATTCTTCGCTTTCCCTCCCTGCGAAGATAGGCTCTGTTTTGGGCATGTGGCCTCTGTCTTCTTCAGTGAATACTGAAGCAAAGAATTCATTGAGTCTCTCTGCAATCTCTGTTTCCTCTTTAATAACCCCTTGCCTTCCATTGTCATCTAATGGTCCAATGGCCTTCCTAGTTGGGTTCTTACTTCTAATGTACTTAAAGAAGTCTTTGTTATTTCTCTGAGTATTTTAGCTATACGCTCCTCAAAGTCTTGCTTTGCTTTCCTGATTGTTGCCTTGCATTTGTTCTGCCAGAATTTATGTTTCTGCCTGCTGTCCTCATTCGGACAAGCCTTCCATCTTCTAAATGAGCTTTTCTTGCTCTTGATCACTTCCCGAACAGCTCCAGTAAGCCACATCGGAGTCCTCTTGGACCTGGCAGTGCCCTTTTTCCTTTTGGGTATGCATTCCAATTGGGCCTCTGTTATTGTTTTTGTAAACAGCCTCCATGCCTCTTGGAGTGTTTGGACTCTCTCAATTTTCCCTTTCAGCTTCTTTTTTACTAGTTTCCTCAACTTTGGGAAATTTCCTTTTTGAAAATTTAAGGTCTATGTGTTAGATTTTATCAGTGACTTGCGGTCTATGATCAAGTTAAACATAATTGAGTTGTGGTCACTGTTCCCTATTGGATCAGTCACATTAACATCTTGCACCAGATCCTGAGTATTACTCAGGATCAAGTCAAGGATTCTTGTACCTCTAGTTGGGTCTTCAACCATCTGTCCCAGGGAACAATCATTTAGCATATCTAGGAACTTTATCTCTTTATCATGTGCTGAACAACAGTTCACCCAGTCTATGTGAGGGTAATTGAAGTCCCCCATTATAACCAGGCTTCCCTTCTTGGATGCCTCCTTTACAACATTCTCCAACTGCCAGTCTCCCTCAAGAGCTTGGGTCGGAGGCCGATAGTATATGCCTACTGTTAGACCATCCTTGTGGCCTTGTACTCTTACCCACAGAGCTTCTAATGGTGACTCCAAATCACCTAGATATTCCAATTCATACGATTTTATCACTTCTTTGACATACAAGGCTACACCACCTCCCGTTTGCCCCTTCCTATCCTTCCTGTACAGTTTGTAGCCTGGGATAACTGTATCCCATTGGTTATCATCCGTCCACCAGGTTTCAGTGATACCAATAATATCAATATTCTTATCTATTGCTAAGTATTCCAGCTCCCCTATTTTGTTCCGGAGGCTTCTGGCATTTGTATACAAGCATTTATATATGCTTTTCTGACACAGTCTTTTGTGTCCAGTTGCATTGTTAGATTGCCTCTTGCATCCTTCTGCTAGAATGCTAGTGACTAGCTCCTCGCTCTGCTCAGTAATTTTTGCATCCTCCTCACTACCCAAGTACACACTTTCCCGAACCGGATGCTGCCCAGCTCCTGTCGGCTTTCCCCCAGTTATCAGTTTAAAAGCTGCTCTGCAGCCTTTTTGATGTTGAGTGCCAGCAATCTGGTCCCATCATGGTTCAAATGCAACCCATCCCTCCTGAACAGATTTGGCTTGTCCCAAAATGTTCTCCAGTTCCTGACAAATCTGAAACCCTCCTCTCGACACCACCGCCTCATCCACGCATTGAGGCTTCTGAGCTCTGCCTGCCTGGTAGGTCCTGCGCGAGGGACAGGCAGCACTTCTGAAAATGCTACCTTGGAAGTCCGGGACTTCAATCTTCTTCCTAACAACCTGAATTTGGCTTCCAGGACAGACCGCTTGGCCTTCCCAACATCATTGGTACCAACGTGTACCATGACAACTGGCTCGTTCCCAGTTCTCTCTAACAATCTATCTAGATTTCTTGTGGTGTCTGCAACTTTTGCACCTGGCAGGCAAGTCACCATACGGTTATCATGTGCATCACAAATCCATTTCTCTGTATTTCTAATTATTGAATCGCCTAGTACAAGGAGCCTTTCTCCTGCAATCTGTTCATCTACATGCACCTCATCAACCATATTAAGGGAGAGAACCTCAGTTTGTTCCTGTTGTTCATCTTCCTGGATCTCATCAAGTGTGATGAAGGAGAGATCATCAGGTGGAACCAGTTGTTCCTCATCAGGTGTGATGAGGGAAAGAGCCTCAAATTTATTCTGTAATTTCAGACTCTCAGAGTGATCCCCTACTCTTCTCCTCCTTTGAGTCACATTCCTCCAACCATCTCCCTCCTGAGTTAGTGAAGGGCCTTCTCCCTCAGAACTGTGCCCTGTCTCTTCTTTGTCCAGCATAGTCTGCTCCGCTCTGTCCAAGAACAGCTCAAGCTCTTTAATTTGTTGATGGTTAGATATGCGGGCCTCTAGCTGCTGGACCTTCTCTTCTAGTAGTGCAACCAGCTTGCACTTGCTGCAAGTGTAGTTCTCCATAAGCTTTGGCAAGAACACAAACATGGCACAAGTATTGCAGGTAACTACAACGGTTCCCTCAGAATCCATTTTAACAAGTGCAGTATTCTGGGCCTCAAAAATGTACACGTTTACTACCTTTCTACCTAGTAAGATTATATTCTTCTTTTGTTACTAGTTTGCAATCTAAAGCAGCTCTACTCCAACTGCAAAACTTACCAGTGCTCACTTCCTTTGTTTGGCTCTCCTCAGCAGCAGCTCTGCTTAAGAGCACACGCAGAGTCAAAAGGGCTGACCCTGAAAGAGCTCAGAGCTTTTAAAGGCTAGTGTGGCTCCGCCCCTATGAGTCACAGTTCAGGGAAGGGCCTGGTGTGGCTCTGCCCCCCTGCTTCTGGAAGCTTCAAACTGCTTCCTCTGTTTGAACAGAGGTGGCTCTCAGCAGTTTAAATTATCAATTTAAATTAGTGGAGGCCTCTAAAGCAGCTCTACTCCAACTGCAAAACTTACCAGTGCTCACTTCCTTTGTTTGGCTCTCCTCAGCAGCAGCTCTGCTTAAGAGCACATGCAGAGTCAAAAGGGTGTTGAGTGTTGTTTGTAGCCATTCCCATGGAAACCACGACCATAATGGATTCCACCACCCCCCCCACGTGGCATCCTCCTTGATATTTTTAACCAAGGTATGGAGATCTGTGATCTGACTTTGTACCTTGCGAGAGTTATCCGTGAGGTTAAAACAACACATTATTATTATTATTATTATTTATTCGATTTATATCCCGCCCTACTTAGCCAGGGCCAACTCAGGGCGGCTTACAACAAGTAAATTAAATACAATATAACAAGAAAAAACAATATAAACATACAAAACACAATAATATACAATTACAAATCAACAACTGCAGAATTAAATATACAATCAATGCAAAAAGACTAGTCTATAAACAACAGCATCCTAAAATATACCACAAAAATTCCAACTAACAAAGTAGCACAGCACAGAATCAATATGCATTAAAAAATTCAATATACAAATAATCAAAAAATTCAGCACAATTATCACAATCCCATAAAGGTTATTTCCTTACGGTTCCCACAGAGCCCAAAGTTGACAGCTAATGCTTACATGCCATGGACTGTCTCGCAACCCAAATGGTGTACGAGTAGGAGGTAATCGATAGCTGCTTGATTATCCAATATAGCATGACAAAGCTCCGTCTGCTCTTGATTGAGCAGCGCTATCGCAGAGGAGGTATGATAAATGGCTTTTGCCAAAGTGCAAGCCAATTGACCAATCCTGCGAGCATTGCCTACTGCTAAGACTGGCACGCCGAACAAACTGACCGCCAATGAAACATACTCAGCTTTGCTCAGAATCCTGATGTTATTGTCACATGAACTATCTAGCTGGGTGGCACGAACGTGCCGTGTGTGGGCAGATACATCGGTGCTTGGGGCACCTTTGTGGGAAGCAACAGTGTCAAACGACTGATACAACATTTGTGAGAATATAGTTCCAAGTGTGTTGGTTACATGTAAAAAACCAGCCTGAAGGCAAAGTGACATGAACAAACATTGAGTCAATAGTCTCTGGGTGATTGCAAGTCCAAGTGCTGTTGCCGGGGTCAACACTCTCACACAAAATACGGCCAAACGGTATCAATAGGTACAAATGCAAAAAACCGTTGGTGCTGGGCAATGAAAATAGTAACACTAATTAAAATAATGATACTCTTAACTTCAGTTCAGTTCAATTGTATTATATTCATACACGTGCTATAATAGCCTCTAGTAATCTTCTCATAACAAAATATTGTTCACAAATCTTCTTGTAGCATAAATCAAACATCAACCAAAAACAGATAAATTCTCTTCAACTTGAAATTCCTTTCTTGTATGTCTTTCATGTATAAATCATTCAACACTCCTGATGTCTAGCCGGTTAATTTAGACATTTCAATGACTTTTTCATCAGGGGAGTATTAATCACATCTGAAAAATTACAAAGTTCTTCATTAATTGGTTATCCACACAAACATGCAACCTGATATAAACCTTAACGACAGCTAATGCTTACCAGTTTTTTATATATCGCGTCCTCGCTTATCTCTAACACAATTTCTCTATGGGACGTTACCTTCAGCATGATTACTACCCTTAAATAAGCCTGTATTGCTTCACCTGTTCTCACTTCGGAACCATGGAAATGTACTCTACACCTGTGTTGTTGTAAGTTTTTATAAAAAGCACGAAAGATCAGATTCATGATTCAGTCCTTTGGGGTGTATAGTATCTAATTTATGAATGTAGTACGCTTCTTTTTGTAATAATAGTTGTTCCACATCGATCCCACTTGTTGTTCAGTCGCACAGTCGATTCCGACTCTTTGCGACCCTATGGACCATCGCTCTCCAGGCACCTCTGTCCTCCACCATCCTCCTTAGTCCACACAGCCCCGTGCCCATTGTGTCTACAATACCATCTAGCCATCTCATCTTTGGCCGTCCCCTTCTTCTTCTGCCCTCCACCTTCCCCAGCATCAAGGCCTTCTCAAGTGAATCTTCTCATTTGATGTCCAAAATACTTCAACTTCATCTTTGTTATTTGTCCTTCTAAGGAGCACTCAGGGCTAATCTCTTCTAATATTGACCTATTTGTTCTCCTCGCTGTCCAGGGGACTCTCAAAACTCTCCTCCAGCACCACATCTCAAAGGCATCTATTTTTCTTCGCTCAGCCTTTCTAATGGTCCAGCTCTCACAGCCATACATTACCACCGGGAATACCATTGCTTTGACTATGCGGACCTTTGTTTGCAGTGAGATATCTCTGCTTTTCACTATGTTCCCCAGGTTTTTCATAGCTTGTCTCCCAAGAATCAGTTGCCTTTTTATTTCATGGCTGCAATCACCATCTGCAGAGATCTTGGATCCTAAGAATGTAAAATCTGTTACTGCTTCTAATTCTTCCCCATCTATTTTCCAGGGACTTATAGCGCCTGTTGCCATTATCTTGGTTTTCTTGATATTGAGTCTCAGGCCAGCTTTTGCACTCTCTTCTTTCAACCTAATCAGGAGCTTCTTTAGGTCTTCTTCACTTTCTGCCATTAGGGTGGTATCATCTGCATATCTCAAATTGTTGATGTTTCTCCCAGCAATTTTGATCCCATATGGTGATTCCTCCATCCCTGCATTGCGCATTATGTGCTCTGTGTATAAGTTGAATAAGCAGGGTGACAGAATGCAGCCTTGTCTTACTCCTTTTCCTATTCCAAACCAGTCCGTCATTCCATACTCTGTCCTAACTGTTGCTTCTTGACTCATGTACAGATTTCTCATGAGACATATGAGGTGTTTTGGTATTCCCATTTCTTTAATTACTTGCCACATTTTGTTGTGGTCCACACAATCAAAGGCCTTGGTGTAGTCAATGAAACAGAAGTAAGCTTGTTTCTGGTATTCCTTTGTTTTCTCTATGATCCAGCGTATGTTGGCAATGTGATCTCTGGTCCCCCTGCCTCTTCTGAATCCAGCCTGCACCTCTGGTAGTTCTCTTTTTACATGCTGCTGTAGTCTATCCTGTATTATCTTGAGCATCACTTTGCTAGCTTGTAGCTTGTATTTGTAGCTCGATCCCACTACCATTAACAACAGTCAGTTTCTCTAGAACAACAAAGGTAAAATCTGTGTCCTGGTGATTTTTTTCGAGGTAATGGCTAACTAATGGCACCTGTTCCACCTGCCCCCTAATCCTGGATCGGTGTTCTGCCAGTCGAGTTTTCAATTGACAGGAGCATTTGCCCACGTATTTCAGTCCGCAAGGGCATAGCCATAGATATACGCAGTGTCGACTGCTGCAATTGCTGAAGAAATCCATAGTTTTGTAAAAATTAGATTCTGGAAAATTAATTTGTTTTGTTTCCCATGCAAATCTGCATGCTACACACTGTCCACACTTAAAGTGCCCTTTGACTAGACTAGTTCTGAACGGGCGTTGTGGCGCAACATGTTCCCTAGTTACGATATTTCCCTCTGTTTTAGTTCTGCGCAATCCAATCATGGGTTTATCCTGACAACCTGGAATATCTGACAACAAATACCAATATTTGTGAACTATACTCTTAATGTCTTTGGCCCTAAGAGAATACTCAATAGACCAGTAAATCCCTGGCTTGCTGGTTCTATCTTGCCTGGTAAGTAGTGCTTGTCTGGGGGTTTGTTTAACCCTTGACAATGAGTTCTCTAGTATGTGCTGTGGATATCCTCTGTCCGTCAAATTGTTCCTGATCTCTTTGGCAGCATGCTCAAAATCTTCATTGTGTGAAGAGTTGCGTTTTGCCCTGGCTAATATCCCATATGGAATGCTATTTTTCAAATGCATGGGATGGTACGACTCATATGGCAGATACGTGTTCTTGTCCGTGCTTTTCTTAAATAGTTTGACACAGATTTAGTGATCCTTCGCAATGAAGACAGCTAGGTCCAAAAATGGAATGGCAGCCCTATCAAAATTGTAAGTGAACTTTAAATTGGGGTTCTGAGTGTTTAACGAATCAGCAAAGTCTGGTATAATACTGAAATCATCTATCTCAAAAAACAAATTGTCTATGAATCTTTTAAATAATAAAATATTCTGAAAAAAGGGTTAAGTTGTGCATTCAAAATAACATTTTTTTCAAAAGAAATCATGTACAAATTAGCTAAACTGGGGGCCATAGGAAACCCCATGGCCACGCCTTTTACCTGTAGAAACAAATCCTGATCGAATCCAAAATAATTCTTCTCCAAACAAACTTCCAATAAATCAATTAAAATGTGTAGGTGGTTGCTGTATATTCCATTTTTTGAATGCTTCCTGGGCCACAATTCTTGCTTCCTCAAATGGGACATTGGTATATAATGCTGTAACGTCCATTGTGAGCAAACCACCCATGTCTGGCACCCTGAAACCCTCCACCTGTTTAATGAAATCTGATGAATCCCTGATATAGGAACTGGTGTCCTTAGTGAAGTCCCTGATGTGGTGATCAATGTATTCACTGAGGGGCTCGAGAATGCTCCCTACCCCTGAAATGATGGGCCGCCCTGGTACCCTGTTTTGTGCGTCAACAATTTTATGTATCTTAGGTAAGAAATTTAATAGAAATTTAATAGAAATTTGTAAGTCCTCTCAGATATATAATTGAGGGCTAATCCCTCTGTAAGTACTACTTTGATGATACGGCCAATACCTATTGATACCGTTTGGCCATGTTTTGTGTGAGAGTGTTGATCATTGTTCTGGCATTATGGTGACTACGAATAGAGGTTTTTCTTACTCAAGTGAAGACGTGGAGAAAGTATTTAGTAATGTTGTCTCCATCAGGACGTCCCAGAATATACAGACAGGGGACTTTTTAAAACTTGAAACGTTATACAAAAGGAGTACAAGATACAAATTACATGCAGCATTCATCGCAGATTACCACAGAGACTCCTGTATTCCAAGAGGCTTAAGGATTCAAAAGGGACCTATTTTCACAGGATAAGGAATTCACGGACAGATGGGCTGCAATATTAGACAAGTGTGCTTTTGATCTCATGATTTTGATTATAGAAAGAAGCAACCAGGAAGTTTTGGAGGTGGAACAACAGATAGAAGAATTAAAGAACACGTTACAAGGATCACACAGTCGAGCCAGTTTTGAGGAGTCCATGAGCAATCTGGACTCCAAGATCAAGGATTTTCATGAATCCTTAGTGGCCTTTAAACTTAAAAAATTTGACCGAGACCAGAATGATTACTCTAATGAACGAATTTATAATTGGAGAATGGAAGCCACTTCGAGACCCGCCAAGCGTGTCTCTTGGAATGATACGGTCACGTATTCTGACACCACAAACAGTGATATAAGTTCGTCAGGTGATGAAGGAACGTAGAGGAGCTATAATTTCAGGAACACGGAATATAGACGATGACCCCAAAATACTCAATGATCGACTTTAGTGTATGAGAGTCAAGACACAGGAAACAGCCAAGGGCTGGGTTAACTCAGGTTTATTGCATGGTGGACAGAGGGAACATGAGGTAATGGCGGACGAACAGCTCTATATATATGGTAGTAACGTATTTGAATGTGGCTCCACGATAGCCCATTGGCTACTGCCCGCGTGACGTCATGGCTGGTCACGCCCTTCTTGTCCAGGTGTAGGTAGCGGCGGGAAACTTCCCGCGCTGTGGCCTTTGATGGGTTTGAACCAAGAGAGCTTGGACGCTCGCTGCTGCCAGCTGGTGGTCATTAGCTCGCGTCCTATTACAGGGTTTATAGTGATACAGCTGAAGGTTACATTGTTACTCGTAGGCAAGGTTACATTGGTTCAGATACATTGTTATCACATGTAGAAGGTTACACTGTTAGAACACAACACTCCTCCCCCCTAGGATGAGACGAAGTCTCTCAGCCAAGATGGCTTATTTCGAACACGCTGGGGTCTCGGCGCGGGCTGCCCTGCCCCGGCTTCGCTCCCTCCTCCTTGCTCCCTGGCTTCCTGCCCTGTAATCGGAGAGGATGACTTGTTAGTAGCTTGCCGCGGCTCTGCGGCTTTGTTGGGAGGTGTGTGCTTTGTTTGGGAAGAACCGGGGGCACTGGGGGCTAACGAAAAACCCCTCTTCTCGCTTGGATGGGTGGGGGAACACTCCAAACCCCCCCCCCGGCTAGCAAAATTAAAATTGTAATCGAATTCGGGGGAAGCGGCAGCGGCGGCCGCAAGCTCCTTTTCCCCCTCCCCAGGCTCGGATAGAGCTGGCGTGTCAAAAGGATATGAGTCGGGATCACTGCTTTCCCCCCTGGCTTTGGACTGGTGTCCTTCTCTGTCTCCCCCTTGGGCTAAACGGGTGGGGGAGAACCCTATCGCTGAATCCGGTTGCTGAGCCCCACTGATCGGTCCCTCACTCACTCGGCGCCGCAGTTGGTCAGCGTGCCTCCTCCAGAGGAGACCGGTGTTCGTTTCCACCCGATACGACACTGGTCCCGTCTGTTCTACTATCGTCCCTGGCACCCAGACTGGGCCTGCGTTGGCATAGTTCCTGCAGTGTACAGGATCGCCTACGCCGAAACCTTCCGAGACCGCTAACCCTATGTTCTTCCCTTTGTCCTCGACCCTCATCGGGTCTAACCTGGACAAGATGGTGGTCAGTTTCCTCCGCATCAGCAGCTCAGCCGGCGAGTATCCGGACGCTAAGGGGGTCACTCTGTACGCTAACAGAAATTGACAGACTTGGTGATTTAGATCCCCCGAGCCCATGCGCCGCAGCGCATCTTTTGTTGTGCGCACCAACCGTTCCACTTGGCCATTCGTGGCCGGGTGAAACGGCGCGGATGTGACGTGCCGAATTGCATTTGCCTCCATGAATGCCGCGAACTCAGCGGACGTGAAACAGCTAGCGTTATCGCTGACCAGAGTGTCGGGTAAACCGAACGTGGAAAAGACCCTTCTTAGCTGGCCAATGGTAGTGGCGGAGGATGTGCTCTTTACCGGAATGACCTCCAGCCACTTTGAGTACGCATCCACTACCAGGAGAAAAATGGTTCCTCGGAACGGGCCAGCAAAATCTACGTGCACCCTGGACCACGGTCCCCTTGCTGCGTCCCATTCCCTATGCGGGAGACGGGCTACCTCCGGTCGGGAGCCCTGACATGCCTCACAAGTGCCAATCATATGCTCTATGTCGGCGTCCAGCTGGGGCCACCAGAAATAACTCCGGGCCAGTGCCTTGGAACGGACGATTCCCGGGTGGCTGACGTGCAGCAGCTTTAGCACCTTCGGTCGCAGGGACGTAGGAACCACCACCCGTTGGCCCCACAAGAGGCACCCCCTCTCTAATGACAATTCTATTCGTTTTCGAAAAAATGGGTCGAATTCCATGCTTGGGGATGACGCCGGCCACCCCTTCTGTACCCACGAGCATACTTTCTCCAGTGTTCTATCCTTTCCCGTCGCCTTGGCAATGTCGGCCGGTACTATTGGGGGTGAATCTAAGACCTCTATTAGCAATACCTGGCGGTCTCTTCCTACCCCTGCCTTCTGATCGTCCGACAAGGGCAACGGAGACCGTGAGAGCGCGTCTGCATGGCTGATCTCCTTCCCGGGCCGGTATTCCAACTCATGTTGGTATGCGTTGAGAAAAATAGCCCACCGCAGCATCCTCGGGGACAGGATCTGTGGCGTGGGCTTATTTGCAGTGAAGATTCCTAACAGGGGCTTGTGATCAGTCACGATCTTGAACGGGCGACCATACAGAAAATCGTGAAATTTTTTGGTTCCCGCTACTATCGCTAATGCCTCCCTGTCGGTCTGTGCGTAATTCCGCTCTGCTTGGGACAGGGACCTTGAATAAAACGCTATTGGGGCCTCCCTTCCGTCGTTCAACACGTGGCAAAGCACCGCCCCCACCCCCACCGGGGATGCGTCGCAGACTAAAACTACTGGCCGTTTGGGATCGAAATGAGTCAGGATTGCCTTGGATGTTAGGAGTTGCTTTAACTCTGTGAACGCCCTCTCTTGCTCGTCACCCCACAGCCATTTTTCCTCTTTTTTAAGTAACTGATGGAGCGGCTCGGCAACAGACGCCTTCCGTGGAAGGAAGGTATGGTAGAAATTGAGAAGCCCCAGAAATGACTGTAGTTCGGTTTTGGATGTGGGGCGAGGAGCTTTCTTGATGGCGGCTACCTTAGATTTGGACGGCCTAATTCCCTCGGGCGTGACACGGAACCCTAAAAACTCAACCTCTGTTTCGAAAAATACACATTTGTCTTTTCTCAGTCGCAGCCCCGCTTTCTCGAACACAGTCAGAACTTTATCCAATCTATGTGCCAGCTCGGCCTTACTCCCCCCCGTTATCAACACGTCATCAAAATATGGCAACACCCCCTCCAGCCCCTTCAGGAGGCGTTCCACGAGCGACTGAAAAAGACCAGGTGCCGAGTTCACGCCGAACTGTAAACGCGACACCTGGAACGCCCCCTTATGTGTAACTATTGTTTGTGCCGCCGCTGTGGCGGGGGTTACAGGGAGTTGCTGGTAGGCCTGTGCTAAATCGAGCTTAGCGAAACACTTTCCCCCATTCAGCCTGGCCAGGAGGTGGCTGACCACTGGCACCGGGTATGCATTAGGGCGGATCGCCTTGTTAATTGTACACTTATAATCAGCGCAAATGCGCACCTCCCCGTTAGCCTTCAGTGCTGTTACAATTGGAGTCTCCCACTCCGCGGAATCCACAGGAACAAGAATCCCCTGACCCACCAGTTTGTCCAGTTCCGCCTCTATTTTGTCCTTTAGTGCGAACGGTACCCTGCGCGGTTTGAGTCTTATCGGGCGGACCTCCGGGTCTAGGTCGAAGGCTACAGGGGGTCCCTTGAACTTTCCCAGTCCACTTTTAAAAACGGCGGGGTGTGCGTCGCACACCGCTTGTATTGGGTCCACGCCTACGGCATGCACCCCCCCTATGAACAAACCTAAAGGCTGAAACCATTGCGTCCCGAGGAGGCTACAACTCCCCCCTTTTAGCACCACTAGGGGAAGTTCCGCAGAATGTCTCTTAAAACGAACCCGGAATGTCCCGACCCCCAACACTGGAATGCTGTTCCCCTGTACGTCCCGTAGTGTGGCCCTCAACGCTTTAAGTTTGGGCCGCATGTGGGGGTCGATTTTCAAGAACTCTCTCTGGGGAATTATAGAATAGGAGGACCCCGAGTCAATTTCCATCCTAATAGGGGTCCCTTGTACTAGTACCTCAACGAAGTAATGGGGCTGTCCCGCAGACACGCTGAACACAGGAGCGTCGCCCTCGCTGTCGTCCGAGATGCGGCCCACGCCGTCCTGCTTCCTCGTGGTCCAGGCGCCATCTTTGGACCTCGCTGGACGGTCCGGTCTGGCTGAACGGTCTTGTGACTGTCTCCGGCCCTCTTTCCCTTTCCTGCACGCCTTGGCGATGTGCCCCCGACGGCCGCAGTTGTAGCACTCGGTTTTTCTGAATGGGCACCTCACGCGCTCATGGGCCGCTCCGCAACCATCGCAACGGCGCCCTCCCCTTCGGACCTTCTGGACCTCCTCGCCGTCGCTGCTTTCCGAAGACGACTTCGAGGTCCGTCGGGTTGCGTGCACCGACTGTCCGGACTTTCCGTGCAACGAGTTTTCTGCTTTGCCGGCCCTCGGACGCCACTCACGCCACTTGTGCATCTCATCTACTCCAGCATTCGTGGATTCCGCGGCTTCCGCGGCCTCTACAACCTCTGTCAGTGTGGGTGGTGGCTCCTTGTTCATCAGGCTGCGCTGCACTTCCTTGTCCTTCAGGCCACACAGAACTCCGTCCCTGAGGGCCATCTCTAGAAAGTGGTCCCATCTGCAGGGGGTGGCGGCTACTCTCATAGCTGTTACGAAGGCTTCTACCGACTCGTCCGGCGCTTGAACTCATTTCATTTCATTTCATTTATTCGATTTATACCCCGCCCTACTCGACCAGGGCCGACTCAGGGTCCAAAACTCGCCTCCAAAACGCGCTCCGAGCGGGAAACATTGCCCTCGAGGGTCGGAAACGCTCACGCAGCAGTTTCATGATGTCATCGGCTTTGAACTCACCCATCTTCTTCGGTGCAATAATGCCCACCAGCGTTCGCTTGGTCTCCATCCCAAGCATGCGGGTGAGGATGGCCCTCTTCCTTTCCTCGTCGTCTTCTTTGACTTTGAGTTCCACCAGTGCCGCCTGGAAGTCCATCTCAAAAAGCTCCCAGTCTTGCGGTTTGGTAATGTTGAACCCGCTCTGTGCCCTGGCTCCTTGGGGATCCATCATCCCACCTTCGTCGCCAATTTAGTGTATGAGAGTCAAGACACAGGAAACAGCCAAGGGCTGGGTTAACTCAGGTTTATTGCATGGTGGACAGAGGGAACATGAGGTAATGGCGGACGAACAGCTCTATATATATGGTAGTAACGTATTTGAATGTGGCTCCACGATAGCCCATTGGCTACTGCCCACGTGACGTCATGGCTGGTCACGCCCTTCTTGTCCAGGTGTAGGTAGCGGCGGGAAACTTCCCGCGCTGTGGCCTTTGATGGGTTTGAACCAAGAGAGCTTGGACGCTCGCTGCTGCCAGCTGGTGGTCATTAGCTCGCGTCCTATTACAGGGTTTATAGTGATACAGCTGAAGGTTACATTGTTACTCGTAGGCAAGGTTACATTGGTTCAGATACATTGTTATCACATGTAGAAGGTTACACTGTTAGAACACAACATCGACTTTTTTAGGAAGACGAAGACAACAGAGAAAAGCAAGGACCTAGTATTCAATTTGTCTTCCAGGGATCTGAGTGAGCATGAGTTAACTTTGTTGGGTTTGGGTTTTAATTTCGTTCCCATCCCTTTTTACCAATCGTTTAACAAACAGGTGGATATGTTCCAGCTTATCCATTTACTTAAATTAAGACTTTATTTTGGGGAGTTTGAGAATGTAACAAGGGAAAGATTTGCTTCTAAGTCTAGATTTTACCCCAATGTCACTCACCCTTCTATCGAGGTGTTCAAAAGGGTGGTGCTCAATGAAATTGACAAGTTGGAACACAGTAGACTTAGGGTTAGATGTAATTTACCCCTTCAGGATGTAAAAATATTACAGGACTTGGGACGTGATGAGTCGATTGTCATCAAACCTGTGGACAAAGGGGGTGGGGTGGTGGTATTAGACAAAAGTGACAACCTTAAGGAAGTAACGAGGCAGTTATCAGACCCGGAGTTTTATCAGAAGTTAACCAAGGACCCAACCAAGGATATTGGCAATATCATCAAAGTACTACTTACAGAGGGATTAGCCCTCAATTACATATCTGAGAGGACTTACAAATTTCTATTAAAGAAACATCCACGGGTACCGATTTTCTATATCTTACCTAAGATACATAACATTGTTGACGCACAAAACAGGGTACCAGGATGGCCCATCATTTCAGGGGTAGGGGGCATTCTCGAGCCCCTCAGGGACTTCACTAAGGACACCAGTTCCTATATCAGGGATTCATCAGATTTCACTAAACAGGTGGAGGGTTTCAGGGTGCCAGACATGGGTGGTTTGCTCACAATGGACGTTACAGCATTATATACCAATGTCCCATTTGAGGAAGCAAGAATTGTGGCCCAGGAAGCATTCGAAAAACGGAATATACAGCAACCACCTACACATTTTTTAATTGATTTATTGGAAATTTGTTTGGAGAAGAATTATTTTAGATTCAATCAGGATTTGCTTCTACAGGTAAAAGGCGTGGCCATGGCATTTCCTATGGCCCCCAGTTTAGCTAATTTGTACATGATTTCTTTTGAAAAAATGTTATTTTGAATGCACAACTTAACCCTTTTTTCAGAATATATATATATTTTTAGATTTTTATTAATTTTTTTGACAGACATACAAAAAAAAGAAAACAGTAACAATACAATAATAACTCAAAAAATAACATCAACGCAATATTAACTCATATTAATAGAGGCTGGCACCTAACAATACTTGAGCTAATTATTTACCATATAACCATCATTATTAGATACCACAATATAGACTATTACACAATCAAACAATAAGAGCTTTCTGTGCTACCTCTATTATAGTTTTTTAGTACTTACAAATCACCCTGTGAATATGTACAATGCCCGGAGAGTTTAGTTTCTATTTTAAATCCAAAAACCTCTTTGAGATGGTACAGGTCCTGAGCAATCATTTACCATGAGAGAGTGCTCCACGAACGGTTTCCATATATTCCAAAACCTATTCTCTTTTAAATTATCTCATTTCACTTTAATCTCCCATGTCAATTTGTTGTTCAATGCTAGACTCCACATTTCCTTATACCATTCTCCGATCTGTATATCTACATCGTTTTTCCAATTTCTAGCTATGCATTGTCTACCAGTAGTTAATACAATTTCCAATAATTCTTTTTCCTCCTTATCCAAACCCAAACCTTCCACATTTGTTAAAAGAATGGTACCTGACTCCAACTTAACGTTTTTACCCAATATTTCACCAAACTCCCCTTCTATTCTTCCCCAAAAATCCCTTATTTTTTTACAACTCCACCACATATGTTCATATGTTCCATCAGTTTCTTTACATCTCCAACATAACTTATCTCTTTTATTATCCATCTGGTAAATCCTTAGTGGTGTCAAGTACCATTGCCATAACATTTTAAAATTATGTTCTTTAATTCTTACAGACATTGTTCTCATGATTCTCTTTTTCCATTTATTTCTCCATTCAACCTCCCCAATTTTTATATTCAAATTTTGTTCCCACTTACGTTTCAGGTCTTCCTGTGAATTTTTATCCTTATTCAATATAGTATAAAGTTTGCTTACAAGACCCTTAATACCTCTTTCCCCTTTTCTAATCTTTATTACCAATTCCTCAAATTCCGTCTTAATTCTGTCTATCCCTATTTCTCTTTTATATTTTTTATTCCAATTATCCACCCTTAATTTCTGAAACCAATCCAAATTTAACTTCTCAAATATTTTTTCTCTTAGTATCATCATCGCAAGCTTTCAACCAGTCCTTCAGTAAAAACACCCCATCTTTAACCAACATTTCCTTTTTTTCCTTATCTAATTTTATTGGGGAACACACCATATCAGTCAATTCCAAAATTGGAGAAAGATTTGGGACCATATCTATCTTTACCTTTTTCCACACTTCCATGAGACCTCTCATCATAGTATTGTTTGGCCTTTTCAATTTATCCTTTATTCCCAAAAAAATCATATTGCCAATATTTCTATATTCTTTCATCTCCATTTGCTCCCAAATTGTCTTTTCTCTTGCCAAAATTTTCACAACATTCTTAATTTGAAATGCATGATAATATGCTAACAAATTTGGCATGCCCAGACCCCCTTCTTTCTGAGACAGATACCAGAGCTTCTTTGAAAGTCTAGATTTTTTACCTCCGTTACAGAAACAATTAAACATCTTTTGAAACTCATTAATTTCCTTCTCCTTCAAATGGATCGCTAGTGCATCAAATAAAAAATTAATCTTTGGTAGCAATATCATTTTACAAATTGCAATCCTTCCGAACCATGACAGCTTCAACTTCTGAAACTCTTGTATTTTATTCTTGAATTCGGCTCTCAAGCTGTCATAGTTCAATCGTTTAAGTTCTTCTAATTTGTTTGAAATAGTTATCCCCAAATATTTCAATTTATCTTTAATTTGTATATTAAACACTTCCACTATCTTTTCCATCTCACCTACCCACAAATTACACAACATCAATTCTGATTTATCCCAATTTATCGTTAGTCCAGTTATAGCTTCAAATACCTGTAGGTGATCTTTAATCCTGTCCATTACCAACTCCGGATGTTTCACCGTAAGTATCATCCTCATACATACTCACTTTATTACCCATAATCCCTTCTATATTTAAATCATCCCTTATATCTTTAGCTAATATCTCCATTGCCATAATAAACAGGATAGGAGATAATGGACAGCCCTGCCTGGTACCTGCCTCTAAATTTACCACATCAGTAAGCTCCTCATTTACCCTAATCCTAGCATTGCCTTTTTGATATAATAAATCTATTACCCTATTAAATCTATCCCCAAACCCGTAATTTTTAATTATTTCCTTGATTGAAGACCACTGTAATGAATCAAATGCCTTAAAATGTCTAATGATAATAAGCCTACCTTTTCCTTTGTTTGATTAACATTATCAATTAGATCTAATACCCTTCTAATCAGATCCGCCATATGACGACATTTATATATTCCCCCATAAAAGTATTTAGACGATTAGCCAGAATTGCTGTGAATATCTTGGCATCCTGATTTATAAGAGAAATTGGTCTGTACGATTCCACCCTTTCCAGATTCTTACTAGGCTTTGGCAGTAGAACGATTGTAGTATTATACCATGAAGTTGAGATTGATCCTCCATCTAAAATGTAATTATATAGCTTCACCAATTTTGGAACCACTACTTCTTTAAATTCTTTATAAAACTCTGTCGATAATCCATCATCCCCCGGAGCTTTCCCCATCTTCAACCCGCTAATTACCTCCTTAACCTCTTTATCACTAATCCTTTCCTCCATTTTCTCTCTATGTTCTTGTTTTATTCCATTCCCTAACTGTCTCTCCAATATCTTTTTGAGCCTCTCCAAATCTACTTCCTTTTTTGCATATAATACTTGATAAAATTCCCTAACAATTTTACATTTATCTCTATTCTTATTACACCTTAAGCCTTGTTTATTAACCAATACCCCTATTTCTCTTTTTTCCCTTTTAGCCTTGGCTGCTCTTGCTAGTAGTTTTGAACTTCTGTTGCTAAATTCAAAGTATTCTCTATTTAAATAAATCAAATCTCGTTTAACTTTATCAATATCCTTACCCATTAATTCTGCTTTAAGTCTTTGTAATTTTGTGAGGATTTTTTTATCTTTACTTTTCGCATGCTCTTCCTGTAATTGCTTTATTTCTCTTTCTTTTTCAATCTGTTCTACTTTATATCTTTTATATTTAGAGCTCGCCAACTTTATGCTTTCCCCCCTAAAAACCGACTTCATGGTATCCCATACAATATTAAACTTAACCTCATTATTGTCGTTCCACTGCCAGATTTCTTTCCAACTTTCCATAATCTGCTTTTTACACTTCTGATCTTTAAACAGATTAGGATCGTACCTCCAACTTCTTCCTCTTCGAAAATCTTTTTGTATTTTCAATTCCAAATATACTTTGGCATGATCCGATTCCTTAATGATCCCGATTTCCATTCCTTCTATATCTTTGATCAAATTTTCCGTAAGAAAAACATAATCTATTCTTGAGTAGGTCCCATGAACATGTGAAAAAAAAAGAATATACCCTTTCTGAACCCTTAAACTCTCTCCAAGAATCCTTCAGACCCATTGCATCCATCCATTTATCCAAAACCTTCCCTTTCAAACCAATTCCACTTCTTGCTATGTTTGTACAATCTAGTCCCGACCTTATCAAGTTAAAATCTCCAGCCACAATGGTTTTTGGAAACCATTGTGGAAAGCAAAAATGACCATGATAAGGGACAAAGACGGAAAGGAGCTAGCTGATGCAGAAGAAATTAAGAAAAGATGGAAAGAGTACACAGAGGAACTTTACAAAAAGGACCTCAACACTCCTGACAATCACAATGATGAAGAAGTAGAACTTGAGCCAGACATCCTGGAGAGCGAAGTCATAAAGGCCCTAATGAGCACTGCAAACAACAAAGCTAGTGGAGATGATGGTATCCCAGTTGAATTTTTCAAAGCGCTAAAAGATGACGGCATCAAATTACTGCATTCATTATGCCAGCAGATTTGGAAAACAAAACAGTGGCCACAGGATTGGAAAAGATCAGTATACGTCCCAATCCCAAAAAAGGGCAATGCCAAAGAATGTTCAAATTATCAAACAATCGCGCTCATCCCACATGCCAGCAAGGTGATGCTCAAGATAATACAGGATAGACTTCAGCAACATGTGGAGAGAGAATTACCAGAGGTGCAGGCTGGTTTCAGAAGAGGCAGGGGGACTAGAGACCACATTGCCAACATACGCTGGATCATGGAGAAAACAAAGGAATACCAGAAACAAGTTTACTTTTGTTTTATTGACTACACCAAGGCATTTGACTGTGTGGACCACAACAAGATGTGGCAAGTAATTAAAGAGATGGGAATTCCAGAGCACCTCATATGCCTCCTGAGAAATCTGTACATGAACCAAGAAGCAACAGTTAGGACAGAACACGGAATGACAGAATGGTTTGGAATAGGAAAAGGAGTAAGACAAGGCTGCATTTTGTCACCATGCTTATTCAACCTATACACAGAGCACATAATGCGCAGTGCAGGGATGGAGGAATCACAATATGGGATTAAAATCGCTGGGAGAAACATCAACAATCTGAGATATGCAGACGATACCACCCTAATGGCAGAAAGTGAGGAAGACCTAAAGAACCTCTTGATTGGGCTGAAGGAGGAGAGTGCAAAAGCTGGCTTGAGACTCAATATCAAGAAAACCAAGATAATGGCAACAGGCCCCATCAGTTCCTGGAAAATAGACGGGGAAGAAGTAGAAGCAGTGACAGATTTTACTTTCTTAGGATCAAAGATCACTGCAGATGGGGATTGTAGCCATGAAATAAAAAGGCGACTGATTCTTGGGAGACAAGCGATGAGAAACCTGGGGAACATAGTGAAAAGCAGAGACATCACCTTGAAAACAAAAATTAGAATAGTCAAAGCAATGGTTTTCCCAGTAGTAATGTATGGATGTGAGAGCTGGACAATTAGGAAGGCTGAGCGTAGAAGAATAGATGCCTTTGAGATGTGGTGTTGGAGGAGGGTTTTGAGAGTCCCCTGGACAGCGAGGAGGACAAATAGGTCAATCTTAGAAGAAATTAACCCTGACTGCTCATTGGAAGGTCAAATAGTAAAGATGAAGCTAAAGTACTTTGGACATCAAATGAGAAGGGAGGATTCACTTGAGAAGGCATTGATGTTGGGAAAGGTGGAGGGCAAAAGAAGAAGGGGGAGGCCAAGGATGAGATGGCTAGATGGCATTGTAGACACAATGGGCACAGAGCTGGGAGGGCTGAGGGGGATGGTGGAGGACAGAGGTGCCTGGAGGAAAATGGTCCATGGGGTCGCAAAGGGTCGGAGTCGACTGTGCGACTGAACAACAACTATTTTCCGAACCTTTTCTAAGAATTCCGCTTGATGATCGTTTGGAGCATAAATATTTACCAACATGATTTCCTCATCCTCTATTTTTCCTCTCACAATTAAATATCTGCCCTCTTGATCAACAATACTTTTTGTAATCTCAAATCCTAATTTTTTAGAAATCATGATTGCTACCCCTCTTGCTTTTGAAGTTCCAAACGCCATCTGATAATGTTGCATCCATCCCAAAAAAAGTTTATTCGTGTCTTTTGACTTCTGATGCATTTCCTGTAAGAACAATATCGGGTCTATCTTTCTTCAGCGCCAGTTCCAATCTGCGTCTCTTAAGAACAGAACCTGTACCCTTCACATTCCATGATATTATTTTAATACTACCCATAACCTATCTCCTTTCTAAGCTCTAAACTCTCCATTGGGCGTGCCACCAACAACCCCTTACCCCTATGCCACATAAAGCTACATGTAACACACAATATCTCTCTCCCCACCTTCTTACAAAAAAAGCCGCCCTTGACCACCAAAGAGGGGAGAGGGGGGACATGCAAGATGTGCCTTCCTACCGGTGCTATGCGCTATTCACCTTTCTATATCGACTAAATGTTTTAAATTGTTATAATCTAAATCTCATTGCTCCTTACTTGTCTCCTCCTCCACCATGATCAACGACAGCTCCTCCTCCTCTTCCCTTCGCTGCGGTGTTCCACCTGTTGCCCCACCAGCTTCCTCCCTCTCATACTCCCTCCCCAAAGCTCCGGATTCCATCAATTCCTTCTTAAGATTTATCCATTCTTCCGAATCTATTTTTACCAGTTCCAACAAACTCAAGTACTCCAATGGGTTGGCCCCTTCATCAATTACTTGCATTCTTTTGTCATAAAAAAGTGCAGTTGCTGTGGAAATCTCCAATTATACCTTATATTTTTACTCATCAACAGTTTAGTTACAGGCCTCATCTTGTATCTCCACGTTCTTTATTTCAATGAGATATCATTATAAACTTCTACGTCAGAACCATCTAATTTCAGGGCATCAGGACCAACACCTTTCAGATGGGCCATTACTTTTAGCTTATCGGCCCAATTTGCAAATTTTACCAACACATTTCTTTGAACTACCCTCCCTCTTCTTGGGCCCACCCGAAATACACTTACAAAATCTTCCTGGACAAATTCTTTTCCCATATTCAGACCATTTAACCACTGAACCACTCTTTCTCTTAACAAGTCCGGAGTCCGTTCTACGACCTGATGGATCACAATGTTCTGCTTTCTCATCATATCTTCCACAGCATCAGTCCTTCTCTCTTGCTCATCCAATTTCAGCTTATTCTCCCGCACCACCTCCTGAGTCTCTATTATTTCCTTTTTTATGGCAATTACCTCAGTTTGAACCAATTTCACATTTCCCTCAATTTTTTTCAAGCTTAAATCCACCTTTTTTGAGAAATCTGCAACAGATGATACTACCTTATCTTGCTTTTTCATCATTTCATTTCTATCTTTCACCCTTGAATCCCCATTCTTCTCCAATTTCTGAAACAACTTGCCAATTTCCACCATAATTTGGGTTTGATCATAGGACACTGTAGGGGGAGATGAAGACTGAGATGTTTCTTCCATTGGTACTTTCTCTTTTTTCTTGGGCTTGACAACTGGTTCTTCTTCCTTTGCTTTCCCTCTTGTACCTTTATCCATAATAATACAGTATATCAAAGTCCAATGTTGCAGAACGTTGTGGAGATTAGCCAATCAAATAAAACCTGTAACACTGCAACCCCTGGTTCCACAGGTGCAGAAGGAAAACTTGTATGTAGGAAGAAATCCAATTTAAATACTGTACTCCACAAAAAAAGGCAGAAGGAATCAAAATGTACTCCCAACAGGCAGCAAAATCCACAGCAAATCCGTTTCCCCAAGGCAAGCAATCCAACTGATTGTTTTCCAAACTGCAAAAATAAAGGCTCCAAGGAAACAGTCACCCAAAACTTCTCGTTTAAGTCCAAGCCGCCGAAGGAAAAAAAAGGGAGGGGGAGATGAAAGGAAAAGGAAGCCCAAAATCCAAGCAGGAAAGGAAAAAATGCGTGAGAAGCTGTATACTCAAAAAGAAAAAAAGTATTTGTAATCCACACGGTGAAGGAGCAAAAAAAGAGCCCTATTAAACCTTCTCTTGAGGCGGACAGATCAAAACGCCATTATTCAGCAGCTTCCTTAACTTCGGGGAGTTGAAACCCCCCCTTCTTCTTCTGTGGAACCGCAAACTTTTACCACACGCTTCAAGCTGGGAAACACACTGCTACCTTCCAATATTATAGCCCAGATGATACTTTTTAATCCACTTTGTTATCGCTAAAACGTGCCACGGTTCTCCTGGGATGCGAAAAAGCCAAAAACCCAGACAGGATCACTTTCGTTTTCCAGGACCGCCACCATTAACGAAACAGCCACTCGGTTTCAACTACTTCCACCCATTTCCATTTCAAAGTCCAGGCTCTTCTAAACAAAATCCCCAGCCAACTTTAAGCTTTAATATTCCATATGTCCTTTCATGCACTTACATGCAGTTGTTTTCAAGCCAAACAGCTTCTTGCCAATTCCAGTATTCCTCCGCAGTCTCGCTGGTCCCGTTCTCGGCTCCTCGGCAGAAAAGCCGCGACTGCCGTCGCAGGCCTCACCCGCCAAGGAAAACCTCCCGAACTTCGACCATCCGACCTCAAAACTTCCCGAAGTTTTCCAAAAAGGCAAGCAGGAGTCTTAGCCACAGAAATTACCACTTTAAAATTTTTCGATTTCACTCCTTCCCATCGATTACCCCTTTGATAAGCGCGAGCGTCCGGATCAAGATGTTACTCATCAGCCATTTTAGCCACGCCCCACAGAATATTTTATTATTTAAAAGATTCATAGACGATTTGTTTTTTGAGATAGATGATTTCAGTATTATACCAGACTTTGCTGATTCGTTAAACACTCAGAACCCCAATTTAAAGTTCACTTACAATTTTGATAGGGCTGCCATTCCATTTTTGGACCTAACTGTCTTCATTGCGAAGGATCACTAAATCTGTGTCAAACTATTTAAGAAAAGCACGGACAAGAACACGTATCTGCCATATGAGTCGTACCATCCCATGCATTTGAAAAATAGCATTCCATATGGGATATTAGCCAGGGCAAAACGCAACTCTTCACACAATGAAGATTTTGAGCATGCTGCCAAAGAGATCAGGAATAATTTGACGGACAGAGGATATCCACAGCACATACTAGAGAACTCATTGTCAAGGGTTAAACAAACCCCCAGACAAGCACTACTTACCAGGCAAGATAGAACCAGCAAGCCAGGGATTTACTGGTCTATTGAGTATTCTCCTAGGGCCAAAGACATTAAGAGTATAGTTCACAAATATTGGTATTTGTTGTCAGATATTCCAGGTTGTCAGGATAAACCCATGATTGGGTTGCGCAGAACTAAAACAGTGGGAAATATCGTAACTAGGGCACATGTTGCGCCACAACGCCCGTTCAGAACCAGTCTAGTCAAAGGGCACTTTAAGGGTGGACAGTGTGTAGCATGCAGATTCGCATGGGAAACAAAACAAATTAATTTTCCAGAATCTAATTTTTACAAAACTATGGATTTCTTCAGCAATTGCAGCAGTAGACACTGCGTATATCTATGGCTATGCCCTTGAGGACTGAAATACGTGGGCAAATGCTCCTGTCAATTGAAAACTCGACTGGCAGAACACCGATCCAGGATTAGGGGGCAGGTGGAACAGGTGCCATTAGTTAGCCATTACCTCAAAAAAAAATCACCAGGACACAGATTTTACCTTTGTTGTTCTAGAGAAACTGACTCTTGTTAATGGTAGTGGGATCGATGTGGAACGACTATTATTACAAAAAGAAGCGTACTACATTCATAAATTAGATACTATACACCCCAAAGGACTGAATCATGAATCTGATCTTTCGTGCTTTTTATAAAAACTTACAACAACACAGGTGTAGAGTACATTTCCATGGTTCCGAAGTGAGAACAGGTGAAGCAATACAGGCTTATTTAAGGGTAGTAATCATGCTGAAGGTAACGTCCCATAGAGAAATTGTGTAAGAGATAAGCGAGGATGCGATATATAAAAAACTGGTAAGCATTAGCTGTCGTTAAGGTTTATATCAGGTTGCATGTTTGTGTGGATAACCAATTAATGAAGAACTTTGTAATTTTTCAGATGTGATTAATACTCCCCTGATGAAAAAGTCATTGAAATGTCTAAATTAACCGGCTAGACATCAGGAGTGTTGAATGATTGCAAGCGCGGCGCCAAAATGGCCGCCGCGCCCTTTGCGGGCCCCCCCCCCACAGGACAGAGAATCCGGGTAGTTAGGGGCGTGGCCAGCTCCCTTATAAAAGGGGTGGCCACGAGGCAGCCGAGCTGCCATTTTACCTCAGCGACGGAGCGGAGAAGTTTTTTCCCCCGTCGCTCTGTCGGACCCCTGTGGCTCAGGGGATTAAGATCCTGAACTCGCTGCCTGGAGGGTCGGAGTTTGATTCCTGAGCACTGCAAACGCTCTCGTGCTCCGGCTTTCCAGTCAGTGGGTGCTGAGCCCTGGATAGGGATCGTGTTGCTCTATACTCCTTGAATGGCTGGTGAGTGTACAAATAAAGCGACGGTGAGGAGGAGTTTTTTCCGTCGCTTTCTTCCCTTCTGCCGCTTTGCAAGAGGCTTGAGTTGCCAGCCTTTGTTCGAGGCTTCCTTTCGGCTTTCCAGCCTATTGCCTTCAGAGCGCGGGGGAGCAGAGAAGTTTGCTCCGTCGCTCACTGATTTTTCCAACTTAGGGGTGCCCAAACTTTAAGTAGGACTGCAGTGTATCCAGTGCTACAGAAGCTGACTGGGTTGTTTAAGGTCAGTGTTTCAATTTCTGCGCATGCAGGACAGGATGAGCTCCCGTGCCGTGCCGTTTTCAACCCCAGGCCGGCCCTGCGGGGGATGCGGCCCTTGGCCCACGGCGGCCCGCCAGGGGCCGGGACAATTGGGGGGAGGGCCTGGTGCTGCCTCACAGCATGTTTTTGCCAATTAGGGGCTGGAATTTTGGGGCATGGCTTATTCGGGCACAGGCTCTGAATTCAGGGCCTCTGGCACACTTCCCGTCGGGCCGTCCGGCCCGCCTGGCCCACCTACTGGGGGTTTACTGTGGCTGGGGGTGCCTGGTTGGCACGTTTGGCTGTACTGGAGGCATCCTTAGCAATCCAGTGGGTGGGGGGTCCTTTTCCGATCTACCGGGCCCTCCTGTCCGCCGGCTACTTCCACCGCTGTCACTCTGTAACAGGCGGCCGGCTGGGTCGGGCTTATGGAGACAGTCCAGCCTGTGCCTGCCGCTGCCTCGCAGCTCCCTGTTTGTCCGGTACAGTGATTGGAATGCGTTGGAGGTCGTCCTAGAGCTCGATTTCGGTCGCGAGCTCCGACGCCCACGGTGTGCCGGAACCCCCAGTGGGGGCGGCTCACGGGGGTGCAACTAGTGAGTATGGGGTCAAGTTGAATACGCCCACATCTCAGTCCACTTTCAGCGGGGTGGTTCAGTGCTCTTCGCCTTGCCAATTAGAGGCTAGTGGGGCATCACTTGTCATTCTATCCCAGTGCCCTTGGTTGCATTATGGCACGACCCTGGGGGTGGGGATTTCTGCCCCGGGGCAGTATGTGGCACTGCATGGGCTATCCAGGTCCCGCTGCGCATGCCTGGTCTACATTTTGTACCGACAACGGCCTTCCCGATGATTGGCTAGCCGCCACGCACGTCGTGGTTGGCTTATGGAAAAAAAAGAATTCCGTACAAGAGTGCCCCTACACCCGGAGATGAAGTGGGATGAGCCCTGTCAGAAGCTGTGGCTTCTGTACATGACCCCACGCGCACTGCGCCTAGGGAGATGTATCATTGTGGAATTGCGGTCCAGCGAGCTGCTCCAGCGCAGGCACCCCGCCAAGTGGCGGGGCAGGGGGTTACAGCACGCCTGCTGTGCTGGACCTTCTCGGACAATGGCTCCTGCAATGGGAAGAATTGCAAATACAGACAGGAGTGTCCCACCTGTGTTGGCCCCCACGCGGCCTCTGCCTGTCCCAGGCCTAGAGGGATGCGGGGCAGAGGGTGGGGGAGACAGGGGGCTGGCAAGACTGCCGCAGATGGATCTAGTCCACCGAAGGGCTCCCTCCCCAATTAAGGTGGACGTGTTGGAGAGTTGGCTCACATTGTACCCGAAGGGAGAGGATGCGGGTTATCTCCTTCAGGGTTCTAGGCAGGGGTTCCGGATCCCTTTCATGGGTAATAGGTCCCCTCAGGATGCCCCCAGTCTTTTATCCCTTAGGGGGAGGGAGGAGGTGGCTGCTGCCAGCTTTCACAAGAGGGTCTATGCGGGCAGGGTCGTTGGACCTGTCCCTGCACCCCCGTCCTGGGGAGCATATTATTTCAATGATGTCATGCCTTTTGGCTAGTCCATGGGGGCTCGGTATTCGAGCGTTTCACCACTTTCCTAGAGTGGGCTTTTGTCCGCAGGTCAGGGTCCCGGTCTGTAGCCCATTCCCTGGATGGTTTTATTCGGGGCTGAACGGGGCTGGGACACGTATACACGTCTCCTCAACACATTTCAGACGCTAATGGAGGAACTTGGTGTCCCTTTAGCGCCCGAAAAGACCGAGGGCCCATCTCCACAGCTAGTAGTCCTGGGGTGGAGAGTTACACGGTAGCGCAGGATTCTAGGTTGCAGCGGGATAAGGTGTCAAGGCTAGTGGCCCTTGTCTTGGTCTTGCTGGCCGAGCGCGTGGCATCACTGAGGGAACTTCTGGTGCTACATGGTCACCCCAGCTTTGCTGGCAGGGTCGTCGCACCGGGCAGGGCATTTGCTCTGCGCTGGTGCGACGCCATGGCGGGATTATCCAGGCCCCACCACAGGCTCAGATTTACCCGGGGTATCGGGGCAGACGTGCTTGTCTGGCCATAGGTCCAGAGGTAGTTCAACGGGGTGTCATTTTGGGGTCTGATCTCCTGGCTCCCCCTTGCTTTCAGATGCAGTCCGATACCTTAGGATTCCTGGGTTTATGGATGTACTTCCATTGGAAGTGGGCCTATGGTGGGTGGCCACCATCCTGGGCAGGCAAGGGTCGCCTGCAGGGTCTCACGTATCTGGAATGTTTACCTACCCTGGGTGCTTTGATGCTATGGGGCAAGGAGTGGGCCAACTCGGTTGTGCAATTTCGGCATGGCAACGCGGCTGTTGTCCGCATCGTCACTCCACAGATTTCCAAATCGCCCGGGGTCATGGAGCTGGTTTGTGTTATGCAACCTGCGCCTCAACGTTCCCTTCAGGGCCAGGCATGTCCCAAGGGTTGATAATGATATTACTGCTGCTTTGTCCACCTGCAGATCTCCCGGTTCCATGCCTCGGCCCCCGGATGCGGAGGAATTTCCCTCGCCACTCCCGGACGAGAGATGGAATGTTGGCAAGTAGAGGTGAACCGGGCGATTAGCCTGTCAATAGCGCCATGCATAGTAAGGCGTATCACCACGCATTTAGTTCCTTCAGAGTATTATGTACCCGATTTCGATTGCCAGGAACCTGGCCGAGCCCAGTAACCCATGTTCTGCGGTTCATGGTTTACCTGTATGCCCAGGGCCTTGCACCACGCACCATAGCATCTCAGCTGTCGGGTTGGCTTTATGGCCAAAGTGGGAGGTTGTGTGACAGCACCAATGACTTCCGGGTGAGACATGTTTGGAGGGGTGGGTGCGCGGGCGCGGGCGTTTCCCGGGCGACCGCCACCCATTTACCCAGGGGTTTTTTACCCAAGTGGCCCGGGGCTGGCCTGGCCTCTGTTTTGATAGATGAGGCAGCCCATTTCATGCGGCTACTACGGTGGCCTTTTTGGAGGCGCTCCGCATCAGCGAGCTTGAGATGCTGAATAAGGCGGATGCAAGATTTTACCAGGGTTTTACCCAATTGGCCCGGGGCTGGCCTGGCCTCAGTTTTGATAAATGAGGCAGCCCACTTCATGCGGCTACAACGGTGGCCTTTTTGGAGCCCTCCGCATCGGCGAGCTTGAGATGCTGAGTAAGGCGGATGCAAGATTTCCCCAGGGTTTTCACCCAATTGGCCCGGGGCTGGCCTGGCCTCTATTTTGGAAATGAGGCAGCCCACTTCATGCGGCTACAACGGTGGCCTTTTTGGAGCGCTCCGCGTCAGCGAACTCGTGATGCTGTCTAAGGCGGATGCAAGTGGTAGGGCACTGGAACTCGAAGATGTCTACGTAGCCAAAGACTGGGCCCAGTTGAGGATACGCTCCTCTAAAACAGATCAGCATGGCGTAGGCAGTGGTGTAAGACTGCTACGTTGTTCTTTGGCAGACATCTGTCCGGTTGGTGCCCTACAGGAATTCCTGGCACTGCGTGGCATGCACCACGGCCCGTTTTTCTGTCACCAAGATGGGTCTCCCCTTACTAAATTTCAGTTTTGGAAGGTGACAGCCAGAGCCCTCACCAGGGTGGGCCTACCAGGTGCCCGTTATGGCACACATTCGTTCCGGATTGGTGCAGCCTCTACAGCAGCTGCTTTTGGGTACTCTGGGGCTGACATACGCAGCATGGGGAGGTGGGGCTCGCAATGTTTTCAGTTTTATGTGCGCCCACTCCCGCCATGAGTACCAATCCAGTCACCTTACCGCCTTTTTCTCAATTTTCTTACAGACCCTGGGTGTCGTATTACACCGGTGACAGTATGGCTGGTGGGCCACAGCTATGTGCGCAGGGCAGCGCGTTACGCTGCGGCGACAGAGTGGACCCCGACTGGGACTGGGTGACCACGCCAGTCTCGCAGGGCATGGTAAGCCTGGGATGTTATGGCGGGAGCTGCGGCCTTTCCTTTTTTCTGGCCTGGGTGCTGACCCGCCTGACATTCTAATCATACGCCTGGGGGGCAATGATTTGGGCCAGGTCACCGGCTTGTCGCTCAAGCATGCGATTTGCGAGGAACTCGCCTACTTGCATTATGTCTGGCCTGCCGCAACCCTGGTTTGGTCGGACATTGTCCCGTGCCATTCTTACAGAGGGGGCGTTAACCTCCTGGCCCTTGACCGCGCTGGGTGCGCGGTCAATAAGGCGGTGGCGCGTTTTCTTACCACCAGGGCTTGGGGACGGGTCAGTCATCACCCCGATATTAGTCTACAAAATTATGACTTGTACGCAGGGGATGGGGTCCATCTGTCGCGAGGAGGTATGGACCTCCTGTTGGGCGATTGGCGAGCAGGCCTGTTGACCGAGCTGACGGTCTGGGGGGGGGGGCGTCAGGTCTTCTTTGAAGCCCCTCCGTGTGGCGGGTAGCACTGGTAAGGTAAACAGTATGACCCACAAGTATCCGGCAGGTTCGCAATTGACTGGACAACACTAGACAGGAATAAATTAGTTAAACGTTGTCCGGTCAACGACGAACCAGGCGATGGGGTGATGACGATTGCTAACCAGCATGCATCACCCCTGTGATTTCACGGATACGCGTCAGAGGGTGGGGTCATGAGTTAGTTATTGACTACGGTCAATAATTTGTTTGTTGTCAACAAACAAATTGATACAAATCGATACATTGTAACCAATTGCCGTTGGCAATTTTGGGGTGGTACCTTACCAGTGTTACTTCGGCCTGCTTGCCTTAGGAATTATGATTGGTCGTTTTACCAATACAAATTTATAATTCGGACTAGGGCATTGAATCAATAAATGTGGCCCTATGCTGTTATCCACTTTCAATGTTGTCTGTGTCCGTTATTGGGGGGGTGCGCCTGCAATGCAAGCGCGGCGCCAAAATGGCCGCCGCGCCCTTTGCGGGCCCCCCCCCACAGGACAGAGAATCCGGGTAGTTAGGGGCGTGGCCAGCTCCCTTATAAAAGGGGTGGCCACGAGGCAGCCGAGCTGCCATTTTACCTCAGCGACGGAGCGGAGAAGTTTTTTCCCCTCCACCCCCTCCCTAGTTAACAGTGTGATATTATGGTCGCTTCGGGGCCGGGTGGGAATTTTTGGTTGGGACCCATATTGGCTTCCGGGTCCTGGCTTTTTTGCCCATCCCACACTGTTGCTATGGTTTGATATAGGGGTCTTTCTGTGTTCCTACTGTTGACTTTGGTCACATTGGCGGGTAGCACTGGTAAGGTAAACAGTATGACCCACAAGTATCCGGCAGGTTCGCAATTGACTGGACAACACTAGACAGGAATAAATTAGTTAAACGTTGTCCGGTCAACGACGAACCAGGCGATGGGGTGATGACGATTGCTAACCAGCATGCATCACCCCTGTGATTTCACGGATACGCGTCAGAGGGTGGGGTCATGAGTTAGTTATTGACTACGGTCAATAATTTGTTTGTTGTCAACAAACAAATTGATACAAATCGATACATTGTAACCAATTGCCGTTGGCAATTTTGGGGTGGTACCTTACCAGTGTTACTTCGGCCTGCTTGCCTTAGGAATTATGATTGGTCGTTTTACCAATACAAATTTATAATTCGGACTAGGGCATTGAATCAATAAATGTGGCCCTATGCTGTTATCCACTTTCAATGTTGTCTGTGTCCGTTATTGGGGGGGTGCGCCTGCAATTATACATGAAAGACATACATACAAGAAAGGAATTTTGAGTTGAAGAGAATTTATCTGTTTTGGTTGATGTTTGATTACATATTACATATCTGAGAGGACTTACAAATTTCTATTAAAGGAACATCCACGGGTACCGATTTTCTATATCTTACCTAAGATACATAAAATTGTTGATGCACAAAACAGGGTACCAGGACGGCCCATCATTTCAGGGGTAGGGAGCATTCTCGAGCCCCTCAGTGAATACATTGATCACCACATCAGGGACTTCACTAAGGACACCAGTTCCTATATCAGGGATTCATCAGATTTCATTAAACAGGTGGAGGGTTTCAGAGTGCCAGACATGGGTGGTTTGCTCACAATAGACGTTACAGCATTATATACCAATCGGGAGTGTTGAAAGATTTATACATGAAAGACATACAAGAAAGGAATTTCGAGTTGAAGAGAATTTATCTGTTTTTGGATGATGTTTGATTTATGCTACAAGAAGATTTGTGAACAATATTTTGTTATTAGAAGATTACCAGAGGCTATTATAGCACGTGTATGAATATAATACAATTGAACTGAACTGAAGTTAAGAGTATCATTATTAATATTAGTGTTACTATTTTCATTGCGCCAGCACCAACAGTTTTTTGCATTCGTTGCTGGGGTCGAGGCAACGGTGATGTGGCCTTTTGACCGCGGAACAGCCGGTCATGTGAGCACAAGTTGAGTTCGGGCTGACCGCCACTCGGGGAGTGTACAGAGTGGCCGCATCAGCCGGTAGGACTTTGGTTCCCCAGTGCGCATATGTTGAATACATGACCTTGTGAAACGGGCCAAATAAGAACATAAGAACATAAGAACAGCCTTGCTGGAACAGGCCACAGCCCATCCAGTCCAGCATTCTGTCTCACACAGTGGCTCACCATTTCCTTCAGGGTATTCCCAAGATGCCTTCACCTGCTTAGGATTCCCTGGAAATGGCATTGAGAGATATCCTGCCTATCTCTCCAACCCGGAGGTTGTCCTTAGGTAGCCATAATTATAGCCATTGATAGCCTTGTCCTCCATGAACTTGTCTAATCCTTTCTTAAAGCTGTCAAGACTGACAGCTGTCACCACTTCTTCTGGCAGGGAGTTCCATAGACCAGTAATCCTCTGGGTGAAAAAGTACTTTCTCTTATTTGTTTGAGAACTAGTACCCAAAAGTTTCATGGAGTGTCCCCTAGTTCTAGTGTTGTGCGATAGGGAAAACAGTTTTTCCTTATCCACTTTGTCCACACCGTGCATGATTTTATAAACTTCAATCAGGTCACCTCTTAGACGCCGTCGTTCAAGAGTGAAAAGGCCCAACCGTTGCAGCCTCAGATGGTAAGGAAGGTGTTCCAGTCCCCTAATCATTCTGGTTGCCCTCCTCTGTACTTTCTCCAACTCCATAATATCCTTCTGGAGGTATGGTGACCAGAACTGTACACAGTATTCCAGATGGGGCCTCACCATAGATTTATAAAGAGGCAAAATGACACTTGCTGACTTATTTTCTATACCCTTCCTAATGATCCCTAACATTGAGTTTGCTTTTTTCACTGCTGAGGCACACTGGGTTGACACCTTCATTGAGCTGTCCACCAGGACACCAAGGTCCCTTTCCTGGTTTGTCGCAGAGAGTTCAGACCCCATCAGTTTATAAATGTAATTGGGTTTTTTTGCCCCAACATGCATCACTCTGCACTTACTGATGTTGAAGCTCATTTGCCACTGTTTTGCCCACTCCCCCAGTGTCAAGAGATCCCTCTGGAGCTCTTCACAATCTCTCACAGTTTTCACTACCCTGTATAATTTAGTGTCGTCAGCAAATTTGGCTACCTTGCTTTTTACTCCTACCTCTAGATCATTTATGAAGAGGTTGAAAAGCAGGGGTCCCAGTACTGAACCTTGGGGGACCCCACTCTTTACTTCCCTCCACTTGGAGAAGTGTCCATTTAGTGCTACCCTCTGTTTCCTGTCCCTTAGCCAGTTGCTGATCCAGGACAAGACCTGTCCCTTTATTCCATGACTGGTAAGTTTATTCAAGAGCCTTTGGTGTGGGACCTTGTCAAAAGCCTTCTGAAAGTCCAGATAAACAATGTCAACTGGATCCCCCTTATCCACATGCTTGTTGACACTCTCAAAAAATTCCAACAGATTAGTGAGGCATGATTTGCCCTTGCAAAAGCCATGTTGGCTCTCCTTTAGCAGCGCCTCCTCTTCTATGTACCTATTAATTCTATCTTTTAGGATGGTTTCCATCACTTTACCTGGGACACATGTCAAACTGACAGGCCGGTAATTTCCTGGATCACCCCTGGATCCTTTTTTGAAAATTGGTGTTACATTCACTACCTTCCAGTCATCAGGCACAAAGCCTGATTTGAGGGAAAGATTATATATTTTGGCTAGGATATCAGCAATTTCATCTTTAAGTTCCCTGAGAACTCGTGGATGGATGCCATCTGGTCCTGGGGATTTGTTAGTGTTTAGCTTAACAAGACATGCAAGGACCTCCTCCCTGGTTATTTCTATCTTGCTTAATTCTTCGGTTTCCCTCCCTACGAAGATAGGTTCTGTTTTGGGCATGTGGTCTCTATCTCCTTCAGTGAATACTGAAGCAAAGAATTCATTGAGTCTCTCTGCAATCTCTGTTTCCTCTTTAATAACCCCTTGCCTTCCATTGTCATCTAATGGTCCAATGGCCTTCCTAGTTGGGTTCTTACTTCTAATGTACTTAAAGAAGTCTTTGTTATTCCTCTGAGTATTTTTAGCTATACGCTCCTCAAAGTCTTGCTTTGCTTTCCTGATTGTTGCCTTGCATTTGTTCTGCCAGAATTTATGTTTCTGCCTGCTGTCCTCATTTGGACAAGCCTTCCATCTTCTAAATGAGCTTTTCTTGCTCTTGATCACTTCCCGAACAGCTCCTGTAAGCCACATTGGAGTCCTCTTGGACCTGGCAGTGCCCTTTTTCCTTTTGGGTATGCATTCCAATTGGGCCTCTGTTATTGTTTTTGTAAACAGCCTCCATGCCACTTGGAGTGTTTGGACTCTCTCAATTTTCCCTTTCAGTTTCTTTTTTACTAGTTTCCAGTCACCGTTCCTGATGTGCGCGCCCAGGGAGTGACACACTGGGATGAGACAAGTACTGAGAAGAGAGGCAGAATCGGTGGTCTGCCTCAGGCAAAAATCGGACTGATTGACGAGGTTCACCAATCTTTCCCAGATGTTGTAGTGCAGCCGGGCAGAGAGATCTCCACCAGGCATCAATTCTTCTGCTTCAAATGAAGCGGCTTGAACCCCTCCCCCCATAAGCAAGGAAAGGATCAAGATGGTCGTTGTCAAGGAATTAAAGGTGATCTGGGACAAAACTGCAACGATGATGTTCTCTGGCGTTGGTTCCACATTCTCCCACCGCACGATGTCAGTCGCCTGCTGGCACAGGGACTTGACCATCCCCCAGGTGATCTTCAGTGTTGTCACCGGCTGTCATCGCCTCCTCCGCTTGGTTTTCCCCATCAGGGTCAATCCCTCCACCTCCGGCAGCGGGTCCGGGAATGCCTGGCTCCACGCCATTGGACTCGAGATGAGGCTTCACACAACGAGCTGGAATCCAGATGACACCTGAAGGAGACATAATGGCAGCATACCCTCTCCCCCACGTTATGAGTGGTGCCGGGCCCCTCCAAGAAGGATCCGGTGGCACTCGATAGCGCACCATAGGGTGCGGAAGAGCCTCTGTGCGACGGAAGTGCTTCTCCTGCGGAGTGTAGTCTGAAAAAACATTGAGGTGGTTGTACATGAACAGTGCCTTGTTCAGACAATGCTGTGCCTGACCCTGGTTTTTGGGGAGGGCTAGTTCCCCCCTTTCTGTTTGTTTATCGAGGTAGGACTTGAGCGTCCGATTCACCTGCTCCACAATCGCCTGCCCTTGCAGATTGTATGAAACACCAAAAGTGTACTTAATGTCCCAGGTGGCCATAAATGTGGCCAGCTGCCTGGAGCTATAAGCCGGACCATTGTCAGTTTTCACGTGCCTTGCTTTGCCCATGGCCGCGAAGCAGGAGAGGAGATGCTGCTCCACATGGGAAGCCGTTTCTCCCTTCTGAGTTGTAGCCCAGACAAACTGTGAAAATGTGTCAATGCAAACGTGCATGAACTGCCATCTCCCAAACTGCGGAACGTGTGTGACATCCATCTGCCACACCTGGTTGGCTTCTGTCCCTCATGGGTTGACACCCCATGAGGGCCCCCCCCCGGCCGCCCTTGCACATTGTGGGCAGGAATGGACTATGCCCTGGGCTTGGGAAAGTGGCAGGTTGAACTGCCGTCCAAGTGTTTTGTCATTTTGATGAAAAAATGTATGACTTTGAATCGGCGTCGTGAAGACTCCCAAAACTGACCTTTGCTGAATTTCCTTTGCAGCCGCAGCCACTCTACTATTGCCCATGGAAATCGGTCCAGGTAAATCCTGGTGACTTCTAATGTGGGCAAGATAGAGCGCTTCGGTGCGGCTCCGCAAATGAAATTGAGTCGTGAGGAAGAGACCTAACAAGTTTTTGTCTATCACGGCAGTGATGTAGGCTCCCGGTAGACTGTGAAGCAAATTCCGGACATACTGGCTGTCAGTAATGATATTCAAGCGTTCCTTGGCAAAGGTGTGCAAGGCAAGGTTCATCGCTGCCAATTCCGCCCGCTGCACAGATTTCTGCGGAAGAGTCAGAAGCATGCGCCAAGCCTGTCCTTCTTGCCAAGTAAGAATGCCATATGTTCGACCCCCATCTGTGAACACTGTCCTAGCCCCCTGAAGTGGAACCAGGGACAATAACTCACACAAACTGACTGTCTGCATCTGAAGCGAGACAAGTTTGGGGCCTTCAGCAAATGGTATGCCAAACATCCTGTGAATCCCTCTAATGCAATTGGGAGTGAGTCACCGAGCTGCATCAGCTGATGGACCTGATCCTTTGTGAATGGCACAATGATTTTCACTAAGTCATGCCCTGAGATATCCCTTGCTCTCAACCTTCCTCAGTAAATCACCGCAGAAACCAGTTCATGTGGAGGAACGATGTTTCGGGAAGAGGTGTGTGGTAAATACACCCATTCCACAATTTTTGCCCCTCGCTCGGAGTCTACCCATAGAGCTCCAGTGAAAATGGCTCCGGCTCGGACTATGTACAGGTTCAGAACAGGAGCATATGGCCCCTGACTAATCCTGTCCACCTATCTCTGGCTGAGAACTTGGTTGACCTTTTCGAGAGTCAAGCGAGCCTCTCGAGGAATGTGTATCTGATCTGCTGGCTGCTTAACTAGCGTTAGCAGCGAGAAGAGAGGCTTCAGGAGTTCCGTATCTAGCCTGAAATACGATCTAGCCCAATTGATATTCCCCAGAATCTGTGGTAATTCTGAGGGTGACTGAGTCTTTGAGGTTTATTTGTGGCAAAACTGGTGCTGCGAAAGAATGGAGGAGCTGATGGCCCAAGTATGAAAAGGGCTCAGTCCTCTGAACTTTCTCCGGGGCAATGAGTAACCCCTTCTCCCCGAGAGTGGTCTGGAGGTCTTTAAACATTTCACTGCCGAGTTGCGGTGCTGTGATCAAAATATCATCCATAAAATGACATACCAAGACTGTGGGGTGAAGATTTTGAAACTTTTCAATTGCTTCGTGAACATTAATTTGGCACAGGGTGGGCGAATTGAGCATCCCCTATGGCAAAAATTTCCACGCGTAACGTTGCATAGGCTCTCTGTGGTTCACGACTGACACCGTAAAAGCGAACCTTTCCTGATCCCTTACATCTAAAGGAATGGTGTAAAAACAGTCTTTCAGGTCTACGACCAGGATCTCCCAACCCTCGGGGACCATGTTCGGATTTGGGATGCCACATTGAAGCGGACCCATTGGCTGAATGCACTTATTGATCTCTCTTAGATCGTGAAGGAGTCGCCACTTCCCTGACTTTTTCTTAATGACGAATATGGGCGAATTCCAGGGACTGGTGGACTGTTCTATGTGTCCTGTGTCTAACTCCTCTTTAACCAGCTGTTTCAGGGCGATTAATTTTTCCCCTACTACCCGCCATTGCTCTACCCAGACTGGCGTGTTGGTAAGCCATTTGAGTGGTAGAGCCATTACCCGAAGGTAAGAGTGGCACGGTACTGCTGCAAGATGTCTCACCCCCAGAGATTGATGTGCAGATCCAAGATATGCGGCCGAATGACCGCTGTGCTGTCAGCTTCGAGGATCGTGACTTCTACCCAATCTTGGCTTCTAAACGCTTCCTGGACACCGCCTACCCCACACACATCGGAGACCGGCTCGAGAGCCCACTCGCATGGCCACTGACTCTGGCTGACCACACTGACATCAGCTCTGGTATCTAATAGCCCATCAAAAGTTTTTTATTCAAAAATACCTTTATGACTGGCCACCGCTTCCACTCTATGTTGGTTTCCACTGTCGCTAAGACCTGGTATCCTTGTACCGCCCCTTCTGCACTCGAGCGGTCTGCCAACCCAGACTCTGAGCTGTCCCTGAGCCTTTCCTGGCTGCCTGCCTGCGGGCAACAAGGAACCATGATCAGTTGTGCTAACATGTCTCCTCTGTGAATGGTTTGTGGTAGGTGTGTCCAAAGTTGAATCTGGAGTACACCCAAAAAATTGGAGTCTATGACTCCCGGAATCACAAAGATTCCTTGCGTTCCTGCGATGCTACAGGGCAAAACTAAACCAATATAGCCCTTAGGCAGGGGTCCCATGTATTGGGAATCGACCAGATAGACTGTGCCTGGCAAGTCACATGTGACTTCTGACTGGCAAGTCAAATCTAGTCCCGCACTGTCCTTAGGTCTGGCCTGCGCCTCCGGAATGCAAGGTGGAATGTTCCGTGAATCTAATCCAGCTCTGGCTCTCCCAGAGTGACTGTGGTCTCTGTTTGGACCAGGGCAAGAGACATGCCTGTGCTCCGGTTTCCCAAATTTGGACAGCTCCTGGCCCAGTGGAAGCCATTGCGACATCGCGGACATGGGGTGGTCGGAGCCTTGGGACGACCCGTGTTTTGGCCATTACCCTTTTTGGATCGGCATTCTCTAGCGAAATGACCGATCTTGCCACAATTGTGACATGCTCCCATGGTCTTGCCTTTGGATTTCCTACCGCCTTGCACCACCGCTGCCAACAGACCCATTTTGTAGGATCTGTACCAACGTCGGCACAAGCCCTGATCATGTCGGTAAGCATCAGATCGGGACGATTGCCCAGTGACTGCAAGATTTTATGGCAGTCAAGGTTGGCATTGTCTTTTGCCAGCTTCATCATAAGCTCCTGTTGGGCTTGTTCATTGTCTATCTGCCTACTGACCGCTTCCTCCAATCTGTTTATAAAGTCCATGTAGGACTTCTGGGTGCCCTGTTTGACTGCTGTGTAATTTTTGGCTGCTTTGCCAGCTGCCGGGACCTTGAGATATGCCCTAAAGGCTGTCTCAGCTGCCAAGTGAAGCGTGGCGAGTGGAAAGGTGATCTGAGCGTCGATTGATTTGAACTGACCCGACCCATACAGTTGGTCAGGAAGTACTGCTCCTCCCATCCTGGCAGCCCTTGCCTGTGCTTCAAGTCGATACTCGCTGTCCCATAGCAAATACTGGCTGGGGTTGAGCATCATTCTCATGACGGCCTTCCAGTCGTATGGAATGAGCATCATTGTGTCACACACCTGCTGAAGTCCCGTTTCTGTGATTGCCTTCCGTATTGCCATGAGCAATTTGTATGGAATCGGCGAATGGATCATTTGCTGTTGACCCGTGAGGACGACCACCTCTATGTGGACTGGTCATAACTGCCTGAGTTCAGCTAGTTCTTCTGCTGACAATTCCCTGTTGGTAGTTTCTTCTTCCACCATGTGCTGGATGGAACTTTTAGCTATTTGGGAACTCTTGACTGTTTGGGAACTGCCAGCGTTTCCCATACCTTGCATTCCTTCAGTGACGTCTGCAGCTGTCATTGAAGGAAAGCTCCCTAAGCCTCCCTGTTTAAGCTGAAGTGACGGATAGAGACCAATCGGGGCTGATGGTTCTGACTGCGCTGTGGGGTTGTTGGTCTCTATCTGGACTGGGTCTACCTCTGCGATGAGCTTCCTACACTTGCTCCATGTGCTAATCACCTTAGCTGGGGCTCTTGGCTCTTACTTAATGCAGGTCCCTATCCTGTCCCAAAGTTGGAGACTAAGCATGCCCGTTTCTGGATAAAACAGACAGTGCTCACCCAAGTACACCAAAAGATCCGCTAACTGGGCGCTGTGAATGTGAGTACGATTTACCCTGGCCAGGGCCTTGCGTTCCATTAAGTGAACTCTCTGGTTAGCGGTCTGACGTTGCCGCTGCAGACAAGTCCCCATATTACCTGCTGGTCCTTTGAAGTTGCCTCCGCTGGACGAGTCGACGCGTCTGGGTATAGGTAACTGGATTCGGTGTGATGGACCTCTGGGAAGGACTCAGAATGTGGGCTGCTGCCACAGGCCCTCGGTGGCCTCTGCGATGGCGTCGGGGTTCACAGCCGACCCTGAGCATTCGGAACACATTTCCAATGCACAAGATGCCTCAGAGCTTTGGAGCATGCCCTGCCTCTGGAATGCCTCATAGCATAGCTGTCATTCAGATCGGATGGCTTTCTGACCTGAACCGCTGCGCTGCCTCCAGGAGAACTTGGACGCGTTTCTGGCATAGAACCAGACCAAGGGTGTCGCTACTCATGAGTAGGATCACGTCGGGGTCACCATATGTTGGATTGGGGCCTGATGTGGGCCAGAGGGTCCCAGAGGAGACTGGTCAAGCAAGACATGTGAGGCAAGATGGAGCGAAGACCAGCGTTTATTGATCAGAAGGCAATTGACTTTATACCCTGCCTAGCTTGGTGGCTTGCATACTTTGCGCGCAGCCATTACAGGAAATCCCTGATCTACACATTGAGATTACACAAGTTACTCATTAGGGATGACTTCACCGGGGGAAGTTTCTTATCTATCTAATTTACTACTGGGGACATGCATTGTCTACTGTTTATCGGGAGCAAACATGAGCCGAGGTTGACTCTAGGGCTTAGAGCTTCTGCGGATACGAGATTACTCATTGCATGCCTTTCAAGCTGACCACCTGGCAATCTTTTGCCTTCTATTGTCCGAGCTGCCTGTTAGGTCAGCGATCGGTGAATTAAACTATAGCTATTATTCCGCTCCCCAATTTCTGTCCCCTCGGAACCAGAGGCTCGAAGGAGTGTTCTCCCATAACCGTGGTTCTGTCAGGGACAGTATGCCAATTATGTGTGCGGAATCCACACTTTGAGAAATACAAAGTTATTTCTTCTTTCTTTACTTCCTCTTTTACCACTTCAAGTGTTGAGGGAGAGGCAAGGTTCTTGTTCTGGCACTTCTAGCGACCTCCACCAATGTTATTTGGTTTTCTTGTAATATGTCTTTTATATCATCTGTCCACCTTCCTCTGGGTCTGCCTCATGCTCTTTGACCTTCTCTTTTTACTTACAAATTTCACACATGCAAAATGCACCTGAGAAGTACTGACCAAACCTGAACTTGATTCCACTTTTTAAATCATCTAGTCTGGGCTGCTAGTCTGTTTACAGCATGACTCCTGCTATCTATGGCCTTAAAGAGTGTCTCGCCCATAGGAAAAATTCACCACATTGTTTTCCCATCTGGCTTGCTGATCTCTGGACCATATCTCTTATTAGTCATCAGTCAAAACAGACTATTTGAAAGATTCGGAAGATTCGGAACATAATTAGAACACTGATCTGCAGCTCTTGAGTGATTTCAGAACAAAAAGCCACACCGCCTTTCGGATGACTCAAATTCTCACCAGGATTGCTTGACACTCACTTTCCTTTGTAATTAATGCTGCCCTCTTTTTTGCTTATTTCCTGCCCTACTTTTCATCTTAATGTATTCCTCTATTGGGCATTTTGCACAGTATCAGGCACATGTAACTGATAAAGCAAGGATGAAAGGTAAATAATCAGAATGACTCAGAAAAGATCATGGGTGCTGCACTAATTTTATTTTTTACCATCTCCACCTCCTAGAAATGGGCAGGTTCATTCAAAGAGCACCTCCACCAGATGGAAAAAAGAAGAGTGGCATGAAGATTAATCCTAGAAGGCATGGAAATAGAGCAGGCCCCCATATTCGTGGAATTGGTATTTTTGGTTTCAGTTAACTACACCTTGAAAAAAGTACATGAAAAAATAATTCTTTAAAAAAGCATACTCAAGGCATAATTACAAGAACTGGTCACTAGATAGCCACTATATAGTAATGGAGGGACTGCAGTGGCTCAAGTGGCTAAGCCGCTGACTGGAAGGCGGCAGGTCAGCAGTTCAATACCCGAATACTGCAGGATGGAATGAGTTCCCGTCTTTGTCCCAGCTCCTGCCAACTTAGCAGTTCGAAAGCAAGATATTGCAAGTAGATAAATAGGGACCACTTGTTATGTATGTACAATGTTGCTTTAAGAAATGTATGAATGTAACCTGACCACAATTACAATGTAGCTCTGCTGTTAAGGAACGCGAGTAAGCTGCCTATAGAGGGCAGCTGCGAGCGTTCAGCTCACATGGTTCACATTCCCCAAATCACCGGCAGCCGCGGGAATCCTTCCCGCGCAAGGATCACCTGGAGAAGAGGGGCGTGACGCAGAATGACATCACGCCGGTAGCAGCCAATAAGCTACCGTGCAACAAGATTCAAATGTATGTTCCCCCAGTATATAATGAGCTGTACCTCCGCCATTACCACATGTTCATCCTGATCATCAACCAATAAACCTGTGTTAGTCCTCACTGCGACTCCTTCTTTGTCTTCCGTGCAAGACACTAAATTGGCGACGAAGGTGGGATAATGGCGAATCCCAAGGTCAAGCCTTACCAGTTCGATGTCAGCGAGCCCGAACAATGGGAGCTCTACGAGTGCCAGTTCCGGCACCCGATGGAAGCCGCGGTCGCCGCCGCCGCCGCGAAAATGCACTCCTACTTCCTGGCCCAGGTGGGGCCGGCCACGCTGCGCATCCTGATGAACCTGGTGGCCCCCCGGAAGGTGGATGTGGTGCCCATCGACCGCATTCTGGAGCATTTCCAGCCTCCCGTGTCGATCTTCCCAGCCCGGGTCGCGTTCCACAGGCGAGACCAGCGACCGGGCAAATCCGTGTCCGCCTACGCGGCGGCCCTCAGGCTTGCAGTGGTGCACTGCCAGTGGGACGACCTGGACCAGGCCCTCCGAGACCGCATGCTGTGTGGTCTGAGGGACAAGGAGCTTCAGCGGAAGCTCATGACCCGCGACTACCGCCTCACATTCAACGAGGTACTGCGGGAGGCCCAAGCGGCCGAGGCGGCCAGGAGCGGGGTCAGGGTGTTCAAGTCCCGAGGGGCCACGTCCGAAGGGGCCAAGTCACCAGTACAGGTGGCCCGGCGGACACCAGCGAAAGTGGCCTGGCGGGCCCCCAAGCCGCCCGCCGGCACACCAACGGCATCCAAGGAGTCGTCCACGATGGCAGACCCCTGCTCCAGCGAGGACGACGACGTCCAGCGGGTCAAGAAACGAGGAGAGAAGCGGCAGACCCGCGAACGGCAAGACCGCCGCTGCGACGGTTGTGGGGCGTCCCACGACCGCACAAGGTGTCCGTTCCGAAAGGCCGAGTGTCACAACTGCGGCCGAAAGGGACACATCGCTCGAGTATGCAGGCGCGGGCGAGTCAAGGACAAGGGCAATTTGAGCCATTCCCAGAGGCACCAACGGAAGGCGGCCTGCACCAGGAAGGTCTCAGCCGTCGACAGCGAGGCAGGCGTGAACCGCGTGGGCCTGGAGCACCAGCGTTTTTTCGTAGAGGTACAGTTACAGGGGCTCCCAGTGAGGATGGAGATAGACTCGGGGTCGTCCTATTCCATCCTGTCCCAAAAAGAGTTCATGCGCATTCCCCCAGATACGCGGCCCAAGCTGCGGGCCATGAAGTCACACCTACGGGACGTACAGGGAAATGGGATCCCAGTGTTGGGGGTGGGGAACTTCAAGGTGAAGTTCAAGAATTACTCCGAGAAACTGCCCCTAGTGGTCCTCAAGGGGGGGAGGTGCTGTCTTTTGGGAACGCAGTGGTTCGCTCCCCTGGGAATCGAACTGTCCGGCATTAACGCCATAGAGACTGATGCAATGCGGGACGTGTGCAACGCACACCCGGATGTTTTCAAGAAGGGGCTCGGGACTTACAAGGGGCCCCCAGTTTCCTTTGACTTGGATCCAGAAATCCGGCCCATCCGCCTCAAGCCAAGGAGAGTGCCCTTCGCCCTCAAGGACAAGATCGAGGCGGAACTGGACAAATTGGTGGTTCAGGGGATTTTGGTTCCAGTTGATTCGGCGGAGTGGGAAACGCCGATTGTTACGGCCCTTAAATCAAACGGGGAGGTCAGGATTTGTGCGGACTATAAATGTACGATCAATAAGGCCATTCGGCCAAATGCATATCCAGTACCCGTGGTCAGCCATTTACTGGCCACGCTACATGGGGGGAGGTGTTTTGCCAAGCTAGATCTGGCGCAGGCATATCAGCAGCTCTCTGTAACCCCGGCTGCTGCTGCTGCGCAAACGATTGTAACGCACAAGGGGGCATTTAAGGTAACGCGCCTTCAGTTCGGCGTGAATTCGGCCCCCGGAATTTTCCAGTCCCTCGTGGAACGCCTTTTAAAGGGGCTTCCAGGCGTCCTCCCATATAGCGCAAAGGCTAGACAGGGTCCTTTCAATATTCGAGAAGGCGGGCCTCCGACTGAGACAGGACAAATGTGTTTTCTTTGCAAGGGAGGTTGAGTTCCTCGGGTTCAAGGTAACCCCGGAAGGCATCAAGCCCTCCGAGTCCAAGTTTGCAGCTGTGCAAAACGCCCCTCGCCCCACCGCGAAACCGGAGCTGCAGTCATTTCTGGGGCTCTTAAATTTTTACCATTCCTTCCTGCCGAGGAAGGCATCCGTTGCAGAGCCACTGCACGTGCTATTGAAGAAAGAGGCGGTTTGGCGGTGGGGAGATAGGCAAGAGAAAGCTTTCAGGGAGCTAAAGGCACTTCTATCCTCGAGTGCTGTCCTGACCCACTTTGACCCTAGGAGACCAGTAGTTCTAGTCTGTGATGCGTCCCCAGTGGGGGTGGGGGCGGTTCTATGCCATGTGTTGGAGAGCGGGCGGGAAGCCCCGATAGCGTACTACTCAAGGTCCCTCTCGAAGGCCGAGCGCAATTACGCGCAAACTGATAGGGAGGCCCTGGCCATCATCGCGGGAACAAAAAAGTTCCACGACTTTTTATACGGCCGCGAGTTTATGGTAGTGACGGATCACAAGCTACTTCTGGGGATCTTCACTACCGGCAAATCCACACCGCAAATTCTATCCCCCAGGATGCTGCGTTGGGCCATCTACCTCAGCGCCTACCAGTACGAGCTGGTCTATCGCCCAGGGAAGGAGATCTCCCATGCGGACGCGCTGTCCCGATCTCCCCTCCCAAGTGTAGGGGACCCCACATGTGAGGTAGAGCAGGACCACCAAGTCCTGCTGATCGAGTCTCTCGACTCACCCCCCATTCTCCCGGCCGACCTCGCCAAAGCCACGGCGGCCTACAAGATGCTGGCCCAAGTTAGTTCCTGGGTGAGGAAAGGGTGGCCCACTACTCCCCCCGGGGAACAGTTCAAGCCATTTGTCAGGCGGAGAGTAGAGCTTTCTCTGGAAAGGGGCTGCTTACTCTGGGGCCAGCGGGTAGTTATCCCAGAGAAGCTGAGGGCCAAGGTACTGAAGCTACTGCATACCAGTCACCCCGGGATCGTGCGCTCCAAGGCTCTGGCCAGGAGTTTCTTTTGGTGGCCCCAGATAGACGCGGATATAGAACGTTTAGTGGGTACGTGTGAGAGCTGCCAGAGCTCTTGGCCCGAGGAGTCCCGGTTACCCCATAGGGAATGGGACACGGCCCGTGGGCCATGGTCCCGGATTCATGTTGACTTCGCTGGCCCTTTCCGCGGGGCCATGTTCCTGCTGGTAGTCGACTCCTACTCCAAGTGGTTGGAGGTAATCCCCGTGAACAGCACCTCCTCTGCGGCAACCATTAAACAGTTGCGCAAGCTTTTTGCCTGTTTCGGCCTGCCAGACGTCCTTGTTAGCGATAACGCTAGTACCTTCACGTCTGCAGAGTTCAAGACGTTTATTGAGCGGAACGCCATCAGGCACATTACCGCTGCCCCGTTTCACCCCGCCACAAACGGTCAGGTAGAGCGCCAAGTGCGCACTACGAAAGATGCACTGCGGCGCATGGGTCCCGGTGAGTTGAACCTTCATCTGTGTCAGTTCCTCATCTGCTACAGGACAACCCCCCTAGCCTCAGGATTTTCCCCAGCCGAACTCCTCATGAGGAGGCGTCCGGTAACACCTTTTGACCGGATGGATCCGTCCAGGGTGGAGGATGAAGGAAGAAATATAAACATAGGGGGAGGGAGCTCCAAAAGTTTTTCGGTGGGGGACCCGGTTCACTGCAGGAACTACATGGCCTCGGGGCCAGCGTGGGTACCAGGGACAATCATTGAGCAGACGGGGCCAGTATCCTACAGGGTCGAGACTAGCTCGGGTCTACTCTGGAGAAGGCACGCCGACCAACTCAAAAGGCGAGTCACCAGTGAAGGGGAATCAGCGTTAGGGTCCTCCCCCACCCGCATTACCCAAGGGGGAGACACGGCGGAACCCGCGGATACAAATGCATATCCTGGGTTCTCAACCACAGAGGAGGATACTTTGAAAGAGAGGGATCAGCTTGATTATGATTATGAGTTGCAGTACCAGGGGGGTGTAGCGGAGTGGTCCCCCACCCATTCTAGCGAAAAGAGGGGTTTCAGTTCAGCCCCTGGTACCTCCAGTCCCCCCAGTCCCTTTGTTTTAGAATATACCATAGCTCCAGCTCCCCGGAGACCAACACCCCCAAGACAGGCAACTGGGGGGAGCCCGCTCACCACAGTCTCTAGAACTCCCGGGCAGGTAATGGGGGGGTGGCGGGACCACGAGGGCCTCCTCGTGAGTCCCGAGGTTCGTACTGGGGGGAACCCCAAGCTCCCCAAGCGGTAGGCAGGGGTTCACGTCCCAACTGTTCATTCCATTCCCGTCCCCCAATGCAAGGTTGTCGCAGAGCCCCCACCGAACCACTAATGAGTCCCCACTTTTCGTTGCAGGACAGGACTCTGCGGAACCAGGAGCCTCCGGCTCCCCTGTGTTAAGTCAAGCGGCCGCGCGCCCCAGACGCACGTGCGGCAAGCCACAATGGTTGAGGGACTTCGTCCCATCCTAGGGGGGAGGGGTGTTATGTATGTACAATGTTGCTTTAAGAAATGTATGAATGTAACCTGACCACAATTACAATGTAGCTCTGCTGTTAAGGAACGCGAGTAAGCCTATAGAGGGCAGCTGCGAGCGTTCAGCTCACATGGTTCACATTCCCCAAATCACCGGCAGCCGCGGGAATCCTTCCCGCGCAAGGATCACCTGGAGAAGAGGGGCGTGACGCAGAATGACGTCACGCCGGTAGCAGCCAATAAGCTACCGTGCAACAAGATTCAAATGTATGTTCCCCCAGTATATAATGAGCTGTACCTCCTCCATTACCACATGTTCATCCTGATCATCAACCAATAAACCTGTGTTAGTCCTCACTGCGACTCCTTCTTTGTCTTCCGTGCAAGACACTAAACCACTTCAGTGGGAAGGTAAACAGCGTTCTGTGCGCTCCGGTGTCTAGTCATGCCTGCCACATGAACAAGGAAACGTCTGCAAAAGCAGACAGCGCTGGCTCTTCGGCTTTGGAACAGAGATGAGCACTGAACCCTAGAGTCAGATACGACTGGCTTTCGAGCAAGGGTGACCTTTACCTTTACTATATAGTAATAGTAAAGGTGTCTCTTGCTCGAAAGCCAATTGTATCCAACTGTAGGGTGCAGTGCTCATCTCCATTCCCAGCCAAAGAGCCAGTGCTGTTTGCATCTACAGATGCTTCTGTGGTCATGTGGAAGACATGACTAGACGCCAGAGTGCACTGAGCACTGTTACCTTTCCTGCCTAAGTGGTACCTATTTATCTACTTGCAATATCTTGCTTTTAAACTGCTAAATTGGCAGGAGCTGGGACGGACGATGGGAGCTCACTATGTCATTCAGCACTTGGGTCTTGAACTGCTTAACTGCTGACCTTTTGGTTGTCAAGCACATCATCTTAACCTCTAAGCCACCACTGCTCCCCAGTCACTATATACAATGTATCATATAAAGTTTAATATCTTCTACAGTTTCAGGCACCAGAGGTTGTCTTTGGAACATATTACAGTAAAACCTCATATAAAGAGCGCCTCACTTTGAGACTAACTCGCTTAAAAAGCAGAATTTTCTCTGAATGGTCACCTTGCTTAACAACTAAAACCAACCAAAAACTTGTTTAACAACTTAGTTGGGGTTCGCAATCTCCCCGCCAGAAGTCACAATCAGTCACTTACAATAGTGTTTTGCTTAAAGAACAAACTCGCTTAAAGAGCAATCCCGTGGAACGGGATATGCTAAATGATTGTTCCCTGGGACAGATGGTTGAAGACCCAACTAGAGGTACAAGAATCCTTGACTTGATCCTGAGTAATACTCAGGATCTGGTGCAAGATGTTAATGTGACTGATCCAATGGGGGAAACTGAGAGAGTCCAAACACTCCAAGAGGCATGGAGGCTGTTTACAAAAACAATAACAGAGGCTCAATTGGAATGCATACCCAAAAGGAAAAAGGGCACTGCCAGGTCCAAGAGGACTCCGATGTGGCTTACAGGAGCTGTTTGGGAAGTGATCAAGAGCAAGAAAATCACATTTAGAAGATGGAAGGCTTGTCCGAATGAGGACAGCAGGCAGAAACATAAATTCTGGCAGAACAAATGCAAGGCAACAATCAGGAAAGCAAAGCAAGACTTTGAGGAGCGTATAGCTAAAAATACTCAGAGAAATAACAAAGACTTCTTTAAGTACATTAGAAGTAAGAACCCAACTAGGAAGGCCATTGGACCATTACATGACAATGGAAGGCAAGGGGTTATTAAAGAGGAAACAGAGATTGCAGAGAAACTCAATGAATTCTTTGCTTCAGTATTCACTGAAGAAGACAGAGACCACATGCCCAAAACAGAGCCTATCTTCGTAGGGAGGGAAAGCGAAGAATTAAGCAAGATAGAAATAACCAGGGAGGAGGTCCTTGCATGTCTTGTTAAGCTAAACACTAACAAATCACCAGGACCAGATGGCATCCATCCACGAGTTCTCAGGGAACTTAAAGATGAAATTGCTGATCTCCTAGCGAAAATATATAATATTTCCCTCAAATCAGGCTTTGTGCCTGATGACTGGAACGTAGTGAATGTAACACCAATTTTCAAAAAAGGATCCAGGGGTGATCCAGGAAATTACCGACCTGTCAGTTTGACATGTGTCCCAGGTAAAGTGATGGAAACCATCCTAAAAGATAGAATTAATAGGCACATAGAAGAGAAGGCGCTGCTAAAGGAAAGCCAACATGGCTTTTGCAAGGGCAAATCATGCCTCACTAATCTGTTGGAATTTTTTGAGAGTGTCAACAAGCATGTGGATAAGGGGGATCCAGTTGTCATTGTTTATCTGGACTTTCAGAAGGCTTTTGACAAGGTCCCACACCAAAGGCTCTTGAATAAACTTACCAGTCATGGAATAAAGGGACAGGTCTTGTCCTGGATCAGCAACTGGCTAAGGGACAGGAAACAGAGGGTAGCACTAAATGGACACTTCTCCAAGTGGAGGGAAGTAAAGAGTGGGGTCCCCCAAGGTTCAGTACTGGGACCCCTGCTTTTCAACCTCTTCATAAATGATCTAGAGGTAGGAGTAAAAAGCAAGGTAGCCAAATTTGCTGACGACACTAAATTATACAGGGTAGTGAAAACTGTGAGAGATTGTGAGGAGCTCCAGAGGGATCTCTTGACACTGGGGGAGTGGGCAAAACAGTGGCAAATGAGCTTCAACATTAGTAAGTGCAGAGTGATGCATATTGGGGCAAAAAAACCCAATTACATTTATAAATTGATGGGGTCTGAACTCTCTGCGACAAACCAGGAAAGGGACCTTGGTGTCCTGGTGGACAACTCAATGAAGGTGTCAACCCAGTGTGCCTCAGCAGTGAAAAAAGCAAACTCAATGCTAGGGATCATTAGGAAGGGTATAGAAAATAAGTCAGCAAGTGTCATTTTGCCTCTTTATAAATCTATGGTGAGGCCCCATCTGGAATACTGTGTACAGTTCTGGTCGCCATACCTTTTCACTCTTGAACGACGGCGTCTAAGAGGTGACCTGATTGAAGTTTATAAAATCATGCACGGTGTGGACAAAGTAGATAAGGAAAAACTGTTTTCCTTATCGCACAACACTAGAACTAGGGGACACTCGATGAAACTTTTGGGTACTAGTTCTCAAACAAATAAGAGAAAGTACTTTTTCACCCAGAGGATTACTGGTCTCTGGAACTCCCTGCCAGAAGAAGTGGTGACAGCTGTCAGTCTTGACAGCTTTAAGAAAGGATTAGACAAGTTCATTGAGGACAAGGGTATCAATGGCTATAATTATGGATACTTAAGGACAACCTCGGGGTTGGAGAGATAGGCAGGATATCTCTCAATGCCATTTCCAGGGAATCCTAAACAGGTGAAGGCATCTCCTTCGGATTACCCTGAAGAAAATGGTGAGCCACTGTGTGAGACAGAATGCTGGACGGATGGCCTGTGGCCTGTTCCAGCAAGGCTGTTCTTATGTTCTTATGTCTTATCCTCTTTAAGCGAGGTACCACTATATCTGTATTTTACTGTACTAAAAATAATGACAATAAATAATAATAATAGCCAAAAAGTGATAAAATTCTAGTTAATGTCAATAGCCAGTTAATAAGTCTCCCATAACCATGGTAAATTCATTTTTTTGTATACTTCAGCACAGCTTTGAGTTGATCATTAAACTCTTTGATCTCTTCATCCAATTTGTCTGCATTTGGTGTATAGACTTGTATGACATTCATGTTGAAAGGTTTGCCTTTAAGTTGTATCATAATGATCCTATCTAAAAATGGTATCACACTTTGCACTGTGTTCTTTACCACTTTGCTCAGGATCACCCCAACTCCATTCCAGTGATATTTTTCATTGTTTCCTGAGTAATGGACCATGTACTCCAAAACACTGCATTGGCCCACTACTGGTTACCTCATCTCACTAATTCCCTTTATATCAACATTCAGTCTCTTCATTTCCTCAGCAGATGCTAAGAAAACTAAGCAAGAAAATGACCCTTGAAACCCTCTGAACAGATACGAGCCTCAGGTACACCTGCTCAGATCCAGGAAGAGCTTTATGGCAAGAACAAACATGCTTGAGGGTACACAAGAGCACATCCAAATTAGAAAATGGAGGAAGGAGCTCACTGGGCAAGGAACATCATTAAAGGATGATATAACTGAATATCTTAATCTCCCCTACGTCACTTGGAGGACTCTGAATAAACTAAGGGTTGGAGTTCCTAAATGCAAGACAAACATGCTCAAGTGGGGACTGCTGGTGGACAACAATACACGGTGTGAATGTGGAGAGACACAGAATCAGGCTCATCTACTGGACTGCCAATTGCTGTCAGAGACATGCACCAATGAGGACTTGGGTTTGGGCAATGACAAAGCCAAGAAAGTGGCTTTATTTTGGCAGTGCAGGGTTTGATCAGGACACAAAAGAAGAATTTCCTTTACTACATTATAAATCTTTCCTTTTTCATAAATTATCCAGACATTCCAGGTACAGACTTTTATGACTGACCTGGAGATTCTTAGCACCCTCTGCCCACTGAAGGGCTGCCGGGGACTGAGGACTGTGTTTATTTGATTTTCAGCCATGAAAATTGTCCTGGGAGCAAAATAATGCAGTGGTCTTCCCCAGTCTTCCACATTGTAGCGTGACACCCGTACCACTGATACAATTCTGTGAATCACTTTCTAGTCTGGAGCCCTTTTGGCACACAAAATCCTCATCAGCCCCAGGCCAGTATTGATGAAACTGCTGCCCTCCATCAAGATGGATTCAAGTGGGATTTAATCTATTTGGGGACCATTATCCTTCCCTGTGAACTTTGCTGCTGAAGGCCGCTAGTCCTGAAGGTGGTCAGGTTAGTTAACCTCTGCCTGATGTTCAGTATTGAGTCACTGGCAGTATGGTCTACTCAAGACCTGGCTGGCAGGCCAAGTTTGGGGTGCGGGTGGGGATGGGGGTACCGTTGGGTGGTTGGTATAGAGAAGTGTGCCTTCCCCCAAGGTCCCTTCGGTACTTGCGCACCTTTTAGGGGTGGGTTTTTTAACTTTTAACTTTGTTTTATCATGTGTCTTTTTATGTATTTACTGTCCGCTATGTAAACCGCCCTGAGTTGGGTTGTACCTGAGTGGGCGGTATATAAGCGTGAAAAATAAACAAATAAATAAATAAAATATGGAGACTACTCAATGTATGTTCAGATCAAAAGAAGCAAAGTAATTTTCACCTAATGTGACTGTTGTCTTGGTTTTAACCAAATCTTCTACAATTCATTTAAAGTTGATTAATACAGTATTTTCATTTCAAACCTTTGAATCTATGGCAACTTTATTTACTGTAGTAGGTTGGCTGGCTGACAAAGTATGCCAAAATATTAGCGGTTTCATATTATTGTTGGCCAAGAAGATAACAAGTAGAAATCATCGCATACAAATACAGGAAACCAGATATCGGTATATGCATAATCACACACCACCACCACCTGCATATGGCCTTCTTTTAAAGCTGCAAGTTCCTCTTTAAATACAAGTTACCCTCTGTATCTGTGATGGATACACTCCAAGACCTACCATAGATACTCGAAACTGTAGGTCAGGGGTTCCCAACCTATGGCCTGTGGGCATGACCCGGCCTACGATGACATCCTATTCAGCTTGTTGCTGCCTCTGCCACACCTGGAAGTGGAAATTGGCATATTTAGGTCAACCATAAAATGTGCCCACGCAGGTACAATGTGCTAGTGGCTGTTGTAAATGCAGAAGTGGGCACATTTATGACAGCCGTAAGTGTGCCCACTTCTGCTTCTGGGGGGCATGATCTGGCCTGCTCAGCTGCTCAGGGGCGTGGTCAGGCCTGTGACTTAAAAAGGTTGGCCACCCCTACTGTAGGTAATAGTGAACTCTGTATTTAACACATATATCTGAGTCATAGAAGCAGGGAAGGGGTTTAAAATGTCCTCCTTGAGGTACAGGAGAGCTACCAAAATGTCTGCCTCTGTTCCTTGAAAACATGCTGCCAGAGTGTGGCTTCTAGTGGCCAGCTTATATTTAGACCTGCAGATAACTGAAACTGTGGATACTGAATCTACTGATATGGGGAAGTGATCTGTAGCTTGTGGTTCTTCATTAAAAAAACCATTCCTTCAAATAAACAAATACAAACAGCAAGGCAGGACAGCAGAGCTCCTTGCTAGGAACTGCAGAACTGGGGGCTCTATTATCCTTTTATTTCCTCACTTCTTTTTATCAAACACCAAGAGAAAGCCCAGAGCACCTTCCCAAGGCTTATAAAAGCAAGGGACAGACTCCTCTCTGGTTTTGTCTTATAAGAACAATGTAATGCTTTTCTCTACATTTTCTATCTTTTCTCTCGTCTTCCATATTTCCCCTGAAATTCCTTCCTCTGCATCTGAAATTAGTGACCACAGCATAAACATTTATATTTTTATTAACTTTGCAGAGGAAAGGCAAAGAGGGTCTGTTTGTGATGTAAAGAGCACATTTCTGTTACTACCAACTGAGCATCTTCCTTAGTTTTTCTTTTCCCCTTTCCACTTCTTATCATGACAATTTAATGCCAAATTTAACACAAGTGTGAATGTGCAAGTATTCATCATGTCAGTTTCCGTCTCCTATGCATCCTGTAGTAGACAGTTTAAGAATTATTTTGTTTAAAGTGTAGCATTTCAGTTTCCTTTGCATGCCTGTGAGATGTAGGTTTTTGATAACATGCATGTACCTGCAGAAGCACATTGTGTAATTCAGCATTCAAGATTTATTTTAATATGGTTACATGATTACTATCAGCATATGCAAAACTATATCTTCTTTTTTTCATCGGCATCTCCTGGGTTATATTTACTTATCAATAGAGTTAGGTAGAGTTATGTATATAATTAGTTGTTATAAAAAAGAGTTGTTATGTAGGAGATCTGTATTGCACCATGGTGTCCTGTTTCTTAAAATTTCCCAATGCGGGCAAGTGCAGACTAAATTTTCTCTCTTTCTCAATGCACTTGAACCCAAATCCTCGACATTTTGATTTGTTTATATAAATATATACAGTACATATCTTTTCAGGGCACAATTGCTGCCACAAGAAAGGTACAAAATTTTAAAAATTAACATAACAGGAGATTTGGAGGGAAACATACATACATACACAGAGTGAAAGAAAGAAGATGGCAATGAATTTTAAGCATTTGTCTTTGGACGCCTTTTTAAAAGTCAGCAGCAATAGGGCCTTGGAGAGAGTCCTATAGTAACAGAGGGCCTATACTGGGAAATGCCAGTTTTCTACTATTTCATTCCTTTTCATATGTGCTCTCTCCAAACACATATGTTCCACTTTTGCAGGTGATTAGTTTAGTGTATGGGACCAAAGACGACCGGGCAACCGAAAGGTTGGTTTAACACAGGTTTATTGCATGAGGTTCCAGTTAAGCATGAGGTAATGGCGGTGATACATCTCAATATATACAGTAGCTCTCTACATTTGAATCTTGTAGCACGGTAGCTGATTGGTTGCTACCGGCGTGGCCTCGCCCAGGCACGCCTCCATTCCTGCTGCTGAATGCAGGTCTTTCTTCAGCTGCTGAATGCAGGTCTTTCTTCAGCTGCTGAATGCGGGGAAGGTTTTCCCGCGGCTGTCCGTGATTGAGCAATGTGAACCATGTGAGAGTGAACGCTCGCAGCTGCCCTCTATAGGCTGTCTGCTCGCGTTCCTTTACAGCTGATATCGTTTGTATCTGGAGTGGTTACAATCTTGCCTTACAGTATAATGAACATGCATACATACATAACATCCCTCCCCCCTAGGATGGGACGAAGTCCCGCAACCATTGTGGCTTGCCGCACGTTCGCTTGGGGCGTGCTTGCGCCTGCCCTAATTCTGGAGAGCCTGTGATCCCTGACTCCGCGGGAGCTTGTCCTGCAACGGGAAACGGGGATTCGTTAGTGGCTCTGTGGGGCGTCCGTGCCTGCCTTGCGCTTGGGGAAGGGAATGGGATGAACAGTTGGGAGGTAAATCCCTGCCTATTGCCCTCGGACCCCGGGGACCCTCCTAATGTGAACCGCGGCACCGATGAGGTCGCCCTTGGGGAATGGCTACCTTCTGATCCCTGCTCGGGGGACCTTAAGACTGTGGTGGTGGGCGGACTCGCTGATGCCTCCGGTCTTGGAGGTGTCGGTCTCCGGAACATGGGCGCTATATTGCATTCTAACTCACAGGGGCTACTGGGACTGGAGGTACCAGGGGCTGAACTGAAACCCCTCTTTTCGCTAGGACGGGTGGGGGACCACTCCGCTAACTCCCCCTGGTACTGTAAATCAACGTCTAAACCTCTATGGGCCTCTGAGTCTCGGGGGGACTTCCGCGGCTTCCGCGGGGTATGAGTGTGGTTGGGGCTCCTCCTTTCTGACGGGGACTCCCGCAACCCGGGGCTCCTCCTCTCTGGCGGGGACTCCCGCAAAAGATTTCCGTGGATCGATTCCCTTTCCTCCCCCCTTGGTGGGGACCCATGCTCCCCTTTTCCTCCCCCTTGGGCTAAACGGGTGGGGGAGTACCCTAACGCTGAATCAATGCTGGCCTCATCCTCGTCTTGCTCTCCGGGGACCCTACGCCTGAGTTGGTCCACGTGTCGCCTCCACAGGAAACCTGTACTGGTCTCCACGCGGTATGAGACGGGGCCGGTTTGATCTACTATGATGCCCGGCACCCAGGCTGGCCCCGCGCTGGCGTAATTCCTGCAGTGTACTGGGGCGCCTATGCTGAAACTCTTTGTGGGTTCCACCCCTATGTTCCGCCCCTTGTCCTCTACTCTCGTGGGGTCTAGCTTGGATATCCCCGTGGCCAGCTTCCTGCGCATCAACAGCTCTGCGGGGGAGTACCCTGACGCTAAGGGGGTGACCCTGTATCTCAGCAGGAATTGGCACAATTTCAGGTCGAGGTCTCCGGGACCCATGCGCAGTAGCGCGTCTTTCGTGGTGCGCACGAGGCGCTCTACTTGGCCATTGGTGGCCGGGTGGAAGGGGGCGGAGGTGACGTGCCGAATGGCGTTGCGTTCCATGAATGCCCTGAACTCGGCGGACGTGAAACAGCTAGCGTTATCGCTGATGAGGGTGTCGGGTAAACCGAACGTGGAAAAGACCCTCCTTAACTGTTTAATGGTTGTGGTCGAGGAGGTGCTCGAGACTGGAATGACCTCCAACCACTTAGAGAACGCGTCCACCACGAGGAGGAAAAGCGTTCCCCTGAATGGGCCAGCAAAGTCTACGTGAACTCGGGACCAGGGTCCCCTCGCAGCGTCCCATTCCCTAGGTGGCGAGCGAGCCTCTTCTGGCCTAGAGCTTTGGCACGCCTCGCAAGTGCCGACCATGTGTTCGATGTCGGCGTCTAACTGGGGCCACCAAAAATAACTGCGGGCTAGTGCCTTAGAGCGTACGATCCCCGGGTGGCTGACGTGCAGCAGTTTAAGCACCCTCGGCCTGAGAGACGTGGGGATCACTACCCGCTGTCCCCACAAGAGGCAACCCCTCTCCAGGGACAACTCCAATCTCTTTTTGAAAAATGTGTCGAATTCCGCTGCTGGGGAAGACACGGGCCACCCTTTCTGCACCCAGGAGCAAACTGTGGCCAGCGCTTTGTCCTTGCCTGTCGCTTTGGCGATTTCGGCCGGTACTACTGGAGGGGAGTCTAGGACCTCTATCATTAAGACCTGGTGGTCCCTCTCTACTCCGCCCACGTGGCAGCAATCCCGGGGAATGGGGGACCTCGACAGAGCGTCGGCATGGCTTATTTCCCTCCCGGGCCGGTATACCAACGCGTGCTGATACGCGTTGAGAAAAATGGCCCATCTGAGCATTCTCGGGGACAGGATCTGGGGTGTGGGCTTGTCTGCGGTGAAGATGCCCAGCAACGGCTTGTGGTCAGTCACTATGGTGAAGGGGCGGCCGTACACGAAATCATGGAATTTCTTGGTCCCCGCAATTATTGCTAGCGCCTCCCTGTCTGTCTGAGCATAATTCCTCTCCGCTTGGGACAGGGATCTAGAGTAGAACGCTATCGGGGCCTCCCTACCGTTCTCCAGCACGTGGCAAAGCACCGCCCCTACCCCCACCGGGGATGCATCGCATATCAGAACCACCGGGCGTTTGGGATTGAAGTGGGTCAGTACAGCATCTGATGCCAGGAGTCGCTTCAGGTCATTGAAAGCCTTTTCCTGGTCGTCGCCCCACTTCCATGCCTCGTCCTTTTTTAACAATTTGTGTAGCGGTTCTGCCACGGCTGCCTTCCGCGGGAGGAAGGAGTGGTAGAAGTTGAGCAGTCCGAGGAACGACTGCAACTCGGGCTTGGAGGTGGGGCGAGGGGCCTTTTTGATGGCGGCTACCTTGGATTGGGCCGGCCTCGTCGGAGACTTCGAGCTCCACCAGCGCAGCGTTGAAGTCTATCTCAAACAGCTCCAAGTCTCCCGGCTTCCTGATCTCGTAGCCGGCGCATGTCTTGGTCCCGTGGGCAGCCATATCCCACCTTCGTCGCCAGTTTAGTGTATGGGACCAAAGACGACCGGGCAACCAAAAGGTTGGTTTAACACAGGTTTATTGCATGAGGTTCCAGTTAAGCATGAGGTAATGGCGGTGATACATCTCAATATATACAGTAGCTCTCTACATTTGAATCTTGTAGCACGGTAGCTGATTGGTTGCTACCGGCGTGGCCTCGCCCAGGCACGCCTCCATTCCTGCTGCTGAATGCAGGTCTTTCTTCAGCTGCTGAATGCAGGTCTTTCTTCAGCTGCTGAATGCGGGGAAGGTTTTCCCGCGGCTGTCCGTGATTGAGCAATGTGAACCATGTGAGAGTGAACGCTCGCAGCTGCCCTCTATAGGCTGTCTGCTCGCGTTCCTTTACAGCTGATATCGTTTGTATCTGGAGTGGTTACAATCTTGCCTTACAGTATAATGAACATGCATACATACATAACAATTAGATTTCTTTCCCTTTCTACGAACTGGAACTAAGCAGCTCTATTTGTATTGGTCTCATCACTTTCACACAATAGCAGTCATATAACAAAGCCATTTTAAAAGGACACAATTGATGGCATCAGATGCATCTTCACAACAGTTTGTTTGGCTTCTAGCTCACCTTATACCAAATTGATAGTTTTGGAAATGTCAACCCAATACATACATGCATGCATACACATGTATGTGCGTATGTATAAAATATGTGGATGATGGTTGGCTCATTCATTTGTTCCATTTTATAGAGACATCTGAGCAGTTTGCTTCAATTTTATAAAAAGAACTAAGAACCCCAACCATCCCACAAAAATGAGAAAAAATATTTTTTAAAAATAAAGATGAACAGATAAAAGCGGCAACAAAATAGTGGTCAAAAAGGGCAGAATTTTCACAGGGTGAAGATATTCTAAAATGCTTCTTCATAAAGTTTGGCCTTAGTTAATTTATACAACATCAGGAGGGAAGGTGTCTGGCAGACCTGCGCTGAAAGGGAATTCTAGCCATGTTATTTGGGATCAGTTCAATCCAGTTGTCCCTGAGGAAGTGGACAGGCTCCTGGGATCTGTTTGTGCCACTGCTTGTGCATTAGATCCATACCCCACCTGGTTAGTTAAAACTACCAGGGTGGTGACAGGTGGCTGAGTCAGAGGAATTGTGAACTCTTCTTTGCGGGAGGGGGTGTTCCTGGCAGCATTGAAACATGCCTTGGTGTGCCCCCTCCTGAAAAAGTAATCGCTTGGGACCCTACAGTACTCGCCAACTATTGGCCTGTATCCAAACTTCCCTTTCTGGGGAAGATTTTGGAGAAGGCAGTGGCACGGCAGTTACAGGAGGTCCTGGATGAAGCGGATTATCTGGATCCTTTTCAATCAGGATTCAGGCCCAGATAAGGTACCGAGACTGCATTGGTCATGCTGTTAGATGATCTCTGGTGAGAGCGGGACGCAGGTCATCCATCTGTTCTTGCTCTTCTTGACCTCACAGTGGCCTTCAATACCGCTGACCATAATATCCTTCTGGAATGGCTCTGAAGACTGGGGATCCAGGGCACAGTGTGGTCCTGGTTTTCCTTATTTCTGATGGGCCAGACCCAATTGGTGTGGTTGGAGAGTGAAAAGTCCAGCCCTAGGGGTGCCTCAAGGCTCTGTGTACTTGCCTCTCCTATTTAACATCTACATGAAGCCATTGGGAGAGATCATCCATTCCCACGGGGTGAGGTATCATCAGTATGCTGATGATACTCAGCTGTACATCTCAGCCCGTGGTGATCCCAGTGATGATGTCAGAGTCCTATCCAGGTGTCTGAAGGCTGTTAGGGTCTAGATGGGGGACAATGGGCTACAACTGAATCCTGGCAAGACAGAGTTGCTGTGGGTAATGGACCCTGCGTTATCTCGGGAGCTACCATCTTTGGTCTGGATGGGGCTATTTTGCCCCAAACAGACCCAGTGCATAATCTGGGGGTCCTCCTAGACTTGTGACTCCTGCTAGCAGTTGTGGCCAGGAGGGCTTTTGCATAACTTCGTGTCATATGCCAGTTATGCCCACTCTTAGATCCTGGACTCCTTGTTCATGGTCATGCATGCTCTGGTCACCTCCAGACTTAACTATTGCAATGCTCTCTACATGGGGCTGCCCTTGATGACCATTCAGAGGCTGCAACTGGTCCAGAATGCAGCTGCTCGGGTGGTGATGGGGTGCAGGCGGTATGGCCATGCCTCGCCACTGCTTAGGGAGCTGCACTGATTGCCAGTGTGCCTTCAGGTGCAATTCAAGGTGCTGGTAATTACCTTTAAAGCCCTACATGGTAGTGGACCAGGATACTTAAGAGACAGTGTCACCCCAAGAACATCTGTCTGTCCCACGATAGCAGACTGCAGAGACTCTCTAATTGTTCCATTTGCTAGAGAGGCGCGTCTCTCTAGCACCAGAAAGAGGGCCTTCTCATTGTCTGGTCCAGCCCTATGGAACCTCCTGCCAATTGAGCTGCATCTTCAGGCAGAGTTGCTGCCCTTCAGGAAAGGGCTAAAAACCTGGCTGGCAGGGCAGGTGTGGGGCACCAACGATGTGGTGACCCCAGCCTGCTGTCTAATTTAGTAAGAACACACTCTCTCTCTTTTAATCTTTTAAAAACTTTTGTCAGTAGTTTTTAATGGGTTTTTTAATTATTGATTTTTAAACTGCAATTGGTTTTATTTTCTGTGAGCAGCCCAGAGTCTTAGGAGTTGGGCAGTGTTGGATCTGGGCCGCGAAGTGGCTGTTGGGTCCCGGAGGAGACTGGTCAAGCAATGAGACACGAGGCAAGATGGAGCGAAGACCAGTGATTTAATGAAGGCAAATCATGAGTATTTATCATGTACAGGCTGCATGCAAAAGAACTGCAATCTGACAGGATCCACATGCCATGTTTACACGAGTTAATTGGGGAAGTCTTCAGGGGAAGTTAATTAACTAACTTAATTAACAGCAGGGGAAATACATTGTTCCATGTTATCCGGGGTAAACATGTGGCTGGTATTGGTTTTAGGACTTAGAGTAATCCGCAGGTGCGAGATTACCTATTACATGACTAGCGAGTTAGTCATTAGCTTCCTATTGTCCGAGCTGCTTGTCAGGTCAGCTATAGATGAATTAAACCCTATCTAATATTCCGCTCCCCCAATTTCTGTCCCTTCAGGAACCCCTGGTAATGATGTGATCACCCCTTACCGGGGTTCCGTCAGGGCCAGTATACCAATTGTGTGCGCGGATCCCACACTCCTCCTTTATTTGTTTAGTTGGACCTGACAGACGGCTCAGCATAGGAGCGGCATCAGCTGACGTGGAGTGAGGACATTCCGGGGTTCTCTCCATGGGGGACATCTTGACATCAGCGAGGGAATACATTGCATGATACAACACACAGTCGTTCCCAGTATTATCACCCCCACAATCACCTTGAGTGTCATTTGTAGCCAACCCCACGGGAACCAAGACCATAACGAATTCCACCACGCCCACGTAGCATCTTCCTTGATGTTTTTAATCAAGGTATGGAGTGTCTGTGAGTTGACTCTGTACCTTACGCGAGTTGTCCGTGAGGTTAAAACAACACATGCCATGGACAGACTCGCAACCCAAATGATGTAACAGTAAGAGGTAATCGATGGCTGCTCGATTATCCAATATGGCATGGCGAAGCTCTGTCTGCTCTTGATTAAGCAGCACTATCGCCGAGGAGGTGTGGTTAATGGCTTTTGCCAAAGCGCAAGCCAATTGACCAATTCTCCGAGCGTTGCCTACGGCTAAGCCTGGCACGCCAAACAAGCTGACTGCTAATGGAACATGCTCAGCTTTACTCAGAATTCTGATGTGGCTATCACATGAGCTGTCTAACTGGGTGGCATGAGTGTGCCGTATGTGTGAAGGTACATTTATGCTTGGGGCAACCATGTCTCCAGTAGGGAGCAACAATGTCAAATGACTGATACAGCAAAGGGAATCAGATACATTTGCAGGAAAGTAGTTCCAAGTATACTGGTTACATGTAAAAAAAACATCCTGAAGGCAAGGTAACATGAGCATACATTGAGCTAATAGTCTCTGGGTTATTACAAGTCCAATTGCTGCTGCCGGGGTCGAGGCAATGGAGCTGTGGCCCTTCGATCGTGGAACAGCCGGTCATATGAGCACAAGTAGAGTTCGGGCTGACCACCATTCGGGGAGTGTAGAGAGTGGCCGCATCAGCCGGTAAGACTTTGGTGACTACTTGGGTTCCCCAATGCGCATATGTTGAAAAGGCAGTCTTGTAAAACGGACCAAATATCTGCTTCACCAACCAGTTACCGTTCCTGATGCGCGCATCTGGGGAGTGACACACCGGGATGAGACAAGTACTCAGAATAGAGGCAGAAGCGGTAGTCTGCCTCAGGCAAAAATCGGATGGATTGACGAGGTTCGCCAATCTTTCCCAAATGTTGTACTGCAGCCGGGCAGAGAGATCTCCACCTGGCATCAGGTTGTTGGCTTCCAGTGAAGCTGCTTGAACGCCTCCCCCCGCAAGCAGGGAAAGGATCAAGATGATGTTGGTCATCATGGAATTAGCTGTAATCAGGGAAAAGGCTGCAATCAAGATGTTCTCTGGTGTCGGCTCCTTGTCCTCCCGCCGAAAGGTGTCCGCCGCCTCCTGGCACAGGGACTTGGTCATCCCCCAGGTGATCTTCGGCGCTGTCATCTGCTGTCGGCACCTCCTCCGCTTAGCTCTCACCATCAGGGTTAGTTCCTCCATCTCCAGGATCGGGTCCGGAACTGCCTGGGTCCACGCCATTGGACTCGAAGTGAGGCTTGACACATCGGGCTGGAATCTAGATGACGCCTGTAGGAGACATAATTGCAGCATACCCCCTTCCCCATATTATGAGTGGTGCCGGGCCCTTCCAGGAAGGATCCGGTGGCACTCGGTAATGCACCATCGGCCGTGGGAGAGCCTCCGTGCGACGGAAGTGCCTCTCCTGTGGAGTGTAATCCGAAAAAAAAACATTAAGGTGATTGTACGTAAACAATACCCTGTTCAGACAATGTTGTGCCTGACCCTGATTTTTGGGGAGGGCTGGTGGTTCCCCCCTTTCTGTTTGTTTGTCAATTAGGACTTAAGCGTCCAATTGACCCGTTCCACAATCGCTTGCCCTTGCGGATTGTATGGAACGCCAAAGATGTACTTAATGTCCCAGGTGGCCATGAACGTGGCCAGCTGCCTGGAGCTATAAGCCGGGGCGTCATCAGACTTCATGTGCCGGGGTTCACCCATGGCTGCGAAGCAGGAAAGGAGATGCTGCTCCATATGGGAAGCCGTTTCTCCCTTCTGTGCTGTAGCCCAAACTAACTGTGAGAAAGTATCAATGCAAATGTGCATGTACTGCCATCTGCCAAACTGCGGAACATGTGTGACGTCCATCTGCCACACCTGGTTGGCCTCTGTCCCTCGTGGGTTGACCCCCCACAAGGGCCCCCCTACCGCCCCTGCACAATGCGGACAGGAACGGACTATGCCTTGGGCTTGGGAAAGTGGCAGGTTGAACTGCCTTGCGAGTGCTTTGGCATTCTGATGAAAGAATGCATGACTTTGAATTGGAGTTATGAATACTCCCAAAACTGACTGTTGCTGAATTTCCTTTGCGGCCGCATCCGCTCTGCTATTGCCCTCAGAAATCGGACCAGGCAGATCCTGGTGACCTCTGATGTGGGCGATATAGAGCGCTTCGGTGTGGTTCCGCAAATGAAATTGAGTTGTGAGGAAGAGACTCAACAAGTTCTTGTCTATCGCGGGAGTGATGTACGCTCCCGGTAGACTGTGAAGCAAATTCCTAACATACTGACTGTCAGTAATTATGTTTAAGCATTCTTTGGCAAAGGTGCACAAAGCGAGGTTCACCGCTGCCAACTCTGCCCGCTGCGCGGACTTCTGTGGAAGAGTTAGAAACGTGTGCCAAGCTTGGTACTCTTGTCAAGTAAGAACACCGTATGTGCGACCCCCATCAGTGAAAATTGTCCTAGCCCCCTGAAGTGGAACCAGGGACATAGATTCACACAAGGTGACTATCTGTGTTTGAAGCGAGACGAGTCTGGGGTCTTATGGCAAACCTTGGCACATGACGTGCCAGGTTTCCCTTGGGTAAATTTCTCATGAAGGCCCCCCTGCGTGCGCACATTTCCTGGAGCTATTCTTGTGCTCCTGTGAGAAGGGTACCAGATGCTGGCTTAGCCTTTTGCCTGTGCTCAGACTAACAGCAAAAAAAAGGGGTGGCCTGAAAATGCCTGTGTCTGATTGAAAATGTGACTTGACTGCATTCTTAAAACAGTCCTAGGCAGCCCTGGCTAATGATTGGCACTCTGTACATTCTCAGGAGCTCAGGGACTAATCTTATTTCCTCCCTTTGTGCTCTGGAGTTTGTGAAATGTGTCTGCTCATTTAGAGTGGGTGCTGTGGTCCAGGTGCCATACTTGAAATGACAGACTAAGACTTATTAAAAACAAGCCAACTTTGACGTACCAGCTGTAAGGAAACAATACACAAAAATGAAAAGACACACAAGTTAAACATTTCCAGCAGGGAGTTCCCATGGCGAAAGGAGGAAAGACAAGTCAGAAGTTAGCACAATGAGAATGCAACAACTCTTATCATAAGACAATTAAGACAGCTGGCTGGGATCCTCCTGTTAAGGAATCCCTACCAGTAATTAACTCAGGAGCCTGTGAAAGGAAGCAATTTAAGACTATAGAAAGAAATAAATTGGTTACTTTTAAGGCCTGGAGACGAGTTTTGTTGCTGTAAAAAGGTAAAGATTAAGCATTTTCTGAATCATATACGGAGCGCAAGAATGTTTGCGTGCTTTTTCCTGTGAAAGGGGTACAATGAGTGAGTTACTTTACAAGGATTAAAGTCAAAATACCAGAACAACAGCTTTCTTAAGAGACTGAAGGAGAGTTAGAACGATTCTCAACCTGTGGGCCAGATGTGTCCCACATTGCTGTATTGGTGGGCCAGATGTGGCCCACGTTGCTCTGCCACTACCTCCACCAAGCCAAGAAGGGCTGTGTGGCGAAGGAAGGGCAGGATGACTTCCGGACCTCCAGAGCTGCCTGAGGCCGTGGAACTTGGCCCCTGACTTTAAAAGATTGAGAACCTAGGTTACAAGATGATTAACTTAACACAGTAAACACATGAAGACAATGCAATTCTCTCATTCCTAGTGAGATATGTGAATTCAAAGGACATTAAAACACAGAAATAGGGGTTTGAGAAACACAGACGTAGGGAGGGGCCCCATAGTTTATGATTTAGTAAGGAAAACTCATAGAAGTGATTTTTGTTTTCAGATCGTGCTTCTGAAAAGAAAATCACCTCTTTCAGGCAGGTTTCTTCAATGCAAGGCTTTTATCATTTCCAATTATCTGTTTGCCTGAGTGGCACGGATTGCAAAACCGGTTCTTAAGAGTGGCTTATTCCTTGAGACAAAGAAAAGTCTCCCTTGCATATCCAAAAGAAAAGCCTTTTGGCTGAAAGGAAGAAGGGGGGTCACTTTGCCCTATTGCAGGTTAGGATTCCCCCCACCCCTCCTGCTTTCATTGCCCTAGGTGCCTTAAGCTGCTAAGCAGGCAAGGCAAAGAGGTTTTGCTCACCATGCTTTCTCAAACTTTAAATGGTTCCTGCCCATGATGCAAACTGTTTAACACACAATGTCTGATATTTCACAGTGACATTACCATGCAGTTACACACAAGAAACACTTTTGCAATCATACTGTGGTCATAGAGACAAGGCTTTTGCAATCATACTGGTTCATGCAGTCATACATTCAGTGGTGCGCCACGCATACACACATTCATTTCCGCATTTGCACATTCCCCCCCTGATCTGCAGTGTTCTATCCTGCACATGAGGAGATGACTTATACACAGCTAGCCCTTTACAACCATCTGGGTGCTTCTACTTAGGGGTGAGTTTCTCTGGGCTACTCCAAGGCGAGACAAGTAGTTTCTGCCAGTGCCTTGGGAGAGCCCGGGGTACTATTGCTGGGATGGTTCCTCTGGCATAGCCAGGGCGATGGCTGCCTCCTTTTGAACCTGGGCCAAATGCATGCCAGAGGACCGGATTCCCGGATCTCAGTGCTGTCTCGCCCTCCAGAGCCAGTGTGGCCATTTGGTCTTAGGCTTATTTGAACAACCTTTTGAAGATCTGCCTGGTCTAGATTGGCATTCTCTTCTAAGGTGTCTCATTTTTCCACACTGGAAGCAGGCGCCTTTGGGTTTTGGCACTGCTCGGCACTTGAGTGTGGTAATGGATCTTCTCTGGAGCCCTGCATGGCCAGGGGCCGTGCAGATTTCCATGAGCTGTGGGCGCTGAGCAGGCAGGTAGACAATAGTCTGTCTGCCTGAACGTGTGTCTGCCTTCAAACAGGCTGAACACAGCAGCTGGGTGTTAGCTAATTGTACTGCTGGCAATTTCCCCATGAATGGATCTTCCTCACCCATGCGCTGGATGGAACTCTTAGTTGGCAGGGAACCTTTAACTGTCAGAGAAGCGCCAGTGCTTCTCATGCCATGCATTCCTTCAGTGACATCTGCAAGTCACTGAGGGAAAGCTCCCTACGCTGCCCTGTTTAAGCTGGAATGACGGAAAGAGACTCATTGGGGCTGATGGTTCTGACTGTGCTTGGGGATTCTTGGTCTCTAACCAGACTGGATCTACCTCCGTTATGAGCTTTCTACACTTACTCCATGTGCTAACTATCTTAGCTGGGGCTCGGCTTTCTTGCCTGATGCAGGCTCCTATCCTGTCCCAAAGTTGGAGACTAAGCATGGCTGTTTCTGGATAAGACAGACAATGTTGCCCCAGGTACACCAAAAGGTCCGCTAACTGATCGCTGCGAATGTGAGTACGATTTACCCTGGCCAGGGCCTTGAGTTCCATTAAGTGAACTCTCTGGTTAGCGGCCGGACATTGCCGCTGAGGACAAGTCCCCATATTACCTACCTGGTCCTTCGAAGTTTCCTTCTCCAGACGATTTCGACGCGTCCTTTAAGGTAACTGGATTCGGTGCGACATCCCTCTGGGTAGGAATCGGAGCACAGACTGCTGCTGCGGGCCCTCAGTGGCCTCTGCGATGGCGTCAAGGTTCACAGCTGACCCTGAGCGTTCGGAACACGTTTCCGGTGCGCAAGATGCCTCAGAGCCCTGGAGTGCGCTCTGCCTCTCTGGGAATGCCTCGTAGCGTAGCTGTCACTCTGATCGGATGGCTTTCCGACCAGGGCCACTGCGCTTTCCTCCGGGATGACTCGGACGCGGTTCTGGCATAGAACGGGACCACGAAGATTGCTTACTCACGAGTAGAATCACGTCTCGGGGTCACCATATGTTGGATCTGGGCCGCGAAGCGGCTGTTGGGTCCCGGAGAAGACTGGTCAAGCAATGAGACATGAGGCAAGATGGAGCGAAAACCAGTGATTTAATGAAGGCAAATCATGAGTATTTATCATGTACAGGCTGCATGCAAAAGAACTGCGATCTGACAGGATCCACATGCCATGTTTACACGAGTTAATTGGGGAAGTCTTCAGGGGAAGTCAATTAACTAACTTAATTAACAGCAGGGGAAATACATTGTTCCATGTTATCCGGGGTAAACATGTGGCTGGTATTGGTTTTAGGATTTAGAGTAATCCGCAGGTGCGAGATTACCTATTACATGACTAGCGAGTTAGTCATTAGCTTCCTATTGTCCGAGCTGCTTGTCAGGTCAGCTATAGATGAATTAAACCCTATCTAATATTCCGCTCCCCCAATTTCTGTCCCTTCAGGAACCCCTGGTAACGATGTGATCACCCCTTACCGGGGTTCTGTCAGGGCCAATATACCAATTGTGTGCGCAGATCCCACAGGGCAGCAATACAAATTAGAAAACAAATAAATAACACAAAATAAAATAACATAAAAAATCCAAAACTGCAGGACCACCATGAAAAAAGGCTCTATTTCTGGTTAAAACCTTCCTGGACATGGACACCCATAGCCCATATTTCTTGTCGTGGTTTCCTCCCTTTCACCTTAACAAATACATAGTTAATAAGTCCCCCCCCAAAAAATAATAATAATAATAATAATAATAATAATAATAATAATAATAATAATAATAATAATAATAATAATAATAATAATAATAATAATAATAATAATAATAATAATAATAATAATAATAATAATAATAATAATAATAATAATATCTCCAAAATTATTTTCTTTTTTTATACCTCTTTTACATTTCAACTTGGATGTCAGTTTGTCTTTTAATACCATATCCCACAATTCTTTATACCATTCTTCTGTTCTAAAAGTCGTACATATTTTCCAATTTTTGGCTATTAACCATCTCGCCACTATCATCATCATGAAAATTAGATTTCTCTTACCTTTCTATCTAGTACAGTAATACCTCATACAAAGTCCGCTTCATACAACATCGGATTCATACAACATCGCCTAATTCCTTGAAAAAAGTTGCCTCATACAAAGTTATGCGACTTTGTATGAGGCATTGGGGTTTTTCCCAGGTTGCATTGTGCCTGGGCAGGATAAAAGGCAGGACACATTGGTGCATTGCTCTTGTGGGTTTTGCATGAGGCGAAGAGTGTCTAGGAGTGGTTTTGAGCACGATTTTGGATTTTTTTGAATTATTTTCATCAGAATTTTTAGAAGCATTCCTGGGATTTTTGCAGCATTCTTCAGGTTCTTGGGCAATCAGGGTTGTTTGACATGTTTTTGTAATGTTTTTAGCCTTTAGATAATGATTTCTTAAAGTTCTGTCAGTTTCCTGTCTGTTTCCTTGACTTTGCCCTGAAGTCTCTACTGTTACAGTACAATGTATCTCTATGGAAACGACGTTGTACGAGGCATCGTGGCAAGGATTTGGATGTTGTATGAAGCATCGCGGCTAGGATTTTGCATGCCTCATACAAAGTCCAAATCCGTATAAAGTCCAAACTTGTGGAACCAAGTTTGGACGTTGTATGAGGTATCACTGTATTATATTTCTATAATCCATCAACAGAGCCATTCTGGGATACACCTGTAATTTCAAGTTCAATATTTGATTATTTTAATTAAAGATTTGTATCCATATTTTGTTTACTTCCTTACATTCCCACTATATATGAAAACATGTCCTGTTACTCTCGTTACAGCTCCAACATTTTTTTTCATAATTATTATCAGATTGATTTAATTGAACTGGTGTCATATACCATCTCCATATGAAAGGAGCCTCATCTGGGTGTTTCCTGAGTGGAGTTTCTTCTGCAAAAATATTTTCAACCTATAATAATTTCTGACACAAAATTATTATTATTATCATCTTATAACATTGTTCTTTTATTCTCACCAACATGTGTTTCATTATTTTTTTATTTCAAATCCTCTCCCAACCCACCTCTTTTATTTTACCATTTAAATCCTCCCATAACTCCCTTAAGAATTTCTGTGTATCTTATCCATCCATCCGATAAAACCTTGTAGATTTTGCTGAATAATCCCTTTGTTGTATAGTCTTTCTGTTAAAGGCACAAACTTCTAAAGAAAAACAAGTCTGAGAATAACTTTCTGTGCATTCCTGTTCTCATATTCTAACATCCAACTGGCCTCAACTAGAGGCCAAACCCTGTCCTATTTTCCTGAGTGCAGATGCCTGATTTGCTGCTTCTATCCTTCCCATCTCTTGCACCTGCTCTAGCCTCACTTCAGCTCCCAAAAGAGGGCTTGTCTCCAGCTCCAGCTCCTCCTCTGAATCCCATGGGCATCTATTCTTTGCTTAACAACTCTAGTGGAAGAAAATGTGTCACCGTATCATGCTAAATATACCTAAAGTGGTCTGATTTTGGGAGCTAACCAGGGCTGGGCGCTGGTAGGGTTTCATAAGAGACAACTAGAGAATACCAGGAATTTTTCAGGTAAGGCAGGGAAATAATCCTATCTTAAAACTGTGAAAAGCTGCTGCCAATCAGTGTTCATAATATTGATGGACCAATATTTTATCTGTGCAGCTTCCTACGTTCCTAATATCAGAGCAAACAATGCATATTGAATAAAGCTATAACTAGGTAATCACTCTCATGGATACTGCTGATGTCCTCTTTGATAATTTAAGCAGCAGAGACATCTTCACCAACACCCACCTGCTTCTTTACACAATGAAAGTGGCAAGGGAATTTGTGTGGTATTGCCTCCTGTGCAGGAGCTCCTGTGTTGGGCCTGTGGTGTGATACACATACATACATACATACATACATACATACATACATACATACATACATACATACATACATACATGTGTGATACACATACACATCCATACACACACACAGTGTGTGTGTGTGTGTGTGTGTGTGTGTGTGTGTGTCACAAAGTGTGGTTTCCCATAGGAATGCATAGTGTGGCTTCTCATAGGAATGCATTGGGGGAAAGCCTCTAGAGTGTTTGAGGGTGGCCAAACTGCTAACTCAGGGTGGACAAAGCACCCCTGTGTGTATGTATGTATGTATGTATGTATGTATGTATGTGTATCACACCACTGGCCCAACACAGGAGCTCCTGCACAGGAGGCAATACCACACACATTCCCTTGCCACTTTCAGTGCGTGCGTGCGTGCGTGCGTGCACGCGCGTGCGCGCGCGCACACACACACACGCACACACTGAAAGTGGCAAGGGAATGTGTGTGGTATTGCCTCCTGTGCAGGAGCTCCTGTGTTGGGCCAGTGGTGTGATACACATACATACATACATACATACATACATACATACATACATACATACATACATACATACATACATACATACATACATACATATATACAGTGTTTGTTTGTGTGTGTGTGTGTGTGTGTGTGTGTGTGTGTGTGTGTGTGTGTGTGTGTGTGTGTGTGTGTGTCACAAAGTGTGGTTTCCCATAGGAATGCATAGTGTGGCTTCCCATAGGAATGCATTGGGGAAAGCCTCTAGAGTGTTTGAGGGTGGCCAAACTGCTAACTCAGGGTGGGCAAAGCACCCATGCAACCCCACCCACCCCCATTATGTCCCTGCAGAGACATCTTCACCAACACCCACCTGCTTCTTTACACAATGAAAGTGGCAAGGGAATGTGTGTGGTATTGCCTCCTGTGCTAATGTTGGGCTCGAGGTGTGATTGTAAGCTGATTCCAAATAATGTCAGCTGACTGTTGACTATGCACTAAATGACAAGTGTTTCTATTTCTGCCAGTAAACTGACATTGACATAAAAAGGTGAAGCATAGAATGAGTCCACTGAGTAAATACCACTCTATCAGAATTATGACATTTATATTCCTCCTTCAAATGTTTCCCAGCCTAAAAGTCTGAACATGCCAGTTGCTTCTCAGTTTTTGTCATGGAGACAAAAAAGCAAGAATAAATAAAAGGTTATGGTATAACCTCAGAGAAAGGGAGAATAAAGCATCCTGAGTCTAAAAAATCACTACTTGGCTAACCAGATTAAAAGAATTATTAATATTGTAATGTAAGAAGAAGAATTAATATGGAGAGAAGATGAGTCTATAGAATTGAGGGGTGACTACAAGAAGTAGTTCTTTAGGGCAGATAACAAAGTAATAAAAGGAATTCAAAATCCATTTTGAAGGTGTACTCTAGAAATATGACAAGAAATTTTTTGCAAAGATTTTAGTCCAGGGACTTCACTATTGAGCAAAATAAGAGAATTAGATATATTCCCAGATAATCTTAAAAAGGGGCAGCAAAGGAGTTAGACAGAAGTGGTTCAGTAAGACTAAGAGAGTGGTCAGATAAAATGTCCAACAGAGAAGATAGGGAGAAGATATTTGAGGAAATTAACCTGCTGTGGTTCAAAAGGTTATAATAGTCTAGGAAATGGATTTAAGGGTTGCCTGCTTTGCAGATGCCTGATTTGCTGCTTCTATCCTTCCCATCTCTTGTATCTGCTCTAGCCTCACTTCAGCTCCCAAAAGATGGCTTGTCTCCAGCTCCAGGTCCCCCTCTGTACCCCATGGGCATCTATTCTTTGCATAACAATTCTAGTGGAAGATAATGTGTCACCGTATCATCCTAAATGTACCTAAACTGGTCTGATTAACCAGGGCTGGGCACAGCTAGGGCTGCATGAGAGATGACTAGAGAATGCCAGGAATTTTTCAGGTATGGAGGGGAAATAATCCTATCTTAAAACTGTGCAGAGCTGCTGCCAATCAGTGTTCATAATATTGATGGACCAATATTTTATCTGTGCACCTTCCTACATTCCTAATGTCAAAGCAAACAATGCATATTGAATAAAGCTATAATTAGGTAATCACTCTCATGGATACTGCTGATGTCCTCTTTGATAATTTAAGCAGCAGAGACATCTTCACCAACACCCAACTGCTTCTTTACACAATGAAAGTGGCAAGTGAATTTGTGTGGTATTTCCTCCTGTGCAAGAGCTCCTGTGTTGGGCCCATGGTGTGATCGTCAGCTGATTGTTGACTATGCACTAAATGATAAAGTTTTCTACTTCTGCCAGTAGACTAGCATTGGTGTAAAAAGGTGAAGCATAGAATGAGTCCACTGAGTCCTGCTTCAAATGTTTCCCAGCCTAATCATCTGACCATTCCACTTACAAGTGGACCCTCAAATAACAATGTTACTTGGTTCCCCAAGTAGCGTTGCTATTCGAATAACATTGTTATAACGTCGTTATTTGAATAACGACAAAAAAGGTCGTTATTCAAATAACGATGGTAAAATACCATCGTTATTCAAATAACGACGTTTTTTGTCATTATTTGAATAATCGCATCGTTAATCAAAAATGACGCTATTCGAACACATCATTAATTGAGGGTCCACTGTACTTCTCTGTTGCAGGTTAGGACAAGCATATGGGAGTTCAGAGATTGAGAAAGTCCTTAACCTTGAACAAGTAAAGAATAGGCAGGTGCCTTTCATTCATTTTTTAAAAACTCAAAAATCCCGGAATTCTCCAATTACAGATTAATTTTAATATTCATACCTCTATAATTATCTGCTAATGGCAATATTAATACTACTACAATTATAAATCACTTGGCCTTCTAAAAGTAATCTCCTCACCAACATTTTGTAAGACTATAAAATTCAACAGCAAAAGCAGACAGATAAAAAAGAGATATTGGCAGAAATCCTGTTGCATAGATATTAAATTGCACTAAAGTAGGCCCATTGAGTCAATGGAGACTTGGTGATTCAACTCCTCCATAAGTTCGATTGATTCCAAAGGGCTTACTCCAACTGTAGGGATGCGATAAGAAATACCCTTTAACCCCCGTCGGCTTCCAAAGGGAGGGTGGCCGGGTTGCTGACCCGGGGTCAGCCAAAAGGCATGACCACAACTCCCTCTGGGTGCCTCCTGGCTGAAGCTGGTTAAACAAGTTCTTATCAGGCCCACCAGACAATCCCCAGTCCATAAACCCTTATCAGTCCCTGCCAAATGGTCACCCTTTGTGGCACATACACAATGTGCATCCGCTAATGTATAACCAATGTATACAAGACCCTGTTTTTGTAAACCCACTTTCTTGTAGTTTGTAACGGCCATATGAATGTGCGTAGGCACGTACGAGCCAAGGAATGTGAGGAATAAAAGGGCTTGCGTGTCGATCTCTTAGGGTCGTCTCCTCCCAATGCCTTGAACCTCGTGTGTGTGTGTGTGTGAGTCTCATCTCTACATCCAACTATGACTTTTGTGTTTTATTTATAGAGAGGTAGCTTAGAAATCCCACTAAGACCCAAAATTATGTCGTACTGGCTAGCAAGGAAGGATAAACCACAAATATTCTCTTTGGACAATGCCTAAGCATAGAGGCAATTCTGCAGTATGGACAAAAGTCCATGAAGTTATCAGGCGCTCATTCTGCGTCTTACAAATGAGACACCTGCTGTTTTGAGGGTCACAAGCAAAACACGTGCCGGAAGGAATGTAATTTGCAATGTTGCAGTGTAATTAACTAGTGCAAAGATAGCACAAGTAAGGAGTTTTAGTTAATAAGAATCTGGGGTTCTTACAGCAACCAAAGGCAGTATCAGGCTCCAAGATTTCCCTTGCTCTAACTCTTGAATGTTCTGTGCTATGCTACAACCTATCACAGTGTTTTGCTGTATTCCATCCTAATGCTCCTAAACACAGTCTCTTTAAATTATTTCTGAATCACCTATGTTGTTACTCTCAAAATAGTGTGCTGGTAACTTTACTAGGGTGACAAAATATTTTTGGGGAAAACTGCATGGTCCATCAAAATGCAACTGTCCTGAATCAGATGAGGAAATTGCATTTAAAATGTATATATCCCATCACCAGACAATTTGTTCATAAAGAGAGCAACTCCCACTACCACCACCAAATGAACCCTTTATTCTCTAAAGTTAGCCATGGCTTGAAAGAAAATGATACAACCACCTTTTTTTAATGTGAAAAAGAATATCTGCCTGGATGATGCTTGGCAGAACATTGGTATTTTATAGATATTTTCCACAAGACCAGCTTTATTAAACCATAGGCATATCAAGCTTCTTGCATGAATCTATGGAGCAGACCTTCATAAGTGCTTACTAGCAACTTTATATGGGGTACACAGAAAGAGCCTCCTTGAAAACTGTGGTATTTTTGAAAAACAATTTGACATATCCTGGCAACCTTGTTGTGCCAGCTAATCTTTCTCACACTAGGTCATGCGAAAGGAACTGCGGAATGAATTCACCAAAAGATGGCTTCATTTTGACAGTTTCATGTCTGGCCTAGACATAGAAGAAGAAGAAGAAGAAGAAGAAGAAGAAGAAGAAGAAGAAGAAGAAGAAGAAGAAGAAAAAGAAGAAGAAAAAGAAGAAGAAGAAGAAGAAGAAGAAGAAGAAGAAGAAGAAGAAGAAGAAGAAGAAGAAGAAGAAGAAGAAGAAGAAGAAGAAGAAGAAGAAGAAGAAGAAGAAGAAGAAGAAGAAGAAGAAGAAGAAGAAGAAGAAGAAGAAGAAGAAGAACTTTATATGAAACTACTTATTTGGACAGACTGCTCTCCAGGGGATTGGATAAAAGTCTTTACAAATTTAAACCTCTTAAATGGAGATGTCAGGAATTGAACATGGGGCTTTTGCATGTCAAGCGTGTGCTCTAACCTGGACCTTTCATCTCCCCCTATTCTGCAATTTGTAACCACGTCAACAGGAGCATTGTCTGCAACATTTACTGTTTGCAGAACAGATAAGAATGCTTTTGATGTTTGTTTCTGGGTCTCACAAATGAGAAAGGAAGCTGGACTGTATCTGAGAAATGGTAGCAATAGCAGTGCAGCAAATATTTCTGACAAACCTGGTGTCAGCATACTCTCCATCAACGTTACTTATGTAATAAATCAGCTCCTTAAGTTCAGTCAACTGACTTACAGTGTTGGTAAACAAAAGCTGAAACAAAGAGGTTGAGGAAAGACTAAGAGATTTAATGATCAGCATACATATTTAAAGTACATGCTTATTTCTTCCTCGTACAACATTATCTTTTGAGTCATGCAAATATTTCAGGGTTAGACACCTGGGGCATAAAAAATGCAAGGTTCCCTCTGTATGGGGGAAACTCTACTCGCCGGTAGACCTCGGATGCTCAAACTTTGGTGAGGCCGACGGCCGCAGCATGAGCATCTTCTCATGAAATCACGACACACACACACACACATCACCTTAAGAGAGCATATACTAAGGGCTCCACTCTCCCCAGCCTATAGGTAACAGTGCCAATATTGCTTGATTTGATTCTTTAACCCAGGGGTACCCAAACTTTTCAGGTTGCAGGTCGGTCACATGGTTCAGGGGGCCAGTCACTATGGTCCATGGGCTGGATCTGGCCCATACCTGTCAACCTTCCCGGATTGGCCGGGATTTCCCGATTTTCGGCGCCAATTTGAGCCATTTCCCGCCCGCAGCTGCCAAAACCCCGGAATTGGCAGCGGGGGGGGGGGAGGAGGTACTGCGCATCCCTTCTGCACAAGTCACGTTAAACGCATGCGTAAAAGGCTTTTACGCTTGTGTAGAACCCTTTGCAGAAGGGTAGAACCTGCACAGAACCGTTGTGCGCAGGTCCCAGATTGTCCGGAGCCGCGGTTGACAGGTATGATCCGGCCCACAATGCCAATTCATCCGGCCCACAAAGCCCTTGTTGCTCCCAGAAGCGGAAGTAAAATGCGCCCATACAGGCGCATTTTACTTCCACTTCCAGGAGCAACAAGGGCTTTGTGCGCCGGATGAATTGGCATTGGGAGTCGGATCCAGCCCACGGGCTATAGTGTGGGCACCCCTGCTTTAACCTAATTATCATTCTTTTCTTAGAATACCCTGGGGCTGTATAGCTTGTCTCAGGCTAAGACACAGTGAGGAACTGAACTCACAACCTCTGGCTCTGCAGCCAGATACCCAATTACTAGTGTGTCCTAATCATGCCTGCAGATCTTAGATTTGGTTTTGAACATCATGTCATAAAACACTGACCACTGTGCAGTAGTTATCAAAGATATTTCCCTGAGAATAGTTCTTCTGGAGTTATGTTATGATTCTTGGGCTTATGGTATGGAAGTTACCTACTGTACTTGGGAACTAAATCACAGGCAAAATGACTTGGCACTCAAATCCATGCAAAGCCCCATCTCAAACCATAAATGGGTAGACAGCACAGTAGAAGCTCATACAACAATCACCCCGTATAGCAACAAAATCGCATAACAATTAGGTTTTTGGGGGAAATTGGTGTCCTGCATAACAATTTTCCCTATGGAAAAAATCTTACAACAATTTTTCAATGGGAAAAACCACTTAGCAAAAAAGAATTTTTTTGTACAATGCATCCAATAGAGAAAATCGCTATACGATGCATGCATCGTATAGCAATTGTTTCGTACAACAACGAGCCCTGTGGAATGGATTAAAATCATTGTATGTGGTACCACTGTATTTGCAAACGCTTCCTAGTATATGATGGTTCACTTAGGGGAGTAAGCTTTAGGCACTCTCCCTTGCCTAAATATATATATAGACACCTTAGAAATGATTTATGATTCTTCTCATTTCTTGTTCCTATTTGCTTGGACCTCCTAATAGCCATGCTTTTGATGCTGATGATTCAGTAAAGGAAGTGTTCCTGTTGATACCAAGGATGATAAATCCCAAGCCTCTCCGAGGAGTGCTACCATGGACTAGTACAGAGAGAGTTGTCTACACCCGTGATGGTGAACCTTGGCACTCCAGATGTTCTTGGACTTCAATTCCTAGAAGCCCAAGCCCCCATGAATCTGCACGAATGGGTTTACTGTGATTCATCTGGACCGCACCACCCTCGTCGCTCCTGGAAGCGGAAGTAAAACACGCCCGTACACGCAGTAAACCCATTCGTGCGGATTCATGGGGGCTTGGGCTTCTGGAAATGGAAGTCCAAGAACATCTGGAGTGCTGAGGTTCGCCATCCTGGGTCTACACCAAGGAAGCCACTATTAGAGGTGTTATATGCAGCCAAAACTCTGCTCATGATCTGAGTTTGATCCTGGAAGGCTCAAGGCTGACTCATCCTTCCAGCACTCTGAGGGCAGTAAAATGAGTACCCAGTTTGTTAGAGGCAAAATGCTAATCACCTTGTGAACCACCAGAAGTGTTGGAAGTGCTATGGGGCAGTACATGCAGTAAGTCTAATTGCTATTGCTAAACATTTCAGTGTACAACCTGCTGGTTTATCCAGTTTTGAGATTTTGTAGGGGAAGGTGTGAGAAAGCTGATGAATAAGATTGAGTCCTACAGTCTTGTACAGAAATGAAGCTGGGAGGAGTAGGAAGTGAACAGGCAAGTGGTTTTTGGAACAGGTCACCTGGAGCACATAGCGTTAACCAGACAGTGTGGACTGATGCAAGAAGTATATATGTGTGTATGCAGCTGCCTTTCACACAAAGCAGAAGAGAAAGGCAGGGTTGCTTCATGCTTTCAGGGAGCAGGACAGCAAGAGAATAGTTAGTGCCTGGTGTTCTCTTAGTAGTAAGAATGCCTCCACAGTCAGGCACAGCTGTGGAACAGCCAGAACCTGGCTCGGTTGTCAGGCAGTTTTTCACATGGGAAGAAATAGGACTTCACACAGGTAAAAGAAATGCCAAAGAAGAGAAATGGCTGGTCATCAACAGGAAAGTCTACGACATCAGCCAGTTCTTTAGGAGGCACCCAGGAGGAATGAGTGTTATCAGCCACTATGCTGGACAAGATGCCACGGTGAGACCTTGCTTATGGGAGCTGGAGGAGTTTGAATGCCAAAATTGGGGGCATAGCATTTGTGCTGCATGTGCAAGATCCCAAGTTTAATTCCAAGTGATCAGGAATACAAGAGTGTGGATGATCTTGGTCTCCAATGACACATTCTTACACTTCATGATCTTTTCTAATTCTTTCATTGCTGCCCTTACAATTCTTAGTCTTCTTCTGGTTGATTGGCTACAGTCTCCACTTGAATTGCTGATTGAGCCAAGGCACACAAAATCTTGAACAATTTTAATTTCTTCATTGTCAACTTTAAAGTTGTGTATCTCCTTCTGTAGTGATAATTTTTGTTTTCAGCTGCATTCCTGATTTGGCACTTTCTTTTTTCACTTTCACCCCAAGTTTTTTCTAATCATTGCTGCTTTCTCTCAATAAAATTGCATCATCTGGGTATCTTAAATTATTAATATTTCTTCCACCAATTTTCACTTCTCTTTCATCTGAATCTATCATATATACTCGAGTATAAGCTAAGTTTTTTAGCCCCTTATACTTGGGTCAATGAACACTAGGGTCCCAAGACCGCACTGGATAGAGATATGCCAACAATTTAATTAATTTTACCATATTTTTATGTATTTTGATTATTGAAACTCACTAGAAGCTTCTGCATTTCTGCACCCTCAGCTTATACTCCGGTCAGTCTAGTAAAGGTAAAGGTTTCCTTTGTTTGAAAGCCTGTTGTATCTGACTCTAGGGTTCAGTGCTCATCTCTGATTCAAAGCCAAAGAGCCAGCACTGTCTGCTTCTGCAGACGTTTCTGTGGTCATGTGGCAGGCATGACTAGACACCGGAGCACACGGAACACTGTTACCTTCCCACCAAAGTGGTCCCTATTTATCTACTTGCAATTTCTTACTTTCAAACTGCTAGGTTGGCAGGAGCAGGGACAAAGAAGGGAACTCATTCCGTCCTGCAGTACTCGGGAATCGAACTGCTGACCTTCCGCCTCCCAGTCAGCATCTTATATTTTCCTGGATTTTCAGGTCAAAATTAGGTACCTCAGTTTATATTCGGGTCGGCTTATACTTGAGTATATACTGTAGTATGATTTTCCATATATGTTCTGCACACAAATTGAAAAGATAAGTGGATAAAATGTACTGCTTTCTGAAACCTTTGCATATAGGAAATGATTCTGTCTCTTCATATTCTGTTCTAACTGTGCCTTCTTGTCAACAATATTGTTTATTCATCAGGACAATCAAGAGCAGAGGCACATCCATTATTTTCAGAAGAACCCATAATTTATCACGCTCCACAGAATAAAAGGGTTTGTTTTAGTTTATAAAGCATAAACTGATCTTTTTCTGAAATTCTTTGGTGCTCTCCATTAGGAAGCATATATTTGCAATATGATATCGAGTTCCTCTTCTTTTTGGGAATCCGGCTTCAACATCAGGCATGTCTCACTCTGTATACAATAAAACCCTTTGTTGTAACTTCTTGAGCATTACCTTATTTGTATAGAAAAATTAGAGCAATAATCCTATAGTTTCTACACTCCTTGGCATCTCCTTTTTTGGAAATTAAAGTGTATGTTCATAACATTTTCAGTGTGGGGGCCATTATTTGTTTTTCATATCTATTGTGCTTTCAAAGTAGCTTTCACTTCACTTTCTAATACTGCAGGTTTTTCATCATATGATTCCTCTTCAAAAGTGTCTGTTATCCTTCTATCACTTTTGAATAGCTCTTCAGTATACTGTTTCCACCTTCTGTTTATTTTCTCCTGACCAGATAGTGTTATTTTTCTGTTGTTCCTAATCTAAGCTTACATTTTGCTTTGATTTCTTAGATCTTCTTGTTTTTTCCCTTTTGCTGTTCTATTTCTTTGTAACTAGTTCTTTTTATTGCATACAATACTCTCTGAAAAACTGAACCCAGGGTTTTGGAAAACATGGTCTACAGATAAGAAATGAAACAGAAGAAAGATTTACAGAGTTCTGTGAAGAACCAATGATCAGTTTATCTGAAATACATGTTTCAAACAACCAAAGAAATAACTGTAAATGTGAACATCACCAGATGGTCAATACAGAAACAAAAAGACTATGTAATTCAAAGCAGAAGATGGTGGAATTGTATTCTCTCTGCCAAAACAAGACTAAGAGCAGATTGTGGTACTGATCATTAACTGTTAATATCCAGTATTAAAGTTAAACTGAAGAAGAATACTAAAAGAATCCTAGTGCCAAAATATAATTTAAAAAATTTATATCTAATAGAGTCTGACTTCCTGATGGCATTGCTCTCAACTTTACTGATACACTCTAATCCCTTCACCATGTTGAGGTGTGCATCCAAGAAAGGGTTATTCTCAACTAACCAATAGGACTATGTTCCCTCTATTGCTGAAAAGAAATTAGCCAATTTAATTTACTTCATCACATTGGGTTTCCTCCCATTCATGTCATATTTCTTTTGTGTGTTTTCTCTTAGGATGCCTTCACAACTTTCCACAAGGATGAAGCCCTAGTAAAAAAATACTTGAGCTCGCTGCTAATTGGGGAGCTGGCACCAGATGAACCAAGTTGTGAGCCAACCAAAAATGTGAGTTTTCCTCAAAGTCATATTTTCATAGTGTGTGGGTCACTTCATGGAAAGATGGGATCCACCTTAAACAAATTCACACCAGCGACATTTTTCTTGCTTCAGGAAAAAATGCATTCTTGGATACGAGTTGCAGTAGACAACTATTTTTAAAGTGTGTGTGTGTGTGTGTGTGTGTGTGTGTGTGTGTGTGTGTGTGTGTGTAAGTCTACTAGCATGAAGTAAAGATGTAAAAAAAAATGGAGATCATTTTTTCACAGGGTCTTACGTGAACTTGATCCTCTTCTCTCCAAGTCTCCTTGCTGAGCCAAGACCTGCAGCTTGAGTGAACGCCACTTCCAAGTGGAAAAAGGGGCATTCCAGCGCTTGCTTCTGGGAGTCAGGAGGGTCCAGGAGGGTAGAATTGGCTTCATGTCCTACTTCTGCAATTACGCTAGGGAGTCTGTTGGCAAGCTGAGAATCAGGTTGTTTTATGAAATATGCCTTTAGGTCTGATCCAGGAAGTCTCACTTTAATCTCTGGGGTAATATGCGTGATACACATTCAGTGGCAACTAAGCTTAACTGCTGTGACTTCTCATAGGAAATGCTGACACGTGATTTTCGTGAGCTCCGTGAAACAGTGAAGAGGATGGGACTCCTGAAGACCAATTTTCCCTTCTTTATCTTCATGTTTCTCCATGCCTTCCTGCTAGACATTGCCTCCTGGTTCATTATCTGGTACTTTGGGAAATCTTGGGTGCCCTTCCTTTTGGGTGTAGCAGCATTCACCACTGCACAGGTAATGTAGTTCTACCACTGGATGACACAGGATTCTAGATTGCTCTGTAGTTCTCCAGAATCAGATCAGAATCAGATTACTGTCCCAGAGTTTCTTCATATTCTCCCAAACTGCACAATGTGTGGTTCAACAAGAAGCAACAGTCATTTTTCAGTCACATGTGGCCTTCAAGGACCCAATACGCCTGTACCACCAGTGCCACCACACACCACCAATTTAAACTATTATTGAAAAGAAATTGGTTCAGAAAGTTCCCTTATGCCATGGAATTTGGACAATGTTTGGTATGTTTGAGAGTCCTCTAGCACCCCTATCTGCCTAACTTTAAAAATTGTTACACTTTTTCAGCCACTAGGAATCATTTTCAGGGGTGGGTAAGAAACATGTGGTATGTGTGCGTCATGACAGAAAGCACCGCCCTCCAAGGTCCAGAACTGGGCACATGCTAGTCTCTAGAGATTACCTACCCCTCATATAACTACTAGAATCTTTAACCTATTTGTACACATTTTTACCAAGTTAGACTCATCCATGTAGTCAACTGTTTACATCAAATGGTTCTACAATGAATGGTTCTAAAGAGACTACATTAAGGATACAACCCTTATATGTGAGGTCCTTCTTTCTTGCAGGGATGAGACTTCTTCTTCAACACATGGTCAAAACACACAGAAAGAGAGAGGTGGAGTTTTGGATAATACCATTGACATTACTAAGAACTAATCAACTAATAAGCATAGTGTAATTCTAGCATAGAGCGGAAAGCCTAAGCAGACTTTGAGCTTGGAGTTCAAAGAGGTACACTATATACAGGAACAGCTGTGCTTGTTCTTCCCAAGTGCTGATGAATGCAATGAGGCATAAAACACATCTGAAGTATTACTTTTTCCCTTCCAGATCCAGTATGGATTTCTTCAGCATGATCTTGGGCATGTTTCAGTCTTTCAGAAAACCAAGTGGAACAGACTGACTCACCTCTTTGTGGCAGGAGTGCTTAAGGTAAAAGAGCCCAATACTGTACTGTACTAAGATGACAGTTTCTGTTGTTGTTAGTATATGCATGTGAACAAGCCAGGTCTGGCTCTGGAGTCAGAGCCTAGACTCAGTGCTCCCAAATCCAATGTATGCCATCTTTTGTTCCTTGAATGAAAGGCAAAATCATTATGCCATTGAATTGATGGATCTGCTCTAGCTGAGATTGGTAATTGGATTTAGGACACCCTATGTCTGAAGCCAATACTAAGTTGTAATTAGAGCAGGTCCATTGAATCCATAGAACTCATTGAGGAATTCTTCTGCTGCTGTATTCAAATCTGAATAATGGCGATCATCACGGCAATAAGCCATGAAGACAGTCATGAGAATATCATGCAGTGGCCTTTCATCTGCCTTCCGCATTACAGCATGACCCCTGTACCACTGATCCAATTCTGCAAGTCACTTTCTAATCCTGAGCCCATTTGGCATGCAAAGTCCTCATCAGCAACAGGACAGTATTGATGAAGCTGCTGCCTTCCATCAAAATGGATTCAAGTGGGATTTAATCAATTTGGGGACCAGCACCTTTCCCTGTGGACTTTGGCTCCCAAGCCCATTAGTTCTCAGGGTGGTTAGGTTAATTAACAGCCACCTGACACTTGGCATTCAGTCACTGGCAGTAGGGTCTAGTCTATTACCATAGCAGGATAACCTGGCCAGACTTTAATAACCTGTCCAGACTTTTTCCAATAAAGGAATTGGTTTACCAATTCAGTGGGCCTACACTAGCTGGAACTGACTACTGGATTTCAGCTTGTATGTAATGGAAGAGCAATAATAATAATAATAATAATAATAATAATAATAATAATAATAATAATAATAATAATAATAATAATAATAATAATAATAATAATAATAATAATAATAATAATAATAATAATAATAATAATAATAATAATAATAATAATAATAATGTAACCTCTACAAGCTCTAGCTGGAGGAAAGAAGGCACAAAATGATCTCTGAGTACAAGAAGAGGAGTATCACTCCTCCTCACCTATGCTCATAAACATCGCAAGGGGAAGTATGGGTACATTAATTTGGAAAAGCCTGATTATGTGAGAGGTTAAAAAAGGCATCCCACCCAGCTGTAAATGAACATACTCTAATTTACTGATGAATTCTAGTTTGGCAATATCATGGTGGAGTCTGTCAAACAGTGTTTTGTAGATTTAGAACTTGTCTACATACCCTTTTTACAGCAGGCTGAATAGAGTCACTACGAGGCCCACTATGTTATTTGGCACAATCTTCACATCAAAGGGCACACAGACCTCAAGCAACTCTGTTTGGTTCACACACCAGCCCATTGTCAACTGAACAGTGTCATGAAATAACTTAAGGAGAGAGACACTTCAGGATATTGGCAAATTAAACACATCCTTGGCTCCATGGGGGAGCAAAGAAAGTTTTTAAAAATGTATTAGAGCAGTGCATATGTGCAGCATCACTTTTTAAAAATAAATAAATAAAAGCCAAATGGGAACATCTCCTACCAGACAAAGGAGGAGACTGCAGAGGGCAATCAGTGGGATTTTTTTATACTTTCCTCGACCTAGTCTTAACCGGACCTTTAAGAGAAAAGCAAACAATAATGTCCCTTATTGCCCTTTTCTGTTTCCTTTCACTTCTGTGATGGCGATGGAGTCTTCTATATGGCTTTTTAAAAAACAAACATTATTATGTTTTTGCTGCCTCAGTTTTTCCACAGAGTCATGGAAGTGTTTAATTTGCCAGCATCCCCAAGGGTTGTCCTCTTAAACCACTTCACAACAGTGATAATTGACAGAAAGACTGACTTTTAAATGATTTCTAGTGATCACACACACTGCAAGTCAAACAAAACAGAGCAATCCTGCCCCACATCAAAAAAAGTAGAAGTCCTTGACAGGAGCCAGAAAGATGTTAGTGCTGTAGACCATTTTTAAGCATTAATCCAAACCCTTATATCCAAACAAATTTGAATGCAGAAGTTTTAGATTCTAGACATTTATACCCAATATGCCTAGACAATTAATTTAGATATCCAAAAGTTTATTCCAATACTCTTAGATAAAGTTTTAGATGTTGGTGGGTTCTGTTTAACTCACCTTGCTTACCACTTATGAGCCAATCGTGGAGAGCTTCTTCTCCGCTTTTCCAAAGTCTCATGATCCGATTGAGTTATAAATCAATCCAGGAGAAAAGTTATTTCCAATCGTACTCCTTTAATATTGATATTAAAGGAGCCCTTGGCATACATCTTTACAAGCCTGTGTACTTGTCAGGAAAAAAGCCCATACAAAGAAAGCATACAAGATTTATACACTTTTTGCTCCTCCCCTCCCCCCCAAACCCAAAAGATGTCAGAATAAAAATAATTGGGTATATTCATGTTCTTTTTGACCTAAAAGGTTTGCAAGAGTTCTGATAACTTTCCTCTTCCCTGATTGGTCTTTTGAATTCCTCGCCTGTCACTAGGCGGGGAAATGAAAGGTAAGAAGCGAGGAGGCTTTTGATTTAAGACCATGAGGTCATCTGGGTGATGGAAGATATAGTCCCAGCCTTGGACAAACTTCAAGTCCAGTATGTCTGGAGTTACTCCTTCCTTCTTTCCTGCCATAAAGCATTTGAAAAAACTGATAAATGGTTTTGTAGATCTGAATAACTCTCATTAAGAAAGCATTTTACCAACTTTCTTATCTCTTAAAAGATGCTGACAAAAGTGCTTTTCTTGGTTTCAATGTTTTTAATTAACTATTACTTTTACTATCCTATCTGAGTATATAAAATATCTAACTTATATAAAATTCTTAAGCTACTGGTATAAACTACTAAATAGTAAATGAATGAATGAATATACTGTACTTATCATTATGTGAGTGTGCTAAATAGAACATAAGAATGAAAGAGTAAATGAAATAAAGGTTAATGGAATGACACAGAAGAATAATATAGCTTCTTTGTGTTTAGGTATATAACATATATAAACTATCAAGTGTATATGAAAACTTGCTATTATATAGGAATATTATTATATTTTATAGTATCTCTAAGGATATTGTAAGCCACAGGTCTAAAAATAGTATTATTAGTATAGTGTTTCATAAGCATAAATATGAGTGTTAGATGCAGTATATTTCTATGTAATTATAATGGATATATAATGGATATATCTATACCTATACATTAGTGTGTTAACTGTTGGAATGTGACAAAGGATGTTGTACCAAGCCCCACTAACCCGTAATGAGCCTCTGTTCACTTGCCCGAACCCAGTTTGCAGGTAACTGTCGGGTTGAATTTTGCACCAGCGGGGCAGGAGCCCCCCGACTGCAAACAAAAAGAAAGGACTCCATTTCCCAACATTCCTTGGGCTATGCCGCACCACAGCCAATCAGGCTGAGAGGCGCGAGCAAAAGGAACGTTTGGAAATGCGCCGCAGCCAATCAAAATGAAGCCGCAGGGGAAAAAACAAATGGTAAACACAAACACAAAACTACAAGCCCCAGCATCCTGCGTGCCATGAGCACGCAGAACACTGAGGAAGCCAATGTGTGAAAAATAAAAATTAAAAACACACTGGGAGCGCAAGTCCGCCACAGGCGGATGCAGCGCCTCAAAGCCACGCAAACACCCGCCAGCCTTCTTGCACGGAGCAACAGGGAGGAGAGGGACTCCCTCTCCTCCACGCTACCCCGCCGAAGACACGGCGAGACCACCACCGGCCTCAACAAAAGTTGAGCCGGGGTGGAAAAAAACCACAACAACAAAGGGAGTTCAAGGGGGGAGGTATTGATGCCTTCGCCCTCCCCCCTTGAAAGCAAAACAATTCCTCCGGAAAGCAAAGGCACCGGACGGCGCTCTGCCCAGTGCCTTTACTTTCCGAGTAAGTGTTTCGCTTTCAAGGGAGGGCGAAGGCATCATTGCCTTCCCCTCCTTGAAAGTGAAGCAATTCCTCCGCAAAGCGAAGGCACCTGACGGGCGCTCCGCCCGGTGCCTTTACTTTCCGAGTAAGTGTTTCGCTTTCAAGGGAGGGCAAAGGCATCATTGCTTTCCCCTCCTTGAAATCAAAACAATTCCTCCGCAAAGCAAAGGCACCGGACGGGCGCTCTGCCCGGTGCCTTTACTTTCTGAGTAAGTCTTTCGCTTTCAAGGGAGGGCGAAGGCATCATTGCCTTAGCCAACCCTTGAAAGTGAACCCATTCCTAGGTAAGCAAAGCCAGCAGACGGCGCTCCGCCCGCTGACTTTACTTACCCCAAAAGTTTTTCACTTTCAAGCGGGGGCAAAGGCAATGGTGCCTTGGGCCGCCCTTTGAAAGTGAACCCATTCCCAGGTAAGCAAAGCCAGCAGACGGCACTATGCCCGCTGACTTTACTTACCCCAAAAATAAACCAGTAATTCAAAAAAACACAAAAATTACAAACAAAAACATCCAAAAATAACCAAAATCAAACCCAAAAATAACACCAAGAAGAAACACACAGAACCCCCCCCCCCCAATAATAATAATAATAATAATAATAATAATAATAATAATAATAATAATAATAATAATAATAATAATAATAATAATAATAATAATAATAATAATAATAATAATAATAATAATAATAATAATAATAATAATAATAATAATAATAATAATAATAATAATAATACAAACCTCCAAAAGAAATTAAACCAGAGAACTCACCCAAACGACCTTCCTCCACGACGTCCGAAACTGAAATGAGGAAAGAAAGAGACTACTTACCGGAAGAAGTGACACCCAGAGGCCACAGGAGAAAAAACAGTCAAAAATATTCACAAAAATAAATCTAAAATTTCTAAAACATTTCTTAAATCCTGTGTACAGTTTTCACTCAAAAAACAAACAAACATCTAAACACAGTTTAAAAACATTGAATTTTAAAAAACACATACTTACACATTTTTAAAATTATTATCCAAGGTACAACTATTTTAAAAAAAATCACATAGTAAAACATTATTTGGTTTAAAAAAATGTAAAAAATTATATCATCCTTTCCTCCTTTTTTTAATCCAAAAAAACAAACCAAAAAAAGCTGATCACAGTTTATAACAGCCCGTGTGTATAAATAAACATTTTTAAAATCACATAACCTTTCAACATCATTTAAAACAGCCCGGCACCATTTGTTCAAGAAAAAAAGGAAAAAACCCTTTACTAGCCAACACAATTTAAAACAGCCCGCCACTGCCGGGCAAAAGCTGCTAGTATTTAATAAAAATCAGTCCTCATCACTAGCACAGGATGCTAGACGGGGGTGGTTTAGCTCTAGTACAGACATTGTCTGATCACCATCTTTAGGAGAGCACTACCACAACCCTGCAGCAGACCAAACAGCAGGCTAAATGCTGAATGCTCACGTAGCCAGTCTTTCAATCAGACTTTCAGTTCAGCAGCAGAACATCCAAGGCCTCATAAAATGGTCTCGTACTAGTTTATCAGTAATGCTCTGTGTCCAGTTCATTTTAAAGACAACTTTATCAATTACAATTACAATTTTGATTTTGATTTCTTTGTTAATAAGAGGTAGCCATGTTAGGAATAAGTATATGGTATAATTATTGCCACAAATACATAAAGAAAGATGTTTTACATACACACAAAAAATCTATGTAGGGCGGCCCACCCAGCTGGTGGAATCACATGCATAACCAGCATCATGCCAAACCCAACTGCTTCCGCAAGGACCCGGATCTCAACATGCACCCGCTCCTGTTCAGCCTGGGAAAGACGCTCTCTTTAGAGGTGAGTAAACTGGACGTCTGGGAATGGCTGAGTAATTAGTAAGAAAAACACAGATGCTGAAAGAAAACCCAAACCACTCATTGGAAGTAAATTGATATCAGTCCTGCTTCACCCGCTTTGTGCATTAATCTGTGGGTTTAATATCTGACAAAGTGGACTTGATCCACGGAAGCTAACATTAAAATACAGCAGTTAGTCTTTTAGGTGCCACAACGATTTTTGTCTTTTTGTTTTGTTTTGTTACCCTTTTAAAAACCTGTGGGTTGTTATTTATTTATTTATTTTTCGAATTTATATGGCTGTCTTATTTGTCTCGGTGACTCAAGGCAGCTCACAACATTTGTTAAAACCTGACACTCATGCTAATGAATTTTTCCAGTCCACATAAAAATGCATCTGAGTGTACTTTTTCTATGTTCATTTTAATCCCAGGCTCTGGGGAGCCTGCAGAGCCAGGCATAATGGAAAACTTTGGAAAACTGACTGTACAGAACCAATATAGGTAGTTCTCCAAGCATCCTGGACCCCTTTTAGTCAGGATTCCGGCCTGGATATAGTACTGAGATGGCATTGGTTGCGCTGTTGGATGATCTCTGGCGAGAGCGGGATAGTGGTCATCCGTCCGTCCTTGCTCTTCTTGACCTCTTGGCGGCTTTCGATACCATCGACCACGGTATCCTTCTGGAATGGCTCCGAGGAGTGGGGATCCAGGGCACTGTGTGGTCCTGGTTTTCCTAATTTCTGACGGGTTGGACCCAGTCAGTGTGGTTGGAGAGTGAGAGGCCCAGCCCTAAGCCCCTCCAATATGGGGTGCCTCAGGGTTCAGTCCTCTCTCCTCTCCTTTTTAACATGAATCCATTGGGTGAGATCATCCTTTCCCATGGGGTGCAGTACCATCAGTACACGGATGACACTCAGTTGTACATCTTGGCCCTTGGTGATCCCAGCGATGCTGTCAAGGTCCTATTTGGGTATCTGGAGGCTGTGGGAGTCTGGATGGGAGGCAATGGACTACAATTGTATCCCAGCAAGATTGAGTGGCTATGGATTGGGGGTCCTGTGTTGTCCCGGGAACTACCATTTTTGGTCTTGGATGGGGCAGTCTTGCCCCAGACAAACCAGGTACACAACTTGGGGGTCCTTCTGGGCTCACGGCTGCTGCTTGAAGAACAGGTGGCAGCCATGGCCAGGAGGGCTTTTGCACAGCTACGGTTAATCCACCAGTTGCATCCGTTCCTGGACAGGGACTCCTTGCTCATGGTCACTCATGCTCTGGTCACCTCCAGAATAGATTATTGTAATGCGCTCTACATGGGGATGCCCTTGACGACCATTCAGAGGCTGCAGCTGGTCCAGAACGCGGCTGCCTGGGTGGTGATGGGGTGTGGACATTATGCCCTTCAGAAAAGAACTTAAAACCTGGCTGGCTGGCCCAGTATGGGGTGCAGGTGGAAGGGTAACCTCCGTTGGGTGGTTGGTTTAGTGGAAAACCTCCCCTTTCAGTACCTTTGGCCTCTGCACCCTTTTTAAAGGGGTGGGTGGTTTTAAATGCAGTTTTAATTATGTTATTTTACATACGATTGTGAACCGCCCTGAGTCGGCCTCGGCTGAGTGGGCGGTGAAGAAATCGAACAAAATAAATAAATAAATAAATAAATAAATATCCTCATAATACCTGGCTCCAAGGACCCCTCAAAAGCCAGTTCTATGACACCGAAAGGTCTAGTTTGGGTGAACAGAACTAGCCTTTGAGGAAGCTGAGGATAGAGCCAGAACACCTGTACTGCATCTGCTGCCTCTATTTCACTCTTCTTTGCGGGGAAGGAAGGGGAGCAGACTTCCTTCTCTGAAGAGCTACTGTGTGTGAAGCAGAACAACTCCACAAAGTAAGAAGGTTCCTGCATGGGGAAAGACATACAGTAAAACCTCGCATAAAGAGTGCCTCGCTTAGAAACTAACTCACTTAAAGAGCAGAATTTTTACTGAATGGTTGCCTCGGTTAACAACTAAAACCAACCAAAAACTCACTTAACAACTAAATCGGAGATCACAATCCCACCCACCCCCGACCAGAAGTCACAATTGGTCACTTACAATGGTGTTTTACTTAAAGAGCAAACTTGCTTAAATAGCAATCCCATGGAGTGCATTATGCTCTTTAAGCGCGGTACCACTGTATTTCCATCCTGGCACTCCACTACCTATGGCAGCTGCCTCATGGATGAATTAGCTTAGAGCCAGCTCTAGGCTTTTCTAAACAAAACAAAAAATATTTTAGACTATACATTTCTGAATAGACCATACCCTAAAATATATGTGTTTTTGTACATTTGTCCAACTGTAAAATGTACTGTGAAATTTAGAGAAGTGCCAAGTCCAAAGGATAGCCGTATTCTGATCTGTGCCAATTTGCAGAAGATGTGGATCAAATCAGGCCATATTAGAATATACAAAGCATCCGTCCCCCTAATGAGCAACAGTGAGGAAAAAGTGTTCCCCTTTCTTATAACCATCAATATTACTGTACTCCACATCCTGTCACTCATTCTGCTGATAGACAACTACAATAGCTTTTATCTGAGAACCATTTTGCTTGCTAACTACTACCATTTCCTTAAAGACTTTCATTTATCATTATCTGTGAGAGGTCAATAATTTCCAAATTTTTGTCTTTGACTGTGAAGGACACAAACTGTAGCCTGATATACAGCCCTAACTAGGCTTCTGCTCTTCATTTCCAGCTTGGAAAGAAGAAGAAGAAATATATGCCTTACCAACACCAGCACAAATATTTCATCCGTGAGTATTCCCGCTCTTTTGCAGAGAACCCTAAATTTGATTTTTCTTTGCCACTGTCAATAAGGTCATGTGTCTTTGCTCAAATTACATGTTTAAAGAGGAGGTGCATATTCCTTGAAATCCATTTATTTTTCCTCCCACACAAAGATTCACACAGAGTGAAACGCAAGATATGTAGCTGAAGAAAATCGTATGTTATAACCAACAAAAGCCTTTTACAACTTACAGAAGAGCTCTGCACAAAATTTGATACAATAGACCCTCACATAACGATGTTACTTGGTTCCCCAAGTAGCGTTGCTAAGCGATTTTTGTTGTTATGCGGGTTTCTATGGAGTTTCCCGCATAACGACATTTTTGTCTGGATAATGGCGGTTATTTTAGCATTGTTGTCTGGACAATGACACTAAAAACATTGTTATGCGGGGGAACACGTGGTGCATAATGACGCGTTGTTACGCGAAAATGATGCTATCCGAACACGTTGTTATGCGAGGGTTGACTGTAAATGCATATCTAATTTGATTTCCATTGGATTAGGACAATACCATGCACGATTAATGGCTGGATAGATGGAGATAGTATTGTAGCAAGCATTAATTTTGCAAATATGACTTAGGAGAGGAGAGGAAAATCTGTCACAGGTCCTTTTGGTTCAGACTTTACTTTTAAGTAATTTACAACTGTAGGAAACTAACCAGATTTGTATTGTTCTTGCTTTCCCTTTTTCACAACAGTCTTAGCTCCAATGACATTTGTTGTTTTTGTGCAGCTGATTATATTCCGCTTTACCATTACGAGGAAAAAATGGTTGGTAAGTAAGCAACTGCAAAAATCCTATAAGGGAGTTTAGAGTATTTGTATGAGTGAAGAACACAGATATCAGTGCCCACAATCAGCCATAATCTGGCACTTTCATTCATGCCACCCAGAACATAGATGGGGGAGCCATCCAAATATGAGGGAAGAATGAGACATTGCATTGGGCTACTGGGGGGACATCCTTGTTGCTGCCCAGCATTGTCAATGTTTAGGTAACAATATGTTTTCCCAGCTCCTGCCAACCTAGCAGTTTGAAAGCAGGAAATTGCAAGTAGATAAATAGGGACCACTTTGGTGGGAAGGTAACAGCATTCCATGCATTCCGGTGTCTAGTCATGCCTGTCACATGACCACAGAAATGTCTGCAGAAGCAGACAGCGCTGGCTCTTCGGCTTTGAAACAGAGATGAGCACTGAACCCTAGAGTCGAATACGACTGGCTTTCATGCAAGGGGAACCTTTACCTTTACTATGTTTTAAAATAGGCTCCCATCTAGGTTATCTCATCCCATCATCAGTTTAACTTCAGCTGCAGAAGTCAGATCTCTCGAGTAAATACATGAACAAGAGAATCTTTAGCAAGTCTCCAGAGGAAAGAGATTTACAGCTATATTTAAGACTTAGAGAATACCTAAAATTGGCAGTCATTTACAGGTTGTGGTAGAGGCAAATACTTAAGGTGGTCAAAAGCTACCTTGGAGGCCAGTCAATGGAAGCTCCACCCTTAAGAGAAGAGAAATGATTGGCAGTGCTAGAATGTGTTTCTGTCTGGAACCACCCCATTCTTCCTTTTAAATTCACTTTTCTAGTTTTGAAGATATGTGCAGTAGTGTTAATGATCATTGCGGGCATGGTAGTTCACAGGAAAAATAATCTCTAGGCCAGTGATGGTGAACCTTTTGGAGATCGAGTGCCCGAGGAGGAGGAGGTGTGTGGGCTTGCACAATGCCTGCCCACATGCCTCCTCCTCCTTGGGCACTCGATCTCCAAAAGGTTCGCCATCACTGACCTAGAGATTATTTTTCCTGTGAACTACCATGCCAGCAATGATCATTAACACTACTGCACATCTCTTCAAAAGTAGAAAAGTGCAAACCGACACACCCATGTGATGTCACCAACGCACCTCCAGCAAAGTCACGTGGGTGCGCCTGACCACCCACACCCCATGGGTGTGCCCAACCCCCTATGTGTGTCCCCGACCCTGCTGTGGGTGCTCCCAATCTCCCATGGGTATTCCTGACCACCACCACCACCCCACACACAGGTGCACCCAACTCCTAGGAGAGAGGGGTGGGGGTGTCTGGACAGGATTTCAGTCTCCTTCTTGCCTCCCCATTGGCGGAGGGAGACGGGTGGTATGGAAATGGTGCTGCCATTGGCTCTGGCTGGGTTGGACTGGGTGAGGTTTCCCATTGATGGTGCATGTGCCAACAGAGAGGCCTCTGCATGCCACCTCTGGTATGAGTGCCATAAGTTTGCCACTGCTGCTACAGGCTGATCAACAATGATGTGCAGGATTTTTTTTTAAAAGATGAGTTTAACCATCACAATGACTTTCCAGAGACAGAACAATTAAATTCTGGTATCCCCAATGGCAGCCATAGTTGTTAAAGAAGTGCCTTCTGTACTGTTTTGTGCTAGCCCAGAAAGGAGACATTCTTTCTGGAACAAAGCAGCAAACAGAGCTTTGCTGTGTTTGTTAGTACCACTGTGAGATAATGAAAAGGAATGTGGCAAAAGTGAGGGATGGAGAAGAAATAAACCCAATGCTTTGATAGATTGTTCTTCTTGTCAGCATGATGACTTCCACATGCAGACATTTCTCTGTGTCATTCAGCATCACAGCCTCATCAACAGGATTGCTGTGGAGTTTGTTAGAAATTAATTTGACAAAGACAGCCACCTTTCCAACATTTTTATGGCTTTAATACTCTTCTCTTGACAGGAACTCATAATTACTGTGATATACAATATCCGCATCTGCTTCATGTTCATTCCTTTAATGGGATTTAAGAGTTTTATGGCATTCTACTGGCTGTCCAGGTAGCAATCATTATGTAAAACTTTCTTCGGGCTATGATATAAGGTTCACAGATTATGGGAGTATGAATATACAATTTTTTGTGTAGCTACATTGAGCCTTCATTACAGATGTAGGAAGGACCACTGAATCTCTTATGTGAGCCTTTTTTGTTTTTTTGGATGGGTAAAGAAGTAGGTGAGAGCACAGGGGCTTCAGCGGTCTAACTAGGTAGTGTTGCCCATCTCTTGTCAATGATGTTAGTGACTAAAACTCACCAAAGCATCCTCCGTTGGATCCCTTGGGCAAGGTGAAAGCGGAGGGTACACGTCATGGTCCGCCTAACCAGCGGGTGATGTAATATATAAGTAGCTTTAAAAAGTATGCAAATGGACTTGATTTCTCAAGTTCATCTGCATGTGTGGAATGTCATCGCGGAGACGTCTACCAATGTGCAGGCTCCTCGCTGAATAATGACTCCACAAATCACTAGCTGCACTAGTGATTATCTCTCCCCCCCCCCCCGGTCATTTTTTTGATGTTTTAAAAAATGCCTGATAATATGGAGTAGATTCATGGAAGGTCAGGAGCTGGGCAAAGGAATAGAGTCATTGGCTCCTGATAAGAGGTTAGATGAAAGTAAAGTAGGCTCTCCCTATAACACTGAAGGTCTACTATTATCCCAGAATTGATGATGTCATGTAACATTCCCTATCTGGGCCATAGACCTTTGTGTTCCCCATTCTCATGCACAAATTATACAAACTTCAAGCCTTATAGCTTCAAGTCACCTCCAAACCAACAGTTGTAGCTACCAATCCATTTCCAGGCCCAATTCAAAGTGTTGGTTAACATCTATAAAGCCCTATATAATTTAGGTCCAGGCTATCTGAAAGACCATTTGCTTTCTATATGAGCCTTCTCAAATCTTAAGATCTTCTCTTGGTCCCATCAATTTCATAGTCCTTTCTGGTGGGAACACAAGACTGGGCCTTCTTTGTGGCTGCTTTAGGTTGTGAAAGATCGAGCAAACCAACCTCCCCAGAGATCTGTGCAATGGGAATGTCCTCTAGGTAAGGTTGTTAGGCCCTGTGAAGGCCCAAGTGCAGACAGATCTCCCTTTTAGCCTCCAGTGCCGATCCATAGGAGGATTGTGTATTGCATAAAAAGAGCAGAGACATAAAATGAAAGAAAAGGGGAAATAGCTACAAGAAAAACTGGATATGGTGGAAGTCTGGCAGTTGAGCATTTATAATGGTCTTTGAGTTTTCAGAAAGTACTGTGGAAAGGGGGGGACATCACAACTTTTCCTGCTTACAGAATTGCCCATTTCACTTTTCCATTGAGTACATTTGTTCATTTCAAAGTGAATAATGATTGTTCTTACCTCCATAGATTTCTAGAAAGCAACTGGTTTCTCTGGGTCTCACAGATGAATCACATCCCCATGAATATTGATTATGATCAGAATCTGGACTGGGTCTCTACCCAGGTGAGATAATGTCATCTACTACTCCAAGGCACTAATCTTATTTCATCTCATCACTTCTTTCAATAATGTTTTGGAGCTCATGATCACATAGCAATGAGCTAGGTTGCAATGCTGCTTGTTTATTTAATTTATATCCCACTCAATTGCTGCAAGCAGTACTCTGGGTGGCTCACAACAATAAATAACAAACAAACTTTAGTGTAAGGGACCAAAGACAACGAAACAGCCGAAGGGTTGGCTTAACACAGGTTTATTGCATGATGATCCGGAGGAACATGTGGTAATGGCGGATGGGTAGCTCAATATATACAGCTGGCTATACATTTGAAAGTGGCTCGTCGACAGACTATTGGTTGCTGCCTGCGTGACGTCGTAGAAGGTCACGCCCTTCTTGTCCAGGTGAAGAGGTGGCGGGAATCTTCCCGCGCTGCTGATCCAGGTGAATCTGAGCCATGAGAGCCGGACGCTCGCTATTGCCATCTAGTGGTCACTAGCTCGCGTCCCCTTATCAGGTTTACATTGATACAGCTGAAGGTTATAATGTTGCACACAGAAAGGTTACATTGTTACCACATGGCTAAGGTACATTGTTAAAGGCACAGCTTTACAGAACACAACATCCCTCCCCCCTAGGATGAGACAAAGTCTCTCAGCCAAGATGGCTTATTGCATGTGCGTTTGGGCCGTGATGAGGGCTGACCCCCCCCGGGGGCGCTACTGCTTCTTTGTTCCCTGGTCCCTTGTCCTGTAATGGGAGAGGGAGACTCGTTAGTGGCTTGCCGCGGTTTGGCGGCCTTAGGGGAAGGGAAGAACTCCATTGTGGGCAGACCGGGGGCAATCGGGGCTAACGAAAAACCCCTCTTCTCGCTTGGACGGGTGGGGGACCACTCCGAAAAACTCCCCCGGTTTTGAAAATCAAATTCTAACTCAGTTGGGGTATCCGCATTTGTGGGGGAATTCCGCGAGATATGTATGGGGTCGGGTTCCTCCTCCTCAGAAAGATCCCCTAGGATATCTACGAGAACATCCTCCTCCCCCCTTGGTGGGGACCCGCTGCCCCCTTTCCCTCCCCCTTGGGCTGAACGGGTGGGGGAGAACCCTAACGCTGATTTTTTCTCTGTTTGGTCTGTGCCCTGCTCATCGGAGACCCTGCGTCGGAGCTGGTCCGCGTGCCGCCTCCACAGTAGCCCTGTGCTGGTTTCCACGCGGTACGACACGGGGCTGGTTTGCTCCACAACTACGCCCGGTACCCAGGCTGGGCCCGCGCTGGCGTAATTCCTGCAATGCACGGGGGCGCCTACACTGAAACTCTTCGTGGCCTCTAGCCCAATGTTCCTTCCCTTGTCCTCTACCCTCGTGGGGTCTAGCCTAGTAAGGATGGTGGTCAGTTTCCTATGCATTAAGAGCTCTGCGGGGGAGTATCCTGACGCCAACGGGGTCACCCTGTACCCTAGCAGAAACTGACACACTTGTAGGTTCAGGTCCCCGGGGCCCATGCGCCGCAACGCGTCCTTCGTGGTGCGGACGAGGCGCTCTACTTGACCATTGGTGGCTGGGTGAAATGGGGCGGAGGTGATATGCCGAACGGCGTTAATCTCCATGAATGCCCTAAACTCGGAGGACGTGAAACAACTAGCGTTGTCGCTAATTAACGTGTCGGGTATGCCGAACGTGGAAAAGAGCCTCTGCAAATGCTTAATGGTCTGGGCCGAGGAGGTGCTCGTGACTGGGATAACCTCCAACCACTTGGAGAAGGCGTCCACGACAAGAAGAAACAGGGTGCCTCTGAACGGGCCCGCGAAATCAATGTGCACCCGGGACCACGGCCCCTTGGCCGAATCCCATTCCCTGTGGGGAAGGCGGGCCTCCTCTGGTCTGGAGCATTGGCAACTTTCACAAGTGCCGACCATGTGCTCGATGTCGGCGTCCAGCTGGGGCCACCAGAAGTAACTCCGGGCCAGCGCCTTGGATCGCACGATGCCGGGGTGGCTGACGTGCAGCAGTTTGAGCACCCGCGGCCGAAGGGACGTGGGAATCACCACCCGCTGCCCCCACAAGAGGCACCCCCTCTCTAGGGACAGCTCTAACTTTTTCCTGAAAAATGGGGCGAACTCCTCCGCTGGGGAGGATGCCGGCCACCCTTTCTGCACCCAGGAGCTAACTGCCGCTAACGTCTTGTCCTTCTCTGTCGCCTTGGCAATGTCGGCGGGCATTATGGGGGGCGAATCCAGCACCTCTATCATAAGAACCTGATGGTCCCGCTCCCCCTTGCTCACCTGGCTGGGCGTCAGGGGGAGGGGAGACCTTGATAGAGCGTCCGCATGGCTGATCTCTTTCCCGGGCCGGTAGACCAACGCGTGCTGGTACGCGTTGAGAAAAATGGCCCACCTGAGCATCCTCGGGGACAGGATCTGTGGGGTGGGCTTATCTGCGGTAAAAATGCCTAGCAGGGGCTTGTGGTCCGTTACAATGGTGAAGGGGCGGCCATACAGAAAATCGTGAAATTTTTTCGTCCCCGCAACTATTGCTAGTGCCTCCCTGTCTGTCTGTGCGTATTTTCTATCCGTTTGGGACAGGGACCTGGAGTAAAATGCTATCGGGGCCTCCCTTCCGTCTTCCAGCACGTGGCAGAGCACCGCCCCCACCCCCACCGGGGATGCATCACAGGTCAGGACTACCGGGCGTTTGGGGTTGAAATGGGTCAGTATGGCATCAGACGCTAGGAGACTTTTTAGTTCGCTAAATGCCCTTTCTTGGTCCTCGCCCCACTTCCATGTCTGATCTTTTTTAAGCAGTTTGTGTAGCGGTTCAGCTACTGCTGCCTTCCGGGGGAGGAAGGAGTGGTAAAAGTTGAGCAGCCCTAGGAACGACTGCAGCTCGGGCTTGGAGGTGGGGCGGGGGGCTTTCTTAATGGCGGCCACCTTGGATTTGGATGGCTTTATCCCCTCAGGAGTCACACAAAACCCCAGGAACTCAACCTCGGTCGCGAAGAAGACGCATTTGTCCTTTCGCAGTCTCAACCCCGCTTTTTCGAATATTGTCAGGACCTTCCCCAACCTCTTGGCCAATTCGACCCGACTCCCCCCCCCCCCCCCCCGTTATTAACACGTCATCAAAATAAGGCAACACGCCCTCTAGCCCTTTCAGGAGGCGTTCCACGAGTGATTGGAAAATTCCAGGCGCCGAATTCACGCCGAACTGAAGGCGCGTCACCTGGAACGCCCCCTTATGGGTGACTATGGTCTGCGCAGCAGCTGCGGCAGGGGACACCGTGAGCTGCTGGTAGGCCTGTGCTAAGTCGAGCTTAGCGAAACACTTTCCCCCGTGTAACCTGGCCAGCAGATGGCTGACTACCGGCACTGGATACGCATTCGGGCGGATCGCCTTGTTGATGGTGCACTTGTAATCGGCGCATATGCGGACCTCCCCATTGGCCTTTAGTGCGGTTACAATTGGAGTTTCCCACTCCGCAGAATCAACAGGCACAAGGATTCCCTGGCCCACCAATTTGTCCAGTTCCGCCTCTATCTTGTCCTTGAGTGCGAACGGCACCCGGCGTGGTTTGAGTCAAATTGGGCGGACCTCCGGGTCCAGGTCGAAAGTCACTGGGGGCCCCTTGAATTTCCCCAGTCCCTTTTTGAAAACTTCGGGGTGCGCCTCGCACACCTCCTGAATTGGGTCAGACCCAACGGCGTGCATCCCAACGGCGTGCACCCCCCCAATAAACAACCCCAGGGGCTGGAACCATTGAGTCCCGAGGAGGCTGCAATCTCCCCCTTTAAGCACGACTAGAGGGAGGGACGCGGCGTGCTTCTTGAATTTAACCTGAAATTCTCCAACCCCCAACACTGGAATGCTGTTCCCTTGCACGTCCCGTAGTGTGGACCTCAACGCTTTGAGCTTGGGTCGCCTGTGGGGGGCAATTCTCAAAAACTCCCTCTGGGAAATGATTGAATATGAGGACCCCGAGTCAATTTCCATGCTAATGGGAACCCCTTGAACTAGTACCTCAACAAAGTAGCGGGGGTGTCCTACGGACACGCTGAATACTGGGGGGTCGTCCTCGCTGCCGTCGGAGATGCGGCCCACGCCGTCCTGCTTCCGCGTGGCCTGAGCGCCGTCCTTGGGTCTCGTTGAGCGGTCTTGTCCCGCGGAACGGTCTACTGAGCTTCTCCGGGTCTCGCGCCTCTTCCTGCACACCTTGGCGATGTGCCCGCGGCGGCCGCAGTTGTGGCACTCGGCCTTCCGAAACGGGCATTTTACGCGGTCGTGGGCCGCTCCACAGCCGTCGCACTGCCAGCTCTCTTTCCGGACCCTCCGGACGTCCTCGTCGTCGCTGCTCTCTGCGGACAACCTCGAAGCTCACCGGGCCGCATGCACCGGAGTCTCTGCCTTGCTCGACTTCGGCCGCCAGTCCTGGAGTTCTTGGACCCCAGCCTTTGTAGCTTCCGCGGCCTGTGCCGCTCTGACGACCTCCTGCAACGTGGGAGGCGGCTCTTGGTTCATTAATGTGCGCTGGGTTTCGGCGTCGTTCAGGCCGCACAGCACACAGTCCCGGAGGGTGATTTCGGCATTCTCCCATTTGCACGGGCCGGCCGCCAGCCGCAGGGCCGCCACGAATGCGGCGACCGTCTCCCCGGGCGCTTGGACTCGCCTCCAGAATGCACTCCGAGCGGGAAACATCGCCGTGGCGGGCCGGACATGCTCACGCAGCATCTGCATGAGTTCCTTGGCCTTGAATTCGCTCACCCTCCTCGGTGCGATCAGGTCCACCAAGGTCCTTTTGGTTTCTTGTCCGAGCATCCTGGTGAAGATGGCCCTTTTCTTTGCCTCTTCCGTGACTTCGGACTCAATCAGTGCGGCCTGGAAGTCCATCTCGAAGATCTCCCAGTCGCCCGGTTTCCTGATTTCGAAACCGGCGCATGTCTTGGTCCCGTGGGCTGCCATAATCCCACCTTCGTCGCCAATTTAGTGTAAGGGACCAAAGACAACGAAACAGCCGAAGGGTTGGCTTAACACAGGTTTATTGCATGATGATCCGGAGGAACCTGTGGTAATGGCGGATGGGTAGCTCAATATATACAGCTGGCTATACATTTGAAAGTGGCTCGTCGACAGACTATTGGTTGCTGCCTGCGTGACGTCGTAGAAGGTCACGCCCTTCTTGTCCAGGTGAAGAGGTGGCGGGAATCTTCCCGCGCTGCTGATCCAGGTGAATCTGAGCCATGAGAGCCGGACGCTCGCTATTGCCATCTAGTGGTCACTAGCTCGCGTCCCCTTATCAGGTTTACATTGATACAGCTGAAGGTTATAATGTTGCACACAGAAAGGTTACATTGTTACCACATGGCTAAGGTACATTGTTAAAGGCACAGCTTTACAGAACACAACACAAACACAAGTAAATCTGTTGCTCTAGAATATTGTTATATGTAAAAACACAGGTATTTTATTTCTTTAGGAGTCAGCTTGTTGTTTTAATAGCAAGGGAAAGTAACATGATTGGCAACTGCAGGGTATATGATGGGAGAAGTAGAAAACAAAGATAATTGCACTAAATAAGCTTGCCTATAGCACTCAGGGCCAAGGATGACATTAAACAGGGCAAGAAGAGACTTTCTTAATGGTTCAAAGGGAGGATGTTCCTCTTCTTCTTCAGCTGCCATATCCAGTCCGGATGTTGACTACCATCATGGTGATAGTCTTCCTGTTCTTAACTCCTCAGAACAGTTCTTCTGAGGACATGCCACACCAGGCTTTCAGGTTCTTTGGCCATGAAGCCCATCTATGTCCAAGGCCTCTCTTCCCAAGGATCTTTACTTGCAGAGCAAGTTAGAGTATTCTATACTTTATGTTGTTCCACATGATATGGCCAAGGTATTGGAGCTTTCTTTGCTTAATAGTCTTAAAGAGTTCTTTTTCTTTATCTACCCAGCCCAATACTTCTACATTAGTCACATGATCAACCTATGATATCCTTAGCAGCCATCTGTAGATCCACATTTCAAAAGCTTCAATTCTCTTTTCAGATGCTTTAGTCAATGTCCAAGCTTCAACTCCATATAGCAACACTGGGAATACGCAATATCTCACTACAGTAGACCCTCACATAACGACGTTGCTTGGTTCCCCAAGTAGCGTTGCTATAGGGGAAACGCCGTTGTGCGGTTTTCAATGGCAGCTGCACCATCTAGCGGCAAAAAACTGTCATTATCCGCACAATGATATTAAAAAATATCATTAATCCACCCAATGATGGTTTTTCGTCGTTGTGCAGATAGTCACGTGACGAGTGATGACGCGTCGTTAAGCGGAAATGACGCTATTCGAATGCGTCGTTAATCGAGGGTCCACTGTATTCGGCTCTTTGTAGCAAGAGTTAGATTTCTACTGCATAACAAGTATTGTGCAGTGTGTGGATGTGAAAGCTGCATTTGCCAGGTGAGCAACAACTCATTCCATGAAAGCTGAAAGCCAAAACCTGAGACATGAGGTGGATTCTTGTTAGATCACAATGTTAAAGCAGGCAAGAAGAGCTGGGAAGGGCTACAGACCTACTTATGGAATGGATGGTTGTGCAAACAGCACAATGTGAAAAAGTCTGGATTGAACATGTGACAAAACATAGCAGACCAGTTCTCTATGGCAATCTAGAGTTAGGCTGCAAAATACATTGAGCAGTTACTGCAATGATTCCTTGTTTCCCAAGAGAGCGTTTATCTCTTGCTACATTAGCTTTTATAACATGTCACACATGATGGTTTCCCCAGATCTAAAACAGCATCTGAGGAAAGTTTTATCACCATCCCACAGGAGTTATTCTCCCCTGTTGCTGCCAGCCAGGGCTTGTTCAACAAGACGTTTCTCAGGTTGTGATGCTGGTTCTTTGGTCTCCACCTTACTCCAAATGGAACACCACATTTCCTCACCAGCCAATATCTAGAAGAATATTTAAAACAATACTTAGTGATAATATGCTGGCTGATACCCTGTTCTTTTTTTGTGCAGATGGAAGGCATAAGGCATAATTGCCTAGCTGGCGATTAAAACATCCCCACTGGGGTTCTGAAGCATGCAGAAAGCCAGTGGGTGCAAACACCTACAAAAATGCCCACAGTGACTTATTAATTGTCTTCTTCTTGTCTGAGGGAAAAAAGCAACTGTATTTCAGAAAGTCAAGGATGGTTCGCAGATGTCACCTTAAGACAATGAAAGGACACTCAGTATTACTCCAAGATAGCACATAATATCTTTACTTGAGTTAGCCACTAAGTCTCTAACAAGGTTGGGCTTTGACCAAATGGCATTGCTTCCTATGTTTTATTGATTTACCATTCAAATCATAATCCTACTGGGTTTAGTGGAATTTATTTTGGAGTAGATATGTATACAGTTGCACTGACAGTTCTCTTCAATGCTATGCTCCTAGGGAAAATCTGGTGTACACAGAAAGAGCCTCCTCGAAGATTATCGTACTTTTGAACCACTACTGGGCATACCCTGGGCAATGGCAACCTTATTATGCCAGTTAATCTTTATCACACTAGGCCAGGAGTTCTCAACTTTTTTAAACCTGGGGCCAGATCATGCTCCCTCAGACAGCTTTGGGTGCCAGACAGCCATTTTGCCCTTCCTCCACCACATGGCACTTCTGGGTGTGGTGGGGGCAGTGGGGGACCACATGAAATGGCATTGTGGGCTGCATCTGGCTCATAGGGTGCAGGTTGAGAATCCCTGCACTAGGTCATACAAAAGGAACGGCGGAATGAATTCACCAAAAGGTGGCTTTGTTTTGACAGTTTAAAGTCGGATCTAGACACGAAAGAAGAAGGGGAATTCTATAATAACAACCTATATCACCCCTACAGTGATGCAGGACAACCTTACCTATTCTGATTGTCTAGAGTCAACAAGTTGGGTTCTAAATTTAGAAATTTTGTTCTAAAGCTAGAACAGAATAGAATGTAATGAAGAAAAGTGTGATTAATTACTTATTGTCAAGTTAACTCTTCCCAGGTTTTTTTTTAGTAAGAAAGTACTTAGAAGTGGTTTGGGGCACTGAGAAACTGTACAGTTTTCCAAGGCTGTTCTTGTGGGAGGCATCATGGGGAATCAAACACCTCAACACTCAACTCAGTGAGCCAACTGGGGGAGAGGGGAAGAACAAGTACTGTATAAAAACACTGTAAAGGTACTTAGATCTGACAAATAAATCTGAGAGCACCAACAATGGAAAATACTTTTGTTCACCTTTGGTTGGTTTCAAGGATAACATATAAGGAATCCCCACAGAAAGTGAGGACCTCATGCTTTCTGCCATTTTTCTCTACATGTCTAGAAGAGTGGGACACAAAAAACAAAGTGAAGCTGCAGCACTCTTCTCTACCTGTGACAAACAAATGCAAGTTCTGAATGTCTGAACAGGCAGGCAGTCAGAGAAGAACCTAGTAATACAACAAGATTGAAGAACTGTGTTAACTGCAAAGAAAATAACTGTGGTCTCTCTTTCTCACTTAGCTTGCAGCAACATGTGATGTCGATCAGTCCTGGTTCAATGACTGGTACACCGGGCACCTGAACTTCCAGATTGAGCATCAGTAAGTCAGAGATATGTGGGGAAAGACACTGTTGTACACACTATACAGCATGAATGTGCCTGAAAAAGGTCTTCATGGAAATGAAAGGCCATAATTATGTTAGCTGCTAATGGCTATGACCATGCCTCACCCCTATTGTGGGTGCTGCATTGGCTGCTGGTATGCCTCCGGGTGCAATTCAAGGTGCTGGTAATGACCTTTAAAGCCCTTCATGGTAGTAGACCAGGATACTTAAGAGACCGCATCACCCCAAGATCATCTGCCCATCCTACAAGATCAGACCAGAGGGGCTCCCTAGTGGTTCCATCTGCCAGAGAGGCTCGTTTCTCTGGCCTTCTCCGTATCTGCTCCAGCCTTGTGGAACCTCCTGCTGACCAAGTTGCACCTCCAGGCAGAGCTGCTGGCCTTCAGAAAGGGCCTTAAAAATTGTTAGCACAGCAGGTGTGAGACATTGCTGGTGTGTTAGCCCCCTCCCTCCCCTGGCTCATATAAGGCTGTCTGGGTTTTTCAATTTTATAGGGAAGGTGTTTTAATTTGGTTTTAATTTAATTTAATTTTCACACTTTTATGGTTTTTAAAGTTTTAATCATTTAGTTCTATTTTGTATTTTGTTTTTTAATAAGTGGTTTTTATTTTATAAAAGAAACAGACAATAAAATTACATTACATAACACTCTTCGTGCACATTCCTCCACCCACCACCCTATAAACAACCCATCCCTAAACAAGTATGTGAACTTCACGTTCCTTAAAACTATACTTCAATTTAACTTCGTAAATTGCCTTAACTGTTTTGTATTTTGAACTTTGATAATGTTGTGAGCCACCTGGAGTCGCTTCGGCGAGGGAGGCGGCAATATAAATACAGTAAATAAATAAATAGATAAATAAATAAATGGACTAGAGATTATTAACTAAGGTGGGGTGTTTCTGGCTCACTACAGGCATTGTCAACATTGTATTTCCTTGGAACCTCCCTTTGTTCTCTTTCCCCAGCCTTTTCCCAACCATGCCGCGGCACAACTATTGGAAGGTGGCTCCCCTTGTGAAATCTCTTTGTGACAAGCATGGCGTTAAGTACCAGTGCAAGCCCCTGCTCACAGCCTTCATAGACATTTTGCGGTAAGTGCCTCTTAACTTGGAGGGCAGGGTACACAGAAAGAGCCTCCTTGAAGATTGTGGCATTTTTGAACCACAATTGGGCATACCCAAGTAATGGCAGCCTTGTGTTGCCAGCTAATCTTTCTCACACTAGGTCAGGCAAAAGGAACTGCAGAATGAATTCACCAAGAGGTAGCTTCATTTTGGCAGTTTCACATCTGGTCAAGACACAGAAGAAGAATTGGGAGGGTCTGAGGGAAGGAGCGCCAGTGGGGATGGAGGAACATGTGACATGACAGCACAAAACTGTCCTATAGGGCTAATATCAAAGTACAGTAGAACCCCACATAACGAAAAAGCTCCATTCCACGGAGCTCTTCTCTATGTGGTCTCTTCCCCCCCCCCATTAACCGGGGTATACCACGATTGCCACACAAACGCTTCATTGTACGAAATTTTTGTTATACGAAGTGTTCGTTATGCGGGGTTCTAGTGTATGAGGAAGGCTTATGTGTAGCGGGGTAGGGGGAGTCTTTTGGACTAAAACTCCCAGGATCCCACAGCCAGCATGGAAACTGGGGGTTCTGGAAACTGTAGTGTCGTGATGGCGAACCCCAGATGTTCTTGGACTTCAATTCCCAGAAGCCCAAGCCCCCTGTGAATCCACACAAAGGGGTTTACTGCGATTCATATGGCCTATGCTGCCCTCGTTGCTCCCGGAAGCAGAAGTAAAATGTGCCCAAATGGGTGTGTTTACTTCTGCTTCCGGGAGCGACGAGGGCAGCGCGGGCCGGATGAATCGCAGTAAACCCCTTCGTGTGGATTCACAGGGGGCTTGGGATTCTGGGAATTGAAGTCCAAGAACATCTGGAGTGCCAAGGTTCGCCAACAGGCTGTGGGGGGAGCATTTCCCATTGCTGGGCAGTATGGCTGGAGATACCCCTTGTCAAAGATTTGCTATCTATCATTAATAGGCTGTTGTTTTCTCTCTCTCTCTCTCTCTCTTCCCACTACAGCACCCTGAAGGTGTCAGGGGAGTGTTGGCATGATGCCTATTTCCACTGAGAAGAGAAAAGGACTTCAGAGGAGGAAAAAGATCCTTAGAAAATGGAGGAGTTGAGGAAATATTCTGTGTTTCTTCTGGTCTATGTGGCTTTTTACATTTTGACTGAGAAAAAATAACCAATGTCAATGAATTGTTTCCACAAAAATATTCTCAGCCAACCTTCTCCACCAATTAGAACAGTGAAAATGGTAGCTCACCTCAAAGGGATATTTTGAGGGTGAACATAATCATGACAGAGATACACTTTGCTACAGTCACTTATTATTGTTATTACCGGCAGAGGATTTTTAGCATGCAAACATTGTGTCCAAGATATTCTCAGAGGGGGATATTTACAGTAGCAGGTGAGATTGACACTTGAATCTTGCTAAACTGTACATGGATGCATTTAATTTGAACATGACAGCATTAACTCCCATATTGCTCAGAGAAAGAGAGTGGGTACGGTCAAGTAACTTTGTCAGGAAATGGCACTCTAGTATCAGCAATATTTTTAAAATAAAAAAAAATCTTGTGCTTTCATAGCTCAGCTGACACTTCCCACTATAAAAGATGACTCTCAGCATCCGGTCATAATGAACTAACTTTGATAAAAACACTCTTTTTGTTATAGTAAATCTATACACATTTAAGATGGTACAAGACTTTGTCTATTTGTTTGTTGGCTTTAAAGGAAGATTTATTCAGGGTGTAGTATGAAGGGAGCCTATACTCTGAGTAAGAGAAAGTCCTAATGGAAACTTAGGAAAGATGTGGTGAAAAAGAACATCATTTCCATAGGTTCACAACTGAAAATTATTATAAAACTCTCTGTCTGCCTATTTCTTTCAAACGGAAGGGAAGGGAAAAGGCATTATACCTGTATATTGATCCACATACATTCAGATTTAGTACAGAAATAAACCTTTCAATGAACACCTGCAAAAGTGATAGTAAAGGTAAAGTTCACCCTTGCTTGAAAGCCAGTCATATCCGACTCTAGAGTTCAGTGCTCATCTCTGTTTCAAAGCCGAAGAGCCAGCGCTGTCTTGTTCTGCAGATATTTCCATGGTCATGTGACAGGCATGACTAGACACTGGAGCACACAGAACATTGTTTATCTTCCCACCGATGTGGTCTCTATTTATCTACTTGCAATTTCTTGCTTTCGAACTGCTAGGTTGGCAGGAGCTGAGACAAAGATGGGAGCTCATTCCATCCTGCAGTATTCGGGTATCGAACTGCCTTCCAGTCAGCATCTTAGCCACTTGAGCCATACAGTGATACATACTGAATTTAAATATTCCCTTTCTTTTGAAATGCCCTTCTGTAAGTTTTACAGATCAGATCAAATTATTTCAATGAGCAAGAGAAGAAAATCAACAAGAAACTAGGTTTCAGCTCAGTTAAACATTATATCTCAAAGCACTGAAATGCAGTGCCCTCCATCTCATAATAGCACAGTTTAAAACAGGAGTCCCAACCACTGGGCCACAAACCAATACCAGGCCACAGGCTGTCCTGAACCGTGCCATGGGAGTTGGTGGTGATGGGAGCCCCAATGTTTGATGTTTGCAGATTGATACGCGGTAGGCAGCATTCAGGGGGCCAAACACATCTTTATTGGAAGGTATGCAATCTGAACATGAGGTAATGGCGGAGATGCAGCTCCTTATATATGCTTACAGTACATTTGAATTTTGCCCCATGGGCGCCTATTGGTTGCGGTATCAGTGACGTCATTGGGACGTACTGAATACCTTACAGGGTTTATCTGTGATGGGAATGTTTCCCGTGCTACTCAGTGATTGGGTGATCTCAACCATGTGGTCTGAGCTCTGCAGCTGCCTCTAGTGGCAGCTGAATCACTAGCAAGGACAGCTGAGTTACATTGTAATCACCGGGACTCATTCACAGTTCATTTGGATACAAGGTTACTTAGAAGACAAGGTTACATTTCTTAAAGGCACAAGTTCCATACACAACATCCCTCCCCTCCCCTCCCCCCCCCAGGATGGGACGAAGTCCCTCAACCATCATGGTGGCACACAAGTGCGTTTTGGCTGCACAGCAGCTTGGTTGGGCTTGGAGGAACGGGGTGTTCCAGGTTCTGCAGACTCTCATCCTGCAGAGGGGAAACAAGCAGTGTTAGCGGTGTCTCGGGGGCACGGGCCCGACTCAGGAGGGGAACCCAGGAGGAAATACTGCATATCGAAACCTGGGAGGGGAGGAGGCTGACCTGAGGGGAGTTTCTGCCTGTTACTCTGAGAAGGGAGCGACTCGACTGTGCGTTGCCTCATCTGCATGGGAGTAGAGGTGGACTCGAAGACTAGAGGACGGGGTGTTGCTGGGGAGAAATCAAAACCCCACTGCTCGCTTGGATGAGTGGGGGAACACTCTAAAAACTCCCCCTGATCCTGTAACTCATAATTGAAACTGTCGAGGTCTGGGATCTCGAATTCTTCCCAGTCTCACTGAAAAGGATGGGTGAAACCGAAATCAGGATCTCTTGGTGGGCTAATTGCCATATCTCCCCCTTGGGATGAGCGGATGGGGGAGAACCCTAACATTGAATCACCCTGGTCCTCGACCCCTTGGGTGTTCGTGACCCGATGCCTGAGCTGATCAGTGTGTCGCCGCCACAGTAGCCGCATGCTAGTTTCTACCTGGTAGGAAACTGGCCCTGTCTGATCGATCACCACCCCTGGGACCCACATTGGGCCAGCGGCCGCATAATTCCTACAATATACTGAGTCCCCAACTGAAAAAACCTTGCTGTGTGCAATTTCAATGTTCCTCCCCTTATCCTCCACCCTGGTCGGATCCAACTGGTCGAAAAGTGAGACCGGCCTCCTGCACATTAGGAGTTCGGCAGGTGAGAGCCCGGACGCCAGGGGAGTTAGAAGAAATTGACACCCTTTGTAGCTCTAGGTCTCCATGGCCCATTCTCCAAAGTGCCTCTTTAGTAGTTTGCACTTGGCGCTCAACCTGATCATTCGTTGCAGGGTGAAAAGGGGCAGATGTAATGTGTCAAATTGCGTTCCTCTCCAGGAATGCCTGGAATTCGACGGAGGTGAAAGTACTAGCATCGTCGGAGACAAGGACATCAGGTAACCCAAAACAACTAAATAGCCTCCACAATTGTTTAATGGTTGCGGCAGAGGAGGTATTGGGCATTGAAATGACCTCCAACCACTATGAAAATGAGTCGGCCACTAACAGAAATAACGAGCCCCGGAAGGGACCAGCGAAATCAATGTGTAATTGAGACCATGGTCCATGGGCTGTGTCCCATTCTCTGTGAGGAAGTCGGGCCTCTTCTGGTCGAGAACTCTGGCAACTTTTGCAAGTGCCCACCATGTGCTCAATGTCCGCATCTATATGGGGCCACCAGAAGTAGCTCCTGGCTAAAGCCTTTGAGCACACGATTCCCGGGTGGCTAATGTGTAGCAATTTGAGCACCTTTGAGTGCAATACTTCAGGAATTACCACCTGCTGGCCCGAGAGGAGGCAACGCCTCTCTATCGAAAGTTCGACCCGCTTCCGGAAGTAAGCTTTGAACTCCTCAGCTGGGGGAGTTGCGGGCCACCCCTTCTTTACCCAGGAAAGAACTAGGGACAGGACCTTGTCCTTCACCATGGACTTGGTGAGGTCTGTGGGTACTATTGGGAGCGAATCGAGGGACTCAATCAGCAACACCTGGTGGTCTCGTTCTACCTCGCACTCAGTTTCCCCTAGCTCTGGAGAGGAGACTGGGAAAGTGCATCAGCATGGCTGATCTCTTTGCCCGGGCGGTGAACCAGTGTGTACTGGTACGCATTGAGGAATATGGCCCACCTAAGCATTCTAGGGGACAGAATCTGGGGTGGGCTTGCACGTGGTGAAAATACCCAGCAGTGGCTTGTGGTCGGTTACAATAGTGAACCCCCGACCATAGAGGAAGTTGTGGAATTTCTTGGTTCCAGCGACTATCGCAAGGGCCTCTCTGTCTGTTTGGGCATAATTGCGCTCTGCCTTTGAAAGGGACCTTGAGTAAAAGGCAACTGAGGCTTTCCGCCCATTTTCTAACACGTGGCACAGCACCACCACCACCCCCACTGGTGAAGCATCACAAACTAACACCACGGGCTTCCTGGGGTCGAAATGGGTTAAGATTGCCTCAGAAGACAACAGCTGTTTGAGTTCCTTGAAAGCCTTTTCCTGGCTGTCCCCCCACCACCAAACTGCGTCTTTCTTTAAAAGACGGTGCAGAGGCTCCACTACAGACACTTTCCTTGGCAAGAATGAATGATAGAAATTTAGGAGCCCTAAGAATGACTGCAGTTCTGGTTTCGCGGTGGAGCGAGGGGCGTTTCGAACAGCTGCAACCTTTGAATCAGAGGGCTTAACTCCTTCGGGGGTTATCTTGAACCCTAGGAACTCTACCTCCCTCGCCAGGAACACACACTTATCCCGTCTCAATCTTAACCCCGCTTTCTCGAATACTGTTAGGACTTTGTCCAACCTCTTTGCTAGTTCTGACTCACTCCCTGCACTGATCAAAACATCATCAAAATAAGGAAGCAGCCCGGGGAGACCCTTTAGGAGGCATTCCATGAGAGATTGGAATATTCCTGGGGCTGAATTTACACTGAACTGAAGGCGCATCACCTTAAAAGCCCCTTTGTGTGTTACTATCGTCTGTGCAGCTGCTGTAGCAGGGGTTACCGTGAGCTGCTGATAGGCCAGAGCTAAATCTAGCTTTGCAAAACATTTACCCCCATGTAACGTGGCTAATAAATGGCTAACTACCAGCACCGGGTATGCATTAGGGTGAATAGCCTTGTTAATCATGCATTTGTAGTCCGCACAAATCCGGACCTCCCCATTTGATTTTAAAGTCGTAACAATCGGTGTCTCCCACTCCACGGAGTCCACCAGGACCAAAATCCCCTGACCCACCAGTTTGTCCAGTTCTGCCTCAATCTTGTCTTTGAGGGCGCTCTCAGTTACTTGAGCCGAATGGGACAAATTGCTGGATCCAGGTCAAACGAGACTGGGGGGCCCCTATACCTCCCGAGCCCCTTCTTGAAGACCACTGGGTGTGCATTGCACATGTCCCGCACTGAGTCAGTCTCTATGGCATTGATGCCGGACAGTCCAATACCCAAGGGAGCAAACCACTGGCTCTCCAGGAGGCAGCTGGAACCCCGTTTCATTACCACAAGGGGCAGCTTCTCTGTGAACCTCTTGAACTTGACTTTGAAATCCCCCACCCCCAGAACAGGAATCAGGTTGCCCTGCACGTCTTGCAAGGACATCTTGAGGGTCTTGAGCTTGGGGCGAGAATTTGGGGGAATGCTCAGGAAAACTCTCTGGGACATGATGGAGTAGGATGAACCCGAATCCACCTCCATCCTAACTGGGACCCCCTGTAACAGTACCTCAACAAAAAAATGCTGGTGTGCGACAGACACACGGCCCACGTTTGGCTCCTCTGCAGAAATCTTTCCGATGGCGCCTCCTTTCCATTGCTGGTGCCTGCCTGGCTGGCTCCTGGTCCACTCTCCGCCATCGTCTGCAGACTTTGGCGATGTGGCCTCGGCGTCCGCAGTGGTGACATTCAGCCTTTTGGAAGGGGCACCTCTTCCAGTCGTGGGACGCTCCACAGCCGTCGCATCGGCGGTGGCCTTTGTCGCTGGGGTGCTCTTTGGGTGACTTCCTCTGGACCTTCTGGATGTCGTCGTCGTCGCTGGACCCAGACCCCGAGGACACAGAGACCTCTGGAGAGGAGGATGAGCTGGAGGAGTGTTGGGGCGAAAGTCGGTGGCCTGCACAGTGGACCTGGACCCCCCAGGTGTGTCAGGCTTTGCCCTGAAGGCCTTTACTCCAGACCTCACTACCTCGGCTGTCCAAACCTCCCGCAGGACGGAGTCGAATGTGAGGTAGTCCCGGACCATCAGTTTCCGCTGTACCTCCTCGTCTAGTAATAATAATAATAATAATAATAATAATAATAATAATAATAATAATAATAATAATAATAATAATAATAATAATAATAATAATAATAATAATAATAATAATAATAATAAAAAATTTTAATTTTAATTTATATCCTGCCTTCTCAACCGAGGCCGACTCTAGGTGGCAAACAACATAAGTGACACAATACAATAATCCCAAAATACAATATAGCAATACAAAAAATAAATCAGAACAATAATAAACAGTACAAATCACATGGTAACAAATTCAAAAATATACATCAGCATCAAATATCTTTTAACATCACACACAATCCTCCTCCCTCCCATCGAAAACCAGCCAAAGGTGGGCAAACAAGGGACCAAGGTCCACATAGCGAGGAGGAAAAAGTCTGTGGCCAGCTATACCCAAGAAAGGCACTGAACAAACTCAGTCCACTCCTCCAGTTGCCCCCACTTCCCCCGGCCAGTGGGACCAGGGGAAGGAGCATGTGACAGCACCTGCCTCCCATCCTCAGGGCCGGTGGAGTGAGCCCTGAGGAGAGGCAACATGGCGGTGGCGGAAGCGGGGGGCTTTTGAAGCCCTCCGGCAAGCAGGATGGAAACGCCATTTAAATGCCACCCAAAGCCAAATCCTGGCTCAGAAATCACAGGAGGCTCTTGAATGTTTATTCTTCCCCATCTGAGTAGCCCTGAGCACCATCTCTAACTGTCCTTTATGCACAATCACACCGAGGCACATCCGATTGAGAAGTTTGAGCAGAAGCCAGTGGCAGAACCTCAGCAAGAGCGGAGAAAGAGAGACGCATATCTGGCAAAGGATCCGGCACGTTTCTGTCATCCACTGTGTCACAGATAAGCCGCCCGCTGGTGCATCTTCCTTGCCTGAAGGCTCCTTCCCATACACGACCTCTCGGACTCTCTGGCTTCGGAAGATCCTTTCCTGGAGGTCACCGGGGTTTTCAGCGCCAAATGTCCAGTTGTTCACGGCAAGGCAATAGCAAAGTCTTCTTACCAGCCAGCCTCGATACCTGGTGTCTTTCTCTGTTATCTTTATGACACTGCAAGTCCCTCAGGGCTTCTTCGAGGTTGTCCCACTGGCAAGGGGCTGCGGCTAGCTGGAGGGCGGCGGCGTACTCTGCCACGGACTCACCCGGGTGCTGGTCTCGCCTGTGGAAGGCGACTCTGGCCGGGTAGATGGATACTTTCGGTTGAAAGTGGTTCTGCAGGGCCACCAGGATCTCTTTGAGGGGGACAGTATCGATGTCCTGGGGCATCATCAAGTGCGTTGCCAGCTCCAGCGTGGGGAGGCCAATCTGGGCAAGGAGGCAAGAGCGCATTTACTCCTCTTCCTCAATGCGCTCGGCAGCCATTGCATGTTTGAATTGGCGCTCGTACAGAGCCCATGATTCTGGCTTCTTGATGTCAAGCGGAGGTAGCTTGATGCTGTGGGAAGCCATCATCCCACCTTCATCGCCAATTTGATGTTTGCAGATTGATATGTGGTAGGCAGCATTCAGGGGGCCAAACACATCTTTATTGCAAGGTATGCAATCCGAACATGAGGTAATGGCAGAGTCGCAGCTCCTTATCTATGTTTACAGTACATTTTAATTTTGCCCGACGGGCGCCTATTGGTTGCGGTATCAGTGATGTCATTGGGACGTACTGAATACTTACTGGGTTTTCCTGTGGCGGGAATGTTTCCCACACTACTCAGTGATTGAGTGATCTCAACCATAAGAACATAAGAACAGCCTTGCTGGAACAGGCCACAGCCCATCCAATCCAGCATTCTGTCTCACACAGTAGCTCACCATTTCCTTCAGGGTATTCCCAAGGAGATGCCTTCATCTGCTTAGGATTCCCTGGAAATGGCATTGAGAGTTATCCTGCCTATCTCTCCAACCCAGAGGTTGTCCTTAAGTATCCATAATTATAGCCATTGATACCCTTGTCCTCCATGAACTTGTCTAATCCTTTCTTAAAGCTGTCAAGACTGGCAGCTGTCACCACTTCTTCTGGCAGGGAGTTCCATAGACCAGTAATCCTCTAGGTGAAAAAGTACTTTCTCTTATTTGTTTGAGAACTAGTACCCAAAAGTTTCATGGAGTGTCCCCTAGTTCTAGTGTTATGCGATAGGGAAAACAGTTTTTCCTTATCTACTTTGTCCACACCGTGCATGATTTTATAAATTTCAATCAGGTCACCTCTTAGAAGCCATCGTTCAAGAGTGAAAAGGCCCAACCGTTGCAGCCTCAGATGGTAAGGAAGGTGTTCCAGTCCCCTAATCATTCTCGTTTCCCTCCTCTGCACTTTTTCCAGCTCCATAATATCCTTCTGCAAGTATGGCAACCAAAACTGTACACAGTATTCACCATAGATTTATAAAGAGGCAAAATGACACTTGTTGACGTATTTTCTATACCCTTCCTAATGATCCCTAGCATTGAGTTTGCTTTTTCCACTGCTGAGGCACACTGGGTTGACACCTTCATTGAGCTGTCCACTAGGACACCAAGGTCCCTTTCCTGGTTTGTCGCAGAGAGTTCAGAACCCATCAGTTTATAAATGTAATTGGGGTTTTTTGCCCCAACATGCTCACTCTGCACTTACTAATGTTGAAGCTCATTTGCCACTGTTTTGCCCACTCCCCCAGTGTCAAGAGATCCCTCTGGAGCGCCTCATAATCTCTCACAGTTTTCACTACCCTGTATAATTTAGTGGTGTCAGCAAATTTGGCTACCTTGCTATTTATTCCTACTTCTAGATCATTTATGAAGAGGTTGAAAAGCAGGGGTCCCAGTACTGAACCTTGGGGGACCCCACTCTTTACTTCCCTCCACTTGGAGAAGTGTCCATTTAGTGCTACCCTCTGTTTCCTGTCCCTTAGCCAGTTGCTGATCCAGGACAAGACCTGTCCCTTTATTCCATGACTGGTAAGTTTATTCAAGAGCCTTTGGTGCGGGACCTTGTCAAAAGCCTTCTGAAAGTCCAGATAAACAATGTCAACTGGATCCCCCTTATCCACATGCTTGTTGACACTCTCAAAAAATTCCAACAGATTAGTGAGGCATGATTTGCCCTTGCAAAAGCCATGTTGGCTTTCCTTTAGCAGTGCCATCTCTTCTATGTGTGTTGTGTATGGAAACACTATATCTTTAAGAATGAATGTAACCACTTCAATGTAAGAATGTAACCTTGTAATGAATATAATGTTTTTCAGCTGTAACCACTTCAATATAAGAATGTAACCTTGTAATGAATACCATGTTTCTCAGCTGTAATGGAACGCGAGCTAGCTACCCATAGAGGGCAGCTGCGAGCATTCAGCTCACATGGTACAAATTCCCCAATTACTGTCAGCCGTGGGAACATTCCCGCCATGGCGACACCTGGTGAAGAAGGGTGTGACTCAGAATGACGTCATGCAGGCGGTGGCCAATGGGTTACCGTGTATCCATATTCAAATGTGTTGTTGCTGTATAAAAGGAGCTGTACCTCCGCCATTACCACATGTTCAGATTGCATACCACTAAATAAAGATGTGTTTAGCTTTGTAACTGCTGACTGCTTTCAAAGGCAGAGCGCAATAATGTGCAAACAGATAGGGAACCCCTAGCCATAATAGTGGGGTCTAAGAAGTTCCACGATTTCCTGTATGGTCAACAGTTCACCATCGTGACCGACCACAAGCCCCTTTTGGGGATTTTCACCACAGGCAAGCCCACACCACAGATTCTGTCTCCCAGAATGCTACAATGGGCCATCTTCCTCAACGCCTACCAGTTCACACTGGTCCATCGCCCAGGGAAGGAGATCTCCCACGTGGATATGCTTTCCCGGTCCCCCCTCCCACAGTTGGGAGACCCCAAATGCGAGGTAGAACAGGAGCACCAGGTCCTGCTGATTGAGTCTCTCGACTCACCCCCCCATAGTGTCCGCAGACCTCGCCACAGCCACAGCAGCGGACAAACCTCTGTCCCTAGTCAGTTCTTGGGTTAAGAAAGGGTGGCCCATGATTCCCCCTGCAGAGGAGTTCAAGGCATTTTTCAAATGGAGGGTTGAACTCTCCATAGAGAGGGGCTGCCTCCTCTGGGGCCAACGGTTGGTCATTCCCAAAAAGCTACGACCGAAAGTGCTCAAGCTACTGCATACAAGCCACCCGGGGATCGTACGCTCTAAGGCTCTGGCCAGAAGCTATTTCTGGTGGCCCCAAATAGACGCTGATATAGAGCACATGGTGGGCACTTGTGAGAGTTGCCAGAGCTCTCGACCCGAGGAGTCCCGGCTTCCCCACAGAGCATGGGACATGGCTCGCAGCCCATGGTCCCAAGTACACATCGACTTCGCTGGCCCGTTCCGGGGCTCCCTTTTCCTGTTGATAGTAGATTCATACTCCAAGTGGTTGGAGGTAATTCCAATGTCCAACACCTCATCAGCCGCAACAATAAAGCAGTTGTGCAGGGTGTTTAGTTGTTTCGGTTTACCCGATGTGCTGGTCTCTGATAACGGCAGTACCTTCACGTCTGCTGAATTCAAGGCATTCATCAAGAGGAATGCCATTCGGCACATCACCTCTGCTCCGTTCCACCCCACCACAAACGGTCAGGTAGAACGCCAGGTGCGGTCTACAAAAGATGCACTGCGGCGAATGGTCCCCGGGGATTTGAACCTCCAACTGTGCCAGTTTCTAATCTGCTACAGGGCAACTCCCCTGGCTTCCAGGCTCTCACCTGCAGAGCTCCTCATGCATAGGAAACCCATAACACTCTTTGATCTATTGGATCCGACCAGGGTGGAGGATGAGGGGAGGAATATAGAAATTGGGAGCACCAAAAGTTTCACAGTAGGGTAACCGGTGCATTGTAGAAATTACGCAAACTCGGGACCAACATGGGTTCCAGGAGTGGTAGTTGAGCAAACGGGGCCGGTGTCATACAGGGTAGAAACCAGTACAAGTCTACTGTGGAGAAGACACGCCAATCAACTCTGGCATCGGGTCACCAGCAGCCAGGGCGAAGAGAGCCAACAAGGAGAGTCAACATTAGGGTCCTCCCCCACCCGTTTATCCCAAGGGGGTGATGCAGAGTGCTCTCTGAGTACAAATGCATATCCTCGGCTCCCCCACCAGAGGGGAGGGGGATGATACAAATCCATATCCTTTGGAAGCATCAGGGGGGAAGAGGATGATGAAGTGTTTGAGGAGTTTGATTTTGATTTTCGAAACCAGGGGGATTTTGCGCAGTGGTCCCCCACCCGTCCGAGTGAAAAGTGGGGTTTTTGTTTAGTCCTAGGTGCCCCCGGTTTCTCAGGGTTAGAATTTACCCCTACCCCTCAACGAGAACCATCGAGGACAGCAAATCCACAGCAGATCGCTAACGAGTCTCATTCTCCCCTTGCAGGATGAGAATCCATGGAAGACAGAACCCCTAGTTCTCCCGAGCTCGGCCAAGCTGCCGTACGCCCAAAGCGCATATGCGGAAAACCACAATGGTTAAGGGACTTCCTCCCATCCTAGGGGGGAGGGGTGTTGTGTATGGAAACACTATATCTTTAAGAATGAATGTAACCACTTCAATGTAAGAATGTAACCTTGTAATGAATACAATGTTTCTCAGCTGTAACCACTTCAATGTAAGAATGTAACCTTGTAATGAATACAATGTTCTAAGCTGTAATGGAACGCTAGCTAGCTACCCATAGAGGGCAGCTGCGAGCGTTCAGCTTACATGGTACAAATTCCCCAATTACTGTCAGCCGCGGGAACATTCCCGCCACGGCTTCACCTGGTGAAGAAGGGCGTGACTCAGAATGACGTCACGCAGGCGGTGGCTAATGGGCTACCGTGTATCCATATTCAAATGTGTTGTTGCTGTATAAAAGGAGTTGTACCTCCACCATTACCACATGTTCAGATTGCATACCACTAAATAAAGATGTGTTTAGCTTTGTAACTGCTGACTGCTGCGTATCAATCTGCCAACATCAAAATGTGCCTATTAATTCTAACTTTTAGGATGGTTTCCATCACTAAACCTGGGACACATGTCAAACAGACAGGTTGGTAATTTCCTGGGTCACTCCTGGATCCTTTTTTTGAAAATTGGTGTTACATTCGCTACCTTCCAGTCATCAGGCACAAATGAGGGCTGAGCTCTGCAGCTGCCTCTAGTGGCAGCAGAATCGCTAGCAAGGACAGCTGAGTTACATTGTAATCACCGGGACTCATTCACAGTTCATTTGGATACAAGGTTACTTAGAAGACAAGGTTACATTTCTTAAAGGCACAAGTTCCATATACAACACAATGGCAGCCTTCTGCCCTCAACGTGCTCTGCCAGGTCTGCCTGGCGAACTGTCAGAGCGAGAGCACAGGCTTCAGACACAACAGATAGGTGGTCAGGCCCCTCCTCCATGTTGCTTAACTACATTGGGGTCTGCCTCCCGCCTGTGTGCAGTGTGATAAAAAGGTTGGGAACTCCTGGTTTAAAGCATGTACATTTTGAAAATACAATTGGTCTAAATCTTTAAAATGATGTTCTACATAATTCTGTCAGTAGCAAAAAAAAACTAAAAAAAAAGGGTATTCCAGGTCCCCAAAGTGATATTTATTCATGCAACATATTCTATATTTTATATTAGTAAAGGTAAAGGTTTCCCTTGCTCAGAAGCCAGTCGTATCTGACTCTAGGGTTCGGTGCTCATCTCTGTTTCAAAGACGAAGAGCCAGCACTGTCTGCTTCTGCAGACATTTCCATGGTCATGCGGTAGGCATGACTAGACACCGGAGCGCATGGAATGCTGTAACCGTCCCACCAAAGTGGTCCCTATTTATCTACTTGCAATTTCTTGCTTTCAAACTGCTAGGTTGGCAGGAGATCATTCCATCCTGCAGTACTTGGGAATCGAACTGCTGACCTTCTGTCTCCCAGTCAGCAACTTAGCCACTTGAGCCACTGCAGTACACTGCTGTAAAAAACAACCCTAAAGATATTCTCCAAGTTTAGGGAAACTTAATCCAACCAAGTAAGACAAACACAAAATAACTGGGCTGCTTTCAAGGTCCCCAAAGTTAATTTCATATATGGCACACAGGCTATATTTCAAGCAATCCCAAATCTATACTCTTAAATTGATGAAATACTAACCAGCCATTTTCTCATGATGCAGTGACAAAGGGGAAAGAAGCAGAGACAAACTTACTTTCATTTATATCATTAAGAAAGTGTCTGCTCTACATTGGAAGAGCTGGGATTCCACATCTGGGGAAGAGATTGGGTCTTGTTTTAAAGGCACAGCAAAGTAGCAGAAGGCTAGTATTTCCAGATGTCATGGTATTCACCAAATTCTCCAGGAAATATCATGATCGTTTTGGGTCTCCAGGTGGGGATACCAATCTTTGAGTGAGCACCAGGGCTGAAGGAGGAGGAGAATTGTCCACATGCATGTGGAATTACTTGCCGATGTCTCACTTCCAAAGTAAGAAGAGAGAGCCAACGGCTGCCAGTGTTGTCTACATTTTGTTGCTTGCCTGGCTGCACCCGTTGCATGTCATTAAGTCAGTATTTCCTAAACTTTTTTATTTTTGAGACACAACACCCTTTTATAATAGTCAGAAAACCTGTGACCCCCTGTCATATTTGCATAAGAACTTGAAGACATTTTAATGAGTAAAGAAAACATATTAGGCGGGGTATAAATAAAAATTGAATTGAATATTAAAATAGGTTTTTTTTGTTACCCTAATGCAACTTCTTTGCCATATGACCCACCTCACAAAATGGTGGCATCTCTCAAGATTTTCTTTGTAAGCACAATGTAGCATAACTGAAGCAAACTCCAGAAAACACCTTGCGATCCCCTTAGGGTGCATAACTGTTTTCCCTATCGCACAACACTAGAAGTAGGGGGCACTCCATGAAACTTTTGGGTACTAGTTCTCAAACAAATAAGAGAAAGTACTTTTTCACCCAGAGGATCCCTGGTCTATGGAACTCCCTGCCAGAAGAAGTGGTGACAGCTGTCAGTCTTGACAGCTTTAAGAAAGGATTAGACAAGTTCATGGAGGACAAGGGTATCAATGGCTATAATTATGGATACCTAAGGACAACCTCCGGGTTGGAGAGATAGGCAGGATATCTCTCAATGCCATTTCCAGGGAATCCTAAGCAGGTGAAGGCATCTGCTTGGGAATAATACCCTGAAGCAAATGGTGAGCCAATGTATGAGACAGAATGCTGGACTGGATGGGTTGTGGCCTGTTCCAGCAAGGCTGTTCTTATGTTCTTAACAGTGATGTGCTGCAATTTTTTTACTACTCTCACCCTGGGCATGGCTAACTCTGTGGGTGTGGCTAACTCTGTGGGCCATGCCCACTTGGCTGACCATGCCATGGCTTGGGGTAGGGAGGTGGGCGTGGCCAGCCAATTGGGCATGGCCTGGGGGATTTCCGCTACCGGTGCCCGCGCTCTTGTGGGCACCTGGGAGCAGGGCATCACTGGTGCATAACCCAGAGGTTGGGAACATCAGTATTAGGTTGATTCAGACTTACGGCAATCCTCTCCAGAGTTCTCTAGGTAGAGAATGCTCACAAGAGGTTTATCGTTTCCTTCTTCTGGGGCTGACCATGGCTTGCCTACTGTTACACAGAGGCTGGCTCTTCTCCTAGGTGGCACAGTGGGGGATCCAGCTGCCAGTCAGATGCCTAAACTACTGAGCTATCCACCTCTAGTTCTCCTGGCTTCAGGTATCATAGCTAGGTTTCACCCAGATTTGAGACCCATTTGCTTGAATTTTTTTTCATGTCTCTTGCCACAGTCAACTACCCCAGAAGCCTTTCCATCCCCTTCTTTGCTCCTCAGTGGCATGAGAAGGACCTACTTCCTCGTCTCTAGTTTAGGCCCTGAATTCCATCCAAACACCTCTGTTTAGCAAACCTAGTGGGAGCTGTAAGCAAATCAGGCTGCACGTTTTTGCTCAACTCTTGAAAATGACATGTCAGCTACCAGCAAAAGCTCTTCAACAAATTACCTTCTATTCAATTTCCTAGCAATATAAGCTTGGAAATCTGTTCTTGTAAACCAGGTAATTATAGCTTCTGGCAGTATCAAAAAATTAGACATAATCCTTCACAAAGTAGGCTCCATTTCACCAGATGTATATACACACATGAATAAATACCTTCAAAATGCACCCGAGTCTTCAGGATAGCTGTCAAGCACACAAAGGTAGATAACAAATCAACAGTTTGCACACGCCCTGTCTTCCAGCCAGTTAATGAAAGTTTAAATAGCATAGGTATGAAATTATATTACACACAGAATTATCTATGCAAGAAGAAATAATTTGTCTGTCCCATTTTTTACAAGACAGGGTAGCTGTTTCACAACTGTCTGTCTTGCTAGTCCAATGTAACATCTGAAAAGGGGCATGTATATAGCTCACAGCATTATTCCCATTTGGAAGCAAGTTGATGTTAACTGATTGAGATTGTCTTGGGCTTTTTTTGATGTTAGAATAAATCCTGGCAGGAAACATTTACTGGAAGTTTTATTTAGGGCCATAACCAATATTCTAGAAAGGGGGGGGGGGGTTGCGAATATTTTTCCAGGAGAGAGAGAGACAGAGATTCCGATGGGATCAAGGTTGACTCAACCTTTCAGCCTTCCAAGGTCGCTAAAATGAATAACCAGCATGTTGTGGGCAAGAAGCTAATTAACTTGTGAACTGGCCAGAGAATGCACTAAGTGCTATGGGTGGCCACGGTATAGAAATGTAATTGCTATTGCTACTCTGCCAGCTCTTTAGGTTGCAACGCACACACACCCCTGGCCCAGTTCCCCTGAGAGTAATACCCAAAGTGGCCGGCATAGGCAACTTTAGTAGTCAAGTGGCCAGGAGGCTCATTGGGGGACCAACATGCTAGAGTGACGCATGAAGATTCAGGAGATCTGAGTTCAAATCTCTGCCAGCTTTGGGGTGGGGTGGGGTGGTTTGGCAAGGGGTTTGGCAAGGTTTGGCAAGGGGTGAGACATCTTCAAAACCTCAGGTAGCTTGGGCAGGTGTGGAAACTCACCAGTTTAGATGCCAATCTCCACGAGGGAGGGATGAAAGAGCAATTAAAAACAAGCCTTGATTTGTAAAACTTGATTTGTGTAGTTTTGCGTGTTTTATTGGTCATTAGATAGATAGAGTAAGTTGCCTTGAATAGTGCTCATATCAAAAGGGCAGGGTATAAAGGTGAATGAATAAATAAAATAAATCTCATGTTGTGAAGAGATTGATCCAGGGCAGGGATAGCAAGGAGGACCCTCGTCTGGCTCCCAGCAGTGCCACTCTAGGCACCCAAGTTTGCTCTTGGGCTGCCCAGCCAGGGAGAGAGCTCTCCACCCCTCCTGCTCCTTTCCACTCCTTGCCAGGAGTGCATCCTCCAAAAAGAGACGGATTCTTGGGCTGGGTCTTCTGAGTACCTTACCACTCTCCATCTAAGCCAAGATGTTGAGGAACCAGGAACTGGGCTTAGTGCCCCAGAATGTGCAGTGAATGTCATGGTTCCAAATTTGGCTTTTTAAAAAGAACAAAACTGTATTGATTAAAGCAAAACAAAATAGGATGGAATAACAAGTCAAAACCAGGGTGGGGCATATACTCCAAAGAAAAGGGCCTTCACCCACACATGGACTTTGGGGTGGGGAGTAAAACTACCAAATTAAAAAGCTGAATGAAAGTTATAACAAAACCTCTTAATCTATAAAATAGCTGCCCAATTTGAAAGGGTGCCAAAGAGTCAAACCTTGCAGCTTTGCAGGGCTAATTGCAAGCCAGACTAGTGAGTCAGTCTTTCCCCTTCCTCTAACTATAAACTACTCTGTCCTGTACTCTATGGGGCAGCCTTTGCAGGAAGCTCCTCTATGGCTTGGGTGAGGTGGTCATTCTGAACCCTCAGCGATCTACATGTGAAAGCCAAATCCTAACCACCTCCATGATGTTTCCAGCCTACTATCTATGCCTAATCTTACCCAATGGGAACTTGGAGTATCAGGGCCATAGAGTGGTTTCTTCTTGGCTACAGCCCACACACCGACCAGCTCATCTTGGCCATGGTGTTCCTCACTAATCACCCCTAGCTGTAAAATAAAAAGTCCCAAGGCTGGCTTGAGGACAGAGGAGATAAGGAAGGGTTCATCTGACCTTTCCAGCTACCTGCAATTTTAGCACCTCCAACGCCATTTGTTCTTCACCCTTTCTGCCCTTTTATATTATCGGTAATCCTTCAGGGATAGGTTCTTCACACATGTTGTTGCAAGTGTAATCTCCCTCCAGGAGAACTGAAGTTGAAAAGGGTGGTGATTCTGGAGAAACAATGCCAGATTGCAGGCACTTTCTTCCTAAGATAAAAGACAACCATTCACATATTTTTGTGTTATTTGTATACTGTCCTTTTGGTCTTCGGCCACCTAGAGAAGAAGCAAGTTAAAACACTCAAATAAATAGCATATCTGAGATTAAACAAAACAGAACAAGAAATATAGACAAAAATGTTGTGGCACCTTAAAGAAAAACTACTGCATTTAAATATGAGCATTTGTGGACCAAGTCCACTTCATCAGATGAAAGCTCGCATTTAAATACTACAGGAGTTAGCCTTTAAGGTGCCACAGGTTTTGTCTTTTTTTGTTGCTGTTCTGTTTTGTTTATTCTCAGATATGCTTGCACAGACTATGCATGCAGAGACTATGCTTGCAATGCCCACCCTGACCACCCGCTGGCTATGGCTCTGTATCAAGTTCAATGCCATGAGCACTTGAGTTGGCACGCCACTGTGAATGGCAAAATTCCTGCCCTAGGGAAGGCCGTTGCTAGTCTGCAGACCTGTTGGGTGGGGTGGGGCTAACCCTCCAGAGCTACCTGTTTTTAGGTGCCAGCTCTGAGAGGGTCAGCTTCTGGTAAAGAACATGCTAGGCCAGAGTTTGTCACCCTTGTTCTTGGACTTCAATTATCAGAAGCCCAAGTCAGTACATCTGCTGATCAGGGCTTCTGGGAATTGAAGTCCAAGAACATCTGGAGCTCCGAAGTTGAGAAACCTTGTGCTAGGCAATGTTGCCTCCTCTTTCTCTGGCACTGTGCTGCTGCTGACTCCTCTGCATCACAGCTATGTATCCCATCCACTTTCTCTTATTCTCTGAAGCCACTTGGGCTGCAATGGCAATGCCACACCTTTTCCTTTCCCACTTTCTCCTCCTCCTCCTCCTCAAATAGAGTGTTTGAGAGTGGACAGTTCATTTGAGAGGATGCATGGGGCACCTGTGCAGGTGCCCTTTGTGTGATGAGTTCAGCCCAGGCTTCTTGCTCCAGGTGGGGGAAGAGATGTGGCCACCCCTGCATGTCTAAACACAAGTGTCAATAATGTTGTGAGTGCAACTACCTTTCACCGAGCTTAAGACTGATCCCACAATGACAGCAGAACTTGGGAAACTTACTTTTTGAGACTATTTCTCTGTGTCTCCTCAACTATAGTTAACAGTGCCTAAATAAGTAAATTGCCCAAACATTATATAATGATGAGGAACACTCTTGTTATTTTATGCCAGAAAAAAGAAGCTAACCTGAAATGTCCAGTCAGCATGTAGTCAAGGTGTCTACATGCCTTCACTGAAAGGAGAACTAGTAGCAAGGCCAAACTGTAAACCATTCCATTCACAGTTAGGTGAAAAAGATGAATGACATACTTCCCCTTCCATTCACTGCTTAAAAATATACTGTATTTATGATTGGTAGCTTTTCACACAATAAGAAACATCATCCTAGAGATGATTCCAGTTGTGGTGCCAACCGGATTAGACTTATTGATATCTTATGAACAAGTCCTAATACCGTGATGGTGAACCTTGGCACTCCAGATGTTCTTGGACTTCAATTCCCAAAAGCCCAAACACCCTGCAAATCCACACAAATGGGCTTACTTCGATTCATCTGACCTGCGCCGCCCTCATCGCTCCCGGAAGTGGAGGTAAAACACATCCATATGGGTGTGTTTTACTTCCATATGGGTGCATTTTACTTCTGCTTCCAGGAGCGACAAGGGCAGAGCGGGCCAGATGAATCACAGTAAACCCATTTGTGTGGATTCACAGGGGGCTTGGGCTTCTGGGAATTGAAGTCCAAGAACATCTGGAGTGCCAAGGTTCGCCATCATGGTCCTATTCTATTCAATTCAATGATATTAATACTAATATCTGTGTCATCAAGTCAAGTGTGACTTATGGTGACCCTTTCCAATATTTTTAGGTAGATAGTATTCAGAAGTAGGTTACCATTATCTTCTTCCAGGGTTGCTATGGGATAGTGCAGCTTGCCCAAGGCCACACAGATGGGCTCCCCCCCCCCTCAGGAAATCATAGCAGTGAATCAAACTCCCAACTTCTGGCTCTGTAGCCAGATACCTAAAACAATGAGCTATCCAGACAACTTCAATGGTTTTACCCTAGTTTAGATTAAACCTAGATTTAGCTCATGGACTTTCATTACTGGTATCTAAGCAAATTACTCTGAAATGTACTTGCAGGAAAATCCCTGTGTAAATATTTATGCAACTGTTTCTATCAGCTAGATTTGCAAGGGAGTAGGACAATTCTCCTACCAATAAAAGGTTTGGGAGGTTTTTACTTACACCAGTGCTCTGTATTAGTAATTAAACACATTGTCCTACAGCTCCTGGAAAATAAATCACTTCTGTGCTAGGCTTCATTCTCATTTAACACAGCCGTCCTAGAGTTGCCATATGTCATGGAAAACCGTGAATTTCACGTTTTGTAACTGTCCCATCCGGTTCCATAAAAAACACTGAAAATCCACCATTTTCAAACCACTTGATTTGGAAGAAAAGAACACGCTTTTTTCTTGCACTTCTATTAGAACAAACAGCAAGTGGCAGCAGCAGCAGCTTGGTGAACAAGGAGGGGGAACACGCTTTTTTCTTGTGGCGTCTGTAGCAGCAGTTTGATACCCAAAAACTGCAGGACGGAATGAGCTCCCATCTTTGCCCCAGCTCCTGCAAACCTAGCAGTTTGAAAGCATGAAATGGCAAGTAGATAAATAGGGGCCACTTTGGGGGGGGGGAGAGGAACAGCGTTCCCTGTGCTCCAGTGTCTAGTCATGCGTGCCACATGACCATGGAAACATCTGCTCCCGTCTCGTCCTAGCAGTTTGAAAGCAAGAAATGGCATGTAGATAAATAGCATTCCCTGTGCTCTGGTGTCTAGTCATGCCTGCCACACGACCACGGAAACGTTTGCAGAAGCAGACAGCACTGGCTCTTCAGCTTTGAAACAGAGATGAGCATTGAACCCTAGAGTCGGATACGGCTGGCTTTTGAGCAAAGGCAACCTTTACTTCTGTCCCGTTTTTGTGAGAGGGAATTATGGTAACCCTAAGCCGTCCAAACTATAATGCAACAGAAACTCTGAAAAACAGTGAGCAGGATTAAGTCATGTGTAGGTGTGGGAAGCTATGGCAATAGGATTGGTGTATTTAGATGCTTGGCTATCTGGGTGTATCAGCTTTGCTGCAGGGGTTTATTCCTGTTCACTTACACAGTCATGTCTGTTAGGGGAGTCATAATTGGCATGTTCAGACCAGATGCCAGTTAGCAGAACTTCCCTTAGGCCTGAGGTGGAGAACCTGTGCCCTTCCTGCTACTGTTGAGTGCAACTCCCATTAGCCTCATAATAATCCAAATACCAACAAGGACTTCTGCTTGGATATGTGGACATGTCAGATGAGGGGGAAGGAGCCTAGCAGTAGATCCCACTCCTGACCTTTACATGCCCATTATACTTTGACAATAAAATGTAAGGGTTTTTGTGGGGAGGGGAACTGTAGCCAGACAGATGTTAATGAGTTGGCTCTTCTCTGTCACCCTTCAGAACTGGTCAACCTGGCTTAAGTGGTAGGAGTCTAACATGAACTGGATTCCAGCCACTTTCCCCTTTGCCAGGGCTGGTACTGCTTTCAGAATGAAAAGAAAGGATATTGATCTCTACTCATTCAGCCAAATCTTCAACACCATCCCCGAAGGGAGGGGTTCAAGAGGTCCTACCATGTATAGAGCCAACTGCTCTGCTTCTTCCCAGCTCTCCAGCCACATCTTGCTGACATGAAATTTACAGAACGCCTAGGAAAATGATATTCTCTATTGGGCAATTTAATTAAGGCTTTCAGCAATTAACAACTTTGCTCCACAAGATCTGAGCTGATATTTTTCTTTTTGAAAACAAACTAATATGCATTTTAATGAAGAAGTGTAAGTATTCTAATTTTAAATGCACTTTAATAATATAATGCATTTAATTTTGTTTGTTACCTTTCATGTATGTTAATGTTAATTTTCTTTTTTAAAATTGTAACCATGGGCCCAAAGTCTGGGAGAAAGGCTGCATACTAAGGTACTGTAAAGGTAAAGGAAAATGTAAAGGTAGAGGTAGAGGTTGCTCTTGCTCAAAAGCCAGTTGTATCCGACTCTAGGGTTCAGTGCTCATCTCTGTTTATAGCCAAAGAGCCAGCGCTGTCACCCTCTTCCTGTTTATTTTCTTTCTTCCACCATTTTGTTGATAATCCTTCTTTCTCTGACCAAGCAACAAACATGGAGCTTCTTTCCATGTGCTGGAGACCCTTTCCCTATGTTTCCCTTCTAAATTTAATTGAAAATGGTAACTGTAGGTAAAGATACTTTTTTTTCTATTTTAAACGTGTCTAGAGTACTTTTATCATGCAGTGTCCTACTTTGTATGTAAAAAGAAACCAAAGGGCAGGCAGGGGATGAGAGTGAGTTGATTAGCCCACCGAGGGGGCTAATATTTATATGAATGATTTTGATCGGACTTATATTCTTGATCCTCGTGCCAATCCATTTTTTACTCACATTTTGACTTATAAACGATACATTGACGATTTATTTTTCGTATTCGACAACCCCACTGCTATACCAGATTTTGTTCATTGGATTAACTCTATTCATGACCATTTGACTTTTACACATTCTGTCAACTCGCATTCCATCCCCTTCTTAGACATTGAGATTTATATTTCTGATAATAAGCTCAACATGAAACTATTCAATAAACCTACAGACATGCCTACTTGCAGTACCGATCATTCCACTCCCACTCCCTTAAATCCAATATTCCTTTCAATTTATTTCTAAGAGAGAAACGCAACTCATCTAGGGAATCGGATTTCCATCAGGCTGCTTTAAATATCCAGCGTTCGTTACGCCATAGAGGCTACCCCGAACGGGTCATTTTATCCGCCTATAATCGAGCTAAATCTAGACCCCGTGATACTTTATTCCAGCGCCGGGCAGACTCCACGGATAATAAGATCATCTGGTCACTGGACTACACACCTTTAGCACAGAAAATTAAAAATGTCATATACAAACATTGGCATATTGTGGACATGGTCCCGGGTTGCCACAATAAACCCATTATTGGATTCCGCAAGACTAGATCTATTGCGGCTATTATTTCTAAAACTGACTGCTTGTCTAAACCCCTTCCCTCACTTGGACTGCCCGTGGGAATCACACTTGTGGACATTGTCACTTCTGTAAATTTATGTGGACTACTAATCTGGTCTCTATTCCCAACAGTGACTACAAACTTGCACTATCCTCCTTCTCCAATTGCAATACCTCCGATTCCGTGTATATGATCCTCTGCCCTTGCCAACTAGCGTACATCGGACAATCTTCCAGACCCTTGAAAACCCGCCTTGGCGAACATCAATCCCGTATACGACACCATGTTGCCACCTCTCCTCTTGTAGCCCACTTCGAAGAGAAAAAACATTCCCATTTAGACATACGAGTGGTCATACTTGAAATTTTTATTCCTCGCAAGTTCCATCATGTAGATAAGACACGTTTTTTATTACAACGTGAAGCTTTCTACATTCATCGGTTTTCCACCTTGGCTCCTAAAGGTCTTAACAATGAACATGATCTTTCAGCCTTTTTGTAGTTCTTCCTCCCTGTGTTTCTCCTTATTCCTCTTCTTGATATCATTGTGCCTTTAAGTGTTACAGCAGATCGGCACTTTGACGATCTACAGGTGCGCATTGTGAGCTTCGAAAATACCATTCTTATATATTGGGCCAGCTACATTTACAGATAACGCTCTGACCTCGTAGGAATATACTTTTGAAGGCAGCTGAGCGCATGTATTGATGATCTAGGTAATTCTTTTCCTCTTTTCTCTTTATGTATATTTGTATATCCGAGCTGTTAGAGTGTATTAATTTGTAGATATATTTTTTGTATACTAGTTTTGTGTACTATGTTTAACTGTTGCAGAGTCTTGACAAAGGACCACGATATATCCATTTACCGGAAGGATATGGACGATTGATCTTTCCCCTTCTGTAACGACACCTTTACTCTCTTGGCGTGGCTCCCGGATTTATTACTATTTTGGGATCTTCCCCCTTGGACCTTTTGGCAGGATCTTCTGGCTTTCCACATTGGACTTATATTTGTTGCTTACCGGACTTGTACCTTGTATTACCTTATGACTGTTCGATATTAGATTGATGGGACAATTTCGGCGGTTCCATTGATTATTTGAGATCCTCTTGTCCATGGGTACTCGGGATTCACTTTAGGGATATTGTATGATTCATTGGATGTATATGACTTATGATTAGTTTATGTGCCATGACATTATGATCCTTATCCCTATTGTTTTCTCCTTTCAGTCTATTTTACCGGGGTGCCGCACTTGACTACTCATATTAATAAATATTTTTGCTATTTTTATTCATTTGACTCCTGCTCTTAGGGTGTTTACTTCCCTCCCCTGTGCTTATATCCTTGCCGTCTTCCCTCTCCCAGGAACTTTGCCTGGACACTGGAAGCCAAGTAGCAATTGATGGAGCAGAATTTTGTCTCTTCGTCCAAGATCAGACCCCTTTATTTTAACAATTTCATATGGTTTTCCCCTCCAGTATTCCAACTTGTACCAGAAACTATGAGTACGTTTGAACAGATGGACAGAAATTGAAGCAAAGAGATTACAAATTGGTTCAAAGCATGTGTAAGACAAAAGATTTGGTCCAAATCAAAATAGATGGTATTTGCACTCGCCTGCTTAGAATACTACATACAGTTCCAGTTTCCATATCTCAAAAAGGTAATTGTAGAGCTGAGAAAGGAGCAAAAAAAGGCTACCAAAATAAGGCAAGTTCTCTGCAGTTAGAAAATCACAGGTGCTGTCAGATATACTTACTAGTATGTTCTATGCAGCAGGCATAAAACTAAATGAAACACATTAGTGGCAAAACCATAAGGGTAAGATATTACTTGTGAAGCTACTACCTAATGTTATGCAATACGACAAATTCCTGCAATTAAGCTTCCCATTCTTCTCATTGCTACATGTACATCCAAATGCTTATGATTTGCATATTGTTTGCTTTGTAAATCAAGACATTAATCTTGAGGACAGATGGCTCAACCCTGCTGGCTCCCTACTCAAAACCACCTTTGCCTCAAAAGATTCTGAGTTCCAACAAGCTTCACGACACCCACCCACCCATCTTTCAAGTTTCCAGATTTATGGGGCTTTTAAAGAAGGATGAGGAACCTCTGGTCTAGCAAATATTGTGGCCTAGGACTGCCCCCTTCAGATCCTTCCAGCATAGCCGACAAGTGGCTGTTGGTGTTGTAATCCAAAACATTGAGACGATCAAAGGCTTCCCATTCTGCTATGTACACAAGCTTTAATAGCGAATGGCATCAGATTAACACCACTGCTACAACAGGTTGTGGAGAACTTTGCTTACATGCTGCTCTAGGGGGCAATCACACAAAGGAAAGTCCCTCTTTTCTGGACTGCATCATGCAGTTGAATATGCATCTAGTGTATGAGGTGAATCCTGTGAAAAACAAGAAACTGCAGTGGCTCAAGTAGGTAAGACTCTGACTGGGAAGCGGAAGGTCAGCAGTTTGATTCCCGAGTACTGCAGGACGGAATGAGCTCCCGTCTTTGTCCCAGCTCCTGCCAACCAAGCAGTTTGAAGGCAAGAAATTGCAAGTAGATAAATAGGGACCACTTCGGTGGGAAGGTAAACAGCATTCCGTGCGCTCCAGTGTCTAGTCATGCCTGCCTCATGACCACAGAAACGTCTGCAGAAGCAGACAGCACTGGGCTCTTCGGCTTGGAAACAGAGATGAGCACTGCACCCTAGAGTCAGATACGACTGGCTTTCGAGCAAGGGAAACTTTTACCTTTACGCTAAATCAGAAAATTGTCTCTGGCAATTTTTAAGATAGCTTTCCATCCTGCAGATCGGGGGCCCCAATCACCAGGCCAGACAGGCATTATATATTGATCCACAGAAATCCATTTAATAAAGAAACGAAACTTTTGATGAACACCTGCAAAAGTGATATGTACTGAATTTAAACGTTCCTTTCCTTTTTGAAATGCCCTTCTGTAATTTTTACAGATCAGATATTTCAATGAGCAAGAGAAGAAAATCAACAAGAAACCAGGTTTCAATTCAGTTAAACATTATATCTTAAAGCACTGAGATATAGCACCCTCCATCTCATAATGGCATAGCTTTAAAAGGAGTCCCCAACCACAGGGGCCGCAGACCAGTACCAGGCCACAGGCTGTCCTGAACCAGGCCACGGGGGTTGGTGGTGATGGGAGCCCCAATGGCAGCCTTCTGCCCTCAACATCCTCTGCTGGGGCTGCCTGGCAAACGGAGCGAGAGCAGGGGCTTCAGACACAGCAGATAGGCAGGTGGCCGCCCCCACCTCCACATTGCTTAACTTCAGCAGGGCTCTGTTCGTGCCCCCCCCCCCACACACACACACACACCTCACTGATACCTCACTGCCCAAGTTGAACCGTGTGGTCGGCAGGCAGCCCCTTACCGGTCCATGGGGAAATGGTTTAGAATGAAACGGGTCCATGGTTCAAAAAAGGTTGGGGACCCCTGCTGTTCATGGAGTGGCTCAAGTGGCAAGAGAAAATGCCACGACAAGAAGCATGTTTTACCCATCTGCACACTCATACATGTAACATAACATATGAAAGCACTCGCAGATAAGGAAGAAAACAGGTAGGCAGCAAAAATAAAATCCCCCAGTGTGCTTCAACTAGTCTTTATTTAAGACTTGCTTCAGGTGTTAGTTACACTTTATCTGCATCCAAGAAAAAAAAATGCCCATTATCTTATTCTGTATGGGAGGGGAAAATCTATAATCCAACTTCATGTCCCATTACGAATACCAAAAGGGGATGGATGGAGAGGGTAGCTTTCTATGCAAAATCCCTTTGAAGACTCCCATCACCTCTCTTTCAAAGGCAGAGTAGAAAAGCAGGATTTGTGCCGCCATCTTTGAGATACTGGCAAAAAGCAAGCAACTCCTTGTGGGTAGTGATTCCAGATATACTGCAGTGCTTGGGGAAGATATTCACTGCTTTGCCAGAGAATATGCTCTCCTCCAGATGCCTTCCCCTGCCTTAATGAATTGTAGGTGTAGCTTGTACACAATGTTTCACCTGACAGAACATACAGCAATAAGACTGGGTGGCAGAAAACAGCACGGCTGATCACCCTCCCTGACCTCTGCACTCTAGATTGGGGTGCCCAAACTTTTTGGGCTGTGTGCCAGTCATGTGGTTCAGGGACCGGTCACTATGGCCCATGGGTCAGATCCAGCCCCTGATGCCAATTCATCTGGCCTGCAAAGTCCTTGTTGCTCCTGGAAGCGGAAGTAAAACGAGCCCATACGGGTGCGTTTTACTTCCGCTTCTCCGAGCAACAAGGGCTTCACAGGCAGGATGAATTGGCATCAGGGGCTGGATCTGACCCATGGGCCATAGTGACCATCCCCCTGAACCACATGACTGGCACACAGCCCAAAAAGTTTGGGCACCCCGATCTAGAGTGACCACGGGCCATAGTTTGGGCACCCCTGTTCTAGATCGTAGAACAGCTGTACATGCTGAGAACCTGGGCACTTTCCACTTTAAATGGCCCTGATGTATTACCAGGAAAAGAGAATGTATGATTCTATAAATTTCTGGTTCTTGTGTTTAGAAGCCTTCCATAGTTTTATGCTACAAACATTTAGGAACACTATTAGGGTTGTTGAGAGAGCTGCTAACTGTGTAATGAGGAAAGACGTTTACATGCATAAGATGCTTGCTTACATTGGACACTGGAGAAGAGGCAGGAATCAACAGACAGAAAAGCAAGACATTTTTTAAAGAAAAAAAACCCCACCCATCCAGACAAGAGATGCTTTGGGGTTCATTTTTACAAATCTCAGGCCAAGAAGACCCCGGCCCCCTTTCTTGCATGTACCTGATTTGGCAGTTGTGTGTTGTCATCTCACCTCAGTGCTACCAGATGGGACAAGGCTCTGACAGTGATCTCTTTCAGCCCAGTACTTTCCAAAACATTCCTCAGAGGTACATAATACAAGAGTCTTGGGAGAGGAAGTGCCTCTGCTGCTCACTCTGGGCTGTCTGAAGTTTTAAGGCTTTAAAAATTGTCCAAGGGTGCCCTCTTGCGTCCAAAGCAAGGCACCTCTCCCCATACAAAGGAGGCTTCCTTAAAGTTCAGTGACATACATCATTGTTGGGAGGTTGATGTCTCCATTCTGCTCATTTAGGATATGAATGGGTTTTCTTTTTCTTTACAGCTCAATTGACAATTGCTACACAACCTCCCCCCACCTCCCCCAAAGAATGTCTATTTCTTGACTCATAGGACAACTCAACTTTGGCATAAAGGTTTTGCCCCCTTTCCTTTGGAAATCCAAAGTATCCTTGGCTCAAGTGAATCAGTTTCTCAATGGATACAGCCAATTTGCATGAGGAACAGAGATCGCCTTTTGATTTCCTCCACTAAAATGCCTTGAGACCAGAGATCAGCTAATTAGATGAAAGGTATCTGTATGAATGAATGAAGCAATCACATTTATATACCCCTCCCCCAATAATGCTTAGTGCACTCTCTGATTAGTGCACTCTCTGCACTCACAAGTTAATTAGCATTTTACCCTCATTTTACCGACCTTGGAAGGATGGAAAGCTGAGTCAACCTTGAGCCCTAGTCAGGATCGAACTCTGTGTTTTGGCTGCAGTACAGCAGGTTAACCACTACAAATCAATCAATCAATGAATAACTAAGAAACAATTATAGATCACCATCTCTCCATAAAAACTGATTGTATAAAACCACCCCGAGTACATGCCTGTAAGGGTGAAAAGGGCTACATCCTTAACATACATTTCAGATGACAACTCCATTCATACCCACCCCTTTGTGAAGAATGAGTGGAGTTTCAGTCCAAAAAAATCTGGACAGTGCCAGATCAGAGAAAATCTGACCTTAAAACTGTATGTGGCTATCTTTGAAAATCTAAATTTGGGTGATGGTGGGTGGTGTTGGGGTTGTTGTTTTTTAGTTCACATTAATGTATCCTATCCTTTAGGAGCAGATGGTCCAGAGGTTTAGTACCATTGATAGAGCAGAATTTGTTTAATTCAGCTGTACAACACTGAAAGAAAAAGCCCTTATTAACTGAGCAAGAATCAAGGAAGAAGGCAGCTCTGGGTGTGCAAGAATGCAGTTATTTGGCCCCTCTCTAAACATCTGAAGGCATACTGGCATGTAAGTGCTCTAGCAGCATACAGCTTTAACTTCAACACATTTTTTCTTCTGAGTAAGATCAATGATCAGCCTGTCCTAAACATTCACTATTGTCTTTTGAGAAAATGGTCCTATGTTGGCACACAGATAAGTGCAAAACATTTTTACCTTTATGTGAGACCTGCAGCCAGGAACATCCTAATTCCTAGGCAAGGGAAGCCTACTGAAGATTTTTTTTTAAAAAAATCCCAGTTAAGAATGGCTGGTCATACTCTAGGATTGCCCTTGAATTCACACTTGAATTTGGCTCTTCTCACAGTCACTTACACAGCACATCGTCTCTTCTGTTCCTTCCTTTGTCTCATTTCCCCAAAGTCAAGCTTTGGTAGGCCCAAATCCAATCACTTCTACCAGGAGCTCAGTCCTCGGCACCTGCATTTCTTCTATTTCCTCTCTGCCTCACTCACTCTTCTGTCTCCACATCCTTGGTTATTCTCACTCTAGGAAGGAGCAACATTATCTAGATGCCAAGGCAACAAAGTCCTAAAGCAGGGTTGGTCAACCTTTTTCTGCCACGAGCTTGACCATGCCCCCGGTCAGCTGAGTGGGTCGACCCGCATCCTGGAAGTGGAAGCATTTACGACTGTCGTAAATGTGGTCAATTCCACGTTTACAACAGTCACGTGTGCATTTATGCATGCACGGGCGAGTTTTACGACTGATGTAAGACATGCCCGCGCATGCATAAACACATCCACTTCCATGTGTAGGGGAGGTAGCGACAGCCTGGATTAATTGGCATCAGGAGCTGGGGCCGACGTGGGGGCAATAGGTTGGGAACCTCTGTCCTAGAGGTTCCTACATAGTTACTTTCTACATTCAAAGTAAGTGAAAAGGCAGTAGAGTACTGTAATTTCTTGCATTATTTCTTGACCTTGGAGATTTTCACCCTAGTTTACACAGGTCTTACAAATGTATCAGTATCTTCTTCACAAAAAGAAATGAAGGACGGGGAGTTGCATGAGTAAGGGGGAAGGACACTTTGAAACACCACACCCAGAATTCAGTTCACACAGCTGCCCACCTCCCCCATGAAGCCACACCAAGGCTCTCTTGAACGACGGAGGCTGCAAGGGTAGAAAGTCCTCTTCATGCCCTCCCAGGAAATGATTGTTGCTTCTTAATGATTCATATATGCATCAAGCCAGAGCTCCCCTGAATCCTTCAGAGAGCTGGAATGCAAGAGTGAAAGAGAGAAATCACACACACAAATACTTAATATTGACTAAGGAATTATGAATAAGCATACTCAGGTGGGAAGTATCAAGGAAATCCTGAATGGAACAGCAGAGGAAAGAATTACAGAAAACCAAAGGAAAGCTCATGTTCCAGAAACACAGAGCTGTCTGATGTAGTGACTTCTAGGTATGAATGAACCATCCCCAAACCAGCACCTAAAAATGTTGGGTCTCCTGGACTTCAGCCAGACTGACCATTCTGAATGAAGACCCTGGAAGCAACCATACAAAAATAGGGAGCAATGCTTCTAAGTCCTGTACTGATCTCTTATATTGCCTTAATGCAATCCTTTCCAGAAGATTCTGTACATGATTCATGGCAAATCAACTGATCATCTTTTTTTACTATGTCCTCATGCTGTGACAACAGCCATTTCTCTGTCTTTCCTATCCACACCAGGGAGGTTTTCATCTCCTCTGCTCCTTCTATGATGATGGGACTCCCCTATGTTGATTTTTCTTGGTTATGCATATACTTGGGACTTTCAAGCATGTGTCACACTGAGGGTTAGGTTCAAAGCACATTGAGGACCCTTCAGCTGGAGATACCAAGTCTCATTTTGCCCCTCATTCTTTGACATATGGTCCAAGAGATTGGCCTGACATGTCTTCCAATGCAGAGAAACTTCTCCATTCTCTGGGTTCAAGAGTGTTGGCACTTTCACCTATACTTACTTCACGATGTCTGCAAAGGCAGTCAGCAGAGGTTTGGACTGGTACTCAATGCCATGTTTTGCACATATGGACTTCACCAAAGGGGTAATTTTCCAGTAGTTGTGTCGAGGCATGGTGGGGAAGAGGCTGTGAAGAGAGATCCAGCTGAGTGACGTTATGCCTTCCAAAGAGTCGCAATTCCATGAGACTAATGAAATAATCTATTGTGAAGCTTGCCTAAGAAATGCATCCCATGCTTTTGAACCTATAGCAATCTCTTTTGGACAACCAGGTAGTCAGGGATCTCAAAATAGGAATGCAATTCTAGTGTTGGGACTTCTCAGCTAACCTGATTGGCTAGTAACATCAACCATGCAAAAAGTGACTACATCTTGATCCAAGGCAGTTTTCATAGTGAACAGTTTTGACATGATATCCCCTTTCAGTTTTGCCCTTTGGCCATATTGTAAGCCTACTGAAACTTCTGCAAGATGTCTGACAAAACCACAGGAAGGCTCTACAAATTCACATGACTGTGTTACATTTGAAAAACAAAACAATTCCAGGCATTTGAGTTTCCTTGGTAGCTAAGAAGCAAGCCTCCATCATCTCTTAGGATCCTACAAGGTCACTTACTATAGCTTAAAGTAGGAGCCATGAATGATGCTGTTAATACCCTCCTGAGAGAATAGTTCCCATTTGTTTACTAGGCTTCCTAATAGCAATATCCCTAACAAAAACCTTCTCTCCTTTATTTGGAATATACTCACTGGTGCTCTATTTGAAAATTGAGGTGTCCACTGAACCAGTCATTGAACAGGGACTGGTCTACGTTGCATGTTGCCTGTAGCTGAAAAGACAAAAAGAAAAAACCACTCCAGAAAAATATTAAAATTTCATTTCTAGCTAAGCATTCCCATGAACTGTGCTATTCCCTTAATATAGTCATTGACTTTGGTCCTTTGGTCCTTGGAACAACAAATATGAAAAGCAACAAGACAGAACTGCCATTGTCTACAGGAACATCTATGATGAGCCTAGGATTGGGATCAAGCCTCTGCTCTTCACTGGATTTAAAGCATGCACTCAGTTAATCAACCCATAAAAATGAACATGGATCCCCCCCCAAAAAAAAATAATAATAATAGTCTCAGATATATATAAGAGTATTTCACTCTCTGCTGATTTGATACTTTATTCAGAATAGACAAAGCTGCATCTACCAAAAAGAAGCATGGTGGGGTACATGGTTGGGGTGTCAGCACATAGGAGAGAGCAACACAATGAAGGATTGACTAGCAAAAGCAGGAAGCACAACATTTAGCCAGCCACTCCTTGACAAAACCCTATGTGGACCTCTCTCTAAATTGACCATCCTTATGCTGTTTATCTGTCCCCCTGAACACAAGGACAGTAGCTGCAGGGCTCTTGGCCTGACACAGCCTTCAAACATCTCTGGCCCAAAGAGATGCGCAATCCCGCCCAGTGTTCATACGATGACAAAGTCATGAGTAGACATAAGTGATGAGGAAGCTAGGCCCCAGTAGGTATGGCTGGACCTCTGTTCTGATTAACTTTTTAACCAGTCCGGCCAATGATGATGGATGGTGGCAGCAGCAGTAGTAGTGCATCAATTTCTGTAGGGTCAAAGGTTTCTCTGTTCCAGTCTAATGGATATATGAACTCAGGGTCAGGCTTTCCCATTCTTCTACAACTAAATTTTCTCACTCCTCATATTTTGCTCTCTTCTTACCCCTCCATCACATCCTGTTTGTAATTATTAAGTTTGCCTGTCCCTCAGAGGTGGGGAAACTAGCCCTGCAAATGTTTTGGATAACCTCAACACTGGCCATGCTGGGAGAAGCACTTAAGAGTTAGAAAGCCAAAACATCTGGAAGTCAAAACATTCCCCACAGACAGTCACATTCACCCATTCCAGTTACTCAGCATCATCCACAGTGCCTTCTTCAGCACACTAGACACTTGCCTTCTTTCCATATAGTCCCCTTATTCATAATGATATTTAGCAGAATGGAAATGCAGCTCACCTGAGTGGAAACCCAGTCGACATTCTGGTCATAATCAATATTCATTGGGATGTGGTTCATTTGAGTCACCCACACAAACCAATTGCTCTCTATGATTCTGCATAAAACAAATACAGTAAAATCTCGGGTTACGACGGAGGTCTGTTGCAACAGAAACTATCGTAACCCGAAGCATGTTTTCCCATAGGAATGCATTGAAAATTTTAAAAAGTCCCGACTGGACCAAAAATAATCAAAACAAAATACAAAACATCATACAAAAAAACCAGACACGATTGTCCCCCACCCCCACAAAAGCAATGGAGCGATCTCCCTACCTTTTCCATGCCGTTTGGGGACCTTATCCGATGACAACGACGATGACACCTCCGCAGCAGTAAGCACTGCATTATGACTTTGGGTGGAGGGGGCGGTGACCATTTTTCATGACAAAATGGTTGCAGTGGCTATTTTGAATTTCACAATGGCCACTGCAACCATTTTGTCATGCAAAATGGCCACGTGCCCCCATCCGAAGTCAGAATGCAGTGCTTACTGGTGCAGAGGCGGAGGTGTCATTGTTGAATAAGATCCCCAAATGGTGTGGAAAAGGTAGGGAGATCACTACCATCTTAGAGTTTAAAATACTGTAGCACAATTTTCAGTCATTAACCAAAAATTGGTTGTAACCCGGGGATTTTTTTAAAATTAAATGTACGGCCGTAACCTGTGGCAAACGTAGCCCAGGGCAGTTGTATGCCAGGGTTTTACTGTACATGATTATTACATTTCCAGGATCTCATGACTCACTGAAAAGCACCCAAATGTGACAAACTCAGGAACAAACTTCATTAAAGGAATTCTCCCAAAGCCCAGGAAAAAACAGAACTAGAACAACTAATTTTTCACTGAGCAAAATAATGTGAGCCAGATGTAAACAAGGAGTATAGAGAAGGGGGCAAAGCCAGAATAGTGTACACAGTTTAAGTGTCAGAACAGGTTTTAGGAAATCCAGGCTTTAGCCGTAAAATGCAATAAGTAGCCCTGAGCAAGTCATTCTCTCACCTGACCTACCTCCCAGAACTATTGTGGGGTTAATCATGAACACGGACACCGCCGCCGCTCAGTTGCCTCGGGGGCCAGCCCCTCCCAGCCCGGGAGGGGTGAAAAAGGACTGGCCCCAGAGGCCCGGACGCTGCTGCCACGGACACAGTCACCGCTCAGCTGCCTCGGGGGCCAGCCCCTCCTAGCCCGGGAGGAGTGAAAAAAGACCGGCCCCGAAGGCCCGGATGCTGCCACCACCACAAACACCGCTACCGCTCAGTTGACTTGGGGGGCAGCCCCTCCCAGCCCCAGAGGGGTGAAAAAGACCGGCCCCGAAGGCCTAGACGCTGCCGCCGCCGCGGATGCTCCGCTCCTTCCCTGGCCCAGCACTGGCCGCAGCGAAGTTGAGCGCACCTGGAACACCCGGCGTGAGGACTCAAGAACTACCACCGCTGCCGTGCCTCACTTCGCTCCTTCCCCAATCCGGCATTGGCCGCGGGGAAGTCGAGCGCATCTGGGACTCCCGGGTAATTTGTATTTGTAATTTTTATATTTGATACTGTATTTTTATATTGATATTGTATTTTTATATTGTATACTGTTCTGTCTCTATTGCTATATTACTGTGTTGCTTATATTGGATATTGTACCCTATTGTCATGGATATGTTGTTTGCCGCCTTGAGTCAGCCTTTGGCTGAAAAAGGCGGGGCATAAATAAAACTTGAATTGAATTGAATTGAACACTGCTTGGTACTCACTCACAGGAAACCAGGATGCATATTAAACTCCTTGATATTTTCCTAAATAGTTCTTTGCTAGCAAGAATGGGTTTGCTGAGGATAGATGGTCAAAATAAGAGATGTAGAAAAAAAGAAAAAAAGAAAGGGTCTCTTGATTAATAGGACTGGTTTTGAAGTTTCGGGGTGTATTGAGTACTTCACTCTCCATCGTCAAAATTCATTTTCTGAGAGGCAGAAGATAGGGGGGGGGGCTAATGCTATTGTGAATTGGGGGTAGGCACAAGAACAGAATGCTTGTGCAAATACCAGAGTTTAGAAACATTACATCTTAGAAATACAGCTCCTCATATCTCACCACAAGCAAGGTTATGCCAGCTGTGGGATTCTGGGAATTTGTAATCCCCAAAAGTCACTTTTCCAAACTCTAGCCAAAATCTTCTTGAATAATTATGCCTGTGCCACACACATGTTGTAGGTTTTGGAGTTAAATTGGCTCAAGGCAAGAAACTACCCCACACATTTATTGCGTATTTCTTCTTCTTCTGCCATATCCGAATCTGAATATTAGCGATCCTCATGGTGATCAGCCATGAGGACTGTCCTGAGAATATAATGCCGTGGCCTTTCATCTGCCTTCTGCATCACAGCATGACACCCTTACCACTGATCCAGTTCTGTGAGCCACTTTTTGGCACGCAAAGTCCTCCTCAGCCCCAAGCCAGGACTGATGAAGCTGCTGCCCTCCATCAAGATGGATTCAAGTGGGATTTAATCCACTTGGGGACCATCACCCTTCACCGTGGACTTCACCACCCAAGGCTGTTAGTCCTCAGGATTGTCAGGTTAGTTAACCACCGCCTGACATTCAGCATTGAGTAGCTGGCAGTATGGTCTACTCTATTACAATAGCAGGATAACCTGGCCAGACTCTTTAGGTAACTCACTACACAATATCTATGGCAATTTCTTAATTTAAGACAATTTGACTCCAAAGGTTATCCCATCTATAACATACTAGCACAACTAGACAAGAGGATTTTGGCCTGTGCACAAAATACATTGAGTTCTCTTTCACTAATGGCTTGCCCACCCAATCTCCTACTAGAAAGGGACACTCAAACACGACCAAAAGAGAGTCCTGGATTTACTTGCATGGATTTGCTTACAGTTAACCAACCCGGCAAATGTGCCATTCAAATGATGAAGCTTACCTGATCATCAAGAAAAACCCAAGGATACTCTTCAGATCCAACAAATATGAGAAACTCAGAAAAAAACGGGTATAGAAGGTCACCATCCAGGCCAGATCCTGTCACACACAAAAAAGACGTGTGTTTGGCATTGGCAGAGTGCCAACCTTGAGCTCACCTACAAAGTCTTCACTCATTGTATCAGTGTAATGCTCACTATCCCTAATGTCTTTACTAAATGCCCAGGTGTATAAAACTACCTACCTAATTCTAAGAGAATTGTGCAGAGTCAACCTTCAATTCCACGTTCAGTGTAAGCTTTACATTCAAATGAAAAAACAAATGTGTAATGGTAAGGTAAAGGTTGCCCTTGCTCAAAAGCCAGTTGTATCCGACTCTAGGGTTCAGTGCTCTTCTCTATTTATTGCCAAGTAGCCAGCATTGTCTGTTTCTGCAGATGTTTCTGTGGACATGTAGCAGGCATGACTAAACACCAGAGTGCATGGAATACTGTTTACCTTCACACCGAATTGATACCTATTTGTCTACTTGCAATGTATTGCTTTCAAACTGCTAGGTTGGCAGGAGCAGGGACAGAGATGGGAGCTCACTCCATCATGCAGCACTCAGGTCTCAAACTGCTGACCTGCCAACCTTCCAGTCATGAAGTTCAGTGTCTTAACCACTAAGCCACTGAAGTCCCACTATGTAATGGTAGAGGAGTGTAAACTTAAACTTAACGAACACCTACTGACACATCACTAATTATAGTAGTTTATTGACCTTACCAGCCAAGCAAAGTTACTGTAATTAGGCCTTGCTAGTCTAATAAGGTAACAGTGTTCCGTGAGCTCCAGTGTCTAGTCATGCCTGCCACATGACCACGGAAATATCTGCAGAAGCAGACAGCGCTGGCTGTTCGGCTTTGAAACAGAGATGAGCACTGAACCCTAGAGTTGGATATGACTGGCTTTCGAGCAAGGAAAACCTTTACCTTTACTATTCTAATCAGTTACAAAAGGAATCTGGGGTAAAGGCTAATCCTGCAGGTTTTTATTCTAAAAGAATACCAGTCTATGTGTCTATTAATTAAAGCTCAAGCAAAGACACAACCGGGGCATTGTGTGCCAAGGAACAGACTTAGAGGTTGTTTATGATCTGGCAGTTCATTGTTTGTCAACTTTAGCTCTGCTGAGCTGCAACTAAAAACTGGAAACCCAGAACAGTGGTTGGAAAATGTTAATTTTGGAGCCATAATGTCAACATCCTTCAGGAATCATGCTACACAACTGCTATGCCTTCTGAGCTACTTCTGAAAGAGATAAAACAGATATCTATCTATAAAATGTGCAGAACCTGATGTGCATTTACTTAGGGGCAAAGTTAATGTAAAAACCTCAACTGTTGGTTTTGAAAGGACCAGTTCTAGTTTGTTTGTTTGTTTGTTTTTAAACCGAATGTTCAGCTCTGAAGTCCGAAAAAGCCCTTTCTAAGCCTTAAGCCTAAACAGGACTCAAAAGGTAATGACAGAGCAGGGGTCAGAGTCCTTCCTTGTCAGGAAATGACCTTGTTGATCTCAGCAAAAACTGTAGATGCAATCAACTGAATGTGATTGCAGTATCTATGAAGACCTTCACACTGAGTCCTTGAAGGATTTCCACAACCTGCAGGGGGAAGGGTAGGTGGGGGGATTCACTTGCTCTCCTCCATGTTGCATCACCTCTTTAAGCCCTACATATACTTAAAGGAATAATGCTTGAATAGGCGGGGGAGGAAATCATCCCCTGAGTTAAGCAACACATCTGGACTTAACAACAGCAAACGTGCCTAAGTTACTAAGGAAAAAACCTTCTAATTCCAAACTAGCCAAAAATAATAAGCCTTCAATTCAATGCCAGATATGACAGGAGACTGCCAACAGAGGTGTGGGAATTATCCAGTGTACTGTACAAAGCATCCAAGGTAAAAGTACAATGCCAAGGAGAAATTCCACTCCATTGATCGTCGGGATTTTATTTATTTATTTACTTTCTCTTTGTAGAGGGACTTAAACTAATGGGGTTTTTTTAAGACATTAAAACAATCGCAAAATATAAAAACCACATGGTTGCAAACAATTAAACATATCAATTTTTAAAACCCAGAATAAAACTGTTAAAACCATTTAAAATGCATTTTAACAGAAATTTTTTCCCCTTAAATATTTTTCTCAGCAGCAGTCTACAAACTTCATCATATATTAAAAGCCCACCTGAAAATTAAGGTCTGTATCTGCCAATGGAAAGACAGGAGGGAAGGAATTAACCAGGTCTCTGATAGAAGGATTTGAGCTGGAGAAGCTGTGTTCTGGCACTCTACTTACCGCCCATTGTTTGTGCTTGATGACAAAGTAGAAGACATACCACTGGAGGTAAAAAGGTATTAGAGCCGGTGGTCCAACTAGGGAGGAATGCAAGCTCGTATTAAAACAGGTGAAATCAGCCCCAATGCAGAGGAGCAAAGCTTCCCAGTTTGTTGCCCAACTTCCTCTCATCCTCCCCTTTCCTTTCTCTGTGTCAGGGGTTCCCAACCTTTACAAGCTGGGGGTCAGGTCATGCTCTGTCACTCAGCTTTGAGGGCCAGATGGCCATTTTGTCCCAATAGCTTCAAAGGGGTGGCCATTTTATTTCTTGAATGGCCTTGGAGGGATGGGGGGCACATGAAATGGCGCCACAGGCCGGATCGAGCCTGCAAGCCTTAGGTTGGGAACCCATGAGGTAGCATCTTAAGAAAATGACACTGCCAGTAGGAGGTTGGGGGGGGGGGGATGATGCAGAAAACGTTGAGCCATGTAGCTTCTCCAAGTGTCACTTCCCATTTGGCTCACCTTGGGAGCTTTGCATAGAAGTGGCAAATCAGTAGAAGAAGAGAATCTGGAGTGAACAACCCCAAGCAAATGAAAACAAGAACTGCACCCAAGGTACTACAACTGATGCCTTCATGGAAACTGCTTCATACCAAGCCAGAATGCAGCTTTTCAAAATTCGGTATTGTCTACACTGATTAGCAACAGTGCACCAAGATATAAGCAGAAATCTTTCCTAGGTACTGTACTGTACTAATTCAGAGGTGGAAAGAATTCAACACGGGACCCTCTACACACAGTGTGTGTGGCCTGCAATGACCTAGAGCAGGGGGTCCCAACCTAAGGCCCATGGGATGGATTTGACCCATAGCATCATTTCATGTGGCCCCCTCACCCTTCCAAGGGCATTCAAGAAACAAAATGGCCACCCCCTTTGAAGCTGTTGGGACAAAATGGCCACCACTATCGTGAAAGCAGGGCAAAATGGCCATCTGGCCCTTGAAGCTGACTGAGAGAGCATGACCTGGCCCCCAGCTTGAAAACATTGGGAACCCTGACCTAGAGGTCTGTTATACCCTTTGCACATGGGGGGCCAGGGAAGAAGAGAGAGTCTTGCTCTTGCTTTTCTTGCCCTGCAGCCTTACAGCACACAGAAAGGGAAGAGAGCCAACCATGGCTATGCTTCCCATCCCCCAATGAGCAATAATCAAGCATGCTGAATTCTGCCATGGGAAACCAAACAAATGTGGGCAGTCACAGAAGGGGCTCCAGCAGGTCTTGTGACAAAGGTTCACTAGCCATTTTCTGCCTCATAAAGCCTCCATTCTGCAGCATGTTTTTTTTCTGTGAGCAATAGCTTGGCCCAACATTTAAATATCTACTCATTTGGTTCCCTGTAACAAGGAAGATTCTCTTATTGGTGATCAAACATACTTTACCCCCAAAGTATGGACTCATTTGTATGTGTGAGTAAGAGCAAAGCAAAGCAATTCCACTTATATACCGCCCCACAACGCTTAGTACACTCTCTGGGCAGTTCACAAGTCAATTAACATTTTGCTCCCAACATGCTGGGTACTCATTTTACTGACCTCGGAAGGATGGAAGGCTGAGTCAACCTTGATCCCTGGTCAGGAATGAACTCACAACCTTTCAGTTGCAGTACAGCAGTTTAATCACTGCGCCACCAAGGCTCTCTCCATTCTCTATATTACCAGCCAGAAACTGACATTAGAGATAGCCAGTAATTAGAGCTGAGATCACATAAATGTGGCCAGGCGTGACTGAGGCAGTTTTGTTTGTGTTTGTGAAATTTGAACTTATGCTTCACTCTTGAAGACCAATCACCAAACAAAACAAGCCAAATTGCACTCCCCAAAGTGAGAAAAGCTCAGATAATGCCCACATTAAGATCTCTCTTCCAGTCATGAGCTACCACTAACAATCTGTTTCTGGTCCTGAATAATGTATAGGCCAGGAGTGCCCAAACTATGGCCCGGGACCAGATGTGGCCCCCAACACCAATTCATCCGGCCTACGAAGCTCTTGTCGCTCCTGGAAGTGGAAGAAAAATGCACCCGTATGGGCATGTTTTGCTTCCGGGAGCGACAAGGGCTTTGTGGGCCGGATGAATTGGCATCAAGGGCCGTATCCGGCCCCTGGGCCAAAGTGACCGCCCCCCAAACCACATGACCAGCCCACAGCCCAAAAGATTGGGCACCCCTGGTATAGGCAAACAAGCTACTAAAAACATGGGGTTAGCGTTAGCTGATTTCTTTCATGGTAATTTAAGAAAAACCCTCACTCACGGATAAAGAAGTATTTGTGCTGGTGGTTGTATGGCATGAACTTCTTCTTCTTTATACCGAGCTGTGACAGAATGAGAAAAAGGACCAGACCAGATCAGCAAAGATATCTTCAAGAATGAATTCAGCCTTAAAAAATATATCCACAGCTTTCTTCCCTCTCCTCCATGAGGACTACTGACCTAGCCTCTTCATGCTTTTGGCCTTGCTGGTACTGTATATTTTTTGCTATGTCTGTGTTTCAAGAGTGCCAATTCATGCAAGTTTGTCTTTTCTATTTGTACAACAGAAGGGACAATGTCCACAGCACCATCACCTGCCACTTTGCTGATTTCTTTGTGCTTCTACTTTTGCTTTTCATCTGCAGCTACCCCTTCCCAACCGTGGAAGAGTTGGGACAGCAACTCCCAGAATCCTTCAGTCAACATGGCTGTTGAGTTTTAGTCCAAACATTTCTAAGTTCTGCATTCAACTTGCAATTAAATGCCACCTAACCAGCCATTTTAGGAGGGATGCAAATTCTTGTCTTTACTGGTAAACATAAACAAGTTAATTTTTGTCTCCTAAGAGATGGCAGGATTTATGTTTGTTGGTGATAATGTATATATGTTCTAAACTAGGGAGGGTTGTACATTTTTAAAAAAAAAACCACCATTGCCTTGTTGCATACTCACATTTAACTGTGAAAAACGAAGTGTACGGAAGATTCTAAATCCAGTACAATGAATGCAGCAGAAACTAAGTAGTACTATCAGATTTTGCAGGAAAGCCGCTGGGGAATAATCTTATCAGCTCATAAGAACATAAAAAGAGCCTTGCTGGAACAGGCCACAGGTGCCCATCCAGTCCAGTATTCTGTCTCACACAGTAGCTCACCATTTGCTTCAGGGTATTCCCAAGCAGATGCCTTCACCTGCTTAGGATTCCCTGGAAATGGCATTGAGAGATATCTTGCCTATCTCTCCAACCCGGAGGTTGTCCTTAGGTATCCATAATTATAGCCATGGATACCCTTGTCCTCCATGAACTTGTCTAATCCTTTCTTAAAGTGTCAAGACTGACAGCTGTCACCACTTCTTATGGCAGGGAGTTCTGCTTCCAGGAGCGACGAAGGCGGCACGGGCCGGATGAATCACAGTAAACCCATTTGTGTGGATTCACCGGGGCTTGGGCTTCTGGGAATTGAAGTCCAAGAACATCTGGAGTGCCAAGGTTTGCCATCATGGTTCTAAACTCTAACCTGGGCCTTTGGGATCACTTTCTCACCATTGCCTCATCTTTTCCTGAAAGCAGTTTCTGGACAGGGAGACAGAAGAAGAGGGAAATGGCACTGGCACCCTGAAGGGCTGCAGTGAAAACAGGCTGGTCTGCAAATCTTCAGTCCTACTAGATGTTTATTTTTGCAAATGTCCTTGCTCAAACCACAGCTCTTATCCTATCTAACCCCAACACTCTTTCTATCTGGTTCCTTGACCAACACCTTGACAATTGTAATGCCACTGCAGAACTGTCATCATGTAATCAAGCTTGCAGTTTATCTCCACTTCCACTAGGAAGCCTCCAGCTTTGTTATCTTTCCGGCAGCCTCATCTGTATTCCTGACCTTGGCTCATGTCATCTCCTTCCCCCAATTTATCTCCCTTGAGCTGTTCAAAGCCTTTTCTTTTCTTGCTCCTTCTTGCCCTGAGAAGGCATTGTGCATGAAGGCAGTTATGAGGAACAGCTAAGTAAACACACAAGTTCACTGGACACAAAACAGTTACAAAAACACAATGCAGGCAAAGTAAACTGAATGAAGGTAGAGCAAAAGGAGGTTTGCACACAGGAATTTGTTCAAGAACAATCTTAGCAGAATATAGACATTTGGGTCCTGACCACCAAGAAAGTTGAAAATCCTGAGAGATGCAGGAAAGCCAAAAAGGTAAACACCATACCTACATTTTATGCCTTAGCATGATCAGAAGGAAGGACGATAAGGGACTGGTTCCCTGCATTGGCCGGATTAGTATTACAGCACGGAAAACCCTTCCCCAACACATCTACCTCCATATGTTCTGAATTACAATGCCCATCATCCTCAACCAGGGTTTCTCAACCTTGGGCCCCAGATGTTCTTTGACGTCAATTCCCAGAAGCCTTGATCAGCAGGTGTGCTGACCTGTTGATCAGGGCTGCTGGGAATTGAAGTTCAAGAACATCGGGGTGGTGGTGGTGGTAGGGTTGCCATATGTTCCAGAAAACTGGGATTGTCCCGGATTCAAAGTCGGAAAATTTGTCCTGGCCAGTTCAATAAAAAACATGTTAAATGACCCGATTTTTAAAACTTACTGATTATGTATTTTAACACACCATTAAAATAAATTCAAACTCTCATCATCAAACGAGCGATTTCCTGCCACTTTGGAGTTGGAGTATACCTGGAGACAAATCTTAACGTCCTCGCCTCACACCACCATCCAATAAGTGGGACCAGTGTGTTTCCTGGAACTGAGGACGTTAAGAGTTGACTGTGATGCAACTTCTCAGAAGTACAACAGATCATCTTACAGTAAGAATTATCTGTTGTAAATAAATTCATTTATGTATTGATATATTTAATATGAAAGTGTTTTATAGCTGTCATTATATTACAGTTATGTTTGTTTTTAAAAAGGCTATTTTGTAGATTACCTACCAATTTTTGTTGAGTATACTTCTGTCCCGGTTTTGTGGGAGAGAATTATGGCAACTCTTGGGGGGTGGGGGGAGTGCGGTTGAGAAACCATGTGTCTAACCCATTCTGAATAAGATTGGTGGGTAGTGTAGTACAATAATTTATGAGTATGTCTCACTAATAGATTAAAAGAACAAGTTCTTTATAGTTAAAGACTATCCTTGATTTCAAATGAAAAATTCACCAATGTCTGGAGGAGTCAGCTGGGTATCACTAATGAACTAGAGTGGCAGATGAAATAGGCAAGCATTAATTGCTGATGAGCCAACAGTTCATCTGCTTAGTTTAACCTGTTTCCTGTCTTTCTTCCTAACAGCCATGGGTAGTACACACTGCTCTCCCACCCACTTTATCCTCAGAGTAACAACTCTGCTGTTACAGTCGAGGCTGAAAGAGTGACAGGCCCAGATCAATCATAAATTTCATGGCCGATGGAGCTGAAAGGGGAATTCTCTGGTTCAACACAGGCTCTTGATTGCCTCCATTTACATTGTACCCATGCCTCTGTAAATAAAAGAAATATTACAAGAACACCATTAGCTACAAGGTGATTTCATCCCAAGGAAATTTCTCAGCAGGGCTGTCCTTCTTCCTCACTTGAGAAAAAGGAAAATATGTAACAGTATCAGTTGTAGTGCTGGAGGTGTAACAAAGAGGTGGGTACTTGCGTCCACACGTGATGGAACTGTGAGTATACGCAGAAATGTTGGAAGATGGTTGAGCAGGAGATAAGTAAAATTTTTGAAACAACAATAGTATTAAACCCAAAAATAATCTTACTGGGACAGTTTGAAGATATAAAATAGAGAACAACAAGAATTATTGGCTATTCTGTTCTCGGTAACAAGGCAGATAATTACTAAGGAATGGAAAAACAAAATAGTCATAAGTAGAGAAAGTTGGTTTAAACAGGCATGGCAGTTGGCCTTAAATGATAAATTAACATTAGAAATGAGATAGGAAAGGGGTAAAACAACAAGAAACACATTTTGGCAAATTTAGAGACCTTTTGTATTATATGGTTTGACAAGTAAGGATGAAATAAAATCTGTACAGGAAGAATGTAAATTTTGGGCAAATACATGAGCAATATATTGTATTTTTTATGTTTGGCTAATATTTTCAAGTCTGTATAGCACTTGGGTGGGGGGAGGGGGGTGTAGGGTTGTATGTGTTATAATTTTTCCATGTTGCCTGATTTATGTATTTTATAGAAACCAATTACATTTTTTTTTGAAGTATCAGATGTTGTTCTGTAACTTGTGAGAGTAAGAGACTCTGGTGAAGAAACAAGGTGATTACTGAAAACAAACGTGGTTTTCCTATTAAGTTTCCTTCTTTGGCATGCAAGCAGATTTAATGGTGGAAAGGAATGTCTTACTTGGATGAAGAAAAGCCCAAGCAATCAAAGTAAAATGAGCTGGAAAGGAGCTGCTCAAGTCATGAGGATTATTTTTTCTCACCATTAGAAGAATTTGAATCTTTTCCTAAATAGGATTGGGGTGAGGGAGGCAGGAAAACTGATGAATACTTGTTTAAGGGAAATTATTAGAGATTACAGCAAGAATGCTATTCATACTTATTTTGAAATAACAAAATTTGAGATCAAAACAAGGCTGTCTGTTGTCAGCTGGGGGCCGGGGAAAAGATTTGCTCTGAATCAGACCCCGCTGTAAGAAACTGGGTGGTCAAACTTTCCCTGCATGTTGTCTAAACCCACCCATAAAGTTCCTAGTAGCACCTTGGGAAGTGGGCTGGGGGAAATTACAAATATGGTACAAGTATCCAACATCAGAGTGGAAGAATCGTAGAGTGGGTTGCACCCAGGGCCATCGCATGATATTCTACCACCTGAGCCAAAGAACAAGATTGAGGCACTTCCACTTTATGTATACAAGCCAAGTCAGTGATCACATGAATATTCTTCTAGTACTGAGCATGGGAAAGCAACTTCTAGAAGTAGTAGGCTACTTTTTGGAGAGCGGAGCAAGTTCCAGGGCACAGGATCATTTCAAACAGCAGGCGGTTGTGGTTATCACCAGGGAAAGAGGTTCTGCCATGCCTTTTGGCACCCAAGACATTCTTATTAACATTAATTAAGTCAGGAGACTTAGGCAAACATTTGTTAGGGTGCTAGTGCCAAACTGTGTCATATTGGGGGAGGGGGGAGGCGTTTTTGCAACTGCTGTATGCTTGAGCTAATAAGATTATTCCTTAGCAGCTTTCCCGCAAAATCTGATAGTACAACGTAGTTTCTGCTGCATTCATTGTACTGGATTTAGAATCTTTTGTACACTTAGTTTTTCACAGTTAAATGTGTATTTGCAACAAAGTAACAGGGAAATCTCTTCTGCTTGGCTGCTACTTCATAGTATCTGTTGCCTGATATGACTGCCTCACTCTGCCTAAGAGCAGGGCCGGATCCATGCATTCACCATATTTTTTCTAAACATATAAAATGGATGCCAATTGTCCTTACTTCCATAACAATAAGAATTTAACAGTTATTTAAAAAACACTTTAATACCAAAATTAGCAATGACATATTTCATATTTTATTCCACCACCTAATGTGGAAGCAACAAGACACTGGAAAACTGAACTTTACTCAGTTTGCAACAGCAGACCATGCTGACTCTACTGTGGAGAATGTAATACAGTCCCATTTAAAGCATTATGATTATCTCCCCCTCCATGGCTTTTATTTTCTAGCTAACATTCAATTAAACTCTGGCAGGGGGTGGGGAGTCTTTCCAAACAGGTTGTGCAGCAAATTCTGAATCGCAAGTCAAATAAAAGACAGCCAATGTCAGGCAACCATTCAGGCCACAACAACAATCTGAGACAAACAGAGATGTTTGCCCGAGCTTTTGCAGAAATCTGTTCCAGACAGTTCTTCCTCAGTGCAAAACAGCAATTACTTTACTTCTGAGTAAATATACTTCAAGGCCATAAATCAGGCAATCATTTCAGAACTACCTGGATGTCAAAATACTATAATGCAATTGTAAGCACAGGCCTCATTACAGATGGGGAAAGTATTGCCAATTTGCCTGTGGTGGAACATTTATGACCTTCTTGCAATCTCTCTTTTGCTCTGCCATGCTACAGTTCCTTGTCCTGCCCTCCACTTTCAGTTCTATTCAATTCAGTCCTAGTAAGACATCAGCATTATTCGGTCCTTTCTTCCAGTACCAATAAGATATGCTTATACAAGTCAGGTTTAATTATTTATAGTCAGAGAGAGGAATATGTTGACTACAATTCACATTATCCCCCTCTACTTGCTAATGTCAGCCAGGACTAATGGGAATTGTAGGCCAACAATATCTGGAGTCTATGATTCCTCTGAAGCACCATGTGCTTCCTATTCCCCAAGTGCTAGAAGACTGACCTCTACAGAGAGTTTCTTTCCCAAGGCAAAAAACAATGGATGCATGTTGAGGTCAGGGTCCTTGCGGAAGCAGTTGGGTTTAGCGTGGTGCTGGAAGTGCCAGTGGTTCCACCAGCTGGCTGGTGCTCCCTGCAAAAAGGAACAGAAAAGGGGTTTTGATTTATTGACCTGCCATTAATGTTATACTGCTTGTCTTCTAACACACCCAAAGAAGCCTGCATGACCTTTCCTTCCTACCCCTTTTCCTTCACACAACAATCCCATGAAGTAATTCTGACTGAGAGTTGTGTGGCTAGCCAATGGTTACCCAGTGTGTTTCATAGCTCAGTGGAAACTTGACCATGGATATCTGCAGCAACCATCCACCACCTTAACCTCTGCACCATACAGCATCTAATCAGACACCTATTCCATCTTAAATAGAGGCATTGATCAGCCCTTGGGCAATGCTGGGAGCAGCTAGCACCATCACTCACCTTTAGATGACCAATCACAAATTTGTGAACCCAGTGATTCCATTTAGAGCTGCCAAAGACTGAAAGGTGTCCAAAATCATGCTGCAGCCAACCTGCTTGGGCCTGCAAAACATCAACATTATATCAACACAACACCAACAGTGCATTTGCAACACCATTAAAAAGGTTGTGAAATAGGTCTCTGCCCAAGGAATCTTACAGTTGGAAGTCTGATAGCTGAAATAAATAGAGAGGGCCGAGAGGAACTAGGACAGTGGTGGTGAACCTATGGCATGCATGCCAGAGGTGGCACTCGGAGTCCTCTCTGTGGGCACCAAGCAGTCACCCAGTGCAGAGTTTGCCCCACCCCTCTGCCCAGCAGCCCAATGGGAGCGTTTCCTTCCTCCCCCTAGCACAGAATTTGTCCCACCCCTCTGCCAAGCAGCCCAATGGGAGTGCTTTCTCCCTCCCCCTAGCACAGAATTTGTCTCGCCCCTCTGCCCAGCAGCCCAATGGGAGTGCTTCCTCCCTCCCCCTAGCATAGAATTTGTCCCGCCCCTCTGCCCAGCAGCCCAATGGGAGTGCTTCCTCCCTCCCCCTAGCACAGAATTTGTCCTGTCCCTCTGCCCAGCAGCCCAATGGGAGTGCTTCCTCCCTCCCCCTAGCACAGAATTTGTCCTGTCCCTCTGCCCAGCAGCCCAATGGGATTGTTTCCTTCCTCCCCTGTTGCTGTGTTGGCACTTTGAGATAAATAAGTGGGTTTTGGGTTGCAGTTTGGGCACTCGGTCTCTAAAAGTTTCGCCATCACTGAGCTAGGATAACAAGAGTTCAGCAAGTTTAGGTTAATATATAGAACTCAGTGAAGATCGTTCAGGAAAGGTTATGCCAAAGAAAACTCATGATTCTTTATGGTGCGACAAGACTGTGAGGGGTTTGTTTTTTCCTTTTAATGCAACAGGCTAAGACAGATAACCTCAGCCTCCCTGAAAAATCTTTTCAATGACTCCTTCCCCCACTGAAGGAAAATCAAAACACAAGCCTCTTTTCGTAGAGGTCTATAGAGATGCCTAGAGATGTATTTTGTGGCAGCAAATGTACAGTGAATGCTGAGCACCCCAGGTGACAGACAGAGAGACATGGGAATGAGTAACAGCCTCCTCCACTCTCCTGTGCCCACCTAATCAGCAATTTACCTGGACGGTGCCCAGGAGCAACCCAGAGATGAGGAAAGGCACCAATGAGCACCCAAAGTACCACATGTTGAGCCAGGCTAACACATCCAACAGCACAATGTGAACAAGATACAAGAAAAAGAAAAGCGGGTTTGGTTTCAGGAGTTCCATCTTCTCCACAGTCACACGAAGCTGCCGGAAATCTTCTATGAGCTGTTTCTGTGGGGGAAGACACAAAGCTGAAGACACAAAGTCCGGGACTGCCAGAGCATCCCTCCTGCACCCACTGCTCTCCAGACATTATCTAGATTGTGATTCCTGACATCCCAACTATTCGCTGCATCAGCTGAGGCTAACGGTACCTACAGTCCAAAACATCTGGAAGACACCAGGTTGGAGAATGCAGTCCTAGAGACAAAAAAAAAGGCTAAATCCAGCACTTTTGCATTAAGAACACACTCCATGTCAAATAAAGGATCCATGTCTCCATGTCAAATAAAGGATCTGCTAAATAAGAGATGGAGGAGAAATATAGGATTTTAACATTGGCTTGTTTTGTTGTTGTTCAGTCGCACAGTCGATTCCGACCCTTTGCGACCCCATGGACCATCTTTCTCCAGGCACCCCTGTCCTCCACCATCCCCCTCAGTCCTCCCAGTTCTGTGCCCGTTGTGTCTATAATACCATCTATCCATCTCATCCTTGGCCTCCCCCTTCTTCTTTTGCCCTCCACCTTTCCCAACATCACGGCCTTCTCAAGTGAATCCTCCCTTCTCATTTGATGCCCAAAGTACTTTAGCCTCATCTTTACTATTTGACCTTCCAATGAGCAGTCAGTGTTGATTTCTTCTAAGATTGACCTATTTGTTCTCCTCGCTGTCCAAGGTACCCTCAAAACTCTCCTCCAACACCACATTTCAAAGGCATCTATTCTTCTGCGTTCAGCTTTCCTAATTGTCCAGCTCTCACATCCGTACATTACCACTGGGAATACCATTGCTTTGACTATTCTAATTTTTGTTTTCAAGGTGATGTCTCTGCTTTTCACTATGTTCCCCAGGTTTCTCATGGCTTGTCTCCCTAGAATCAGCCGCCTCTTTATTTCATGGCTGCACTCCCCATCTGCAGTGATCTTAGATCCTAAGAAAGTAAAATCTGTCACTGCTTCTACTTCTTCCCCGTCTATTTTCCAGGAACTGATCGGGCCTGTTGCCATTATCTTGGTTTTCTTGATATTGAGTCTCAAGCCAGCTTTTGCACTCTCTTCCTTCAAACCGATCAAGAGATTCTTTAGGTCTTCCTCATTTTCTGTCATTAGGGTGGTGTCGTCTGCATATCTCAGATTGTTGATGTTTCTCCCAGCAATTTTGATCCCATATTGTGATTCCTCCATCCCTGCATTGCGCATTATGTGCTCTGTGTATAAGTTGAATAAGCAGGGTGACAGAATGCAGCCTTGTCTTACTCCTTTTCCTATTCCAAACCACTCTGTCATTCCGTGTTCTGTCCTAACTGTTGCTTCTTGGTTCATGTACAGATTTCTCAGGAGGCATATGAGGTGCTCTGGTATTCCCATCTCTTTAATCACTTGCCACATCTTGTTGTGATCCACACAATCAAATGCCTTAGTGTAGTCAATAAAGCAAAAGTAAACTTGTTTCTGGTATTCCTTTGTTTTCTCCATGATCCAACGTATGTTGGCAATGTGGTCTCTAGTCCCCCTGCCTCTTCTGAAACCAGCCTGCACCTCTGGTAATTCTCTTTCCACATGCTGCTGAAGTCTATCCTGTATTATCTTGAGCATCACATTGGCTTGTGCTGTCACCTTTTGCTCTGTTGGTGGGGGTTGAGGAAATGATGAGTTGAACAGGAGAGGCATTCAGATTTTTTTAAAATTCAAAATAAATAAAAAGGTAGCTATTTAAGTTGTTCTTGGCAACTAATGAGTTGTTTTTAAAACACCTAAGCCAGATATACTAATACAGATACATATATGCATAAAAGGTGAAAATAAAGGTTCAACTTGCTAAAAAGTCAGTCGTGTCCGATTCTAGGGGGTGGTGTTCATCTCCATTTACAGCATCTGCAAACATTTCTGTGGTCATGTGGCAGGCATGACTAGATGCACACTGAACGCTGTTACCTTTCCCGCCAAAGTGGTATCTATTTATCTACTTGAAATTTCTTGCTTTTGAATTGCTAGGTTAACACATATGTAAGCATATACAGTGGTACCTCACTTAAAGAGCATAATGTGTTCCATGGGATTGCTCTTTAAATGAGTTTGCTCTTTAAGAGAAACACCACTGTAAGTGACCAATTGTGACTTCTGGCAGGGGGGATTGCGAACTCCGATTTAGTTGTTAAGCGAGTTTTTGGTTGGTTTTAGTTGTTAAGTGAGGCGACCACTCAGAGAAAATTCTGCTCTTTAAGCGAGTTACTCTCTAAGCAAGGTGCTCTTTATGTGAGGTTTTACTTACAGTGCAACAACTTAGTGTAGTGGATAGACTAACAGACTAGAACTCTGGATGTCTGGGTTCAAATCCCTGCCCAGCCATGGAAACACATGGTGGGTGGTTTGAACTGGTAAAAACCATGCCTTAAAATATATCACCTTGAAAACCCTGCTAGGTTTGCTCTAGTTGGACACATAATATCTTTGGCCTAATGCTGGAACAATTTATTCTCATCAACCATTTTTTAAAAATAAGCCTCCAAGCTCTGGGCTAAAGCAGCCCCCAAGATTTCATCTGAGACATGCCCTTCCATTCACAAATTTCCCTTCTCAAATCTGGCTTGTGAGGAAGACTTACATTTTTCCCGGGTTCAAAGCTGGGCTGGTCATCAGCAAGCTCCCCAATTAACAAAGGCTTCATGTATTTTCTCACTAGTGTCTTGTCAATATGGAAAGCTGTGAAGGGATCCTGATTTTAAAAAAAACACAGAACGCAGACAAAACTGCAGTAAGTAAGATTGTGAGGCTTTTGCACAGAAACACAAGGATGTTTTGTAATCATTAAAACCAAACAGGCAGGAGGCTGTTGCAGCTACATCAATGAGGAAAATCCAGATGGTGCAGGTAGCATACCTGTCAAGTTTCAGGAAATTTCTGTCAAAACCATGTATTTTACTCTTTCCCGCCGTCATCCCGTATTAGTTAGACTGCAGTTAGACTGGGGTTAGACTGGAAGCCAGCACAGGATAAGCATAACTGTCCAGTTTCCCATTTCTGATGGGAAATTTCCCTTATTTGACAGGAATTTCCCAAAACTTGACAGGTATGGCAGGTAGCTGGCACCAGTTTTATCTCCCCAAACTCTGTTTTCCTGCCCTAAAAAAAAAAAAACACATTGCTGTAAGACCATTTTCCTCGGAATGTTAAACCATTTCCACATCAGAATCTCTCACCCTTTTCTCAGCCCCACTAGCTGGAAAGAGGGGTGTGTGTCTTCTATTCCAAAGGAGTTCAGGGATTCTACATGTTCTGTGGGCACGGAGAGGGGCACATTTCAAGACCACACCAGCCGCCTATGCGCTCTGTCCCTTCTCTCCCCATTCTGATCTGAAACCTTCCTGCTTCTAAGCAGACAATACAATTAAATCTGGAAGAGGGGGAACAAAAGGGCAAAATGTTGCAGCACTTTTAGATTCATGGTTTTGCTCTAGTGCTGTGGTTAGGCACGTAGGGCACATGTCTCACAGGGGGCAATTTGATTTTTAAGGGGGTGAACTAGAAGTTTGTTTAGACCAAATTAATGGCCTTTTAGGCTTCCTCCACATGAATAGGCATTCACTTTTTGAATAATAAGAATTATAAGCCACAGTGGCAAGGGGATCAGGATTTTAGAGATCCTTAGATGGGGCATGGCCCAAAAAAGGTTGGCAACCACTGATCTAGTGTAAGTATTCATGGAGGAGGAAAATCCTCTTCCTCCCACATTTTAGGATTCTTTAAGATGCCAGAAAACAGGGCACTTTGCTTCTCAATCCCTCTTTTTCATTCTTTCTTTCCCTTTATCAGCATTCTAGTCTATTTAGAAAGAGCAAAATAATGACTTGCACTTTCTCCTTTTGACCACCAGATGCTGCTGTAGATTAATATCTGCATTTTCCTCAGGCCTTTCCTCTCCTGAAAGAAAGGAACCTCATTCCGGAGGAAGCTGTTGAGAGTTGCTGCTGCTTATAATAATAATAATAATAATAATAATAATAATAATAATAATAATAATAATAATAATAATAATAATAATAATAATAATAATAATCATCATCATCATCATCATCATCATCATCATCATCATCATCATCATCATCATCTATCATTAGATTCACAGTCAAAAAGTGGTATAAAATTAACAGTTCAAGCCCTAACCAAGGACCTATGAAGTATTAAGGTAACATCTGAGTATATATGCAGTTTCTAGTAGAGTTGTCTTTTGGAGAGTAGGATGTTCAAGTCCAAGAAGTCCAAAATTTCCAAATATCTAGGGAGTCCTTCAGGTACTGCTCCAAGGGCTCCGATCACTATGGGTACAACAACAGATTTCTTCCTCCATAGACGCTCAACTTCAATTTGCAAAAATCACAATATTTTGTTATTTTTCTCCAGTTGTTTGTCTTCAGTTTGTGAATCTCCTGGTAAACTGTACCAATGTCAATAAACCAGACATTCTTTTTCACAACAGTTATGTCAGGTGTGTTGTGAGTCAGATGTCTATTTGTTTGATTTTAAAGGCCCACAGGAGCTTGATGCTCTCATTTTCCAAAATTTTCTCTGCCTGATGTTCCCAATAATTTTTACTGCATTCAAATCCAAACTTCTTGACAAAGTTTCCAATTAATAGTTTTTTGCAACCCTGTCATAGCATTGCAAATAATCAGTCTGTGAAATGTTGCTATATCCATTGATCAGATGATCTACTTACTATTCTATCCCTTGCATTACAAAGCCAGCATTTGCTATTGTTGGATACATGCTGTACTAAAGAATTTCTGTCAATTCATTTCACTCCAACAACAATTCCGCCTAAAACCCTATTACATGATCCTGCTTCCTTTGTCTTCGAGAATGTAATCAATTGGCATTGCCTCATTCTCAGTACTGTAATAAATTCAAGCTGTTAGGAGACCTAAATACAATAAAAAAAACCTACTTACGAAAAAAGTGCATTCCATAGGCTTTTGCTTAAATTGTTTTTTATGTAACTCGAAGCAAACCCATAGGAAAAAAAATTTTTTACGTAACTCAAAGCAAACCCACAGGGGAAAGAATATGTAACTCGAAGCAAACCCATAGGAAAAAGAAAATGTAACTCAAAGCAAACCCACAGGAAATTGTATAAATCGGGACATGGTTTTAGCACAAAATCATTATGTAAGTTGAATTTTATGTAACTCGAGGCATATGTAAGTTGGGGTTTTACTGTACCAATATGGCAAGGAGATCTTTGTCTCTCAAAGACTAATATATTATGGCTGATGCTTTCATAGGCTAAAATTCACTTCATCCGATGCATGAATTGTTGTCCATAGCTGTAGGTATTTGCAAGAAATTACTTTTTCCCCTTGTCTGTCAGCATGTCTATTCAAAGGCCACACTTCTAAGGACAGTACCATTTTTTAAATAAATAAATAAAAACACACACACTAAAACTGCATAGCCAAGTGTTTCCACTTTCATTTCCAGAGACCTCATAGGTCATGCTGGCTTTTGGATAGTATCAGCAGTCACTGAACTGGATTGCAAACAAGAAACTGTTCCAAAATGCAATCCCTCCGGAGTCCGGCTGCCTCCAGCTCTGCTCATCAGAGTGAAAGAGAAGGAGAGAGCTGGCGCTTATCTGAATAGGGAGGCTGGTGGGGTAAGAGAAGAGAGACATCATTTTCCCCCATCAGTCTTATTGGAAGGGAAAAGGGGGTGGGGTTCAGAGGCAGAGCTGTACATGGTGGTACCACAAGTTTCAACCAATCGTTACAATGGTGGTTGTAAAACCTGGCAGGGATGGAAGGGATGGGGGGCAGATTGCAATTTGCAATGCACCTTCTTGGAAGCACAATACAGTACTTTGCTAGACAGCCAGACATAGACTGGGAGCCGCAAACTGCTCTTTTAAGATTGCCAAGAAAAACAACGCTTCAAGGAAAAGAGCGGATGTGAGGACCAGAATTAGGAGTTCTTTTCGTAGGTTAGCAGAATTTTAGCATCAGGCAGCTTCAATTTAAATGGCAAAAGTCAATGTGTCTTGCTTTCAGCAGGCTGCAAAATCAGATTTTGGAAACATCTCACTCCATCAGAAACGGAGCCAGTTTGCTCAGTCTCGATGCCCGCTGCCATGCACACTTTTGCATCTGAATAGCGCTACACATGTAACATCCCATTCCCCACAGATCCAGACTGCTGTTTGGCAGACCACACACCCAAGTCTTTCGAAAGAGACCAAGGACACTTTTATGAGAAATGGGTCAAGCAGCTTGTCAGCGTACAGGCATCTGGCCACCATACACAAGTTCCAGACACATAAATTATATGTGCAAATTGGTCCTCCAATTGTAGCAGTTCAGGAGCTCATCTTCTATTTTTTTCCATGCTCCCTAACCTTACTGTCTTTTCCCATGAGACGTGTCTCATGGAAGAGTCATGATATGACCAAAGTTAGATAGCCTCAACTTAATCAGTTCAGTGTCCAGTGTATTCAGGCTTGATTTTTTAAAATTATTATCAAGAATCCATTTATTTATCTTTTTTGCCATGTGTGGTATCCATAAGTCTCCTCCAACATCATGTTTTAAACAAATCAAATTTTTCCCTATAAGCTTTGCTCTCTATGCACATTTCACATCCTTATAGATTAATCAAGGGCACCACAGATTGTGGCTTTGGTCTGCAGTGACACTTTCTATCACCTAGTGGTCTTTTTTAGTTCCTTCATAGCTTCCCTTCCAAGTTTCTGCTTCTGGTTTCTTAGCTGCCATCAACATTCTGACTGGTCAAGAGAACCACAGGACAGAAAATGTCAAAAAAAAATCTTCTTTGACAATAACAATAATATAAATATTGCCTCATAGCACTTAGAGCACTCTCTGGATAGTTCATGAGATAATTAGCATTTGTTCCCAACAAGCTGGGTGCACATTCTTTCACCTTTGGAAAGATGGGAGGCTGAGTCAACCGTGTGCACATCAGGATCGAACTCAGATTGTGAACTGAGAGTTGGCTGGAATACTGCAGCTCAACCAGTGCTTTGAGGGCTTGTCAACTATATACAGTAGTTACGTAATTCTTCTGCAGTCATTATCTCTTGTCCTCCTAATATTCAACTGTAATCCTGCTTTTGCAGCTTCTTTAACATGTTCCAAAATTTATTGTCATCTGCATATCATTAATTGTTGATATTTCTTCTACAAATTTTCACTGAGATCATATGTGCTTCTAATTATGAGCTCAGTGCCTCATTTAGGAAAACACACTTAGCGGAAGCACAAATATATAATGGAGAGAGGAGAAAGCACAGCCCTAAGTAATGTCTTCAACCACATAGCTGTAGTGTGCAAACTGCGCAGTGATGCTCTGCAGAAAAATTTACTACCCCCACCATGGGCGTAGCTAACACTGTGGGTGTGGCTAACACTGTGGGCCATGCCCACTTGGCTTCCCTACACCATGGTCTGGGGTAGGGTGGGCGTGGCCAGCCAAGTGGGCATGACCTGGGGACATTTCCGCTACCGGTGCTCGGGCACCTGTGGGTACCGGGAGCAGCTCAACACTGAAACTGCTACTTTGCCAATGTCCATGTTACACCCTGACACCTTTTGCCCCCAAGACCCACAGCCTGTTGTGCAAGGAAGCTTTTTCTTTTTGAGAGAGAGAGAGAACATTCTCCTGCTTCAGACATACAATTTATTCCCCGCATCCTGAAGCTTTGACTAGGGCAGATGTTCTCAAACCTTGGCCTACCATACATTTTGAACTTCAGAAAGTTACAGAACCATTGACCATAGAGCAAGGGTCTTCTGAAGTCAACATGCATAGAGCAGAGGTGCCCAAACCTTTTGGGTCGTGGGCCAGCCATGTGGTTCATGTGGGTTGTATCTGGCCCACTATGACCCATGGGCCGGAAACTGACACTGACACCTATTCATCTGGCCCACGAAGCCCTCATCGCTCCCAGAAGTGGAAGTAAAACACGCCCGTACAGGAGCGACGAGGGCTGGATAAATTAGCATAGGGGGGTGGATCCAGCCCATGGGCCATGGTTTGGGCACCCCAACCTAGAAAGCCAACAGTTGAGAACCATCATGCTACACCCTGATATTTGGGATATCAGAATACCACAGCTAGTATGGTGACTGGTCATTTTGCCTGGCATCTTCTCAAAGCTAGAGCCAAGGAAAGAACATTCCCTATTTCTATGTTCATAATTCTTGGATCTGTTAATGAGAAATTCATTCTCTGGTTCCAGACATGTCCATGGATTCTTTGTTGTTTTGTTAAAAAGAAAAGCAAAAATGAATGATTTAATTCTTTGTTATTCACATTTCTATGCATATCAATAGATAGGACCTATCTTCTTCCCACTGAAGCCTGGGATCTCCAGATCCCGGGGGCATGGATCTCTTCTCAGCACTAGACAAAACTGTAAACTTCCAGGGTGGTATGGAGTAGCAGGAAAACATGATATAAATTCATCCATTTCTACCATAGTAAAGGTAAAGGTAAAGGCCTCCCTTGCCCCAAAGCCTGTTGTGACCGACTCTGGGTTGCAGTGCTCATCTCCAAATAGCCACCGCTGTTTGCTTCACAGATGTTTCCATGGTCATGTGAAAAGAATGAATAAACGCCAGAGTTGCCTTTCCTGCCAAAGCAGGACCAATTATCTACTTGCAACATCTTGCTTTCGAACTGCTAGGTTGGCAGGAACTGGGGCAGATGATGGGAACTCATTATGTGATGCAGCACTTGGGTCTCGAACTGCTGACATACCGACCTTCCGGTTGTCAAGATCAGCATCTTAACCACTAAGCCACTGCAGTCTTTTTCCTACCATAAATGTACCCAAATTTTTGTCACACTTTCCAGCTCTTTCTGGTGATGAACATTTATCCCATACTGTATGTGTGGCAGTGCAAAGTAACCATTCTGGGCCAAGATGAGGGTGACAGCTAAAGATGTTCAGGCACTACAGCCTCTGCACCCAGCCCACAACCTGGAAAAAATAAGACCTACATGCAGCTTAAAAGCTCTCTCAGGGAAATGTGAGGAGGGGGAGTGGATAATGTCAAAGCTTGTGGGATTGACCTACTAGAACTTAGGGCAGATGTTATGCCCGTTGCATTGGAGATCACTGAGCCTGATATTTGTTTGGAGCAACAGAAGCTGGATGAAGGTCACAGTCTTTCAGCACAAAATATCTTAGCTGGTTAACTGGAATTTTCTTCGTTTCAGCAGCATGACCAAAAGCACAAGGCAACTCATTTTGTTATCACTATTAATTTGTCACTGACATCTTTATTTTTGGCTTTGTGCTGCCCTACTATCATATGTTGAATTTTCTTTATCTTTTAATGCTTGTATTTGGCTGTCCACAGTGACTGTTTAGCCCAGAGGTTCCCAAACTATGGCCCGTGGGCCAGACCCGACCCTTGAGCCAAATTGCTGCCAAACCCAGAGGTGCCCCAACGTCACTGGAAGTGCAAAAATCACCACATTTTCATCTTGAAATGCCATGAAAATGTGGCACAAAAATTCAAAAATGGTGTGAAAATGTTCCTCCCTCGCTCTCTCCTCCAAGGGAAACACCCAGAAACATGGCACAAATGCACATGCCACTACCGCTACTAGCAGTGGGAAGAACCTGCCCTGAGTAGGAAAGGTTTTTCCTAGAAGGGCGGGATATAAGTTTAATAAATAAATTTAATTAATAAATAAACCACGTGACTAGCCCCTCAGCTGACTGAGGGGGCATGGTCAGGCCCCTGACAGGAAAAAGTTGGGAACCCCTGGTTTAGCCAGATGGGCAATATGTTTTTTTAATGTTTCAAGTAAATTAAAACATTCTTAAAAACTGAAGGGCAGGAATCTTCATAGGTCTCTTGCAAATCACCCAGAGATCCATCTGTAGATCACAATCTACTTTATGCCTTTTTCTCTTCAGATGTATCCAGTGGTGGTCTCCAAAAAATTTTACTACCACACTGTGGGCATGGAATGGTGGGCGTGGCCAGGGGGAAAGCCCTGCGTTGCACCCGAATTAGGACTACTTTATTTCAAAACTTGCATGGGGGAGCCAGTCAGAATTTCTGCTATCGGTTCTGGCGAACTGGTGTGAACCTGCTGATGTCCACCACTGGATGTATCTCATACTATATACAAATGGTAGTACAGTTAGAGCAACCAGCCCTTTACAATTGGGAGCCCATGGCTCTGGAAAGGAAAAAGGACATGTCCCTGGCCCTAGACAAGGGTTACAATCTGTGACAGGAGAAGGCTAGAGAAATGTTGATGAAACAAAATAGGAAAGAATGCACAAGTCTATTAGTTATACACAACTACATTTTGCTACATGTTGTGGAATGAGGGAACTAGTGGATTTCTTGAACTATGGAACAACAGACACCTTTTGTAAGAGTGGGAAGGAACAAAGTCTTAAAGTAGCCAAATTCCATTTCCCATATTAGCCAAGAATGGGTAGGATAAGTAAGTGTTCAGCAGCAAAGGATCCACACTGGTTCATAAAGGATTTACAAGGGTAATGGTCCCCTAATTCCCTGAATTGTAATAAAATGTTTGTAAAAGCAGTACTGCTGTTCAGATGATGCTTCCTTCTGTGTGTCTTAATAACCATGTGTGGGTGTGGGCCGGGCCGGCCCTACCATAAGGCGAACGGAGCAGTCGCTCCAGGCGCCCACTCCCAAGGGGGCGCCATAGATGGATCCCGCTCCACCCTAAAACTTGCCTCAGGCCGGCACTTTGTGGGTGTTAATTATTCTAATCTCTTTCCTAAAGCCTAGTGAAAGTACTGGAATGAACACGCTGCGGCATACCTGAAGGCTTCGACAGGTACACTCATGGGGCAAAGGGTTCCAGGACTATAATGAGGATAAAGTCTGCCAATGGCTGGATGCCACTATAAACTAGAGACGGTCCGGAACGTGCTTTAGACCAGGGGTACCCAAACTACGTCTTGTGGGCCAGATCCGGCCCCCCACGGCCCTTGTCACTCCTGGAAGCAGAAGTAAAATGCGCCCGTATGGACATGTTTAGGACGGATGTCCAAGGTCGGCCATTCATTCAGCCCGAGGGGTCGCTCCGGATCAAGGCCCTTCCCCGCTCCGCCCCACCCCCATCATCCCCCCCCCCACGCCACCCAAAAAGCACACCCACAGGCGTCTCTCCATCCTGCAACTTCGTGTCGCCAACGAAAGGCGCTCCTTTTCTTCTTTCTCCCCCGCAGGGCCGGCGCCGCTCAGCCAGCAGGCTGGGGCTGCCCCTCTCACCACCACCACCACCACCACCACCGAGGGACCCACAAAGGAGGGCAGGATATCCCTCCCGCCTTTCCCCCTCCCTCCCTCCCTCCCGCTCACCGTGGCGTCCTGCCCGGCATAGTGGCTGATCACTCGGGATCCCCCCGGGTGCCGCTTGTGGAACCCGCTGATGTCGTAGACCTTCCGCTCGACCACCAGCCACCGCTCCGGGGACCGGCCGGCGCGGAGCTGGATCTCGTCCCAGGTGAAGCGGCGGCGCGCGGGCGGAGGCGCCCCATGCGCCGGGGGGGAAGCCGCGCTCTCGGCCATCTCCAGCCGCCCAGGCACGCACCGGCGAGGGCTGACAGTGGATGGATCACCAAACCCCACTCCCAACCCAACCCAACCCAACCCACCCCCTTCGCTCGGGCGCCTGCTGCTGCCTGCCCTGCGCCTGCCCCCTTCCGCGCCCCACCGGCCGAGGAGCCGGACAATCAAGCTGGAGCCCCGCCCCCTCGGAGCCCCTCCTTGCCTTGTTCATGAGGCGGGAGGCCACCCCCACCCCCAGAAAGCCCATTGGACCGCCTGGGGTGGGCCTTTTGTAAAGGCTTTCTTCCTCCCCCCCACCCCCTTTTCCCTCCCCAAGGCGCGTATTGGATGCGCAGGACTTCAGTCAGGGACCCGGGCACTTTCCGAAGGCGCGATCCGATTGGCTGTCGGCGTTTACAGGGATGGTGGTTGAGGAGTGGGGCGTGGGGGCTCCTGCCCTTGGCTTCATAGGATTCCGGTCTTACGGACGCGCCTGCGGGGGGGGGGGGGGTTGGCTAAAGGGTGGAGGGGCTGCTTCAGGCTCCCCCCCCACCTCTTTTTTCTAAAAAGCAGTTTTGTGTGTGGCTCAAGTGGCTAAGACGCTGACTGGGAGGCGGGAGGACAGCAGTTCGGTTCCCGAGTACTGCAGGACGGAATGAGCTCCCGTCTTTTGTCCCAGCAGCTCTTGCCAACCTAGCCGTTCGAAAGCAAGAAATTGCAAGTAAATAAATAGGGACCACTTCGGTGGGAAAGTAAACAGCGTTCCGTGCGCTCCAATGGTCTAGTCATGCCTGCCACATGACCACGGAAACGTCTGCAGAAGCAAACAGCGCCGGCTCTTAGCTTGGAAACAGATGAGCACTGCACCCTAGAGTCGGATACGACTGGCTTTCGAGCAAGGGAAACCTTTACCTTTAAAAGGTACCCCTAGTAGCCTGTCTCGGCGCACGACACGCAAAACATACATTTTGGGATGGGAATGATCTCGACACCAAATCATAAAAACCAGGGTAGATGCAACATCAGAAATGGCACACACGCATAGGCCAGTGTCGGGACAATTCAGAGCCCCCTTTCTTTCTTCGGGTCCGGCCGTTGCAACGTTCAGATCTATGGACGTACGCGTGTAGCTGTCGAGTCGTCTCCCATCGAAGGCGACCCTGTGAATGGAAAATCTCCAAAATGTCCTGGTCCTCAACAATCCCGCTCAGTTATGTTGTTGTTCAGTCGCACAGTCGATTCCGACCCTATGGACCATCGTCCTCCAGGCCCCTCTGTCCTCCACCATCCTCCTCAGCCCACCCAGTTCTGTGCCCATTGAGTCCATGATACCATCTAGCCACCTCATCTTTGGCTGCCCCCTTCTTTTGCCCTTCACCTTTCCCAGCATCAAGATCTTCTCATGTGAATCCTCTCTTCTCATTTGATGTCCAAAGTAGCTTCATCTTTACTCTTTGGCCTTCTAAGGAGCAGTCAGGGTTCATTTCTTATAGGATGATGGAAGCCAGAGGAAGAGCCTGAACAACAACAACTTCTGTACTCAGCCTTCCTTATGGTCCAGCTTTCACAGCCATACATTACTACTGAGAAGGCCATTGCTTTATGCAGACTTTTGTTGGCAGGGGGATGTCTTTACTTTTTATTATATTCTCTAGGTTTCTCACAGCTTGCCTCCCACGAAGTAAGCATCTCTTTATTTCATGGCTGCAGTCACCATCTGCAGTGGTCTTGGATCCCAGGAAAGTAAAGTCTGTTACTACTTCCTTTTCTTCCCCTTCTATTTGCCAGGGAGTGATGGGGCATGATCTTGGTTTCTTTGATGTTGAGTTTCAGGCCAGCTTTTGCACTCTCCTCTTTCACCCTCATCAGTGAGGCTCTTTAGGACTTCTTCACTTCCTGCCATTAGGGTAGTATAATCTGCATATCTCAGGTTGTTGAGGTTTCTCCAATGAGCCTACTTTAATACAATTTACTATCTAAGCAACAGGATTTTTTTTTATCTGTCTGCTTTTGCTGTTGAATTTAATAGTCTTACAAAATGTTGGCAAGGAGATTACCTTTAGATAGACTGCAGTAGCTCAAGTGGCTAAGACACTGACTGGGAGGCAGAAGGTCAGCAGTTCAATTCCCGTGTACTGCAGGATGGATGAGCTCCCGTCTTTGTCCCAGCTCCTACCAACCTAGCTGTTCGAAAGTAAGAAATTGCAAGTAGATAAATAGGGACTGCATCGGTGGGAAAGTAACAGCATTCCGTGCACTCCATTGTCTAGTCATGCCTGCCACATGGCCACAGAAATGTCTGCAGAAGCAGACAGCTCTGGCTCGTCGGCTTTGAAACAGGGATGAGCACTGAACCCTAGAGTCGGATACGACTGGCTTTCGAGCAAGGGAAACCTTTACCTTACCTTAGCCAAGTGATTAATAATTGTAACAGTATCAATAGTACTACTAGCAGATAATTATAGAAGTACAAATATTAAAATTAATCTGTAGTTGGAGAATTCTGGGATTTTGAGTTTTTTTAAAAAATATGAATGAAAGGCACATGCCTATTCTTTACTTGCTCAAGGTTAAGGACTTTCTCAAGGTCTGGACTCCCATATGCTTGTCCTAATCTGCAACAGAGAAGTAAGTGGAGTGGTCAGACTTTTAGCCTGGGAAACTTTTGAAGGAGGAATATAAGTATCATTCTGACAGAGTGGTATTTACTCGGTAGAACACTTCTATGCTTCACCTTTTTATGCCAATGCCAATCTACTGGCAGAAGTAGAAACCTTTATCATTTAGTGCATAGTCAACAATCAGCTGGCAATCATACCAGTGTACTCCAAGAAGAAGAAAAATGAGAAACTACTTCAGAGTACTCGGCTCCAAAAAAACAACAATAGGAAAAGGACTGTCAATTTGAGAGCATAAAAATTATTAAATTGAAAGCTTTTGAATTCTCCAGAACTTGCCCTCAGTCTAGGGCCGTGGTTCCCAACATGGGGCACATGACCCACAGGAGAGCAATTTGATTTTTGTTGTTCTTTTTTGTTCATCCAGAAAAACATCTTTAATATTTTAACTCCATTTTAAGGATATGGTTTTGATATCGGGTAATATAGCAGAAGAACTAATTTAGAATATTTAAAAGACTGATTTTGAAGCTATTTCTTTTTGTTAATCTTCTTCTAAACTTTAATTCACATGAGTCGGTCTATTGTTCATCACAATATCCCAAAGTTCTTTGTACCAATTGTCCAGCTTGAATTCACAATCTACTTTCCATATTTTAGCAATAAGTAGTCTCGTGGCTGTTAACATTGTTATAACCATTTCTTTCTTATTTCTTGCTATGGTTCTACCTCCAAAGTTCATTAATAAAGCTATTTGGTTAATTTCTTCATAAACCTTCTATATTTTTGACAGATGCATATTCCCACCATAATTGTAGGCATGTCCCATACTCTTTTTTTTTTTACATCTCGAACAGTCCTTCTTGTATGTAGAGTTATAGTAACTTAATAGTATTGGTGTCATATACCAACTCCAGATCGTTTTGTAACATTTTTATTTAATTCTAACATACATTTTCTTCTTATTCCTATGTTTGCATATTTCATCCCATTCTCCTTCTCTAATTTAACCGTTAAATCCATTTCCTAGACTAATATTAGTGCTTTTGGTGCCCCCTCATTCTCAATTAACAATTCATAAATCATGCTGATTAAACCCTTTATTGTTATTACATTATACTGGACTATCAATTCCTCGGACTTAGTTAATTTCTGCAATTACTGTGTTGCTTTAACTAATATTTAGTCCACTTCTCCAATTATAATTTATTGAACCACAGCAGGTTAGTTTCTTCAAATATCTTCTCCCTATCTTCTCTATTGGACATTTTATCCAACTACCCTCTTAGTCTTACTGCACCATTTCTGTCTAACTCCTTTGCTGCCTCTTTCTTAAGATTATCTGGAAATATCTCTAATTCTGTTATTTTGCTCAATAGTGAAGTCCCTGGACTAAAACCTTTTTTTAATTTCTTGCCATATTTCTAGAGTACACCTACAAAATGGATTTTGAATTCCTTTTATTACTTTGTTATCTGCCCCACTAAAGGACTACTTCTTGTAGTCACTCCTCAACCCCTCAATTCTATAGATTCATCTTCTCTCCATATTAATTCTTCTTCTTACATTACAATATTAATAATTCTTTTAATCTGGTTAGCCAAGTCGTAATTTTTTAAATTCGGGATGCTTTATCCTCCCTTTCTCTGAGGTTTTACCATAACTTTTTATTTATTCTTGCTTTTTTATCTCCATTACAAAAACTGAGAAGAAACTGGCATGTTCAGACTTTTAGGCTGGGAAACATTTGGAGGAGGAATATAAATGTCATAATTCTGATAGAGTGGTATTTACTCAGTGGACTCATTCTATGCTTCACCTTTTTATGCCAATGTCAGTTTACTGGCAGAAGTAGAACCACTTGTCATTTAGTGCATAGTCAACAGTCAGCTGACATTATTTGGAATCAGCCGACAATCACACCTCGAGCCCATCAAGCACAGGACACAGGAGGCAATACCACACAAATTCCCTTGCCACTTTCATTGTGTAAAGAAGCAGGTGGGTGTTGGTGAATATGTCTCTGCAGAGCCATAGCTGGGGTGGGTGGAGTGCAGGGGTGCTTTGCCCACCCTGAATTAGCAGTTTGCCCACCCTCAAACTCTCTAGAGCTTCTCCATGCATTCCTATGGGAAACCACACTATGCATTCCTATGGGAAACCACACACACACACACACATACTGCATATAAATATTTGCCAACCCACATCTAGAATCCTGGCTATGGCCCTGTGTCTCGGCTGCTTAAATTATCAAAGAGGACATCAGCAGTATCAATGAGAATGATAAGCTAGTTATAGCTTTATTCAATATGCATTGTTTGCTCTTGTTGGCATCCGTGGGGTTAACTGCATACAGCAGAGCGGGCACGTAGTGGCCAGGTCAGCAGAGATGCACCTGGAAGGTAGTTCTCTCCTTGGTGAAACAACAAAGCAGACAGGTCTGGGTGAAAACTCAAAATAGGTTTACTCAGGTGGTGAGAATGTATATACAGTGCAAAAAACAAACAAACCGAAAAGTAGATTCAATCTCTGGGGTTTCTCAGTTCACTCCACTGAGAGGGTATTCAGTTTGTGCAGTATATACAAGTCTCTACTCAGCCTAGTAGCAGTCCAAAAACAGGCTGTGGTCACAGAGGCAAAAGTCAAACAGCTTTATAGCTTACCCTCGAGTAGGCTTTCAGTGTCAGCAAAACAGGAACAGCCAGGAGCCAAAAGCTATTATTCCTCAGGATAGTGTGGGAGTTTAATCCTTGCAGTAGACTCTTAAAGCTTTGTCCAAAAAACGCTGGCAGGAGAATCCAAGCTGAAGCATTGAAGCTAGAGGATTCTATCCACATAGCTCACTGGCTCCCACAGTCACAAGCACCCGGTCAAGCATTGTAGCTGGAGCTGAGCATCGAAGCATGCATTGTAGCAGAAGCTGCTTGCCTAACTGTGATTTTGCTTTGGCATAGATACACCAGCCACAGACCTCTCCAGAACAGTCACAACACCTGTGTGCCTTTGCTACAATGTCTTAAAGGCACAGTATGCCTTGCAACATGTTGGGGGCAAGGAACAAAGACTTATACCCCCAACAGCTCTGATATTAGGAACGTAGGAAACTGCCCAGATAAAATATTGGTGCATCAGTAGTATGAACACTGATTGGCAGCAGCTTTGCACAGTTTTAAGATAGGATTATTTCCCCGCCCTACCTGAAAAATTATTGGCATTCTCTAGTTGTCTCTTATGCAACCCTACCAGTGCCCAGCCCTGGTTAGCTCCCATAATCAGACCACTTTAGGTACATTTAGGGTGATACAGTGACACATTTTCTTCCACCAGAGTTGTTAAGCAAAGAATAGATGCCCATGGGGTTCAGAGGAGGACCTGGAGCTGGAGACAAGCCTACTTTTGGGAGCTGAAGTGAGGCTAGAGCAGGTGCAAGAGATGGGAAGGATAGTAGCAGCAAATCAGGCATCTGCACACAGGAAAATAGGACAGGATGTGGCCTCTAGTTGAGGCCAGTTGGATGTTAGAATATGAGAACAGGAATGCACAGAAAGTTATTCTCAGACTTGTTTTTCTTTAGAAGTTTGTGCCTTTAACAGAAAGACTATACAATAAAGGGAATAGTCAGCAAAATCTACAAGGTTTTATCGGATGGATGGATGAGATACACAGAAAATCTTAAGGGAGTTATGGGAACAGGATTCAAATGATAAAAGAGGTGGGTTGGGAGAGGATTTGAAATAAAAGAATAATGAAACACATGGTGGTGAGAATAAAAGAACAATGTTATAAAATGATATGGAGATGGTATATGACAGCAGTTCAATTAAATCAATATGATAAGAATTTTAAAAGTTGGAGATGTAACGAGAGTAATGAGACATATTTTCATATGCGGTGGTAATGTAAGGAAGTAAAGACAATATAGATACAAATCTTTAATTACATTAATCAACTATTAAACTTGACATTACAGGTGTGACCCAAAATTGCTCTGTGATGGATTATAGAAGTACTGTGGTACCTCATACAATGATTTTAATCCGTTCCATGGGGCTTGTTGTTGTACGAAACAATTGCTATACGATGCTATACTGATATAAGATTACAAGTTCGTGCCTGAAGTAAGGATTTTGAAGTATTACCCATTAAGTCACATCTGGAAATGAGCCACACGCAATCTAGATCCCTGGTGTTCAATCAGTTATCTTTGTCATCAGATGAATCTAGAGCAGGGGTGCCCAAACTATGGCCCATGGGACAGATCTGGCCCCCAATATCAATTCATCCAGCCTGCAAAGCCCTCGTGGCTCCTGGAAGCGGAAGTAAAATGCGCCTATCTGGGTGCATTTTACTTCCACTTCCAGGAGTGGTGAGGGCTTTGCAGGCCAGATGTATTGGCATTGGGGGCCAGATCCAGCCCATGGGCCATAGTAACTCCTGGAAGTGGAAGTAAAATGCACCCTGATAGCCAGCTGTATATATTGAGCTACTCATCCGCCATTACCACATGTTCCTCTGGATCATCATGCAATAAACCTGTGTTAAGCCAACCCTTCGGCTGTTTCATTGTCTTTGGTCCCTTACACTAAACCATTGTAGTCCGATGTATCAATATAGCACAGAGAAAGAAAGAAAAAAGATTTGGCAAGGTTTCACAATGGACACTGAACATACAGCAACCCAAAACAACATGTGAACAGTCTTGTATGCTGGGGGGAAATTGATTGGAAACCCAATTTATTTGAATGCCAAGACCCATCTTAACAAGAATCCAAGAGCATACCTAGTGGGTTGTACACACCTCTTCACCTGCTAGAGGACAATCCCCTCTTAAGCAGTGCATTTTGTCAAGACCTTGGATGCTACAGAAGAGGTCCCTGGTGGCTGTGTTAAAGAAACTGCAATATTGGTGCACATCAATATGTTGGAAATAATAGCTGGATCTCAGATTCAGGTTGGTCAGAAAATATATATATAGCCTACTGCTCCCTGTGGTTTCCCCGTGCCCCCGTGGGCACGGAACGGCCCGGCAGAGGCCACTTTCGGGAGAAAGGCTCCCTGGCCCGTGGGCTCTGCGAGCACCCAAATTAAGGGGGGTGGATAAATGATAGGGCTTGATTCACCCAATTACCTGACCTGACCAACGAACCTGCTGGGCAAGCAAATGCGTTACTGATTAGAGTAATCCCTCATCTCCGAATCTCAGTCTCATCCCAGAAGCAGACAGGAGCCGTGATTGCCTTAGTCTAAGCCCAAAACAATGGTGTTGTCTCACCCAGTGTTTGTCCACACTAATTAACTTCCCCCCGAGAGATTCCCAATTAACCTGAGTAAATAGGTGATGTGATTGACTGTTGGGTGACGGTTTTTTCTACCTTGCCTTCTGATCTATAAATGGTTATGCCTTTTCCTCAATAAACCACTGATCATATCCTCCTCCATACTGCCTCGTATCGTTCTTTGATCAGTCTCCTCCGGGACCTCCGGCCCTCTGCGGCCCCGATTCCTACACCTGGTGACCCCGACGTGATCTACTCGTGAGTAAGAGCGGTCTTCCTCAGAGTAGCGATCACACGGTCCGGTTCTGCGCTTGAACCGTGTCCGAATCATCCCGGAGGACAGCGCGGCACTCCGTCCGGCAGCCAGCCGATCGGAGGGACGGCCTGCGGTGAGGCAGTCCAAAGAGGCATCCTACAGCTTGCTCCCGACTTTCGCGGCGGCTTGTGCCAAAGGGAAAAACGTGTTCCGCTCAGGGCAGCTGTGAGCCCCTGACAGCGCAGTGGCCACCGAGGGCCCGTGGCCGCAGTCCACGCTCCGAGCTCTACCCAGAAAGCGACGTCGCCAGAACCTGTTGCCTGCCAAAGACGCGTCGGCTCGTCCCGAGGAGGAATCTTCCGAGGACCCAATCGCAGGTAATATGGGGACCTGTCCTCAGCGACAGCGTCCATCCGCTAGCCAAAGAACCCATGAGGAAGGGTTCATCATCCTGGCCAGGGTATTTAATTTGCGTTTTCACAGCGGGGAGCTAGCGAGACTTTTGGTGTACCTAGGGGAACACTGCCTGCTTTACCCAGAAGTAGGTACGTTAACCCTCGAGCTCTGGGATCAGATAGGAGACTGCATTCAGCAACCCCCGAAAGCTCCAGGAGGCGTAATTCGCACATGGAGAAAGTGTAGGAGGCTCTTGGCGGAGGTAGAGCCAGTCCGGATAGAGGCCAAAGAACCCCCAAATCTGCCAGAAGCGCCAGCCCAGCCAACGGCGCCTACGGCGCTCTATCCGTCACTCCAATTTAGGCAGAGTAGCGTAGGGAGCTTTCCCCCGGTGACAGCTGCAGACGTCACCAGTGGAATGCAAGGAATGAGGAGCGCAGGCGCTTCTCTGACAGTTCCAAGTTCCCGAGCTACCAAGAGTCCACTTCAGCACACCATTGAAGAGGAGATTAGGAAGGGGGAATTGCCAGCAGAAGAACTAGCTGAGCTTAGCCAGATATGTCCCATCCGCATGGAGATGGACGCGCTCACAGGCGCACAGCAGATAGTACACTCCCCAGTCCCGTATAAGCTTCTCATGGCTATACGGAAAGCCATTTCAGAAACAGGGCTCCAAAGTCGTTTCACAAGGGGCACGCTTCAGCAAGTGTGCGAGAACACCATGTTCATTCCCCATGACTGGAAAGCCGTCATGCGGATGATGCTCAACCCTAGCCAGTACTTAATTTGGGACAGCGAATATCGCCTGGAGGCGCAGACGAGGGCTGCCAGGATGGGAGGCGCAGTACTTCCTGACCAGTTATATGGTTCAGGTGCCTTCGAATCCACCGATGCCCAAATCAACTTGCCTCTAGCCACTCTCCAGATGTCGGCCGAGGCCGCCTTTAGGGCGTTTTTCAAAGTCCCAGCAACTGGCAAAGCGGCTAAAAATTACACCGCTATCAAGCAAGGAGCCCAAGAGCCCTATATGGACTTCATCAATCGCCTGGAAGAAGCAATTAGCAGGCAGATTGACAATGAGCAGGCCCAACAAGAGCTCATGATGAAGTTAGCCAAGGACAACGCCAACTTAGACTGCCGTAAAATCTTGCAGTCACTAGGCAATCGTCCCGATTTGACCCTTACGGACATGATTAGAGCTTGCGCCGACGTAGGCACAGAATCCTACAAGATGGGATTGCTAGCGGCAGCGGTGCAAGGGGGTAAGAGACCAAAAGGAAAGACCCAGGGAGCATGTCACAGTTGTGGCAAGGTCGGTCACTTCGCTAGGGAGTGCCGATCCAAGGGAGGCGGGCAAAAGTCCGGCCGCCCCAAGGCTCCGAAGACCCAGTGTCCGAAATGTCAAAGAGGCTACCACTGGGCCCGAGACTGTCCGAATTCGGGAAACCGGAACGCGGGCATGTCTCTGGCCCCGGTCCAAACAGGGACTCCCCTCATTCAGAGCTCACCAGAGCTAGACTAAATCCCGGTCACACTCCAGACATTGCGAGGGCACAGGCCAGCCCCAAGGGTAGTACAGGGTTAGACGTGACTTGTCAGGCGGACGTTACATGCGACCTGCCAGGCACGGTCTATCTGGTGGACTCCCAGTACATGGGTCCACTGCCCAAGGGCTTTATAGGTTTAGTTTTGCCCTGCAGCGTAGCTGGAGCACGCGGAATTTTCATAATTCCAGGAGTCGCTGACTCGAATTTTTCAGGCGTTCTCCAAGTTCAGCTTTGGACTCATCTGCCCCAAACAATTCACAAGGGAGACACCTTAGCGCAACTGATCATGGTTCCTTGTCACTCGCCAGCAGATAGCCAGGGAAGGCACAGTGACAGCTCCGAGTCCCGGTCAGAGGACCGCTCGAGCACCAGGGAGGCAGTACAAGGATACCAGGTCTTAGCGACAGTGGAGACCAACATTGAGTGGAAGCAGCGCCCCGTTATCGAGGTATTTTTGAACAAAAGAGCGTTCTCAGGGTTACTCGATACCGGAGCGGATGTGAGCGTGATAAGCAGAAGCCAGTGGCCAAAAGAGTGGGCCATTGAGCTGGTCTCCGATGTGTGGGGGGTAGGCGGCGTCCAGGAAGCGTTTAGGAGCCGAGAGTGGGTGGAAGTCACAATCCCAAGGGCTGACGGCACGGCGGTAATTCGGCCGCACATTCTTGACGTGCACATCAACCTTTGGGGGCGAGACATCTTGCAGCAGTACGGTGCTACGCTTACCTTCGGGTAATGGCGTTGCCACTTAAATGGCTCACCGACACTCCGGTCTGGGTAGAACAATGGCCGGTAGTGGGAGAGAAATTAGTTGCCCTCAAGCAGCTAGTTAAGGAACAGCTAGACGCAGGACATATAGAACGGTCCACAAGCCCTTGGAATTCGCCAATTTTTGTGATTAAGAAGAAGTCGGGGAAGTGGCGACTCCTCCACGATCTCAGGGAGATCAATAAATGCATACAGCCAATGGGTCCGCTCCAATGCGGCATCCCCAATCCGAACATGATTCCCGAGGGGTGGGAGATTCTAGTCGTAGATCTCAAGGATTGCTTTTATACAATCCCCTTAGACCCCCGGGACCGGGAAAGGTTCGCCTTTATGGTGCCGGTTGTGAACCACGGCGAGCCTACGCAGCGTTACGCGTGGAAATTTTTGCCACAGGGCATGCTCAATTCGCCCACCCTGTGCCAAATTTATGTTCACAACGCACTGGCAAAGTTCCGAAGCCTTTACCCTAAAGCTATAGTTTGCCACTTCATGGACGACATCTTGGTCGCGATGCCGCAACTCGGCAGCGAAATGTTTTCTGACCTCCAGGCCAGCCTGGGGGACAAAGGGTTACTCATTGCCCCGGAGAAAGTGCAGAGAACCGAGCCCTTCTCATACTTGGGTCATCGGCTTCTCCGCTCTTTCGCAGCACCAGTTTTGCCTAGGATCAATTTACAGGACTCAGTCACCCTTGTAGAGTTGCAGCAAGTTTTGGGGAACATCAATTGGGCCAGACCGTATTTCCGATTGGATACGGATCTCCTAAAGCCGCTCTTCTCGCTGCTAACATTAGGCAAGCAGCCAGCAGACCGGATAAAGATTTCTCGAGACGCACGCTTGGCACTCGAGAAAGTTAACCAAGTTCTCAGCCAGCGGTGGGTAGATAGGATCACCCCAGGGCCATATGCTCCGATCTTGAATTTGTACATCGTACGGTCAGGATCCATGTTTACAGGAGCGCTCGGCGTAGATGCCGAGAAAGGGGCGGGTATCGTGGAGTGGGTGTACCTTCTGAACACCTCCTCACGAAACATCGTCCCTCCCCAAGAATTGGTCTCCGCGGTGGTTTACCGCGGAAGGTTGAGAGCTAGGGACATTTCAGGGCATGATTTGGCCAAAATCGTAGTCCCATTCACCAAGGAACAAGTCCAGCAATTAATGCAGCTCGGTGACTCGCTTCCCATAGCCCTGGAAGGATTCACCGGGAGCTTGGCATACCACTTGCCAAAGGACCCCAGACTTGTCTCACTCCAAACGCAGACAGTTAGCTTGTTTGAATTGCTCTCGCTGGTTCCACTCCAGGGAGCCAGGACAGTTTTTACGGATGGTGGTCGCACATACGGTGTCTTGACCTGGCAGGAGGGCCAAGCTTGGCGCACGCTGCTAACTCTTCCACAAAAGTCCGCGCAGCGGGCAGAGTTGGCAGCGGTGAACCTTGCTTTGCGCACCTTCGCCAAAGAACGTTTAAACATCATCACGGACAGCATGTACGTTAGGAATTTGCTTCACAGTCTACCGGGAGCATATATCACCCCTGCGATAGACAAGAATTTGCTTAGCCTGTTTCTCACTGCTCAATTTCATTTGCGAAACCGCACGGAGCCGCTCTATATTGCCCACATCCGAAGTCACCAAGACCTCCCAGGTCCGATTTCCGCGGGCAATAGCAGAGCGGACGCGGCGGCAAAGGAAATTCAGCAACGTTCAGTTTTGGGTGTTTTTACTACTCCAATTCAGAGCCATGCCTTTTTCCACCAAAATGCCAAAGCACTTGCCAGACAGTTCAATTTGCCACTCTCTCAAGCCCAAGGCATAGTTCGCTCTTGCCAGCATTGTGCAGGGGCACTGGGGGGGCCCTCGTGGGGGGTCAACCCACGAGGGACAGAGGCCAATCAGGTGTGGCAAATGGACGTCACGCATGTTCCGCAGTTTGGCAGATGGCAGTACATGCACGTTTGCATAGACACTTTTTCTCAGTTCGTTTGGGCAACGGCGCAGAAAGGGGAGACTGCCTCCCATGTGGAGCAGCACCTCCTTTCCTGCATTGCAGCCATGGGCAAACCTCAGCACGTTAAAACCGACAACGCGCCATCCTACAGCTCTAGGCAGCTGGCCGCCTTCATGGCCACTTGGGATATCAAGCATACCTTTGGCGTTCCTTACAATCCGCAGGGGCAAGCGATTGTGGAACGGGTCAATCGGACGCTCAAGTCCTATATTGACAAACAAACAGAAAGGGGGGAGCCACCAGCCCTCCCCAAGTCACAGGGCCAGGCACAGCATTGCCTGAATAAGGTATTGTTCACTTACAATCACCTTAATGTTTTTTCGGATTGTACGCCGCAGGAGAAGCACTTCCGCCGCTCGGAAGCTCTCCCGCAACTAATGGTCCGATACCGGGTGCCACCGGACCCTTCTTGGAGGGGCCCGGCGCCGCTCATAACCTGGGGAAGAGGGTATGCTGCAGTTATGTCCCCTACAGGTGTCGTTTGGATTCCAGCTCGGTGTGTCAAGCCGCACTTGGAACCACATGGCGTGGACCCAGACCGACCAGAGTCCGATCCCGGAGATGGAGGACCTCACCCTGACCGAGAGGACCCGTCGGAGGAAGCGGCAACCAACGACAGCACCCAAGATCACCTGGGGGATGGTCAAGATCCTTTGTCGTGAGGCGGAGGACACCGTCCGGCGCGAAGGGAAGGAGCCGACACCGGAGAACCTCACAGCTGCAGTTTTCACCCAGATTCATGCCAACACCCTGGCGCTCGCCATCATCCTGACCCTTTCCCTGCTTTTGGGGGGAGGCGCTCAGGCCGCTTCATTGGAAGCCAACGATCTGCTGCCCGGCGGAGACCTCTCTGCCCGGATGCAGTACAACATTTGGGAGAGGTTGGCGGGTCTCGTCAACCAGTCCGATTTTTGCCTCAGGCAGGACCTTGGTTCTGCTTCGATCCTCAGCACCTGCCTCATCCCTGTGTGCCATTCTCCAGGCGCGCACCCCAGGGATGGGGATTGGCTTGTGAAGAGACTTTTCAGCCCGTATAACCCAGCGGCTTCTTCGGAGTATGCCCGTTGGGAGATGCGGCTGACCATGACCTTGCCGGCTGATGCAGCCACCCTCCACACTCCTTGGGTGGCGGTCAGCCCGAACTCTACCTGTGGACGAATGTACGGCTGCGCTTCGGCTGGTCGTACCCGGCGCCGCTGCCTCAACGTTGGCAGTGGCAATTGGACTTGCAATAACCCAGTACCACTTGGCACCATGTATGCTCATATCACCCTGCCATCTGGTTGGTTCTTCACATGCAACCAGTACACGTGGAACTACATTCCGGCAAATGTTTCAGACTCTATATGTTGTGTCAGTCGTTTGACATTGTTACTCCCGACCAAGGATATGGTCACCCCAAGCACAAATGTTACTAATGTTTCAAATGTTTCCTCACTCATACGGCACACTCGCACCACCCAGTTAGACAGCTCATGTGAGAGCAGCTTTAGAGTAATGAGCCCTGCCGAATATCTCTCCTTGGCAGTCAGCATCTTCGGCGTGCCAGGCTTAGCCGTCGGCAACGCGAAGAGGATTGGTCGCTTGGCTTGCGGGCTAGCAAAAGCCATCAACCATACCTCCTCCGCGATAGCGCTCCTTAATCAAGAGCAGGCAGAGCTTCGCCATGCCATTCTTGACAATCGAGCGGCTATCGACTACCTCTTATTGTTGCACCACCTGGGTTGCGAATCATTTCATGGCATGTGTTGTTTCAACCTTACGGACAACTCCCGCAAAGTACAGAGCCAGCTCACTGATCTCCACACCATAGTCCAGGGCATCACAGAGGGTTCTGCATGGGGGGCTTGGTGGAGTTCATTGTGGAACTGGATGTGGTCATGGATCCCCTGGGGGTGGCTCCAAACGGTACTCAAGGTGGTTGTAGGGGTGATTATACTAGGCATCGCACTCTGCTGCTTTGCACAATGTATTCCCTCGCTGATCTCAAGGTGCCGCCCCAGAAGGAAACCCCGTGACGTCATTCCCGCTCATCAGCTGGTCCCGCTCCTACGCAGGGTCGCCGGTCAGGCTCTTAAGAAAATTTTAAAAGGGGAGATGTGGTTTCCCCGTGCCCCCGTGGGCACGGAACGGCCCGGCAGAGGCCACTTTCGGGAGAAAGGCTCCCTGGCCCGTGGGCTCTGCGAGCACCCAAATTAAGGGGGGTGGATAAATGATAGGGCTTGATTCACCCAATTACCTGACCTGACCAACGGACCTGCTGGGCAAGCAAATGCGTTACTGATTAGAGTAATCCCTCATCTCCGAATCTCAGTCTCATCCCAGAAGCAAACAGGAGCCGTGATTGCCTTAGTCTAAGCCCAAAACAATGGTGTTGTCTCACCCAGTGTTTGTCCACACTAATTAACTTCCCCCCGAGAGATTCCCAATTAACCTGAGTAAATAGGTGATGTGATTGACTGTTGGGTGACGGTTTTTTCTACCTTGCCTTCTGATCTATAAATGGTTATGCCTTTTCCTCAATAAACCACTGATCATATCCTCCTCCATACTGCCTCGTATCGTTCTTTGATCAGTCTCCTCCGGGACCTCCGGCCCTCTGCGGCCCCGATTCCTACAGCTCCCTGTCTGCATACGGAATCCCTTATCTGTACTTTCAGACTGCTTTAGCTGTACAACCCATTAGGTATGCTCTTGTGTTTCAGCAAAAAATGTGAGCAGTGGTATTCTTTCATACTCTGGTTCCTATCTCTGATGGCTGAACAGGAGACCCTGCTACAGAATTCCTCATTACATCTGTTGGCGTCTTCTACTTTATGCTTTCACTTACCCTGAGATCCTGCCTTTTTCCTAAAGAGCTGAAGACAGCACACACAGATATCTACTGCCCCACATTTTCAGAACCATCCTGTGAAGTAGGTGAGTGTGCGAGAGCACGAGCGAGAGAGCAAAGAGTCCAAGGCTTCATTTTCGCTTGGAATTTTGCTCTCCCAAACCCCAGTTGAGAAGTCTAATCATTAGGCTCTACCACACCAGCCTCCAGTCCAGGGGGTCCAAACTTTTTGCGCCATGGACCGGTCATGTGGTTCCTCCCACCATATACGCTACGTTTCCCAGGGCTGTCGTAAATGCACCCAGGGCTGTCGTAAACACGTTTATAACAGTGTAGGTGCATTTACGGCAGACATGGGCGCATGTGCAGGCATGTTTTACGGCAGTCATAAAAGCACCCACTTCCACGAGTGGTGAGGGTGGCAACAGCCCACATGAAATGGTGCCACAGGCTCGGTCCAGCCCACAGGCCATAGTTTGGCCACCCCGCTCTAGTCCATAGCTCTTTTTAAAAATCCCAATTATCTGGCTCTTCCAAGACTCAGAAGTCTAGTCTTACAGCTGTTTCCCAGTGCCAAGCACTCACTTCACAGATGTTTGACTTCAACAGAGGAAGCACAGTGAACAATTCTGTTCCTCTCTTTGACATGCTTCATTGTAAACAAGGCCATCTGAGGCTGCTGTCCCTTGTTTGGTCAAACAGTTGCCAAGTAAACAGTTCTTTTGCATATGCAGTACTCAAGAGCCCATCTGTTCCCATAATGGTGTTTCATCTGCCTGTTAGGTTCAGGCTCTTTTGTTTATATTTTGTCACCATAGAGCTTCCTATGTGCCATTAGTGAGGAGACGTGGATGTGAAGATCTTTTAAATTGCATTTCTACTGTAGCCAGTGTAGATTTTACAATGCTTTTGAAAGGGCTTCACATTAAAAAAAAACCCTCAGGTTTCTGCATGTTTTGCTCTAAAACACTAACCAGCTTAATTATCAAGACTTTTCTCCTTGGTCAATTCAGTAGTGTGTAGGGCAGTGATGGTGAACCATGGCACTCCAGCTGTTCTTGAACTTCAATTCCCAAAGCCCTGATCAGCCGGAGTGCTGACTTGGGCTTCTGGGAATTGAAGTCCAAGAACACCTGGAGTGCCAAATTTAGCCATCACTGGTGTAGGAGCTACATCTTTCTCTATTAGATAATTCCTGCCTCCTTTATACAACGGAATTAGACATCATCAGAAGAATTATCTGTTTACTGTTGCTTTCAATGACAGGAGAGCTTTTTGTTTGTTTCTGTTTTGGTTTTTCTAAAAGCATCTAAGGTGAGATTCCAGGTCATCAACCAGGAAAGAGGGTTTGCTTCCACACTTCATGCCCTGGGTCCATGACCTAATCATTGCCTTAGGTCAGTGATGGTGAACCTTTTAGAGACTGAGTGCCCAAACTGCAACCCACAGGTAAAGGTAACTCTTGCTTGAAAGCCAGTTGTATCTTACTCTAGGGTTCAGTGCTCATCTCTGTTTCATAGCCAAAGAGCCAGCAATGTCTGCTTTTGCAGACATTTCTGTGGTCATGTGACAGGCATGACTAGACACCAGAGAACACGGAATGCTGTTTACCTTCCCACCAGTGGTGGGATTCAATTTTTTTTACTACCTACTTTATAGGCGTGGTATGGTGAGGCGTGGCCAGGGGGAAAACCCTGCGTTGCACCCGAATTAGGACTACTTTATTTCAAAACTTGGATGGGTGGGGCCAGCCAGAATTTCTGCTACCAGTTCTGGTGAACTGGTGCAAACCTGCTGAATCCCACCATTGCTTCCCACTGAAGTGGTCCCTATTTTATCTACTTGCAATTTCTTGCTTTTGAACTGCTAGGTTGGCAGGAGTTGGAAACAGAGACGGGAGCTCATTCTGTCCTGCAGTATTTGGGTATCGAACTGCTGACCTGCTGCCTTCCTGTCAGCGTCTTAGCTACTTGAGCCACTGCAGCCAAAACCCACTTATTTATCACAAAGTGCCAACACAGCAACAGGGGAGGAAGGAAAAGCTCCTATTGGGATGCTGGGAGAAGTGCCGGGGTGAACTCTGTGTTGGGGGGAGGGAGAAAGTGCTCCCATTGGGCTACTAGGCAGATGGGTGGGTTGAGCACTGTGCCGGGGGAAGGAGGAAGCACTCCCATTGGGCTGCTGTCCAGAGGGGTGGGGCAAACTCTGTGCAAGGGTAACTGTACTGGTGCCTGCAGAGAGGACTCCAAGTGTCACCTCTGGCACACATGTCATAGGTTCGCCACCACTGCCTTAGGTCTACTGAGGTCAGTGGGGAGGCAGACTTTAAATTTATCCCTTCTTCCAGGATGTAAGGTGTAACCTGTAACTGTACCTTCTGCTTCCAAGAAGAATAAGATGGCAAAGAGGAGGCAAGCCTGATAGAATGAATTGGCCAGAGAAGCAAGCACTTGCTTGGAAAAATCCCTGTTAAGAACTAGTGCCATTGGGGGTGAAAGCCTAATTTTGAAGAACCCTCCCAGTTTGGAATAGGAAAAGGAGTAAGACAAGGCTGCATTTTGTCATCCTGCTTATTCAACTTATACACAGAGCACATAATGCGCAATGCAGAGTTGGACAAATCACAAGTTGGGATCAAAATTGCTGGGAGAAACATCAACAATTTGAGATATGGAGATGATACCACCCTAATGGCAGAAAGTGAAGAAGACCTAAAGAAGCTCTTGCTTAGGTTGAAGGAGGAAAGTGCAAAAGCTGGCTTGAGACTCAAAATCAAGAAAACCAAAATAATGGCAACAGGCCCGAATAGTCCCTGGAAAATAGATGGGGAAGAAGTAGAATCAGTGACAGACTTTACATTCTTAGGATCCAAGATCACTGCAGATGGAGATTGCAGCCATGAAATAAAAAGGTGACTGATTCTTGGGAAGCAAGCTATGAGAAACCTGGGGAACATAGTTAAAAGTAGAGACATCACCTTGCAAACAAAAATTTGCATAGTCAAAGCAATAGTATTCCCGTGATAATGTATGGTTGTGAGAGCTGGACCATTAGGAAAGCTGAGCGCAGAAGAATAGATGCCTTTGAGATGTGGTGTTGGAGGAGAGTTTTAAGAGTCCCCTGGACAGTGAGGAGAACAAATAGGTCGATCTTAAAAGAAATCAACCCTGACTGCTCCTTGGAAGGTCAAATAGTGAAGATGAAGTACTTTGGACATCAAATGAGAAGAGAGGATTCACTTGAGAAGGCCTTGATGCTGGGAAAGGTGGAGGGCAAAAGAAGAAGGGGGCAGCCAGAAATGAGATGGCTAGATGGTATTGTAGACACAATGGGCACAGAGCTGGGCGGGTTGAGGAGGATAGTGGAGGACAGAGGTGCCTGGCGGGCAATGGTCCATGGGGTTGCAAAGGGTCGGAATCGACTCTACTACTGAACAACAACCTGGCACAGTGGTTAAGATGAGGTACTGCAGTCAAAACTGCTGACATTGTGAATTCGATCCTGAGGCTCCAGGTTGACTCAGCCTTCCCTCCTTCTAAGGTCAATAAAATGAGTCAGCTTTGAGGGCCGGACAGCCATTTTGCCCTGCCTACATGATGGGGGTGGGCATTTTGTTCCAACAGCTTCAAAGTGGTTGTCATTTAGTTTCTCAAATGCCCTTGGAGGGGTGGGGGCCACATGAAATGGCACTGTGGGCCAGATCCGGTCCATGGGCCTTAGGTTGGGAACCCTTACTTTAAACAAACCAATGTAATGCATTTTATATTTACAGTATGGATAGCTTTTATTTGTTTATTAATTTGGTCCCTCATTTGCATTTCATTCCCTTCTACTCTTTTTCTGCTGTCAGTATTAAAGGGATACTATATTGCCAGATGGTTGCCATGTTGCCCAAAAGAGGTGTTAATGAGAAGCTAAGCAAGCTAGGAACTTGGCCTGCCATCTTGTGGAGAGTCATAGCATTTAGTTATGCTTCACTGAGCTTGATCTGACATACTAATTATACAGTAATACCTCATACAAAGTCCGCTTCATACAACAACGGATTTATACAACATCGCCTAATTCCTTGAAAAAAGTTGCCTCATACAAAGTCGTGTGACATTGTATGAGGCATTGGGTTTTTCCCAGGTTGCATTGTGCCTGGGCAGTATAAAAGGCAGGACACATGCGTGCATTGCTCTTGTGGGTTTTGCATGAGGCAAAGTGTGTTTAGGAGTGGTTTTGAGCGCGATTTTGGTTTTTTTTTTAAATTTTTTCATCAGAATTTTTAGAAGCATTCCTGGGATTTTTGCAGCATTCTTCAGTTTCTTGGACAATCAGGGTTGTTTGACAAGTTTTTGTAATGTTTTTAGCCTTTAGACAATGATTTATTAAAGTTCTGTCAGTTTCCTGTCTGTTTCCTTGACTTTGCCCTGAAGTCTGTGCTGTTACAGTACAATGTATCTCTATGGAAATGACGTTGTATGAGGCATCGCGGCAAGGATTTGGACGTTGTATGAGGCATCGCGGCTAGGATTTTGCATGCCTCATACAAAGTGCAAATCCGTATAAAGTCCAAACTTGTGGAACCAAGTTTGGATGTTGTATGAGGTATCGCTGTATACTGAAATATTCCTGTTTTTCAGTTTTGCACTGGCTGGTCACAGTAGAAAACACAACAGAATGTTGGCTTGCACATTTCTTTGGTCACATCCAACATGGTTTACCTTACGCAGACAAATCTCTTCCAAAATGTCACTATTTGAATTTTTAAAATTTTGGCCAAGCTTTAGATATCAAATCTTGTATGATGGAAAAGGCCACCTACTAATAATCTATGCAGGTTGTTTATTGAATATAGTCTGATATTACCATGCTTTCACAATCATGTTTGCTGCTCCTAGACTAGCCAAACAATGACCTCTTAATCTTTTTGTCTGTGGTGTGAGTCCCAACTAATTTTGAGTTACTTCTGAGAGAGAGAGAGAGAGAGAGAGAGATATGAGGAGTTACTACAAGGCAGCAGACCATGGGAGGAAAGAGCACTTGACTTGCTGCTCTGAGCTAAAGTGCCAAACCCCACACTTCCATTTTGACCCTCAATTGCTAGACATCCGCAAAATTTTGCTTGACAATCTACTGAACCAGTGATGGCAAACCTTTTAGAGACGGAGTGCCCAAGGAGAAGGCATGCACCCATGTGATGTCACTAGCATGCCTCCATGTTACATGGGTGCATATGCATGCCCCCTGCAAGTGCACCCCTGTGGGTACACCTGCCTCCTCACGTGTACACCCCCTAGTGGGTGCACCCCCCATGAGTGTGCCTGCCCCGCTGTGGGTGCGCTGGCACCACCGCCTCAGCACTGCCATTAGTGCTAGCAGCGCAGGGTGGGTCTTGCCCATGACAGTGTGCATGCCCACACAGGTGCATGTAGGGTTGCCATACGTCCCGTAAAACAGGGATTGTCCCAGATTCAAGGCTGTAAAAATTGTCCCAACCAATTCAATAAAAATCATGTTAAAGTCCCGGATTTTTAAAACTTACTGACTGTGTATTATAACACACCATTAAAATAAATTCGAACTCTCGCCATCAAACAAGCGATTTCCTGCCACATTGGAGTTGGAGTATACCTAGAGACAAATTTTAATGGCTTCGCCTCATAATAAGTGTGACCAGTGTATTTACTGAAACTGTCCACAATGCAACTTCTCAGAAGTAGGACAGATCATCTTACAGTAAGAATTAACTTTATGTTCATTTATGTATTGATATATTCAATGTGAAAATGTTTTATAACTGTCATTATATTATATTTGTTTTTTAAAAAGGCTATTTTGTAGATTACCTGCCAATTTTTGTCAAGTATACTTCTGTCCCAGTTTTGCGGCAGAGAATTATGGTAATTCTCTATGCATGCCACTTCTGGCATGCGTGCCATAAATTCACCACCACTGTACTAGACCTTCCTTCAGCTCCCTATATCTTGTCATGCAATCTGAGTGATGGGAGACATAAGGCAGATAAAAGCAAGTGTTTGTTCCCACTCCTCAGTTAAATGGCATTTGTTACTACCAAACAGAACAATCTTTGACAGCTTTAAAGGCAGACTGGGCAGATTAATGAAGGATAAGCAAAAGTATAAAGCAACCAGTCAAGATGGCTTAATACAAGTATTAAGTATTCCTAATAGTAATTGTATTCAGCATACCAGTTGCTTAGGAACAAGAGTGGGAGGTCATTATTGGGCTAGACTCCTGCTAGTAGGGTCCCCACAGGTGTCTGGCTGGTGAGAGTGGAAAATATAACAAAATGCTGGATTGCATACTACTTTGGTCACATCCAACAGATTTCCCCTTACCCAGACAAATCTTTATTCTTATGGGAAAATCTCAGTCTTTTCTGTTTAATTGTCAATAAGCCCCCAATATGTTGCTTCCTCCATAGTGGACCATCCCCCCCCCCCCTTTCCTGTCTCTATTTGTAATTCTCATCTTAATTTTCCCCTCACACACAGCCTTTCAACTGTTTCCCTTGCTGCTTTCTAATACACAGAGCCTTTTGTTTAATGAAAGCCACTCTAGCCTGTACCTAATAATTTCCCAAGCCGCAGTTACAATGTGTAGCCTTTTGCCTAATTGGCCACTAAAACCATCTTGGAAAGTAAATAGAGTGAATTCATCTTCTGTCTTCTTACTCCTTTCTGTGGCTGAGGAAAAGTGCCAAACTGAAGGCTTTGACATTGGAGAGCGGTACAAAGGCTTCCCAAATGTACCAGAAAGCTGTATTGTATAAAGGCATTGATAATGCTACTCTCCGAGAGACTGCAGAAAACATGTCATTTGGCAACATTTTCTGATGCGATCAGCTCTACAGATCTAAGCAATACTTCATGTGAGATGGCACTTGCAAGTCAGAATTAAAAATCTATACCTATAAAATGGTGCGTTAAACGTTGGAATGTGACAAAGGATGTTGCACCAGGCCCCACTAGCCCGTAATGGGCCTCTGTTCGCTCGCCCGAACCCGGTTTGCAGGTAACTGTCGGGTTGAAATTTTCAACCCGGGGGCAGGAGCCCCCCAGTCTCAAACAAAAAAAGGGAACTTCAATTCCCAACGTTCCTTGCGCCGTGCCGCGCCGTGCCAGAGCGGCAAAAGGAACGTTCGGAAACGCGCCGTGGCCAATAAAAAAAAGCTGCAGAAAAAAAACGCCACAGTAAGCAAACACGCACAGGCAAGACAACAAGCCCCAGTGTCCGGCGCGCCATTAGCGCGCCGAACGCTGAGGCAGCCTGCGCGCGGAAAATAAAAGTTTTTTAAAAAAACGCCCGCCACCACTGCCCTTCTTCCCCACGGGCCAGCCAGCATGGCCCGTGGGGAAGAAAAAGAAAAAACCCCGCTGCCGCTGCCCTTCCTTTCAATGGGCAAGCCGGCGCAAGAAAAATAAAAGTTAAAAAAACCCGCCGCCGCTGCCCTTCTTCCCCACTGGCCAGCCAGCATGGCCCACAGGGAAAAAAAGGAACCCCCCCCGCCGCCGGTGCCCTTCTTCCCCACGGGCCAGCCAGCATGGCCCGCAGGGAAAAAAAGGAACCCCCCGCCGCCACTGCCCTTCTTCCTCACGGGCCAGCCAGCATGGCCCATGGAGAAGAAAACAAAGAAAGCACACACCCCCGCCATTGCCCTTCCTTCCCACGGGCCAGCCAGAATGGCCCATGGGAAAGAAAGCCCCCCCCCGCCAATGCCCTTCCTTCCCACAGGCCAGCCAGCATGGCCCGCGGGAAAGAAAGCCACCACCCCTGAAAAAGTAAACACAAAAACACAAAACAAAAACAATCAAAAACACTCAAAAATCCAAAAAGGAAACACAAAAACAGCCAAAAACAAACAAGAAAAAACACACAGACACCCCCCCCAATCCAAACCACCACCCCCTCAAAAAAAAAACCCAGAGAGCTTACCAAAAGACGTCTTCTATCCATGAGGACTGGAACTCAAATGAGAAAATAAAAAAAAACTTACCGGAAGCGACACCCAGAGGACAGAAGAGAACAATTATACAGAGGAAGAAAAGCTCACCACCCCCACCCAGAGGCCAAAAGAGAAAAAACATTCAAAAACATTGAAAATAATAAGATTAATTCCAAAATTAATCAAATAAGTTATAAAAACATTAAAAAATAATCACACTAATCTCAAAAAACACCCAAAAAAAGAAATCACTTTTCACTCAAAAACAAAAACAAAAAAGAAAAGAAAAAATGCGTAAAAATAAAGATTTAAAAAAACCAAAATTAAATTTTAAACTAAATAAAATAAATTAAATTAAAATAAAATAAAATTTGCATAAACATAAAACAAAAACCTTCAAAAACCAATATAAAGAGCCCAGCACGCAAAAGAAAAAAGAAAAAAACACTGGGAGTGCAAGTCCGCCGCAGCCGGATGCAGCGCTTCGAAGCCACAAAATCACAAAACCTTACAACACCATTTAAAACAGCCCAGCACCATTGGTTCAAGAAAAAAACGAAACCCTTTACTATCCAACACAATTTTAAAAAGCCCAGCACTGCCGGGCAAAATATGCTAGTACTGTATATATACAAAATGTTAATTTGAAAAATCTTTAATTTGGAGACTAATTAGGTTTGTAATGTATGACTATAACCAGTTTTCTTCTCCTAACATTTGAACTCTAAGCCTTAAGAATTACTAGCATCAAGTTGTCTGGAAAGATTGTTTCAGAGGCACTAAGATGCCACAGATCACAAGGCTTAACCAAATACTGTAGTTTATATTAGTTTTGTCCAGGGCTAACATGTATTGGGGCCGTGGTGGCTTAGTGGTTAAGTTGTTGAGCTTGACGACCAGAAAGTCATCAGGACAGCAGTTTGAGACCAGAATACTAGATGATGGAGTGAGCTCCCATCATCTGCCTCAGCTCCTGCCAACAAGGGATACCTTTACCTAAGATGTATATTTTGGCTTGATCCCACTGTTTTCACCAAAATTAGTGACACACTTTCCCTCTTACAGTCTGTACACTATAAAGAACAGTACAGGTTTTTATTCCATGGAGAGAAACAGCAGTAACTGGCAATGGATGAGGAATCACATAATCCAATACAGAATCACATAATCCAATACAGAAGCACATGATTGGATCTTTACCTCTCTGTGCAGCAACACTTACTATGATCTATGGATGGTCCTTAAAATCATTTTAGTTTGCTACTCACCTCTCACAGTGCGCTACAGACTTTCACCTGGGTTTCATGCACTCCAGCTGCATTCTTTGCTCTTCTTTTGAGCTTGACACAGCCACTCCTGAAGCAATTTGGAAAGTTCATCTAAATGTAAACTTAAACAATTTCCCTTATGTCTAAGGTGAGGAGTGGGCTGCAATTTGTGGTGCCCCAAACATTGCTGGGCTTTAGCTTCTGTGACGCCTCATCATTGGCTATGTTGGATAGAGCTGACATTGGATCCAACCACATCTAGAGGGCCACAAGTTGCTCACTTCTCATCTAGATAGAATATTATCTCTACTTTATGGTGCAGTGGTTAAACTGCTGTGTTGAAGCCAAAAATGCAGACATTGTAAGTTCAATCCTGATGGGACTCTACGTTGACCTCAGCCTTCCATCCTTCTGATGTCATGTCTGGCCTAGTCATGGAAGGAGGAGGAGGTCAGTAAAATGAGCACCTAACATATTGGAGGCAAAATGCTAATTTCCTTGTGAACCACCCAAAGAGTGCACTAAGTGCTATGGGGTGGTCTATAAGTGTAATTGCTATTACTATATAACTGGACAAGATTTTTTCTTCATATAATAAGGCACAAGTTTTCAAAGTGCCCAAAAAGTCTTAACTAAGATGATTTTTTTTAAAAGTAAGATTTGTCTTTATCTTTAAATTTTTATCTTGTCAAGGTTTATAGAAGGCTAGTAAGTGTGATAATTAAACTTATCTCCATATTCAGAGCTGCATATTAGTGAAGGCTTCTTGCTGGAGTCTGGAGAGGGCTACAGCAGCACACTATTCCTTTCATTATTTGTTTCAGGTTTTCTGAACATCTGGTTGGATTGCTGTAGGAAGCAGAAAACTGGTCAGTCTTGATCTAGCCTAGCAGAACCTTGCTTACATACTAAGGCTTGTTAGCAAAACATTTAAGAGCCACTATGCCAGGTCAGTGGTTCAAAGCAGTTGATTGTTTAGAAAGGAAATACTGTATGGTTTTGTACATTTAAAAAAACCTCATCCGTGAAAAAATTGCACTCTATGTTCCTGAAGGAAGCAGGTTAGTATAATATTACTGCTGTACACAGACACAAGATCCTTATTTATGTATATTGTATCCTGAACAAAATGTATCTGATAACCAAGGTACTTTTCATAATGCAACAAAATTCAATATAATAACACAAAAATTCAATTTACATTTTTGTGGTGGGGAATCATACTGAGTGATTTGTTAAAGCTTTCTGAGGAATGAACATCCTTCAATTTAGCCACATAAACAATAAATAGTAATAGCAATAATGCACATTAGCTCCTTTACTGTCGACACAGAACTCTGGTTTATGTGTGCTGCAGCAACACAAGTAGACATACTGAATCTTCTACGTATGAAAACACTAAGCTTAGTCATAACTGTTCATAGTAGAGTGTTCAATGTCTGTGATTATTCAGAGGACATGTGGGCATGAAATAATATATAAACTGGTTCTAAAACAGTACCAACCAAGACATTGTGGCAGGATTTTAAAGGGCTACAATGACTTGTACTCAATGAAATCTCTTGTTGGTAAACACATAAAATTTTCTCAGTTTCACGGTATGAGTTGAAAGCTGGCTGGTACATATCATATACATTACCACCCCTCTCCTAAATTTGGTGCACCTTCCAGATAAGTTGGACTACATCTTCTATCATCCCCTAGCAAGCATGGGAAATGGCTTCTCAGCTGCAGATGATGACACTGTAATTAGGAATGACTTAATCCACCAATTATGACTTCCTTACATTCCTCATTTTTCTAATTTAACAAGTTGTCCTGAATTGTGAGGTTTTTTGTTTTTATCAAAAAAATTATATGCATTTTTCTTTTCTTTTTCTTCAATTACATAATTTTTTGACGTAGTGCAGAAATACACATGCAAAAATGCACAGACTTTTAGACAAACATTTTGATGCATGGATATCATTGCAAAATCTTGAGAAGTATGAAGCATAGTTGAGTTTCAGTTTAAAAAATATGAATTAGATACACCTGCATCGAATTGTGAACCAAATATCTCCCAGTCCTCACTGCAACACAACTCTTTTAGAGAGTGCCAGGATAGGGTTGTGTATCTTGCATCATCAAATGCAAGAATATGATAGTGCTGTATGGCATAAATCAGAACATGCCAAACAAGTGGATTTAGCTTTTAATGAATCATGGAGATTACTGGCTGCCTGAAATCTATCAACACCGAAAATATTTATTATTTGGCTGGCATTGCCCTTTCAGAAGTATGTCTAAAGGTGTTAGTAAATAATCAATATTTTAATAAAGCCAATACAGCAACAAACCCAACCCACTTCATGGACACCAATACTCTAGCCCAGTCTTTCCCAACCTTTGGTTTTTGGACTTCAATTTCCAGAAGTCAATTCCCCAAAGCACTGATCAGCCAATGTACTGACTTAGGCTTCTGGGAATTGAAGTCCATTGGTGGCCCCATGTTGGGAACCATTGCTCTAGCCAATGGCTATATTCAAGGAAACGTTTTCTGCACACTTCTCTAGCTCTTAATTTTAAACCAGAAGAGGCTAGGCTAAACCTATGGAGAGCAAAAAATAAGACACCTTGCCAAATAGGTGAATGTTGAAGAGTGTCTCCCATCAGGATATCAATATATGAGGATCAAAGTATAATTAAATAAAATGGGGCTACTTGGATACATTACAAATTTTCTATGAATGTGGAGTTCAATCAATACAGTGTTTATGTGTCTGTAATTTATGTCTCACAATGTGTACAAAAGATCTAATTAATGTTCAAGATAAAGTCATTGAGGTAGCCTGCTTTGATGAAAAAATATTTTAATTGTGCGATGCTCTAAGAATCAAACAAAAGGAGTTCCACTCAGCTGCTATGCTTCATATTTGATGCTACTGAAGTGAGTAAAAATTCTTGTTAAATACAGCACAATACCAGAGTATCAAAAAGTTATGTTCTGTAACTACAGCTCAAAATACTACCCATGATTCCCAGGGGATTCTGGATAGTTCTTGTCTGAAAAAATTACCATGTCCAAGCTCTAACATCAATATTTTGTTCATATGGAGCTTAATTTATAGGAGAAATGTCTACTTCTTTTCCTGACATCTTCGTTTACCACAATGAAGATAACTGTACAAAAAACTCAGGGATATCACAATAGGACTTTATTTGACACCATTCTCTGAGAGAACAGTCAGATGTACTTTTTAAAAAGTGTGTAAAGCTGATTCTTCTAAATGGACTTTAGTCTCCTCTTCCACAGAAATACTTACACAGGTGACTTGTATTCACTCGTGTTCCATTGGACATTGGATAATTTGTCTCAAAGATTGTGTGGAAGGCAAAGACAAATATTTGAAGGGAGCAAATTCCAGGGAGAAGAAAGAAGGTCTTGGTCTACCCAGACATAGGATTACCTGCTCCGACTGCTAGAGCTGTCGTGATTGCTTCAATGGTTCATTGATAGGTCATCAGAGCTGGGGAAAGGTTCCTTTCTGAAAAGTTGAGGAATTTTCCTTTTTGCAGGATTCTGGGAATTATAGCCCAAAAAGGAACTTTCCCAAACTGTTCTGCAGGCCCATTATCTGAAACCATTTTCACTGGAGATGCCAGCTTAACAGAATAGACATCTTCCACAAAGAAGCCATTTGCTTTGCTTCTGAAACACAGGTACTTCCCCCTCAAATTTTGTGTGAATCAATTGATGTACTTTGCTAGTCTTGCATGCAGGAACAACAGGGCCTTCAAGGCAGAATTTGGGTACATCCAAGGGACATCCCTCTGCAGGGTGAGTAAGAGGTCTTTCAAATGCAGCAGGGCAAAATTATTATATTTTAAAGTGAGGTGATAAACAGCACCAAAGGCCTCCATTAGACTATCTGAAGTAAATAAAATAGTGTCCATCAACCTCTAAGGAAGACTTCTGTACTGTAAGTCCTGGGTAAAAATTTACCTAATTGCACCATTGGCCAGGGATGGGCCCATCAAGGGTTGCTTCAGTTCACCTTCTGAGAAGCAGGTGGCTGTTTGTAGTAGAAGAAGAGTGCTCAGAGGACAATTTTTGTGTTGTTGTATGGGTGAGACCACCATCTTCAACCTCCTGCTTGGCATGCATTAATTTAAAGCTGTAAGTCAAAAGAGGCTTCTTGAAATTGCTCTTCCTATTTTCCTTCCACTGTGCCCACACATGCCTTTTCTTACTGACTTATTTACTGACTGACTGACTGGCTGACTGAATCATCTCTTCTACCTTGCAGTGTAGAGGATTCCACAAAGGATCTACATAGGGATCTCTCCTTGGACAGCTCCATGGCTTGCCTCAGGTCACTACCGTGAACATGAAGGGTATCCTTGATGTTATCAATCCACTTGATGCGGGGCCTGCCTCGGGGTCTTGTATCCTGCACTCAGGCCTCCCATGCCTGCTGCGGGATCCTGGTTTCAGGCATTCGATTGACGTGGCCAAACCAGCATAGCTGACCCTTCTTGACTGTACTCTTCAGTGGTTGAATGTTCAGGTTCTGTCTGATGGTCACGTTTCGCACTCAGTCATACTTGGTTTTCTTCTTGACCTTCCTCAGATATCTCATCTCCATTGCTTGCAATTGGCTGTAATGCCTGGAGGTGAGCAACCATGACTCGCTGCTATATATGAGCGTAGGAACAAAGGTTGATTTGTAGACTGCCATCTTAATGGCCTTGCTGACTTCGTCTTTACTGAGGAACCCCTGTTTGATTGCGTAGAAGAGTCTGCCAGAAGCTGCCACTCTCTGATTAATCTCAGGACTCACTTGTCCCCTTTCATTGACTATGGCACCAAGTACTTGAAGTCTTCTACCCGCTCTAGGACTTGACCCTTCAGCTGGATGGTATGCTGCTTCTTGTTCCTGGAGATCACCATGGTCTTTGTCTTTGCCACGTTAATGGACATCCCTCTTTTCTCCATCTCCCTGTTCCACAGGTTCAGATTGAATTGGAGTTGGGAACTGGTCCAAGCAATAAGAGCTACATCATCTGCAAAGGCCATCTCGGACATTTGGACTGGCTTCATCTTCCATTATCCCAGGGTCCTTTTCTTAGCACTTCACTTTGTGCTCTTCATGATGTCATCCATGAGCAAGGTAAAGAGGTAGGGTGAAAGACTGTCTCTTTGTCTTACTCTAGCACTGGTCGTAAACACACTGGACTTTTCCCCTACTGTCTGCATATAATTTCTGCAGGTTCTGTAGAAACTTTGTACAGCCTGTATCAAAGACTTCTTGACTTCCCTCGCCTCTAGCACCCTTCACAGTTCTTTCTACGGGACTCGATCAAATGCCTTCTCCAGGTCAATGTACTCCAGGTACACCTCCTTATTGTACTCGATAGTTTTCTCAGCCACTTGTTGTAGAGTGAATATTAAATCCTGTGTGCTCCTACTGGGTCTAAATCCGCACTGAGGTTCCTCCAGTTGTCTTTCACATTGCGCTCGTAGCCGCGTTTCTAGTATCCTGGAGTAAAGCTTGCCCGGGATGCTGAGAAGGGAGATCCCTCGGTGATTTCGGCACTCTCTGTTGTCACCCTTTGGTTGCAAAGAAGGCAGCAAGACTGTAACATCAGGTCCTATAAACTGCAGAATGAAGAAACAAGATGTGAGTTCCAGAAGAGGAAGGAATGAGATATATCAGATGAAGATCTTAGCTGGGAGACTCTAGAGGACTGCTGGCACCGCTTCAAAACTATTGTGCTCCAAGCCGCTGAAGACACCTGTGGCCTAACAAGATCAAGGGGAAACAGAAAGTGGACAGTGTGGTGGAGAGATGAAGTGCTGGCAGCAGTAGGCAAGAAGCAGCAACTATGAGCAAAGTATCTCAATACTAAAAGCCAGGCTGCCTATGGTTCATACATGCAACAGAGGAATGAAGTTAAGAAGGTGGTCAAACAAGCCAAGACCAGGTCATGGGAGGACTTTGGACGAAAGCTTGAGGCTCACTATGGAGACAACCAGAAACTGTTCTACCGAGTTGTGAAGAACATGTGGAAGGAGAAGCCATGCCCGATCAAATTCCTGAAGAACAAGGAAGGCCGGATGCTTACACGAAGCGCTGACATTATGGAACGCTGGAAGGAACACTTCTCCAAACTTCTGAACCCCACACAACCAGCAGACGGTGATTCTGAGGATGAGGAGGAAGTAGACCAGATCACGAGTGCTGAGCTGCGTTTTGCCACCAGGAGGATGAAGCTGGGGAAAGCTCCGGGGCATGATAAGATCACATGCCTTTTCATGCAGTTATCCACTGACCTTCTCATCCCTAGTGGGCATGGGGAACCATCCACCATTGTTCTTCCTGTCCACTAAAAGTCACCAGGGCAAAAGATAAATTCATCAAAGAAGTCATGCCACAATGGCAGCTGCTGAAAAGAAATGGATTAATCAATGTGGTGTTTGATTTCTAGGTTCATGTGGGATTTTATCAGAAAAGAGCAGAGTCCATTAAAGGTAAAGGTCACCCTTGCTCGAAATCCAGTCATATTTGACTCTAGGGTTCAGTGCTCATCTGTTTATAGCCAAAGAGCCAGCGCTGTCTGCGTATGCAGATGTTTCCATGGACATGTGGCAGCCATGACTAGACACGGAACACTGTTTACCTTTCCACCAAAGAGGCTCCTATTTATCTACTTGCAATTTCTTGCTTTCGAACTGCTAGGTTGGCAGGAGCTGGGACAAAGACAGGAGCTCATTCCATCCTGCAGTACTCGGAAATCGAACTCCGACCTTCCAGTCTTCAAATTCAGCAGCTTAACCACTTGAGACACTGCAGTTCCCATTAGTCCATTAGTTTGTTTAAACTAGGGGTTCCCAACCTACAGCCCACGGGCCGCACCCAGCTTGCAGCACCATTTCATGTCCCACGGCCACCCTTGCCACTCCTGGAAGTAGACACGTTTATATGTCAGTCATAAAATGCACCCGCACATGTGTAAATGCGACCATGCCTGTTGTAAACACAGAAGTGGGCACATTTACCGCTGCCGTAAATGCCCTTGCTTCTACTTCTGGGGGGCGTGGTCAGTCCCACTCAGCTGTCCTGGGGCATGGTCAGGCCCGCAGTGTAAAAAGGTTGGGAACCCCTCATCTAAACCCTTTTTAGGGGTTCAATGTACCCAATCTATTCAGAATGCAGCCTTCAAAGACAGACGGATCTGGCCCCAGAGGTAAAGCTCTGTCCAGCTGTGGACCTAATGAACTTCTGTTTTCACCCAATCATTTCTATAATGAAACTTTGTTGGCAGATTGCAATTAAAGAGAGAATTTGTTGCATGGGGAATGTTGACTGAGAATCAGGTCACTCATGAATGTGTTGTCATCAACACGCACAAGCGTGTCACCTCCCACACATCTTCTAACTTTCTTCTTCACTGGTGATATTGAGAAGAGAACACCAAATGCATTCTTACCAATTTATATATTGAGCTGTTCGATTATTAATAGCACTTTGAGGACAGATGCTAGGTGGGTGTTAAGATACATGCTTGGCACGAAGAAGTCTAATGTCTGGCCTTTCCACTTAAAACAAAAAAATAGCAAGCAATGAAAAATAATCTTTACCAAAACAGCCTGGAGATAATTCTTAAAAGAATTTTAATTTAATTAAAATTAATTAATTTTAAAAGATTTGTCCCTAACATTTTTTATTGTTTCAATTAACAGTTAATCTCCAAAATGAATTAGCATTGGATCTCAGGGATCAGTAATAATGTAATAGAGTACTCATGGGCTACTTTCTGAGTAAGAAAGACTACTACATAATCAGCCTTCCCTTCCCCCAGGCCTTCTCTGTTCTTTCCTAATTTAGCTATAATTTCCAGAAAAAGGATATTGTTGCAAGCCATCCCTATTGTGATGCAAAATATTTTGCTTGCAGTTTTGTTTTTTGTAGGTAATTAACAGTTAGTTGAAATGAGGACAGTGAAAGAAAGAAGTGTCAAAGGAGGACTGCAGTTGAACATCAAAAAGATTACAGAAGAACTACATAAACTTCAACACTGACAATAAAGAAATTGAGATACAGTAGTGAAAAATTTTGTATACTTTGATTCAATCATCAATCCAAAAGAGCCAAGAAATCAGAAGATGACTGATACTCAGAAGGGCAGCAATGAAAGAATTAGAAAAGATAATCAAGTGTAAAGATGTGTCAGTGGAGACAAAGTCTGAGATAATTCACACTATTGTATTTCTGATCACCATATATGAATATGAAAACTGGACAGTAAAGAAAGCAGGCAAGAAAAAAACCACTTGAATAATTTGGGCATATCATGAGATTCACTGGAAAAGACAAGGCTGGAAAAAGTGGAAAGTAGCAAGAAATTGAGAAGATTAAACATGAGATAGATTGACTCTGTAAGGGAAGCCACAGGCTTGAGTTTATATGAGCTGAGCAGGGCTGTTGAGGACAGGACATTTTGGAGATATTTTCATTCATAAGGTAACTGTAGGTCGGAGATGACTTATGTCATAACAGCAAAATAGCTTCTGATATTCAATCCAACAAAAGAACAATATCCTATGATATATTAACAAACTTGGAATTTCTGGTATTTGGCCCTCAGAAAATATACTGGCTTAGACCAGTGGTTCCCAACATGGGGCCCAGGCCCCACAGGGGGACTTCAATTCCCAGAAGCCTAAGTCAGTACCTTGGGCGATCAATGCTTTGGGGAATTGACTTAGACTTCTGGGAACTGAAGGCCAAAAACCAAAGATTGGGAAACACTGTCTTAGCCTTAGACTATAACATGATGTTATATTGCTAGCCTGTAAAGTGGCGAGAAATTTAACTTTTTGGAATACAACTTCCAGAATCTCCCACCAAACACAGTCCACATGTCCAGATCAAACTATGGACTGCCAAAACGAAGCCACTTTTTTGGCTTTGCAATTGGCCAAAATTAAATGTTCATTGGCACATAAACATGGCACATGAACGTGGCAAATGTTCATTGGCAGACCAGCAAATGAGCTAGATTTTACATCTCTTCACATTCATAGCATGTGTTGCTGTCCGCCAGCAGCCCTCAAATATAGTCTTATATTTAGGGCCTATTCTAGCCTATTCAGGGTTCTCCAAGTGACATGGGAAAGATTGAATTCCTCAACTATATCCCCCTTTTATGTTGTTCCTTGTCCAGTGAGCTCCTTCCTGCATCTTCTAATTTGTCTTGGGCATTTATTAGCGACAAGTGGTCTTGGATTGGTGACAGAAGCTGGTTGAAATCAGGATTCTTTTTTTTCTAATAGATAAATTTAGCAGGGGAATAGATAACATTAGAAGGAAACTAGACAACTCATCAACGAGAGAGGGGGGGGGAGAGAGAGAGAGGAGTTACTGCAAGATAGCAGACCATGGAAGGAACAAGCACTTGGCTTGCTGCTCTGGGCTAAAGTGCCAAACCCCACACTTCCATTTTGACCCTCAGTTGCTAGACACCCGCAAAATTCTGCTGGACAATCTACTAGACCAGTGATGGTGAACCTTTTAGAGACTAAGTGCCCAAGGAGAAAGAGGAGGCATGCACCCATGTGATGTCACTGGCATGCCTTCAGCGATGTCACATGGGTGCGTACCGCTGTAGGCGCCCCCCCCATGGGTGCACCTGCCTCCTCACGGGTACATCCCCCAGTGGGTGCACACACACACACACCCATGGGTGTGCCTGCCCTGCTGTGGGTGCGCTGGCACCACCACTCTGCACGGTGGTTCAGCGGCTAAGAAGCTCGTCTTGAAAGCCGGAAGGCTGGCAAGTCAGCAGTTCGAGACCCGGGTACTGCATGACAGATTAAGTGCCCTTCTCTGCCCCAGCTCCTACCAACCTAGCAGATGGAAAGCGAGAAAACTTCAAGTAGATAAATAGGGACCACTCGGGTGGGAAAAAGATCTTGGGGGCATGACATAAAAGGAGCCTCATTCGGGCGAGTTTCTCCAGCAAAAATCCTTTCAAGCCAGGATAATTTCTGACACGAAAGTATTATTATTATTATCATCATCATCATCATCAAGAAACAAAAAGGCGGGGATGAACCGTTATTTCAAGCAAAGGGCGCCTCTCTCCGGGGCCGTCGTGGATGGGACCCCGTGGCATCGTGGAGACGCCGCCCGCCCACAAAGGCTGACCATCCTCCTCCTCCCTTCCTCTCCTCCTCCTCTTCCTCCTCCTCCTCCCCCCTCTCTCTCCCGCCACGGGTCTCCCTTCTTTCCAATTCCGAGGCTTTTCTGCGTTGCCGCAAAAGACCGCCGACCTTCACCTTCGAAAGACCGCCGCCAGCCAATGGGAGGGCGTCCTTCGGCCAAGGGGCGCCAGGGATTGGCGGAGGCGCTCTGCTGATTCACTCGACGGGAAGGGAAGTCTCGTCGGGGATTGACGGACAGAGGGAGGAAGGGAGGGAGGGAGGGAGGAGGAGGATGGATGGAGCGGCGGCCGAAAGGTCTCCCGGCTGCTGAAAGGGATTAGACCGGGGAGAGAGGGAGGGAGGGAGGGGGAAGTCCGGCGCTGCATCCCGGGGCGGGGGGGGGGGACCCTTCGGAGCAAAGCAGTAACGGAGCTGGCAGCGGAGAGCCACGGGAGAGGAGGGGGGATTAAATAGAGAGACACAAAGGAAGAGAGGGTGGGAAAGAGACTCTCCTGGCAATTAAACCCCAGGACTCGCAGGCGGGCGAGCCATCCCCGTCCAGGATCCAGAGGCGCGGCGGCGGACAAAAGGCACCCCCAGGCATCGCCCCCCCCCCCGCGGCTCATGGGGAAAGGCGGGGAGCAAGGCGAGGAGGAGGGCGGCGGAGGTGGCGGCGGCGAGCGGGAGGCGCCGCCGTCCCCCTCCTGCTCGTACACCTGGGAGGAGGTCCAGAAGCACACCGTGCGGGACGACAAGTGGCTGGTGGTGGAGCGGAAGGTGTACAACATCAGCCAGTGGGCCAAGCGGCACCCGGGAGGCACCCGGGCCATCAGCCACTATGCCGGCGAAGATGCGACGGTAAGGCGCCTCTCTGCCTGCCGTTGAGAGAGCGCGCACAAGCAAATCCGTGGCTGCAGCTCGTCTGGCCCGGACCGGTGGTGGTGGTGGGTGGCGGTGCTTTGGGGAGGCCAGACCCAGCCGGGCATCACCTCGGGGCACCCAGAAGGAAGCCGAGAGGGACAGAGCTGGACTCACTCTCACTTCCCGGAGGAGGAGGAGGAGACCCCAGGGCGCTGAAGTGCCCCCCTCCCCCACAATTGCTACGCTTGGGCTTTGCTCCCCCTCTTCCTTACATCTCTTTTCCAGCCTGCCCCCCTCCCCTCCGGTAAGATCGCCCTTCCTTGAAATCCAGTCGTATCCGACTCTAGGGTTCAGTTCTCATCTCTGTTGATGATAGCCAAAGAGCCAGCGCTGGACTGCGTCTGCAGACGTTTCCGTGGACCTTGTGGCAAGGCACATGCCTCTCGGCACCGGAGTGCACGGAACGTCTGGTTTCCCTTTTTCCCACCGAAGTGGTCCCTAGTTATCCCCTTTTGCTTTCGAACGGCTAGGTGGGCAGGAGCTGGGGGCAGAGACGGGAGCTCCCTCCATTGTGCAGTGCTAGGGTCTCGAACTGCCGACCTGCCAGTCTTCCAAGTTCGGCGTCTTAACCACTAAGCCACCGCAGTCCCTCCCCCTCCGGTAAGGAAGGCTTTGATAATTGAGGGTGGGGGAAGGGGGATGGGGGCGCCCGCCAGCAAGGGAAGCCTGTCGCTCACATGCACCGACAGGCGCGGCGGAGGCGGGAAGAAGAGGTGGCAGACCATGAAGGGGGGGCGGGGGGGGCTATTGTTTGAAGCGAGGGCCGTGGAGGGGAAAGCCCCGGAGGGAGCAATCCACGACGCCTGGCCCTCCGGGCGGGTGGGGGTGGGGGTGGGGGGGCAGAAAGGGGTTTTGTTTCCGACCCTGAAGCTTGGCTGAGATATCGGTCAAAGTATTCGCTGCCCAGGAGTTGGGTTTGTGGTCTGGCCCGGCATGGATGTGCCTGTCAAGACGCGGGGCGTGGTGTCATACAGGGAGCACCAGGTTTTGAGGCTTTGTGCACTTGCTGCATTTTGTGTGCAGAAAACATGAATTTCCCCCCCCTCCCCAATCACTCTGACCTTTACAGCAGGGGTGCCCTAACTAGGTCCTAAGGGCCAGATCCGGCTCCTGACGCCAATTCATCTGGTCTGCGAAGCCCTCGTCGCTCTCGGAAGCGGAAGTAAAATGCACCCGTACAGGCGTGTTTTACTTCCGCTTCCAGGAACGACGAGGGCTTCGTTGGCCGGATCTGGCCCCCTGGCAAAGTGACCGCCCCTCCAACCACGTGACTGGCCCACGGCCCAAAAAGTTTGGGCACCCCTGCTTTACAGGCTAGGGTTGAAAATAGGAAGGAGAAGGAAGCAGTTTGAAGGGAGCATGTTATTTGTCAAATAATTATTATTCTCCACTGCTCCAGTCACCTTACTGTTACAATGTGTTAAAAATTAGTCCAGATTTCCCACAAATGTACAACTGGAACTGTTATATTGTTTAAATTGCAATTTCCGGTTTTCCACTTCAGAACGGCAAAAAAACAACAACACAGTGATCTTATTGTCTTTGTCTCAGATCTCTGTGAGATTTTTGTAAAGCAACTTTAAAAAAAAAACGCAATACAGTGAGCTGAAGTATCCAAGCTGTATTTTAAGAACAAATGGCATCTTTCACTTTCTTTAAGTTTTCATTTGAAGATAGGAAGAACCACTGGATGTCCTTAAAGGAAGGGTCTTTTGCCAATCATGCTTTTCCCCAAATATGTAATACAGTACTCAGCAATCCAACTGAGCCACAGTTTCTACTCATTTTGCTAACATTTGTTAGTTTTAAAAAGGAAAAAAAAATCTGCCGTTGGTGTATGTCAAAGTGTCACGGCAAATGTAGTTTATGGACAATATTGTGTGGTCTTACCAGCAAAGAATTATAGTCATTAAGAGAACAAATTACTAAGGAACCAGTTCTGTTTTTGACATGGGAAGAAATAGCATGAGTCTGCCTCACAGTCTTTTCTAGTTGTGAGTTTGCAACCTAGTCCTATACTTGTCTACTTGGAATTAAGCCCCAGGGCATTGAGTGGGACTGTATTACAGGATTGTAGCCTAAGGGTTGTATCCTTGGGCAGATAAGACTTATTGAGTCTTAGATGAGCAGACTGATATCTCTTCTTACACGTGGCATCCTGGAAGGAATGGAAGAGAGTAGTTTGGGGAAGGGGGATTCCTTGTGACTCCTTCAACTCTCCTTTCCAGATTTGTTCTGGAGATTTCAGAGACCTTTAGGAGTAGATGGGGCAGAAAAAGGGACTCCTTGAAAATTGGCTCTCTATTTTATCAGCAGATTCCTGGTAGTGACCACAAGTGAATATTATACACATTATATATTGGCAGCTGGATAGTGAGCCCAATTGATTTGGAGATTTGATGCCCAGAATATTAAGAGGAGCTGGATTTGGCATCATTAAATGCCAGCCCTGCATGTTGTGCACCATCTGTTTTGCTTCCATTTTTAAAAGCAGAACATTCCCCCCCCCCTTTTTTTTTTTTTTTACTACCAGGCTTCTGCTGTTTGGGGGTGTAGTGGGGGAGATTGAATGAAGTCAATTAGTTGCAAGGAAGGTCCAGAGAACGAATGTTGGATCTTGGCTGCACTGTGAAGACATTGGCAAATTACACAGGAGGTCTGGAGCCTAAGATGCAGAGGAGGCAAGCAGCAACAGCGGCTAGGGAAGCCATGTCGGCACAGATAGCAGGCAGCTGTGTCATCTGAAATATCAAGAGGACTCCTCATTGGCAAACTGTAGAAGTAAGAGACGAAAGATGTCACTGACGTCATTCTAACACAAACTTCTGCTAGAGGCAGAACAAAAATGTGGCACTCACACTACCCTCTCTTATAGTGGAAAGCACTGTAAGAAACCAGCCAAGTTATTTTGGCACTCGAGGCATCGTGATGATCATCATCTTACTTGTATCCTACTTTTCAAAACAGCTCACTGCTTATTAAGTAGCAATAACTATAATAGTTCAAAACAACGGAGGCAATGCCGATAAACAGCATACCAATATATAAAGATATAAGTAAATATTTTTTAAAAATAACCATAAGAACATAAGAACAGCCTTGCTGGAACAGGCCACAGCCCATCCAGTCCAGCATTTTGTCTCACACAGTGGCTCACCATTTACATAAGAGTATTCCCAGCAAATGCCTTCACTTGCCTAGTATTCCCTGAAAATGGCGTTGGGAGATATCCTATCAGTCTCTCCAACCCAAGGTTGTTCTTAGGTATCCATAATCATAACCATTTATACCCTTATCCTCCATGAACTTGTCCAGTCCCTTCTTAAAGCTGTCAAGACTGACAGCTGTCACCACTTCATCTGGCAGGGAGTTCCACAGACCAATAAACCTCTGGGTAAAAAAATAATAATACTTGTTTGTTTTAGATCTAGTACCCGAGAGTTTCATGGAATGCCCCCTAGTTCTAATATTATGTGATAAGGAAAACAATTTTTCCTTATTCACTCTATCAACATCATGCATGATTTTATAAACCTCAATCAAATCACCTCTTAGTCACCATCGCTCAAGGGTGAAAAGGCCCAGCCATTGCAGCCTCAGATGATAGGGAAGGTGTTCCAGTCCCCTGATCATTCTGGTTGCCCTCCTCTGCACCTTTTCCAACTCCATGATGTCCTTCTGGAGGTATGGCGGCCAGAACTGCACACAATATTCCAGATGGTGCCTCACCATGGATTTATATTGAATCAAATAGAATTTATCTACCTTAATTCAGCAACTTAAACAAATAGGAAAGGGGAGTGGGGGTTAAACCTATTGTAATAGCCATAAAGTCACTTCTGACATATGGTAAGACTATGAATTAAGAGACACAATCTTGTTGGTGATTATGCAAGTATCAAGTTAAATAACTCAGTGACAAATTGCTATTTACTGATGAGGCACTGCTTATGTTAGGAAGTATATACAGTACTTACAATCCAAACAGTATGCTAGCCAAGAACCTTCAAAAGGTCCTATCATTAACAGCCCTGCTTAGAGCTCTTGCAAACTCAAGACCATGACTTGCTTTAAAGACTCAGCCCAGTTCTTATTTTGCCTTCTTCCTTTCCTGCTGCTTTCAATGTTGCCCAGCATTCTTTCTTGCAGCTTATTTTTATCAGGCCTTTCTTATCTCCAGTGGGTTGTTTAGTGATTCTTAAGGATAAACCTCTTCACCATCTGCCAGCCGTGTCTTCAAGAGCCTAAAAAGCCACAGCTATCTATACAGCACAATAATAGGACAGTAAAAATATTCTGAATTGTAATTGCAAATAAAATATGGTGTACAAGTTATGAAAAGTAATATGGCAACAGCACATATCTAAATCGGTTTTCTATCACCAGCAGGATGTAGCAGCACAGGAAGATATGGTCCTAACACTGGATTTCTGAACAATTGCTTGCTTTTTCTTCTTTCTACTCCATCTTTTTTAACGAGGGCAGGTGACCCAATCCCAAACACTCAGCACAGACCTATTCTATGTCAGATCTACTCAACCATCAGATTTCACTCTATACCATTCTATTTTTTTAAAAGCTAATTGGGAAAAGTATACAACAATGCTTGATGCATCTGTGTTTGAGATTGCCCCTCAACCAGCAAACTGTGATCAATTTGTAACCTCCATTTTGGATATTGTCGTGCCTCTATGATGCTGACCTGGGTACTGCATGACGGATTGAGCACCCATCTCTGAAAGGAGCCTCATTTGGGTGTTCCCTGAGTGGAGTTTCTTCCACAAAAATCCTTTCAACCCAGAATAATTTCTGACACAAAATTATTATTATTATTACAGTAAAACCCCTACTTACGAAAAAAAGTCTGTTCCATAGGCTTTTGCTTAAATCAGTTTTTTATGTAACTTGAAGCAAACCCATAGTAAAATGAAATTTTTATGTAAATCAAAGCAAACCCATAGGAAATGAATTTTTACATAACTCAAAGCAAACCCATAAGAAAAAGAATCTTTATGTAACTCAAAGCAAACCCATAGGACGTGTAAATCGGGACATGGTTTTAGCACAAAATCATTATGTAAGTTGAATTTTATGTAACTCGAGGCATATGTAAGTTGGGGTTTTACTGTATTGTGGTTTCCTAAATGCTTACCTGTTCCTTTCACTAGCTTTGTCCAGGGTTCTCTTGTGCCAATTTGTTCTGAATATTGGCGTGTTCTGTCAGGAGAACCTCTAGTTATTTTCTCCTGACCTTTAATTCTCCTTGAAAGCTGACCTGTTTGACATAACAGATTGAGTTGGGTTAGTGGTGAATCTTTCCCAATTTGTCCTTTTCTCAAAAGAATGGGAGTGGGGTGTGTGTGTGTGTTTGCTGGTGACATTGTCAAGAGGTTTGTGAGGAATGTCACAAAGAGGATACAGTAGTTGCATAATTGGTACCTGTGTTCCTGGTATTTTAGTTGCATAAAATAGTTCCGTAACTATAACCAAAGCTGAATGAATGACTACCATTAAGTATTTAAGAATAGTAAAATTAAACAAAGAATTCCAAGGCAATAGACATTTTAAAATTAATATTATGTTAGTACTTTTCTAGGCCAGTCAACAGTACTGTAAAAAAAATAGTGTGATAAGCAGTGTCCATGCTTGAAATAGATCACCCAAGACACAAACTAAGTGGAGAGATGAAAAACATTGTTAATTGTAGGCAATGAAACATGTTTATGGGTTTTCGTTTATTTAAAACATTTGCAAGCTGCTTACATCCAAAGCAGCAGAGGGCTGCTATGGCTGTCCAGATGGTGTTGCACTACCAGTGTCTACTATTCCTCCTGCTGTCTGTGACAGGATGATGGGAATTGTAGTCCAATATCTCAAGGAACAGAAGCTGCCCATTTGTGAACGAGATATTCCAAAACATTATAGGTCTAAATTCAATTTTATTTTATTTATTTTATCCAACTAATATAGACATAGTGAATCAATGGAAGCTCTTGGATACATTCTGCTGATTTGGTGGCTCCACTCTAATAAGGATTTGCACTATAAAATATAATGACCAGAATGTTACTGTGAAATACTGTACAGATAAAGGAAACTGCACAAGTAGTATTTGCAGTTTTCTGTTGTATGTCCAGCCATGAGCTGGGTGTATCTCAGCAAATGAGAGGCATGATTATCCACATTGTTCGAGTAATTAGGGGCTGGTTTTGCACAAACCTAGTATAATTCTGGCCAGTATTTAAAGCACACACTGGGAACAGATTACATTAGAGCAGGGGTTCACAATCTAAGGCCCTTGGTGCCAGATAATCCAGCCCCCAACCTTTCTCCAGCCACTGCCACCAGAATTGGCTGCAGACTCATTTATGGCCACATAAACACGTTTACACGGCTGTAAATGAGTCCTCAGCCATCATAAATGTGTTTACGTCAGCCGTAAATGAGTCTACAGCCGTTGTAAGCATGTTTACGTCAGTCGGAGATGTGTTTCACAGCACCAGTCCAGCCCGCTCAGCTGTCTGAGGGCATGGTCCAGCCCATGGCTGGAAAACATTGAGAACCCCTGCATTAGAGTGCACCTACCTGCACCCAAAATGTAGAAGTCCCTGATGTGGCTCAAAAAGGTGGGGGTGAGGCAGGGGTATTCTACAGAAAAGTGCAAACCAAACCATTGCCTCAGAACACCAAAACAGTGGGCTTAATCCCTATCTGATTGAGCCCTGAATTAAATCACTTCCTAGCAACTGAGAAATACAAGGTTAATATTTCAGACTCTGCCATCCTCTGATTATTTAAACTGTGGGAATATCATGCCACTCACTCTGCTTTGTTATCTGTAAATAATGCTGTTGGGAGCCAGAGGTGTAGCGTACTGTAGAACATTGATTATGTTATTAGCATCTGTAAATGTTTTGGTCCTCTGTAAATGGAAGGTGTATTTATTGTGTTGCTGCTTCTCTCATTAATGAAATGAACATCATGGCATCAGTAACTGATGCCTGATGCCTGTTGCAGTTTGTGGGGCAATAGATGCAGCAGAGGTCAGCATAGCCACAAGTGTGAGCTAGAGACAGGGACAGTGGCAAAAAAGATGTGCACGCCTGCACAAAAAAGGATACGTAAGTGCATACATACATACGTTCATACCCTGCAAGAGAAGAAGACATGTGGGGCCTTGACCTGTGCCTCTGGTAAGGAGGCAGACAATAGTCTGGTAAGGAGACAGGCAGGAGTGGGTTGGGTTGGGGGTGGCATGAACATCCCATTGAGACATTTGGCCTAATGAACCAGCTCCCATTAATCTGAATAGAATTCTAAGCTGCAATTTGATACTGGGTGGTTTTGCTAGGAATGAGCAACATGAATGTGTTTTGGGTCTTGCCCAATGGTTCCAAGCCTTGAATCTCCAGATGTTCCTGGACTCCCAGAAGTCTTCAACATTTCATGCCAAGATTTCTGGGAGAACATCCAAAATTGGGAACTGCTGATTTGGAGGGATAGACAGTGGTGTATTTGAGTTAGGGTCACAGGGTTGAGAATCTGTGACTTTCTAAACAGCACGTACCAGTGACATTGTCTGCCAGCTACCTCAGGCTTGCCAACTCCTTCTGAACTTTGCAACAATCTTCACAGTATTTAAGGGGGATTTAATTTTAGTAGCAACTGTATCTTGTTGAAAACTATTCCCATTGTAGTAAAAAAACATTTGAGAGCAGTTTGGTTTTGAATGGGCAACAAAGAACACTTAACTTGGGGGGGGGGGGCAGGGGATCTTTAGTTCAGCTGCCTAGATTTTTGGGCTCTTCTTTTGAGTGGTTGAGTGGACTGTTGCGATAAGCACCAGCATTTCCAAATTTGCCAGTACACCACTGCAAATAGATTTGCAAAGCTCAGCAGATGAACTGGTTCTGATGGCTTCATTTAAAAGCATAGAAACACAGTTAGATTATGTTAAGCCATATTTCTAGTACTGTAAGCCACTGCAGTGGCTCAAGTGGCTAAGATGCTGACTGGGAGGCGGAAGGTCAGCAGTTTGATTCCCGAGTACTGCAGGACGGAATGAGCTCCCGTCTTTGTCCCAGTTCCTGCCAACCTAGCAGTTGGAAAGCAAGAAATTGCAAGTAGATAAATAGGGAACACTTCGGTGGGAAGGTAACAGTGTTCCATGCGCTCCAGTGTCTAGTCATACCTGCCACATGACCATGGAAACGTCTGCAGAAGCAGACAGCGCTGGCTCTTCGGCTTTGAAACAGAGATGAGCACTGAATCATAGAGTTGGATATGACTGGCTTTCGAGCAAGGGAAACCTAATCCCTCTTGAACTGCAGAAGAATAATTCAGAAGACAGACAACAAGAGAAGAGTTGTCTCTATTGTGAACTGAGCAAATTCCAACTGTTTCAGTATTTTTCCTCTGCCTTGATTGAATCATGGGTATCACTAGGGAAGACTGAGGGCAGGGACTGCTTCCTGAATGATCCCAGTACCAAATGGGAAATGTTTTCTTTCTGTTTCATCAGCTAGAGGCAAATGTACATTTTATTGTGGCTATTAAATAGCACAGTGAGAGCAATGGAAAGTGTTGTAGTGAAACACAAACTTGATCAGCAGAAGATCGCAGGTGTCAGTGTGTAGTATCTTTGGATAAAGTTATTAGATGGAAGTAAATCCTATGCAAAATTCTTTTGCCTAAAACCCCAGAGCAGCTTTGAATCCCAATGGTTTGGGTGAAAGAATAACATGACCTGGCATGACTTTGGCTTCCTGTGTTTCAGTGGTACCACGTGGATAGCTCTTTCATGGCTTCTGCCTACTGTAGTGTTAATTTGTAGTTAGTATGAGCACAACCTTCTGAAGAAATAGCCAGCTTGATATTAGAGGTGCTGCAAAATATCAAATGCTGAATTTGTCTTTAGATTTTGAAGAAGTAAGATGATGCAATAAACTTGGCCTTTTAGTATCCTGCCAAGTTAGTTTAGTGGACAATAGAGCGAAAGCAGTATCTATACTTTTTTTAAAAAACCTTCTTTATCACACGAGACAAAAGGGGTTGTGTAGTTGTCAGCCTATGTTTACCTTTAAACAGGAAGGGCTCCATTAAAATAAATAGGTAGTATGCCTTCTTCTATGATTTTGAGAAAGTGACCTGGGAGGTATGATTGGATGTTAAGGTCTAATGGACTCCACTTACATTTTTTTCAATCCAACAGCTGTTCTAGTAATCACTTACTCCCTCCCCCCATAAGACTTCAGCAGTTGTGTGGCACACATGCACACACATGCATACTCATGCATGCATGCACACACACACACTCATAATCTCAAAACTACATAAAATATAATATGATCTTTGAGTCATTACTCTATCATGGTGATTGTCTCAAAATCAACATGTGGCCCTTTTACACATTCTGAGTCTTGCCTTTAGTGTACTGAGTTGGATGGTTTAAAATGAAGCTGCAGCATTTAACTATCCTACTGAGAAATATTTATCTACCCATCACTTGTAGCTTCTTAAATTTTATGTGTTCCTGTAGTGCTTTGTTCTGAACCTACCACCTACCACCCCTTGCACTATTTCAACGCAAACACCTAGCTTTATGGGGCAGCCTCAGGGTTTTTTCTTCTTTTGCTGCTAAGGGATGTAAAATGAAAGACTGAAGGTAAAACAACCCAGGACCCTGGTGTGTTACATAAATGTGTGGCAGTAGCTTTAAATTTCTGTATACATTTCTGGTTATACCACTTGAACGCATGTATTGCAAAGCTGGGAAGGGCCCAGAAATCTTTTAGCACAAAAGAAAGCCAAGAATTACCAAAGCTCACAGGTCTGGTATGTGTGCATTAGTTTAGGTAGCTTTTGTATTTAATAATATTTTATTTCAGGTTTTTGCCATGTAAATGGCTCCAGGGGATTCATGTCTCAAAAGCAGTATAATATTATCAATAAAAATCATAATAAATAAGCACTGCCAAACAATCGTTTCATAATGGAAGATTTGAAGTATTGTAGTTCTACAGGTATATCATTGCAGCAGGAAGTAGTGAGATTAGTTATAAGTTTCAACTGGCGGGGTGGGGAGGAAATTTGTTTGAATGTTTTGGTTAAACAAATGTGTGAGATTATAAGGACAATAATTTTTGTTAAGATGCATTGTGAAGCAGAGTTTAAATTGAGAAACAATATCAGTTATAGTTGAGAACTTCCCAGGCTCTGACAGAACGCTGAATACCATGGATTCTACATATAATTTGAATGTCCAGGAAGTATATAGTACCCTACTTGAATTGAATTGACTGTTCTTAATGTGATTGATTTATGATTAAGATGACATAGTAGGCCTTGTGTTTTCTTACTTTCTCACGGTCCTCATCTGTGTTAAAGGGATTCCTGCAAATTCTTGCAAAGCCAGCACTGGAGATAGTGGTAAAGTATCCATATTCTCATTTCACAGCAAATTGAGTTCATATAATTCATTTCAGCTCGCTTGTAAAGTATAATGTGTTATCTCTAATTAGCCATGGGAATAAATTGTTGGAATGTAGGAGCCAGGAGACTGAATTCCAAAGGAATGTAAGAAATAGAAAGGGGGAGTTGCACTTTTTTCTAGCCGCAATGATAACTAAGGTTTCCCTCCCTCCCCTCTATTCTAGGATGCCTTTCGGGCATTTCACCCTGATATCACCTTTGTGCAGAAATTTCTAAAGCCCTTGTTGATTGGGGAACTTGCTCCAGGAGAGCCCAGCCAAGACAGAGGCAAAAACGTAAGTAAAAATAACATGTTCTCCAGATTTAGTGAATTACCAGGGGTTCTCAACGTTTCGGATGCTGCCCCCTCAGGTAGCTGAGCAGGCTGGACACATTGTCCCCCCTGCCGTAAACACTGCCGTAAAACGCTGTCATAAACATGTTTACGACAGCCATGGGTGCATTTACAGGTGTTTTTGGCTGTTTTCACTGCTTCTACCGCTACTGGCGGTGGCAGCAACTAGAGGGAGGATGGTGCATTTTTTGCTGTTTTCACCTCTTATGCTGCTTTTGTCAACGATGGCGGTGGGAAGGGCAGTGGGCCACATGAAATGATGCCATGGGCCAGGGCCGGCCTGTGAGCCATAGGCTGCGAACCCCTGTATTAAACAGCTGACGTTCTTCTAATCTGTAGCACACACATACCTGTAATATTGAACCCGTATTTTATAAAAGTTTCACTAGAGGAATTTGGGAATGTATGCATGTTTTATGATATCCCTGTGTGTAGCTGTGTAAAGTTCCAGAAACTAGATGCTGGGAAATAGTGTTTACTTGCATCTTTCTAGGTCAGTCCAGCTACTTTGTTGGTGCTCTGTTTCTGTGTTCATCAGCAGTTTCGCTCATTCACTTCACACGCACCCCATAATTAATTGTGTCAAAATCAAGAAGGTCTTAGAAATGTAAGTGGGGAGAAGATGGAGTGCCAGTCATTGGATTAGGTGGTAGAAGTAGATTTGTGTCTACCAGGGATCTACTCCACTAATACAGAAAGAGAAGGGATTTGATTTACACAGCAGAAACAAGAATACAGGTATAGATTGAGCTGTTATGATATAAGTCTGAAAGGGGTAATGGAAAAGTAGAAGCCTCCAGAGACATGGAGCTAAGAGCGAGTTTCCTGATTCTTTTGATGTGGAATTTCAAAAAGGACCTTTTAGTGTATGGTACCAAAGACACCAGGACATCCGAAGAGCTGGCTTAACACAACTTTATTACATGCTGGTCAGAGGGAACATGAGGTAATGGCGGACGAACAGCTCAATATATACAGTGGCTATACATTTGAATGTGGCTCCTTGATAGCCTATTGGCTACAGGCTGCGTGACGTCATTGCAGGTCACGCCCTTCTTGTCCAGGTGAAGGTAGTGGCGGGAATCTTCCCGCGCTGTTGTTCTAGGTGAGTCTTGGACCAATGAGCTTGGACGCTCCCTATTGCCATCTAGTGGTCACTAGCTCGCGTCCTATTAAGGTTACAGTGATGCAGCTGGAGGTTACAATGTTACACATAGAAAAGGTTACATTGGATACACATGGATAGGTACATTGTTTAAAGGCACAGGCTTTAGAACACAACACCCCTCCCCCCTAGGATGAGACGAAGTCTCTCAGCCAAGATGGTTTATTGCACTCGCGTTTGGGCCGCGATGTGGGTTGGCCCACCCGAGGGCCGCTCCCGCTTCCTTGTTCCCTGGACCCTTGTCCTGTAGTGGGAGAGGGAGACTTGTTAGAGGCTTGCTGCGGTTTTGCAGCTTTAGGGGAAAGGGTAGATTCCGTTGTGGTTGAACCGGGGGCACCAGGGGCTAACGTAAAACCCCTCTTCTCGCTTGGATGGGTGGGGGACCACTCCGAAACCCCCCCCCCGGCTCTGAAAATCAAAATCAAACTCTGTTGGGGGATCCCGCGGGATATCTACGAGGACAAATTCCTTCTCCTCCCCCCTTGGTGGGGACTCTGGACCCCCCTCCCCTCCCCCTTGGGCTAAACGGGTGGGGGAGAACCCTAACGCTGAATTTGTATCCGTTTTTTCGGAGCCCTGATTTCCTGGGACCCGGCTCCGGAGCTGGTCCGCGTGCCGCCGCCAAAGTAGACCTGTGTTGGTCTCCACGCGGTACGATACGGGACCGGTCTGTTCCACGACCACCCCCAGTACCCAGGCTGGCCCCGCGCTGGCGTAGTTCCTGCAATGTACCGGGGCACCCACGCTGAAACTCTTGGTGGCTTCTAACCCTATGTTCCTCCCCTTGTCCTCAACTCTCGTGGGATCTAGTCTAGTGAGTATGGTGGTCAGCTTCCTGCGCATTAAAAGCTCCGCAGGGGAGTAGCCTGACGCTAGCGGGGTCACCCTGTACCCTAGCAGAAACTGACACACTTGCAGGTTGAGGTCCCCGGGGCCCATGCGCCGCAGCGCGTCCTTCGTGGTGCGTACGAGGCGCTCCACTTGGCCATTGGTGGCCGGATGGAAAGGGGCGGAGGTGATGTGCCGGATGGCGTTAATCTCTGTGAATGCCCTGAACTCAGCGGACGTGAAGCAACTAGCGTTATCGCTAATTAGAGTGTCGGGTATGCCGAACGTGGAAAAAATTCTCTGCAAATGCTTAATTGTCGCGGCCGAGGAGGTGCTCGTGACTGGGATGACCTCCAACCACTTGGAGAAAGCATCCACAACAAGGAGAAACAGGGTTCCTCGGAACGGGCCCGCGAAATCTTTGTGCACCCGGGACCACGGCCCCTTAGCCGCGTCCCATTCCCTGTGGGGAAGGCGGGCCTCCTCCGGTCTGGAGCATTGGCAGCTCTCGCAAGTGCTGACCATGTGCTCGATGTCGGCGTCTAACTGGGGCCACCAGAAGTAACTCCGGGCCAGCGCTTTGGAGCGCACAATTCCGGGGTGGCTGACGTGCAGCAGTTTAAGCACCCGCGGTCGAAGGGATGTAGGGATCACCACCCGCTGCCCCCACAAGAGGCACCCCCTCTCTAGGGACAGTTCCAGCTTCTTCCTAAAAAATGGGGCGAATTCCTCTGCTGGGGAAGACGCCGGCCACCCTTTCTGTACCCAGGAGCAAACCGCCGCCAATGTCTTGTCCTTCCTTGTCGCTGTGGCAATGTCGGCGGGTACTACGGGGGGCGAATCCAGCACCTCTATCATGAGAACCTGATGGTCTTGCTCCCCCTTGCTCACCTGGCTGGGCGTCAGGGGGAGGGGGGACCTCGATAGAGCGTCCGCATGGCTGATCTCTTTCCCGGGCCGGTAGACCAACGCGTACTGGTACGCGTTGAGAAAAATAGCCCACCGGAGCATCCTCGGGGACAGGATCTGTGGCGTGGGCTTATCTGCGGTAAAGATGCCTAGAAGGGGCTTGTGGTCAGTCACGATGGTGAAAGGGCGGCCATACAGAAAATCGCGAAATTTTTTGGTCCCCGCAACTATTGCCAGCGCCTCCCTGTCTGTCTGGGCGTAGTTTCTCTCCGCTTGGGACAGGGACCTGGAGTAAAACGCTATTGGGGCCTCCCTCCCATTTTCCAACACGTGGCATAACACTGCCCCCACCCCCACCGGGGATGCATCACAGATCAGTACCACCGGCCGTTTGGGGTCGAAATGAGTCAGAATGGCGTCAGACGCCAGGAGTTGTTTCAGTTCCGTGAATGCCCTCTCCTGGTCATCGCCCCACTTCCATGCCGCATCCTTCTTGAGCAACTTGTGAAGCGGCTCAGCCACCGCAGCCTTCCGTGGAAGGAAGGAGTGGTAGAAATTTAAGAGCCCTAGGAACGACTGCAACTCGGGCTTGGATGTGGGGCGAGGAGCTTTCTTGATGGCGGCTACCTTGGATTTGGACGGTTTGACCCCCTCGGGTGTTACTCGGAACCCTAAGAACTCAACCTCCTTCGCGAAGAAGATGCATTTGTCTTTTCGCAACCTCAACCCCGCCTGTTCGAACGCCGCCAGGACCTTGTTTAGCCTTTCAGCCAACTCAATCTCACTCCCCCCGTTATCAATACGTCATCAAAATATGGTAAAACGCCGTCCAGCCCTTTGAGGAGGCGTTCCACGAGCGACTGGAAAATTCCAGGCGCCGAGTTCACGCCGAATTGGAGGCGCGTCACCTGGAACGCCCCCTTATGCGTGATTATGGTCTGTGCAGCAGCTGCGGCAGGGGTTACCATGAGTTGCTGATAGGCCTGCGCCAGGTCGAGCTTGGCGAAACACTTTCCCCCATGTAACCTGGCTAGCAAATGGCTGACCACCGGCACCGGGTATGCATTAGGGCGGATTGCCTTATTAATGGTGCCCTTATAATCGGCGCAAATGCGAACCTCCCCATTGGCCTTCAATGCTGTGACAATTGGAGTTTCCCACTCCGCGGAATCAACAGGAACAAGAATCCCCTGGCCCACTAATTTGTCCAGTTCCGCCTCTATTTTGTCCTTGAGTGCAAAAGGCACCCGGCGCGATTTGAGTCTGATTGGGTGGACCTCCGGGTCCAGGTCGAACGTTACTGGGGGTCCATTGAATTTCCCAAGTCCCTTCTTGAAGACTTCGGGGTGCGCGTCGCACACCTCCTGTATCGGGTCAGACCCAACGGCGTGCACCCCCCCAATGAACAGACCCAGGGGCTGAAACCATTGAGTCCCGAGGAGGCTGCAATTACCCCCCTTAAGAATGACTAGGGGGAGTTCCGCGGCGTGCCGCTTGTACTGAACCTGGAAATTCCCAACCCCCAACACCGGGATACTGTTCCCTTGCACGTCCCGAAGCGTAGACCTCAACGCTTTGAGCTTGGGCCGTATGCGGGGGGCAATTCTCAAAAACTCCCTCTGGGAAATGATTGAGTAAGAGGAGCCAGAGTCAATCTCCATCCTAACAGGGGCCCCTTGCACCAGTATCTCAACAAAGTAACGGGGGTGTCCCATGGACACGCTGAAAACTGGGGCGTCGTCGTCGCTGTCGTCGGAGATGCGGCCCACGCCGTCCCGCTTCCTCGTGGGCCGGGCGCCATCCTTTAGTCTCGTCGAGCGGTTTGGCCTTGCTGGGCGGTCAGGCGAGCTCCTCCGGTCCCTCGCTGGGCGGTCGGGCGAGCTCCTCCGGTCCTTGCGCCGTTGTCTGCAGACTTTGGCTATGTGCCCGCGTCGCCCACAGTTGTGGCACTCGGCCTTTCTGAACAGGCACCTGGCACGGTCGTGAGCCGCCCCGCAGCCGTCGCAACGCCGGCCCTCCTTCCGGACCCTCCGGACGTCCTCGTCGTCGCTGCTTTCGGCGGACGATTTCGAAATTCACCGGGCTGCGTGCACCGAACTCTCCGCTTTGTCGGCCTTCGGCCGCCAGTCCTGGAGCTCTTGCACCCCGGCCTTCGTGGCTTCCGCGGCCTGTGCCGCTTTCAGGACCTCCTGCAACGTGGGGGGCGGCTCCTGATTCATTAGCGTGCACTGAATCTCGGCGTCCTTCAGGCCGCATAGCACGCAGTCCCTGAGGGTGACTTCCAAATTCTCCCATTTGCATGGGCCGGCAGCCAGACGCAGGGCCGCTACGAAAGCGGCGACCGACTCACCAGGCGCTTGGACTCGCCTTCAAAACGCGCTCCGAGCGGGAAACATCGCTACCGAGGGCCAGAAATGGTCTCACAGCACCGTCAGGAGCTCCTTTGCCTTGAATTCAGCCGCCTTTTTGGGTGCGATGAGGTCAATCAATACCCTCTTGCCGTCGTGCCCGAGCATTCTGGTGAGGATGGCTCTTTTCTTCGCCTCATCCGTCACCTCGAACTCCACCAGCGCGCCTTGGAAGTCCATTTCGAAGAGTTCCCAATCTTGCGGTTTCTTGATGTCGAAACCGGCGTATGTCTTGGTCCCGTGGGCAGCCATGATCCCACCTTCGTCGCCAATTTAGTGTATGGGACCAAAGACACCAGGACAGCCGAAGAGCTGGCTTAACACAACTTTATTACATGCTGGTCAGAGGGAACATGAGGTAATGGCGGACGAACAGCTCAATATATACAGTGGCTATACATTTGAATGTGGCTCCTTGATAGCCTATTGGCTACAGGCTGCGTGACGTCATTGCAGGTCACGCCCTTCTTGTCCAGGTGAAGGTAGTGGCGGGAATCTTCCCGCGCTGTTGTTCTAGGTGAGTCTTGGACCAATGAGCTTGGACGCTCGCTATTGCTATCTAGTGGTCACTAGCTCGCGTCCTATTAAGGTTACAGTGATGCAGCTGGAGGTTACAATGTTACACATAGAAAAGGTTACATTGGATACACATGGATAGGTACATTGTTTAAAGGCACAGGCTTTAGAACACAACAGACCTGAAGCCAGTAAAGAAACAGCAAATATAGAAGGGAGAGGGGAGTCTGCAAAATGAAGAGAGAAGGGGAGAGAATAAGAGATGGATGGAGGAAAATGACACAGTATTGAAGTGTGTCATGGACCAGTTTTGAAAAACCAAAAAAGCCAATAAAAGGAGTCTGTTGGAAATAGATCTGTGAATTCCCTATTTCAAAGTTAGCTGAGCTGCTTTTTGCCCAAGTATATTCTGAGAGGCTTTGGTAGCAAAGAGACTTCATATAGTTGTAGATTGGAGAACTTGGGACCAATAGGGGAAGGGTATTGAATGCAGATTAAGAAAGTAGAATAAAACAGAAAATTTCCATGGGATTCTCTTCCATCTGCCAGGATTCTGGCCCCAAACTGCTGACAGTTTATCTGCATAACAAGCCATTCACCGATGTGTAACATTCATGTGTTTGTGTACATTCCCATGCACATACAGTTAGCATTTCAATCAAATCCACATTCACGATACTGTGTCAATACATTAAGGAAGAATCCAAACAGTTTTACTATATTATTTTAATATTTGTATTTTTTAAAAAGTCACCAAGTCTGTTTTTCACTGACTGATAAGAAAATGCATGGATCTCCAGTCATTTGAGGACAATGTTGAGTTCTGGTCTTGAGACCAGCTTTAGATATTGGTTGGCACAATTAAAGGGGAAAGCAGAACAAAAAAGAGGCTGGGGATGGTGGAATATTTCAAAGTTGCTTCAGAAACAAAGCGTCACCACACGTTCCCCTTCTGTCCCTTGTTGTCATGTCACTCAAGATTCCTGGAATCACAGGTGTTCAGATTATCAATTATTCAAGCACTTTCTCTTGCTTGGCTGATGCCAAGGGGGAAACTATTTGGATGACTGATTTAATGACATCATCCTGGCCCAAATATTAGCCTGCACCTCACTCATTAGCTGTTTTCCTAAGGGATATCCATCTGCAGAGCATGGTGTTTGGCATCCCAGGGGGAATATCTGACAGGGAAGCAGGCACTAGCCCATATTTAAGTGGTGTTAATGATTCCCTGTAGCCTACATGGGGCCAATTAAGAAGGACTGTAGAGATGCATAAATGACATCTGGTGGTCTGAAATACATTGGGCTGTGTTTTGAATTAGTCGCATAAATTGTTATTTGCATTGATTTCAGTGCCGCCCCTATTATTTAATTTAGGAGCTTTTCCAGAGGTTTGTTGCTGTCGCTCCCAGCATTTTGATTCTTGCAGCTTGAATATCTATGCCAAAGCAAATAAAATATTCCCATGATTCAAATGCCAATATTTGATTATTAGGATGATGAGTAGGACTGGCTGTCGCTCTTCTGATTTAGCTAGAATGCTCGGGTGATAAAAACTATTATTGTGGTTATTTACTACTACTCAATGTGTGTTGTCAAGTTGATTCTGATTTTTGGCAAACCCTTTCCAAGGTTTCTAGGCAGAGAATACTTAGAAGTGGTTTACACATTCCCTCTTTTGACTTCAAGTCCCCTTGAGGCTGTGAAGCTTGTCCAAGGCTATATAGGCTCGCTTTTCTCCCAGGAAATACAGTGGGGAACTGGATTCCCAACCTTTGGCTCCCTTGCCAGATCACTAACTCACTGAGTTTTAGATTACTGGGTGAAAGAAGCCATGCACAGATGGTGAAACTACATCAGTCGAGCTTTTCAGTACTGAAAAAGTCAAGAAGAGTTATGTTGGGAAAAGTAGCAAGAGCTATTTTTATGCTGTACCGTACATTGTAAGAATATAAATTTAGGGTTTGAAGAATGTTTGTTTCCAGAATTTACTCAGTTAATTTAACAGTACAGTAGTTAGTTACAGTAAGTGCCCAGCAGCCAGTGGTGGGCTTCAGCAGGTTTGCACCAGTTTGCCAGAACCAGTAGCAGAAATTCTGGCTGGCCATGCCCATCCAAGTTTTGAAATAAAGTACAGTAGTCCTAATTCGGGTGCAGTGCAGGGCTTTCCCCCTGGCAATGCCCACCATACCACTCCCACAGAGTAAGTAGTAAAAAAAATTGAATCCCACCACGGGGCAGGCATGACTAGATCGCCCACCCAGTCATATGGCCACACCCACAGAGTAGACCTTGTCCACAAAGTAGACCACACCCACAAAATAGGCCACACCCACAGTGTGGTAATAAAGTTTTTGGGAGCCCATTACTGCCAGCAGCTAATTACCATTATTGTTGCATTTTTTTAAAAAAAACCCTCTTATTATTAAAAAACGAAGAAAACACAATTGTTAAAAAATAAATCTGAATGTTCCAAGCTGCTCACCTATGATACATATCTTCCACATATCTTCTCTGACTGAAAGTGGTTCAGCTAATAGCTGAAGTGGAGCAATCAAATGTAGAGACTGGATGTTATATACCAGGGGTGGCCAAACTATGGCCTGCAGGCCAGATCTGGCCCCCAACACCAATTAATCCATCCCTTGCCACTCCCAGAAGCAGAAGTAAAACTCGCATGTGTGCGTACGTAAATGATGTGCACATAATGCACATAATGCTGCCATAAATGACCCACAGCTGTCATAAACGCATTTACAACAGCCTTTCGTCATTTACGGCAGCATTATGTGCATGTGCAGGCATGTGATGTGCCCTCACATGCGTGTTTTACTTCCACTTCCGGTGGGAGGAACCACGTGACCAGTATGCTCAATCACTTGACCCGCCAGCAGCCCAAAAAATTTGGGCACCCCGTTATATAATATGCCCTCCCAGACATTTTGGATGTCAGCTTCCAAGAGGTCTACCCAGTGTGACCCACAGCAAAGGTTGTGGGATTTGCATCCCCCAAAATCTGAAGAGCCAAATGATCATCCCTTCCACTGCCATAAAGCTGCAAAAGGTACAATCCAACAAATACCAGTGTACCTAAATTGTTTTGCTGTCATCATCTGGACTTCTTTCAGTGCCTTGTGTTTCTCCTTTGCAGGCCCAATTGGTGGAAGATTTCCGGGCCCTGAGGAAGATAGCAGAAGACATGAACTTATTCAAAGCTAGTTCTGTATTTTTTTCCCTTTGCTTGGGCCAGATCCTGGTAATGGAGGCGCTGGCTTGGTTGCTAGTATCATACTATGGTACAAGTTGGAGCATAACCATCATCCTTTCCCTCATCCTCGCAACCTCTCAGGTGAAACATTTTCTCACAGATATTGCATGATCAACTTTCTGCTTCCTAGTTCATTTGTACAGAGAATTTACTTCCTTTGTTAAAGTTTAATCCTCATGAATTAAGATACAGTCTTGCTGGGTAAAATATTAACAAATGCTAATTTTAATTACTGATGTTAAGAATCACGGACATATTAGATTATTTCCTAAGGCTGTTTTGATCCATATTCTTACAATGGCCAAAATTATGTTTAAATGATTTGTGTGTGTGTGTGTGTACAATGATAGCACCTTGGCAGGTTGGCTGCTAATTAGCTCTGACCGATCCTTTGTCAGTTTCTTATGCTTCTAGTTAGTTTGTTGTTTTTTTCTTTTAGTAGAGCAGTTTAGATTAGCTTAGTTATTATAGTTTAGTACAGTTATTTTTATTTGGGATCCTTTTGGATTTGGTTTGGCTTACAGTATACTACTGCATGAGTAAAATCCAATATCGATGCCATGGCATATCTCCTGGCAGCTGGCAACATCGAATTGGTAGCATGGAGTTTGTCGTTCCTTTGAATGTACTCCTGCAGTTTTGTGGTAATGGTCCTTCTTGTTGGGATAAGACTATATATTCATCATGTGGTGCCTTGGCATGGAAGCTCTGGCTCTGGTAGAATCCGAATGTCCTGGCTTGATCGCAAGGTGCTGCTGAAGATGGAGAGGAGAGACAACTTCCATTGGCTATGTGGGTGGAAATCGGATCCGCCTGAAATGTCAGACGTGGCACCTGGCGCCAAACTGCTGGAGCCAGCAAGTTCTGAGTAGCCTAGCCGTTGTTGTGTTAGTGACTGCTGCTGAATATGGAGAGGAGATTTGAATCCCCCTTCAGCTGTGTTGTTCAGCAGTGGTTGTGACTGCCAGCATCTCTCTCATCTTGGTAATTGGGAGTGTTGTAGCATGGCTGCCAGTGTCTTTGCCAGCAAGAGAAGAAAAGAAAAGTGGTTATCAACCCCTGGATCTGCGTATTCCTCTACCAAAACGTTTTTTAGTGCAGGGTTTCTCAGCCTTGGGTCACCAGGTGTTCTTGGACTTCAGTTCCCAGAAGCCCAAATCACTACATCTACTGACCAGGGTTTCTGGAAATTTTTTAGGTGAATGACTTTTTGAAATGTTTTATGATGGTAAATGATTTGTGATGTTTTTGACTTATGTGATGATTTTTGATACTGTGGTTTATTTCTATTATAGTATTTCTATTTTAGTATAGTATTATAGTGGTTCAAGTGGCTAAGACACTAACTGGGAGGCGGAAGGTCAGCAGTTTGATTCCTGAGTACTGCAGGACGGAATGAGCTCCCGTCTTTGTCCCAGCTCCTGCTAACCTAACAGTTCGAAAGCAAGAAATTGCAAGTAGATAAACAGGGACCACTTCGGTGGGAAGGTAACAGCATTCTGTGCGCTCCGGTGCCTAGTCATGCCTGCCACATGACCATGGAAACATCTGCAGAAGCAGACAGTGCTGGCTCTTTGGCTTTCAAACAGAGATGAGTACTGAACCCTAAAGTCAGATACGACTGGCTTTCAAGCAAGGGAAACCTTTACCTATTTGTATCTTATTTTATTGTATTGCGATATATGTATAGTGTATTAGATGTGGTATTGTTGTGAGCCGCCGGGAGTCATGTTATCGAGTGGGCGGCATACAAGTCCAAATATAATAATAACAACAACAACATCAGGGGACCCAAGGTTGAGATTCGTCTGGCATAGAAATGGATGTGAAAGAATGAGAATGGATTTGATGAAGATGAAGGTGAATATAAGAGGTTGTCATTTTGGGAGGGTTTTTGTTGTGTATTGGAGGTAATGGGAGTGTATAGAGGAGCAAAGAAGAAGAAGAGTCAAGATTCTCAGGAGAGTGATCTGCACAGGACTCGGATGTAATGGGACTGAGTGAATTACTGTGGATGGAGAAAGGCAAATGTTTCTCTTAGATGTGCCTTTTCTTGCTATTATGACCATTCTCTTTCTTCCTTAGGTCCAGGCTGGATGGTTACAACATGACTTTGGACATCTTTCAGTATTTAAGAAGTCTTCATGGAACCATTTTGTTCACAAGTTTGTGATTGGTCACTTGAAGGTAAGGCGGGTTCTCGTTAAGTGGGTGATAACCTGCCATCTCTTTTCTTAGAGTTCAGTTGAATGTCTCATTGCTGTTTTGCTCTTAAAGCTACAGAACATTACCAGGAAATCTTACTTGGAAGGCAACATGTTCATAACTCAGTCTTTAGATATAAAATACAACAACGCCTGACTGAATTTATTTCATATCTCTCAGGATGTTGAATATATAGAGATTTATTTCTCTTTAAAACCTGTTCTATGTGTTTCAGCCCAAACAATTTGTTGCATTCTTCTGGAACAATAATTTCTAATGTGAAGTAAATCTTTCTGTTGGTCCGTTTCAGGGCTCCGCTAAACTACTGAACTAGCTAATCAAGAAATGTTATATATTGGGGGAACATTGTACATTAGGAAGTCAGAAGCATGATATTCTTTTTGAGTCCAAGTGATTTATGATGAGCAGGCTGAGCCCATGCTAGAAGGTATATGACCGTGATGGTGAATCACAGCAAACCTATTTGTGTGGATTCACGGGGGCTTGGGCTTCTGGGAATTGAAGTCCAAAAACATCTGGAGTGCCAAGGTTCGCCATCATGGGTATATGAGTTCAGGACTGGAAAATGCATCTCACAAGGAGCTGTTGGTAGACTAAAGAAGTGTGGCAAAAACCAATACAGCCACAGAGCGACCACCTTTTTGCCCAACAGAAGCTTTCCTGAGCCTTGTAGTCAGAAATTTAGCAGATGCCACCAGCCGGTCTTAAGCAATTACTGCTAGGAAGCCAGACTGGAAATACTCTAATAGAATTAGCAGTTCTAATTCTAAGACAGCCTTGCTCCTGTATCTTTAATAACAGCCTTGAACACATGAATCAGATGAATGAAGATGTTTCTGCCTGTGTGGAAAAGTAGAAGAAAAAGTATTAGCTGTTTCTTTGCTGGGTGTGCAGTTAATATTCATTGCACAATAGCAGAAAGATTAACAGTCAGCGGTATAATCAGCTGATAGAATTAACACACTCGTGATGGCCGATGAAGGTCATTTGTGGAGGGTCAGTGATATTTTCACTAAATTTTAATGGCTATGTTTGTAGTGATCACTCAGAGATACTGACTGAGCTGCCAAGGAAGTCAGGAACTGCTTGTCTCTGTCTTATCAGAAGGCGAGGGCTTTTCAGCCTTTCTACACTTTGGATGCCAATTACTCAGCATTGCCCTTGTCATTATCTCCACGTAGGAGCCTTTTCTCCTTCTGTCAGGCTGTATGTATGTGAGCCATTGTAACTGCCTGCCATAAGCATGGCTTGGACTGAAGACCTCTTTGTGCAGGAAGGCGCTTTCTCTGCTTTAAGTTCTTAGAAGCAATCTGTAGCAGCACCATGGGGCATCTGCCTGTTTGTGGCTATTTTGTGCAGCAAAGTATCATTCCTGCCCTGCCACTGTAGTTTTGCATCGGAGCACACCAGGAGTCAAATTTCAAAAAGTGGGACAACAGGCTATTTGCATTCAGATTTATTCAAATCTGCAACAGAAAGTACCAGATGACCCAGAACAACTCCAGAATGACTAGAGAGACACCTGAGCCCTGAGTTGTTGGTTTTTTTTTTTAAATGGTTGTTGGTGCCAGAGGTAGTTGGAGAGATTGGAGGAAAGAACCTAGGAAGGCACTGAAAGGAAAGATAAGAGAAGTGCAACAGAACCATAGAGTGAGGGGAGACAAGCAGGTCAGGAAAGAGGAAAGGAGAGCAACTTTCAACCAATATAGATTGGCAAGATTCAGCATTCAAGGCCAGCCACTGCAGTCTGAAGTGTCATAGCAGGAACATTGTTATTTACTAAATTCTGGGGGTTACTGTTACAAATTGCTTGTATTTAGTTTGTGTCATTGAATTGCTTCTCCCTGAAAGTTCTACAGTTAAGATAAAGCAGGCATGAGCATAGAAGTAAGCATATACTTCTTTTGAATGAGTGTTCATCTAGCCCTGTATTTCCCAACCTTTGGTTTTTTTGGACTTCAATTCCCAGAAGTCTAAGTCAATTCCCCAATGCACTAGGCTTCTGGGAATTGAAGTTCCCCTGTAGAGCGTGGGCCCCATGTTGGGAACCACTGATCTGGCCCTTCTCATTATGATTATAGAACCATGATGACGAACCTTGGTACTCCAGATGTTCTTGGACTTCAATTCCCAGAAGCCCAAGCCCCCATGAATCCACATGAATGGGTTAGCTGTGATTCATCCAGCCCGCGCCACCCTCGTCGCTCCTGGAAGCGAAAGTAAAACACTCGTACGGATTACGCTTTACTTCTGCTTCCAGGAGCGACGATGGCAGCGCAGGCCAGATGAATCGCAGCAAACCCATTCGTGTGGATTCACGGGGGCTTGGGCTTCTGGGAATTGAAGTCCAAGAACATCTGGAGTGCCAAGGTTCTCCATCACGGTTATAGAACCTAAAAGATTACAGCTGCTTGTCATCTGCATAAGCAATTTGAAGCCCTTTTCCCTGTCATTCATTAAACACATGTTAAATAAAAGTGTGGTAAACAGAGATAACTGTGGCCAGTGTTCTTCAGTGAAAATGCTTAAGGGAGTTTATTATAGTAATTGTCTTAGAACTGCAGAGCTAGAAGGGACCCTGTGATCACCAGGTCCAGCACCTGTCAAGGAGCCACAGTGGGAAATTAAACTTCCAGTGTCTGGCTCCACATCCAGGTATCTAAACTACTGAGCTGTCCAGCCGATAATTTAATTAGTTCTACAAAGAAGCATCATAATAGTCTTTTACTGTGTATGCAGATGGCTTTTAGAGTAGTGTATACAAGTGATGCACTTTTAAGTTGCTCGTGAACTGTGCACTTATTTCTTCAGGGTGCTTCAGCAAATTGGTGGAATCATCGGCACTTCCAGCACCATGCTAAGCCAAATATTTTCAAAAAGGATCCAGATGTGAATATGATGCATCTCTTTGTTCTGGGAGATACACAGCCGGTCGAGGTAAGATAATAGGATGTGAAGTCAAGGTAGAAAAAAGCAGTAGTAGAGTACTATGGCAAATAGTGGAATATTTACATGGGCTTGAATCCATTTTTTTAAAACTGGATTTTGTGAGTGTGGCCACATTTTGTAGTAAGCAGCTAGAATCCATGTTCTGTACCATAATGGTGGAATTTCAGATTCAGTTCCTAGAATTTGTTAAGGCAAAAGGTAAACAAACATCAGGCATAGGGTCAAACTGAGATGCTTTAACAGTTATCTGTATTCAGGCCAGATGGTATTGGGGGCCGGGGCCGGCCTACAGGCTGTAGGTTGTGAACCCCTGGTTTATATGGATATAAAGGATTGTATGGCCTCAGGCTAAGGCAGTTCATGTATACCTACATCTTCTGGCATAGGTGACCAGCAGCACACTCTTAAGAATGTTTGCCCAAAAAGTGTTAACCCACTGTTCAAATATTCCTTTGGTGGCATTTTCACCTAGAACACATTAAAGTTTAGAAATGAAATGTTTGGTTGTCAAAGTATCTACTCAGAAGAAGCTGCTTAATATGCATACTTTAAAGAACCAAATTCTGTGGTGTGGTATCTTAAAGCTAAACCATTCTGGAATGCATTAATTGCAGAGAAGATACAGGAAAGAGAAAGTGAGGTCATTGGGAAGATAAAGCATCTTTTTGTGTGAAGCTTTCTTTAGCTAGAGAAAACAGAGACACACAGATTTGTCTGCTGTACAACTACTGTTTGAATATAAAGACAAAGAAATTTATCTTAAAACATCCCACATGGACTGAGGTCTATGGAAGCATAAGTTACAGTAAATCTGGAGCCTTTTAAATGCCATAGATCTACATTCTGTTTGCTACTATAGAATGATAGCACTGTTGTTGTTGTTCAGTTGCACAGTCAATTCTGACCCTTTGCGAACCTATGGACCATTGCCCGCCAGGTACCTCTCTCCTCCATCCTCCTCAGCCTGCCCAGCTTTGTGCCCATTGCATCTACAATACCATCTAGCCATCTCATTTTTGGCCGCCCGTCTTCTTTTGCCCTCCATGTTTCCCAGCATCAAGGCTTTCTCAAGTGAATCCAATCTTCTCATTTGATGTCCAAAGTACTTTAGCTTCATCTTTACTATTTGATCTTCTAAGAAGCAGTCAGGGTTGATTTCTTTTAGGATCGACCTATTTGTTCTCCTCGCTGTCCAGGGGACTCTCAAAACTCTCCTCCAACACCACATTTCAAAGGCATCTATTTTTCTGCGCTCAGTTTTCTTAATGGTTCAGTTCTCACAACCATACATTACCACCGGGAATACCATTGCTTTGACTATGCAAATTTTTGTTTGCAAGGTGATGTCTCTACTTTTAAATATGTTTCCCAGGTTTCTCATAGCTTGTCTCCCAAGCATCAGTCGCCTTTTTATTTCATGGCTGCAATCACCATCTGCAGTGATCTTTGATCCTAAGAAAGTAAAATCTGTCACTGCTTCTACTTCTTCCCCATCTATTTTCCAGGGACTGATAGGGCCTGTTGCCATTATCTTGGTTTTCTTGATGTTGAGTCTCAAGCCAGCTTTTGCACTCTCCTCCTTCAACCTAAGCAATAGCTTTTTTTAGGTCTTCTTCACTTTCTGCCATTAGGGTGGTATCATCTGCATATCTCAAGTTGTTGATGTTTCTCCCAGCATTTTTGATCCCAACTTGTGATTTGTCCAACACTGCATTGCACATTATGTGCTCTGTGTACAAGTTGAATAAGCAGGGTGACAAAATGCAGATTTGTCTTACTCCTTTTCCTATTCCAAACCACTCTGTCATTCCATATTCTGTCCTAACTGTTGCTTCTTGACTCTTGTACAAATTTCTCATGAGGCATATAAGGTGTTCTGGTATTCCCATCTCTTTAATTACTTGCCACTTTTTGTTGTGGTCCACACAGTCCACCGCCTTGGTGTAGTCAATGAAACAAAAGTAGACTTGTTTCTGATATTCCTTTGTTTTCTCCATGAGCCAACATATGTTGCCAATGTGGTCTCTAGTCCCCCTGCCTCTTTGGAACCCAGCCTGCACCTCTGGTAGTTCTCTCTCTACATGCTGCTGAAGTCTGTCCTGTATTATCTTGAGCATAACCTTGCTAGCATGTGGGATGAGCACAATTGTTCGATAATTTGAACATTCTTTGGCATTACCCTTTTTTGGGATTGGAACATATACTGATCTTTTCCAATCCTGTGGCCATTGTTGTGTTTTCCAAATCTGCTGGCATATAGAATACAATAATCTGATTCCATCATCTTTTAGGGCTTTGAAAAATTCAGCTGGGATACCATCATCTCCACTGGCTTTGTTGTTTGCAGTGCTTTTTAAGGCCTTTCTGACTTCACTCTCTAGGATGTTTGGCTCAAGTTCAATGTTCTCATCCTTGTAATTATCAGGGGTGTTGAGGTCATTTTTGTAGAGTTCCTCTGTGTACTCTTGCCATCTTTTCTTAATCTCTTCTGCATCAGCTAAATCCTTGCCGTTTTTGTCCCTTGTCATGGGCATTTTTGCTTTAAATGTTCCCTTGATTCCCCCCCCCTTTTTTTGAAAAGATCCCTAGTCCTATCCCTCTACCCCCTCTAGTCCTCTATTTCTTTGCATTGTTCATTTATATAGGTTTCCTTATCTTTCCTTGCTTTTCTTTGAAATTCTATATTCAATTGATTGAACTTTTTCCTTTCTCCTTTGCCTTTTGCATTCTTTCTTTCCTCTGCTATTATAAGAGCCTCATCAGACAACCACTTTGCTTTCTTCTGCTTCTTTTCTTTTAGTATGGTTTTCCTTGCTGCCTCCTGTATGATGTCCCATGCCTCTGTCCATTATTCTTCTGGTACTCTGTCTACCAAGTCTAAGCCATTAAATTTGTTCCACACCTCCACTATGTATTCCTTAAGGATGTTGTCTAGGTCATATCTGTCTGACCTGATTGTTTTCCCTATTTTCTTTAGTCTAAGCCTGAATTTTGCTATCAGTAGGTTGTGATCTGAGCCACAGTCTGCTTCAGGTCTCAGTTTTGCTGATTGTATAGAGTTTCTCCAGCTTTGGCTGCAGAGTATGTAATCAATCTGGTTTCGATGTTGGCCATCTGACTGGAAAAGGTTGTCCAGTGAAATCTATTAGCAGTTGGTTCCAAGGCAATGACCCTAATATTTCCTCACACTACAGGCTCTTTTTTATGGCAGGATTTCAAAATGAGGCTGAATGACTGTCTCTCATTAATACCTTAGTTGTGGATTTCTTGCATCAACAGAAAGTTGGACTCGAAGCTATTTGGGCCCCTTCCAACTCTACTGTTCTATGCCTCTGTGAATAATTAATTTACAGATTGTTGCCATAGAAAATTTACTAGACTCCACTAGAATAGGCTCAGTGTGATTTACATAACTGTTGACTTAAAATTCAGCAATTGAATGCCTGAGTCTGTTTCAATTGAGAATAGCATTTGGGTCTGGATTACCAGCCTATCAGAAAAATTGAAGGAGAATATGCCTATCAATGGCTGTTTGCTGCAAGAATTAGTAATTACTCTTTCCTTGTAGAAATGAAATAGAATATTTCCAATTACCATCATCAGATCTTTATTTTGAACTTCCTTTTCTAAATTACCAGATGTTACAGGAGTTGCCTACCATCGACATACTGTATTTCTGTTTGGAATTTCCCTGTGGTACTTGATGGAACATTGATGCACACAAGATGCTGGGCTAAATTGAATTTTTCATCTGGCCTAGCATAGAGATGTTGTTATTCATATATGTAGCAGGTGGAATTGGAGGGGTGTGTGTGTGCTACCTACCTAACTGTCTGTTGATTTTAAAAGTTAGGCCCACTATTACCTAATAAATACCAACTTCGGTCTTGATGTTTAATATATATAAATACAAGCCTGCTTTCCTTTCTCTTTTAATGAAGATTATTTTATTGGTCTCCATTAGAGGTACTTGGTCTATTCTCATTATTTTACATAAGCCTTTGTCTTTCTTTACCTCTGATTTTACATCTCCATCCCCCATCCATTTCAATTTAAAGCCCTCCTGATGAATTTCTTCATGCTGTGGCCAACTATATTCTTTCCAGTTCTTATGAGGTACAACTCATCCCTTATCAGCAATCCATCTTCCAGGAAGTGTCTCCCAAAAATAAATCCTTCACGTTGACTATCTTCACAGCCAATCTTTCACTCAGAGTATTTTTCTTTTCCTTTCTTTTCCTCTTCTGAGCACCAGTAGGATGGATAAAAATAGTATCTGGGCCCCAAAGTCCTTGAGTTTTCTTCCCAGAGCTTCAAAGTCTGTTTTAATTTCATCATGACTCCTCTTTGCAGTATCATTTGTTTCCATGAGAAGAAATGGATAAGCATCTGTGGGCTTTATGAGTGATGGTAAGGTTTCCGGCACATTACTTATCTGTGCTACAGGGAGACAGCATACCTGGCAGTTCCATGGATCTTCCCGGCATATTTTTGTTTCGCTTCCATGGAGTAGGGAGTAACTACTACAACTACTGTCCTCTTCTTCTTTTTGTAGGGTGTGGGTTCAACATTTCTAGTTTCCTGAGCTTAAGGCATTCTCATGTCCTCTCAGGGGATCTCGTTTGACTTCTTCTGTATGACTGTCCACTAGACTCCTCTTCAAGAATCTGAGAGCATTTTTGCAGTTCCATTGGTGAAAGAGTCTCTCCTCCTTCTTTGGCTCCTAGTTGTGACACTTTCCCATGGCTCTTCATTAACTGCCTTTGTTCTCTCATCCGCATTCTCTTCCTCTGTTTTGCCTTGTTGTTCTTCACCACTGGGTACTTGCTTAGATACATTTCATTGTAATATGTCACCATCTGGCTTATAATCTTAAACATGTAAGTATTATTTTAGAAGGATTCAGTGTTGCAAGCAATTCGATAAAATAGCTGTTTAAAAAAGGAGTCCGATAGAGCGTGTGAATTTAAAAGCTTTTTGAAATGGGAAAGTGTTAAAATCATGTCTTTAAATTATAAGAAAAGAGGGCATGATGCATCTCCTTTGGGAGTGAGTTCACAACTATGGACTCTCCACTGAAAAGGACCCTTTTCCCCCTTACTTCTTCAGTATGGAAAGAAGAAGCTGAAATATCTTCCTTACAATCGTCAACATAAATACTTCTTCTTTGGTGAGTAACCTCATTTTGTATTAGGGTTCTCTCTTCTGTTTTTCTTACGTACAGCAACAGGGCTGTTATTTAGTCCCTGCCAGTCGTTGGGGAATTTTTCAGTAGCATTATATGTTTGAAAGGCCAGTCTGAATGATGATGTGCATTTCTCTCTTGATTTCTTTTTATTTTCAGAATTCCATGATGTTATTTCATTTATATCCCAACCATTATCCAAGAACCTCAGGATAGCATACATGATTCCCCCGTTTCTTATTTTATCTTCACAACTGTTGAGTATGTTGGGTATGCTCTGTTGGGTATGGTTGGCTGCGACATAATGACTAGCCAAAAGTAATCCAAAGACCTTTATGGCCAAAAAGAGGTTTCAATTTGGATTTCCAGAGACATATTCCAACATACGTTAACCCCACACGCACACATTAGAACTGGATGTAAGTAGAAGCCATAGTTTTCTCTGGAATAGTCCAATGGGAAAGTAAAATTTTAATATCTTGCCATGGTGGATAGAACACAAATCTGAACAGAACATGTCTAGATGGGCACTTAGCCTGCTTTTTTGAACCCTCAAAGGTTGCTTTGGGTTCCATGCATTCAGATTTCACAGGTGCTAGAATGCTGCTCACACACACACACACACACACACACACACACACACACACACACACACACACACACACACACACACCACTTGATTCTATACTCCCTCAGGGGATTCTGCTTTTTTATGGCACTCAGATATACACCATTCCCAGCATCTAAACTGGGAACAATGGCAGGAGAAACATTTGGTGTGCTGTGAAGGGGCAAGCAAGCCACCTCAGTTTGTTGGATGCTTGAATGAAACACATCCCATGATCCTCTGCAGAAGGACAGGGAAAGTGTATTTTTTTCTTCTTCTCCTAGCTAGTCATCATAGTGCTGCATCGGTTAGGAGGGTAACCTCTGTTTTTTGCTTTTATTACCAATTGAAACAGTGGTTGTGAGTAGTTTTCCAATTGGCAAAAATGGGAGAAGTAGAGGGGAAAGTTTTTTTAAAAGCTTCCTAGCTGATGTAATGCTACAATGATCAGCTAGGAGGGGGAAAATAATTACACTTCTCCTGACCCCTAAACAGAAGAGTAGGGAAAATGTTTCATTCATCTGTATGGTGAAGTGGCCCATCATCCACTTCACACAGACAAAGGGTTATTTGGGGTGTTCCAATGCGGGAGAGTGGGCTAAATGCTATTTAGTCCCTGTCCCTTCCAAAATGAACCCCAAAATAAGCAAGCCCAGACCTCCCCACACAAGACAGTCTGGACATGCTCAGAATTGCTTAGCTTCTTTTTCCCTGCATGTGGGCACATCACGCTAGACTTTATTTTTCCTTTAAAACTCTTGCAGCCCCAGGCCACTATTTTATGCTTCATACTTGCCTTCCTCCTCTAATGGTTATGGTTTTCCTTTCAGTTTTCCCACCTCTCCTCATCCCAGTTTACTTCCATTTGCAAATCTTCACGACCATGTTTAGACACAAGTTCTGGGTGGTAAGTGAATGATTTCTCCATGTCCTACATTGCTTTCATTAAATCCCATTTCATTGGCATCAGCATTCACCAACAAGATTTTGTGGGGGAGGAAATAAAGAGGCGTCTTTCTGCACCTTGTGTAGAATCAGGCGCTGGCAATAAAGATGAAGGAAACCTATTATTTGCAATGCATAATTTTCTTTCTCTTCCTAGGACCTGGCCTGGGCCTTCAGTTATTACATACGTTACCTTATAACATATGTTCCATTTTACGGAGTTTTTGGATCTATGTGCCTCCTCACCTTTGTCAGGTAGGAGGGACAAAGAATGTACCTTTCTTTCTGAATCCCTTTCTTCTACACCAGAGATGCTCAAACTATGGCCTGTGGGCTGGATCCGGCCCCCAGGCCATAGTGATCAACCCTCTGAACTACGTAACTGGCCCATGGGCCAAAAAGTTTGGGCACCTCTGTTCTACACTGTAAGATGGTTCACACAGTACTTCTGTTTGATCTGCATTATTAGAATGCAGAGTTCCATTTCACTGACAATAGTGGGCCCTGTTTTATGAATATCTCCAAATAGACCAAGTCTATATCATTACATGCCTGTGTTTTCATTTCAATACAGGTTTATGGAAAGTCACTGGTTTGTTTGGGTCACACAGATGAATCATATTCCAATGGAAATTGATAATGAGAAGCACCGAGACTGGCTCAGTGCTCAGGTAAACTTGTTTAGTTAAAGTTATTCAAACCTGAGTCATATACTGTATTCTTGTGTATGTATGCACATATAAGGGCAAGTGCCGTTATGCTTGGTGTGATTACAAAGGAAACATGCTTGATGATGATGATGATGTACCATCAAGTCAATTCTGAGTTCTGATCTGTGGTTCTGCCATTAGGTGCTCTAATGCACCCAAGTACTCAAATCATGCCAGCTGGAGCATAACTTTAAATCAAATCGTTGTGAATATTGACATTTTTATCTTCATGTTAGTGAAAGACATTTTTAATGCAAACAGCAATAGCATGGCTATCTTATCATGGGTTTATCATGGTCTCTTTGCGCTATAGTATACAATCTGCCTACCTGAAATTAAGCTTTATTGAATTTAGTGAGACTTGTTTCTGCATTGGAAGTTATATGTTTGTATTGTTTGAATAATGGATTGCAGATAGTGGTGTCTGCAAAAAATATTTGATGGTTTGTTAAATCCACTTTATCTCTTTCCAAGCCTTTGCTTTCTTAAGGGTCACCATTTTGTCTCCTTGTCTATTTTGCAGTTGGCAGCTACCTGCAATGTTGAACAGTCTTTTTTCAATGACTGGTTTAGTGGACACTTGAACTTTCAAATAGAACACCAGTAAGTATGCCATAGTTGTATTGCAGAATCATAGAACTGTAGGAAGGAGTGCAAAGGGTCATCTCATCCCATTCCTGCCAGTGCCAGAGTCCATGGCCAAAAGATTCTTGATAGACAGCCAGCCAATTTCTGTTTAAAAATATTCTCTATAGGAGAGTACACCACCTGCTAAGGTGGTCGATGTCAGTACTGAACACTTACTATGAGTAGGTTCTCCCTAATATTTACAGAACAGGGGCTCCCAACCTAAGGCTCACTGGCCGGATCCAGCCTGTAGTGCCATTTCAAGTGCCCCCCATCCCTCCAAGGGCATTCGAGAAACAAAATGTCTGCCCCTTTGAAGCTGTTGGGACAAAATGGCCGCCCCATCATGCAGGCAGGGCAAAATGCCATCTGGCCCTCAAAGTTGAATGAGAGAGCATGACCCAGCCCCCGGCTTGAAAAGGTTGGGAACCCCTACCTAGAATCTCCATTCTTGTCATTTTAAACTGCTAGTTTATGTGTCACACACACACACACACACACACACACACACACACACACACACACACACACACACACACACACACACTGGTTGGAGGCACAGAAAACAGGCATGCACTGTCTTTATGTGGCAGTCTTCCAAATAGCTAAAGATGGCTATCATATCTCCTCTGGGGCTGCAGTGACTCAGTGGTTAAGAAGCTCACCTTGTTAGCTGGAATGCTGGCAAATCAGCAGATCAAGACCTGGGTACTGCATGACAGTTTGAGCACCTGTCTCTGTCCCAGCTCCTGCCAACCTAGTAGATTGAAAACAAGAAAATGCAAGTAGATAAATAGGGACTACTTTGGTGGGAAAAGATCTTGGGGACATGAAAGGAGCCTCATTTGGGTGTCCCCTTAGTAGAGTTCCTCTAGCAAAAATCGTTTCACCCTGAATAATTTCTGACATGAAATTATTATATCACCTCTCAGATTTGAAGGAGTTTTACAGTAAGAGTAAATATATGAGGTGGGATAGTAATCCTCTGGGAAATGTCATCATCCACCCTCTCAAGTTAAATTTGACACATGGCAACCCTTCCCAGTGTTGTCGAGATATAGAGAACTCAGAAGTGGTCTACCATTCCCCACCCTCATGCTTGCCATCTGTTGGTGCTCTGCCCAGAACGATACAGATTAGTTCTTCTTCTGGGAGATATGGTTGGGATTTGAAATCCTATCCCCTGGCTCTGCAGCCAAGAGGTCCACCTCACTGAGCAACCTGGGTATTTGTCAATTGAAAAAGAGAGTTCTTGTGGGTATTTCTACCATAGTTTTCTTTTCCTTTTTTGTATGTAATTTTTATTAACTTTTAAATTATAAACATACAAAGTAAGAATGTTACATATAAAAATAATAATAAAGTAAAAATAACATAAACATAAATTTCTCTTTGATATAAAGCGTATTTGTTATATCGTTGCATTTTCTATACCATGCATTTCTTAATTAACAATTCATGTTACACTAATATACCAACATATGTGTGTGTGTGTGTGTGTGTATATATATATATATATATATATATATATATATATATATATATATATATATATATATATATATATATATATATATATATATATATATATATATATATATATATATATATATATATATATATATATATATATATATACTTACTCTATTATATCTATAATCTATTGAAATGAACTACTCCCAACATTTCAAAAACATTGTAACAAGACAAAAAAATCATAATAATAATATTTTTAAAACTACCAGTGATATTTACAAAGCTCTGGAGATTGTGTTTGTCTTGACACTATATTAATTCTTCCAAAAACTTAGCTGATCTGGTGCTGGTTTGCCACCATTACCTTTATACAATGTATATTCCACAAATAGTTTCCAAATTTCCCAAAATTTGTTCTCCCTGATTATACTCTTTTTCTGCTTCAACTCCCATGTAAGTTTGTCATTCAATGCAATATTCCAAATTCCTTTATACCATTCCTCCACCTTCAAAATCAAATTATTTTTCCAATTTCTCGCAATATATTGTCTTGCAGTTGTCAAAAAAAAATAGATAACAACTCTTTTTTATTTACATCTATATCAATATCTTCCAACTCAGTCAATAAGGCGATACCCGGCTCTAGCTTAAGGTCATAACCCATTATACTCGATATTTCTTTTTCTATCTTTACCCAGAAATCCTTTACCACATCACAACTCCACCACATATGTTCATAATTCCTCCGTGATTTATTACATCTCCAACATAGTTTTCAGTGGGTACTGAGCATTGCAGTATGGAGAAGTGTAAGGCCCAGAAGGCGTGGGGTGGGGTGGGGAAAGCATTTAATGGACAGTGTATCACTTGTGCGCTTTACACTGAAGACTGGCTCTTTAAAATACAACCATCATTCACCTTGCAGTACAAGAAAAACACACGTGTCATAAAGTATTAATGTTTGCCATAAAATACAGAAAATCATGGGTCAGAACATCCTAGATGGTCTGTGCTGAGATGGTCTGTGCTGGATGCCCCCTTTAACCTGGTTTCAGGGGAAGAAGCTATCCTGGCCTGTTCAGTTTCAAGCTAAAGGTGTGTGCACGCGTGTGCATGCGTGCACACCATTTTTGGATGCTTCCCCATGCAGAACTCCACTGGGAATTCAAACATTAGGATTCTCACTCATCCTGCTCCTTTCAGTTTCAGGGTTAAAGAAAAAAAAACTTTTCAAAATTCAAAAATTCATTTCTTAACGATGCTTTTCTTTTTATAGCAGCCATTAGTTGCAAATTTTGATTCAGAAATGAGTGTGGACCTTAGTAATCCAAGTTGGGCCAAATGAAAACATTAGATGGAAAATCATCTGGTTTTGCCAGTTATCTATCAGAACATAATGACTGCCTTGTTTAATTGGGAACATCTGATTAATAGACAAACTAACAAACCTGGAAGTTTACAGGTGGTAAATGAAAATGTTTATGTTTCTCTGCTGGTTTCCAACATCTGATACTCCATAGTATACTGTCCCATCAGCCAGGGAGGCACAACTCACTGGGACCAGGAGGAGAGCCTTCTCGGTATCTGCTCCGGCCCTATGGAACGTCCTGCCACTTGAACTGCGCCTCCAGGCAGAGTTGCTCCCCTTCAGGAAGGCCTTAAAAATGTGTCTATGCCAGCAGGTGTGGGGTACAACTGGTACGACAACCCAGCCCTGCTGGCTTATTTAGTCCTGCCCGGGGTTCTTATTTACTCCTGCCCTGGTGTTCTTCTTTTTAAGGGGATTGGGGAGATTTTATGAACGTTTTTAGATAATTTTATAATATTTAGTTTTAATTAGTATTGGGTATGGGTTTTAACTGATGTTGTGAGCCACCTTGGGTCGCTTAGGCAAAAAAGGTAGTTATATAAATCAAATAAATAAATAAATAAATAAAGTAGATCTTAAAAGCAGAAAAGCATTCAAATTAACTGTAAATTTTATTGCTTTTACTGCTTTCCTTGATATGTTTGAAGCCTTAATTAGTTTATTGCTTTTATTGTGTCTTTATATGGGCCCGATTATCTGTGTGAATGAAAGGTAGCTTCAAAATGACAGAAGAGGTAGTTTGCCTTTTGAAGTGGTTATTTTTAATCAACTGCCTCAGGTCTCTGCTTTCTTATCATGCTGATGATGTAAAGAAGACGGAGGGAAGGAGTGCAGTAAATAGAGGGCGGCTGCAGTTTCTACTTGGATCTTCTCACACTTTCTCCCTTCTGCTTTTATTTAAGCTTGTTTCCCACAATGCCACGCCACAACTATTACAAGATAGCGCCATTGGTGAAGTCACTGTGTGCAAAGTACCAAGTCACTTATGAGGAAAAGTCTCTTCTGAAGGCGTTCTCAGATATTGTGGGGTAAGAGGCTTGTTGGGACTTCTAGTCCATTCACCCAGTGTTACTCTGGAGAAGACAGTAAGACACTGTAACATCTGCAAGCCCTAGATTGTGTGCTCCCAACCTATGCCCCATGAGCCACTTGTGACCCCTGAGCTCTTTATGTGCGGCCCTCCAACCTGCTTGCTTAAAGCTATCACCCTCAAGGCATTTTCCCTCAGGTCTTACCCTCCATAGGAGCACTTGAACCCATTCTGGGTGCTTTGCTAGCCATACCACTCAGTTTTTTTCACTCCCCCTTTCCCTGGATTACCATTTTGAAGGCTATATGTTTCTGTGTGTATAAAGTAAATAAAGCAGCTATGTGGATAGGCAAAAAATGTTTGGTTTACTTTTGCAAAAAAAAAAGGGGGCAGGGAAAGGAGAATAAAAGGACCAGGATGTTTGCAAAAAAAGGATACAGATTGTTTTGCATACATTTCTAGGGGCTCCACTCTTCAAAGCAGGTGGAATTCGCTGGCTGCAAGATACCCTAAGCATAGAAAGGAAATAAGAAATAAGAATGTTTCCAAATCCATTTGAAGTAGCACCAAAAGATGCGAGCAATGTTTTCCAAATGGATCTAACTGATTTGAAGCCAGTGATAATCTCAGAGACATTTCCAAAGAAAATAATCTATTCTGGTTTACCTGATATATTTATCAACCTAAAGAAATTTGTGGCAGGCATGTTCACAGTCTTTGGCACCACATGTATCTGTGAGCACACTTTTCCCAAGATGAAAATGGTGAGATCCAAGTGTAGGTCAGGACTTAGAGATGAAGGGTTACAAGGCATTTTAAGGATGTCTGTCACAAACCTTGACTTGGACATAATTCTTTGGCTAACAAAAGAGCCACAAAAATCAGACTGACAAGGGAAGCATATTTAGCTAGATAAAAAGTTTCCACAGTAAAATATTGTTCCAAAATGGAGTGCATTCAAGTTAACATTTCTTCATTGACCTCAGAATGTTTACTTTTTATCTAAATCAAAAGTAATCAACTCCAGGAAATAATCTTGTATCTACAGAAGAACTGTACAAGAAATTGGCAGGCTCAACCACACCGACAGAACTGGGAATTCTTTATCTGAGGTGGAGAACTGGGATTATGGGAATGCCACTCACTGTGTGTATGCCATAACTTGCAATATGGGCAAATATCCTCATGCACAAATCTTGTCCTCCCAATTCTTTGTGGATGACAGCTAAAATGAATCTGGAAAACATGTGCAGAGAGGAAGGGGTGGAAATTACGGTGTGTACATGATGGGGAAGTGTGTGCAAGACCCAGGAAGAAAAAGAATGTCAATGGACTGTGTATCCACTTTGGCCCTTTAAAACACAGCTGTCTTTCAGCTCACAATTTGTCAGGCCAGCCTACTTTGCAGGGCTGTTGTAGCTATATAAAATTAATTGATAGAGTGTATCAAGCATGCTTTCTCTGATATTCTTGGTGGCAAAGAAAGATCTGCTTGTGACCAAGAAATGTGTAATTTAATTGGAAATTGAGAGAAGCAGCATATTAAGAGACTCCTGTGTTGTCTTTTATAATACAATGGGACTGCCATAAAGGGTATTTATTAAGACACCTCAGTCTGTCTTGATAATTAAAGAGCTGGTAGAATGCATGGTATAAGTTATGGAAAGAGTGGAAGAAAAGTGTAACCTTGGCTTCTAGAATGCATATTAGACTTGGAATTGAATGTTTCCAAAACACAGTAATATCAGTCTTATGCTTCTCTTCTGTCGTCCCCGTCCCGTTCCCCCCCCCCCCATTTTTCCTGTAGGTCCCTAAAGAAATCTGGAGACCTCTGGTTGGATGCCTACCTCCATAAATGAAGCTGGGTTTCAAAGAGGGGGAAGGGTACTAGTGAAGGGGGGAGGGGGAGGGGCTTACATGTGTTCTTGTCCAATTCCAGTCTGTATCTGTGTGCACAGTTTGAGGGGAATGTTCCTGTATTGTGACATTGATGCTGGGGTGGGTTCAGGGGACCTATTTAAAATCTGAAAGACTTTCAAATATGTCAGCTACTGTCTGTAGAAAATGAACTTTGAAGCAGTGGTTTTTTAAAAAACCCATGATGGCTGAAAATTGACCCAGTAGGTTGAGGTGTTTTATGAAAAGCAGACTGAGAGATGAAAAAAACCTAGTAGGCTGAGATAATTTCTTATTACTAGTACTGTTTCAGTGTCACAGGCATTTGGCTTACGAACAAAGATTTTTTAAAAAAAGACAACAACATGGTGTAGCTTCTGCATCTGTTTAAATTGCATACATTACAATGAACATGGCTGGCTCCTTCTGAAGAATTAACTTTAAATCAACATAGGTCTTCTTCTCCTTAATAATGCAGGCATAAAAGTAGAGGAAAAAGCAGGGTAAATTTAGCATTAAATACTTAAATATCACAAAATGGGGATATTTTACAAGCCTGACCTAGTTGCCTTAGGATCTGTTTGAGATAACACATACAAGAAATAGAAATTTTTAAAAAGAGACCCATAGTAATTTCTTACTACCTATTCTTTGTTCTCTGTTTTCTGAAAGAGCAATTCAAAGACACCTCTTTCACCAGTGAATCTATGTCAGTCTACTATGCTCACAACCTTTATGGAGCTCTAAATCTGTGTTTTCCATCTTCCCCTCTCTTTCTGTTTGTTGCAATGCTTGATCAAAACTGCATGCAATTTGCATTGAACCTTCTGTGAGTCTGTCTCTATTCTCTGCAGTAGAACTGCATAAATCTGTACAGTACCTGTTTACCCTGGATCAGTCACCAGGATCCAGCTAGAGGCCCTATGTACAAGGGATAGGATTTTGAGATTGGATCACTAAGTAAAAAGCAAATCATATACAGTGGAACTCCAGATAACGACAAAACTTGGTTCCACAAGTCGTGTTATTATCCGGATTTTGACGCTGTGCGGTCCCTATGGGAGATGCTCCTCATAAAGATGGGGAAAATCTCAAAAAAGTCGTTATCCAGAGCATCGATACCAAATGCCCGTATAAGGATTTTTGGGGGCATTTTTTTTTTGTCCTTATGCGGAGCATCACGTGGTGCATAACGAATGCATCATTATGTGGATTTGTCCTTATCCAGTGGTGTTGTTATCCGGAGTTCCACTGTAGCTAAATTCCTATTAATTCATTGTGAATTGGAGCATGTGTTGCTTCAGTTAAAGACTAGATGTCTGCAGAAGTCTGTATTTAGAATGTAACATATTTTTTCCTGCCTGAACAATTAATTGGTGCTATTCAGAATCTTTAGCCAGATCTGTGCCTCCCTGGTTTTGGATTTGGACCACTAAACCAACAGTTCATTTCATTGTTTTCTTTGAAGTGCTAGCCTTTATGAGAACCTAGATGTACAACAGAAAGTCACTTCTGCCACTGAAGATTTAAGATTACAGATTGGATACAGGATCCGCCTTCCATTGACTGAAGGACTTTGTTCATAGAAGGTGCCACCTCCTAGCTTTCAAGGATCTTCCTTGAAAGTGACAGCTCAGCCCCCTGTCCCCTCTGTATGGTGGAGCTCTGGAGATGCTTCTGTGGGAAGGAGGAGGGGAAAAAAGAAGGCCTTCTTCTATCAGCCTAGTTGCACATGTCTAAATCTGGATCCATTCACAACATTTCAAGTTTTATTGACAAGTAGTAAGATTTTTGGTGAGCCTTACCATATAAAATTAAAATCTATCCCCACAGATGGTCTTGTTGTTCTTCTCTGTATTAAGATTAAGGCTCAGATCTTTAAGAAGACTTCCTCTTCCTATCTATGCAAAAGTCTTTGAAAGGGCCAAGAGATCATTTACCTCTAAATGTAATGCTGCAGCCATTGCATTTGCCTCACAGTGAGTACCACCAAGTGTTTTCTTAATGCACAGTAGCATCCCTTACCATGTTTCCCCCAAAGTTCATGATGTGCATTTGCTGAGAACAATCTTACTGGGTTTATTCTGGAAGTGAAATTCCCCATAATTTAAAATTATTATTTCATCATCTGTTTTCTTTGACAGGATGTTGACAACTTGGCCATGCCAGATTTTGGGGGTTAAGTTTGTCACAATCATGGAAAGGTTGAAGCAATTATATAAGACTATGTAGAACCTACTGTACATCCAGTTGGCGGTGCAGCGCCTACAATGCACAGACTTTCATGGGAGAAGACATACATAAACAATCCTAATCTATAGGCAAAATGCAGGATCATTAGTGATCACAAAGAACAAAACCTTGCTGTTGTTAATCCTAGTTTAGAGATGTTTTTCTTCATTTCCATCCTCTACTGCTGTGATGTGAACTCTGATAGTGTTTGAGGTCATTTTATCTAGTAGATTCAGATAATTTTAGTCCAAAAAAGTAACTTTTCCAAAGTTTGGTCTTCATAATCCAATTACAGGTTATATCAAGAAGAATTTCTTCAAGCCAATTTTGAATCCAGGAAGACCATGCGGCTTTTAACGAAGCCTCTTTCTCTGTCATTGGCTAAGGTTCTTCCACTCCATTCAACTCTTCAATGAAGGATCTGTTCCATGGTGAACTGCTTCTGATGTATTTCTGGAAATTGTATGGAAATGACTAGTGTATTTTAGGATTTTCCTTCTAATATACATCTTACCCTCTCTAACAGTTCTGCCTTTCCAAGGGGATAGGCCTGCAGAGCCAAGTGTGTTGTCTAAAAGACCACAGGTAGGGCCAGAAGCAGTTGTGTAGAGTGGTGGGAATTCTCAACTCTTGTAGCTGGTGGCCTAGTCTGTGATAGATTACTGGAAAATAAATATTGACTTAATTTCCAGGCCTAATTACTGAGAAAGCAATCAAATCTACCTCTGAGAAAATCCTCATTATTGCAGATAATCTGGAGTAATTGCAGAGAGTATATTTAGTTTGACCCTTAGATTCAACTTCCTGTTCAACTGGGAACCTCATTGGGTGAGGTCATATGTCTCTCATATCTAACTTACTTCACAAGATTTTGTTGAAATAAGGGATACGGGGGGAGGGGGACATAACCTGGTTATATTATCCTGAGTTCTTTGGAGGAAAAGTGAGATGCAAATGTTTAGAAAAACACCAATGAAAGAACACTCCAGGGAATTCTTTGAATACTTTCAAAGTTCATTCCATGAGAAAGTCCTCGCAGTAGTCTGAACAGTCAGATATTTGAATGAGATAATAATAATAATGTTTTATTTATATCCTGCTTTCCTCGACCCCGAGGGACCATCCAAAGTGGCCCATACACAATTAAAGGAACAACATTCAAACACAATATTTAGAGATACAGTAGTAGAAGGCAAAGATACAAAATTACAGAGTACAATACATAATACAATAGAAAAAACTGTAACGATACCGACACAGCAGTACCCCACTGTACTTTCCCCAATCCCGGCAAGTCCAAAAGAAAAGTGGAAGTGCTGACATCCCAGCAGCCTCTAAAGTTCTAAATGGGGGAGCAAGGCCTGGAGAAGGAGGGCGGGCGGGAGTGAGACTCCACCGCCCAGCTGCCACTGCTGTTGCCGCTTCTCCTCCTCCAGCAATGTCGGAGCCAGGGGATGTCGGCAGGAGCGTCTCGACGCCAGCGCAGCGGTTGGCTTTTTATCCAACGCTTTGGAAGATTTCTAGACCTTCCCCACTATTCATGAATCTCATGTTCTCATCTGACTATTCCAATACAACAACAGAAACAAACTATACAACCGTTTGCACTGATATCAAATCTGAACCCAGCAAACTATGGGTAGAAAGGTTGGTGTTGTTTTTTTGTTTCTGTCCACATCCAGTAACATGTTGAATTATTTTTTCATGATGAGATCAAATTAATGAGTGAAATTGCAACTGGATTACCTCCCAAATCCCACTTAGTGCCTCTTGACTAGTTGGCAGGTAATACAATCTTATTTGCTACCATTTTTTGAAAGTAACTGGGTTGCTTAACACAATGGTTGCTTTAGACCACACATTTCAGCAGTAGATTTGGAAACCTCTGGTTCTGTGTTTGACAGGAATGTTCCGTGTTTTGTAATCTTTTGAAATGTAATGTAGGAAGCACGTTAACATGATATTGTGAGTAACGCATTGCAATTTTGCCTTAATCAATTCCAGGCTTGTCTTAGCCAGACTTAAGCATTTTTAACCTCACTGTTTTAAATGTAAGAGACTTACACATTTCATTTTATATAGAAACAGGGAAGTGTTTAAGTTTGGCTGAGTCGTGCTGTCTTTTGGGATCTGTGAATGTATTTCATTTTCTCTGCTCCAGCAGAAGTGAGTGAGCAAACACATACATACACACCTACCTGCCTGCGCACATAAAGCGCTGTAGCATCTCTTATGCAGTCTTCCAAGAAGGCAACTCAACCCACCTTTGGTTCCAGAAGAAATTATATTTATCCTAACTTGAAGCAGTTTTCTATCAAGGTTTTGCTCCTCTCCAGCAATCTAATCTGCTCGTCTATCAGACAGCACCAGTGTTCTCTATTTCCTTAAGTCAGAAGAGTCCCAGAACGTTGAGGGTTCAACCTTCTCTTGTTAGAAGCCTTATTCTCATAAGCTTAGAACAAAGTTTAGTGTATCATTAACATTTTTTAAATGCCAGTAAAAACTGAATTATGCAGTAATAGTCTTTACAATGCCAGTGTCTTTGAAAAATGGGAGTTGCAATTTCTGATACTTAAGTGTTATTTAGAACACTAGCCCAACCTAGCATCCCCCAGTGCCCATGCTGGCTGTGGAGAGTGGGAGTTGTAATCCGACTCATCTGGGAAGCACAAGGGTGGAGAAAACTGATCTAGAACAGAGACCAGTGTTGTTGGGACATTCAGCAGAAGTAGAGGCCAGTATGCAGCTGTCGAGAGCAAATATTGAAATAGATGCTAAAGAATAGAATTAGTTGAGAAAAGGGCTTCACAGGTTCTCTTCTTTTACTTCTTCCATGTCTAGGCCAGACGTGAAACTGCCAAAATGAAGGCACTTTTGGGTGAACTCTTTCTGCAGTTCCTTTTGCCTGACATAGTGTGATAAAGATTAGCTGGCAACACAAGGTTGCCGTTACCAGGGTACACCTGATTGTAGTTTAAAAAATACCACAATCTTCGAGGAGGCTCTTTCTGTGTACCCCTCTTCTTTGATTAAGATGGCTGCTTTTATTGAAACCATTCTTGTTCATGAAAAAACATCCCCACAAAAGAGTTGACTAATTGAAATAAATCTTAGTGTTTTAATTGGGGAGGTATTCTGAGTGTTCTGTTTCATTGCTGTTGTTGGAAAACAATAATTTCTCTTCTAGGAGATCAAATGCCAACTCTGTAGCACTACATCTATGTTAATGAGTAAATTCAAACCTAATAATTCCACTTTCAAATACTGTCAAACCCCCGTATTTTGCACTCTTTCCTGCCATCATCCCGTATTAGTTAGACTGCAGTTAGACTGGAGTTAGACTGGAGGCCAGCACAGAATAAGCATAGCTGTCCAGTTTCCCATTTTGGATGGGAAATTTCCCTTATTTGACAGGAATTTTCCGACACCTGACAGGTATGACCACCACCCAACCAAGTAGAATGTAAAGGTGTAGTTTTTACTTTCTTGCTGCTGGATGTGCATGAGCCCATCTGATGGCTCAGAGGAAGATCTAGTATCACCATTACAAGCTCTGAGGTAGGCATTCATTCCTATTCCTCCATTGTTTTTCTATCTCAGATTACCTGGGTTGAACCAATACAACTACAAATCCCAGCTGTAAAAACTGCTAGTTATGCCTCTGAGTAAAGAAAAACCTTTGGGTACTGTTGCTTTTGTAACCACCGACAGCTTCAGACATTAAATGGACGTAGATATTCCACATAGAACCCCTGGGAAACTGGGTCTAAAAATGTGTGTCTGAAGGCCAGAGATAGGATCCGTCGGAAGGAAAGTAGACAAAGTAGATAAGGAAAAACTGTTTTCCCTATCGCATAACACTAGAACTAGGGGACACTCCATGAAACTTTTGGGTACTAGTTCTCAAACAAATAAGAGAAAGTACTTTTTCACCCAGAGGATTACTGGTCTATGGAACTCCCTGCCAGAAGAAGTGGTGACAGCTGTCAGTCTTGACAGCTTTAAGAAAGGATTAGACAAGTTCATGGAGGAGAAGAGTATCAATGGCTATAATTATGGATACTTAAGGACAACCTCCGGGTTGGAGAGATAGGCAGGATATCTCTCAATATCATTTCCAGAGAATCCTAAGCAGGTGAAGGCATCTCCTTGGGAATACCCTGAAGGAAATGGTGAGCCACTGTGTGAGACAGAATGCTGGACTGGATGGGCTGTGGCCTGTTCCAGCAAGGCTGTTCTTATGTTCTTAAGGAAAAAGCACGTGAGGCGCAATGTGAGGGGAAAGTAAATAAGAAAAAATAGTATGTACAAGCGCAAAAGAGAAACCAGACTGCTTCATATTCTGGTCCAACAAGAAAAATAAAAGTGGCTAAAGTCCTGTTTTTAGTAACTCACACTAGAGTAGACACCTACTCTGTAAGTTCATTGGTTCAAGAATGGGGCTACTCTAGTTTACTACACTAAAGTAAGTTGCAAATGGAATAGGCCCATTAAAAAAATGAAACCCATAGAAATGTTGACTCACCAAATTCCCGCTGATTAATGGGCCTACTCTAAGGCAACTCACAATGCTAAGCAACAAGATTTCAACCAGTATGTGAGTGAGAAAAATGTTGCCTAGCCATGGCACCGAGGATATTTCACACATACCTCATCATCTGAGCCCTCATCTAAAGCCAGAGGTCCTCTTTTGCAGGAGCCAGCAGATGATTTCTGAGCAATCAGGTCTGCTGGCCCAGATATGATTTGCCACTCCATAAATCATAACCCTGACTGCTCATTGGAAGGTCAAATAGTAAAGACAAAGCTAAAATACTTTGGACATCAAATGAGAAGGGAAGATTCACTTGAGAAGGCATTGATGTTGGGAAAGGTGGAGGGCAAAAGAAGGGGGAGGCCAAAGATGAGATGGCTAGATGGTATTGTAGACACAATGGGCACAGAGCTGGGAGGGCTGAGGGGGATGGTGGAGGACAGAGGCACCTGGAGGAAAATAGTCCATGGGGTCGCAAAGGGTCGGAGTCAACTGCGACTGAACAACAAAAACATAGTTTCATACATTATGATGTTCTTGCAGAATAAATTTCCTTTCTGAAAGCCAATTAAAATATTTCTTAACAGTGTGGTATACTTTGCCTAGGACCATGATGGTGAACCTTGGCACTCCAGATGTTCTTGGACTTTAATTCCCAGAAGCCCAAGCTCCCGTGAATCCACACAAATGGGTTTACTGTGATTCATCTGGCTCGCACCACCCTCGTCACTGCTGGATGTACGGGCATGTTTTACTTCCGCTTCCAGGAGCGACGAGGGCTGCGCGGGCCAGATGAATCGCAGTAAACCCATTTGTGTGGATTCACAGGGGTTTGAGCTTCTGGGAATTGAAGTCCAAGAACATCTGGAGTGCAAAGGTTCACCATCATGGGCCTAGGACAGTGATGGCTAACCTTGGCACTCCAGGTGTTCTTGGACTTTAATTCCCAGAAGCCCTGATCAGCAGGAGGGCTGATATGGGTTTCTGGTAATTAAAGTCCAAGAACACCTGGAGTGCCAAGGTTAGCTATCACAGGCCTAGGATAACGCTACTTGGTACTACAGATATGGGGTTCTGTATTTGTGTAATTTTTCCTGTTAAAAATGTTTGTGCAAGGAAAACTGGCACATCAAAAAGACAGCTTTATACATGCAGGAAGGCAACTGTTCCCCTTGTTAATTATCATGCGTGAGCCGACAATAAAATATCTTCTATTTCTTTGATGTGTTTACTTTGATTGCCTAAGTTCCTACATCTCTTGCCCAAGGCTCAGTGTGATGCTGTGCCAGTGGAAGTCAAGAGGAATTTAATAGGCTATAAAACAGCACACTATTATTATATCTGACTACCAGTTTCCCTGCCCAAATTAAGCTCTCACTTTTAGGCATGAACAGCTACCAGGTTTCAGTGGATAAAATCACCAATTGAAAGTTTTTGCACCTCTAAATGTTCTGCAAGAAACAAGTGCTCCTTTTTCCTGCAATAATTTTCTATCTTACATAGTTTGGCGTCTTTTAACATTTAGTCTAACATTGTCCTTAAGCCTACATTGTGTTTAAAAGGTAGAATAAGAAGGATTAAATACACACTAAAGCTCCAAATTGTACCAGTTCCTTCGATTTTTTAAAAAAGGAAATCAAATTGCCTATTTTTTTAGTGTCTACTGTTCAATAAAATCTTAGCTGTTCAATAAAGATTGGTTTCCGGGTCTTGATTGTTTACATTAGGTATATAATGTACACACAAACATACGAATGTACACCGATTGTGTGATTTCCTAGTCAAATACAGTCAGAATGCAGTGAATTGTGCTGCATTACCTAGGCTAATCTAAAAGTAACTTTCTGTGTCCTAGAGGGACTGCAGTGGCTCAAGTGGCTAAGACACTGACTGGGAGGTGGAAGGTCAGCAGTTCGATTCCCGAGTACTGCAGGACGGAATGAGTTCCTGTCTTTGTCCCAGCTCCTGCCAACCTAGCAGTTTGAAAGCAAGAAATTGCAAGTAGATAAATAGGGACCACTTCGGTGGGAAGATAACAGCGTTCCGTGTGCTCCGGTGTCTAGTCATGCCTGCCACATGACCACGGAAACGTCTGCAGAAGCAGACAGTGCTGGCTCTTCGGCTTTGAAACAGATGAGCACTGAACCCTAGAGTCGGATACGACTGGCTTTCAAGCAAGGGAAACCTTTAGTGTAATAGCAAGTCCTCCCCTTCTAACTTGCATCTTGGAGTTCACCAGAATGGTGGATAGTACAGGATAAGCATGCTTCCCTAACCCATCTGTAGGCTAAGGTAAAGGTCTCGCTCAAAAAGCCAGTCATATCTGACTAGGGATGGTGTTGATCTCCATTTACACTACAGCCAAAGAGTCAGCGCTGTCTGCGCCTGCAGACGTTTCCGTGGTCATGTGGCAGGCAGGACTAGACGCTGGAGTACATGGAATGCTGTTTCCTTTCCTGCCAAAGTGGTACCTATTTCTCTGCTTGCAATTTCTTGCTTTCGAATTGCTAGGCTGGCAGAGCTGGGACACACGACAGAAGCTCATACTTCTTAAAATTAGTAAGGTTTGAACCATTAGCACTTTACATCAATAGGAATAATAAGGGTCTCATGCTGATTAGGTACCCACTCAACCTTGCAGACAGATACTTATATACTAGATACAGCTGTAAAAAAACAACCAACCAAACATCATAGATGACCTGAAGGTAATAATTTTATTGCAGCACAGACAACTGCTGGAAATATATTAGACTACAGTAAAGAACATTGTGTCTACATGCCTGTCCGGTGTGTGTTATGTATGTATGTATGCATGTTCATTATACTGTAAAGGCAAGAATGTAACCACTCCAGATACAAACGATACCAGCTGTAAAGGAACGCGAGCAGACAGCCCATAGAGGGCAGCTGCGAGCGTTCAGCCTCACATGGTTCACATTGCTCAATCACGGACAGCCGCGGGAAAACCTTCCCCGCATTCAGCAGCAGAAGAAAGAGGCGTGCCTGGGCGAGGCCACGCCGGTAGCAGCCAATCAGCTACCGTGCTACAAGATTCAAATGTAGAGAGCTACTGTATATATTGAGATGTATCACCGCCATTACCTCATGCTTCACTGGAACCTCATGCAATAAACCTGAGTTAAACCAACCCTTCGGTTGTCCGGTTGTCTTTGGTCCCATACACTAAATTGGCGACGAGGATGGGATTATGGCTGCCCACGGGACCAAGACATGCGCCGGCTACGTGATCAAGAAGCCGGGAGACTTGGAGCTGTTTGAGATAGACTTCAACGCAGCGCTGGTGGAGCTCGAAGTCTCAGATGAGGCCAAAAAGAGGGCCATTTTCGTCCGCATGCTCGGACACGAGACCAAGAGGACCTTGGTGGACCTGATTGCGCCGAGGAAGGTGAGCGACCTCAAAGCCACAGAGCTCCTGGCGGCGTTGCGCGCCCATCTCCGGCCAGCAATAGCGATGTTCCCCGCTCGGAGCGCATTCTGGAGGCGAGTCCAGGCACCCGGGGAATCGGTCGATGAGTTCACCGCGGCCCTGCGGTTGGCCGCCGGCCCATGCAAGTGGGAGCTCCCCGAAATCACCCTCCGGGACTGCCTACTCTGCGGTCTGAGGGACACAGAGACTCAGCGCGCACTGATGAAAAGGGAGCCGCCTCCCTCGTGGCAACAAGTCCTCGACACGGCACAGGCCGCGGAGGCCACTTCTGCCGGGGTGCACGAGCTTCAGGACTGGCGCCCGAAAACCGCCAAGGCAGGGAGCTCGGTGCGCGCGGCCCGGCGAGTTTCGAACTCGTCTGCGGAGAGCGGCGACGACGAGGACGTCCGGAGGGTCCAGAGAGAGGGCCGGCGCTGCGACGGCTGCGGCGCCGCCCACGCCCGCGCCAAATGCCCATTCCGCAAGGCCGAGTGCCACAACTGCGGCCGGCGCGGGCACATCGCCAAGGTCTGCCGGAAACGACGCGAGGCCACCAGGAGTTCTCCAGACCGCTCGGCGAGGCAGGACCGCACCACGAGGCCAAAGGACGGCACCCGGACCATGAGGACGCGGGACGAAGTAGGGCGAATCTCCGACGACAGCGAGGACGACGCGCCGGTTTGCAGCATTTCCACGGAGCACCCCCGTTACTTCGTTGAGGTAGTAATACAAGGGGCCCCTGTTAGAATGGAGGTGGACTCGGGTTCTTCATACTCCATTATTTCCCAGGGGGAGTTTATGAAAATCGCCCCCCACATGCGGCCCAAGCTCAAGGCGTTGAGGGCCACACTGAAGGACGTGCAAGGGAACCGCATCCCAGTGTTGGGGGTTGGGAAGTTCCGGGTTCAGTTTAAAAAGCACACCGCAACGCTTCCCCTAGTCGTCCTCAAGGGAGGTAAATGCAGCCTCCTCGGGACTCAATGGTTCCAGCCCCTGGGATTGTTCATTGGGGGGGTTCACGCCGTGAAAGCACACGCCGCCGGGACTGATCCAATACAGAGCGTGTGCGATGCGCACCCCGAGGTTTTTAAAAAGGGGCTCGGGAAATTCAAGGGCCCCCCAGTGACTTTCGACCTGGACCCTGAAGTACGTCCAATCAGACTTAAACCGTGCAGAGTGCCTTTCGCACTAAAGGACAAAATAGAGGCGGAGTTGGACAAGTTGGTGGGCCAGGGGATTCTTGTTCCTGTTGATTCTGCGGAGTGGGAAACTCCTATTGTAACAGCGCTCAAGGCCAACGGGGAGGTCCGCATATGCGCTGATTACAAGTGCACCATCAATAAGGCGATCCGCCCTAATGCGTATCCGGTGCCGGTAGTCAGCCACTTGTTGGCCAGGTTACACGGGGGGAGGTGTTTCGCTAAACTCGACCTGGCCCAAGCCTACCAGCAACTCCCAGTGACCCCCGCCGCAGCTGCTGCGCAGACCATAGTCACCCACAAAGGGGCGTTCCAGGTATCGCGCCTACAATTCGGCGTGAATTCGGCGCCCGGGATCTTCCAGTCACTTGTGGAACGCCTCCTGAAGGGGCTAGAGGGGGTGTTGCCCTATTTTGATGACGTATTGATTACAGGGGGGAGCCGGGCCGAGTTAGCAACAAGGTTGGGAAAGGTCCTGACTATATTCGAAAAGGCGGGGTTGCGGTTGCGAAAAGACAAATGCGTCTTCTTCGCTACAGAAGTTGAGTTCCTAGGGTTCCGTGTCACGCCCAAGGGAATAAGGCCAGCACAATCCAAGGTAGCCGCCATCAAGAAGGCCCCTCGCCCCACCTCCAAGCCCGAGTTGCAGTCGTTCCTCGGACTGCTCAATTTCTACCACTCCTTCCTCCCGCGGAAGGCAGCCGTGGCAGAACCGCTACACAAATTGTTAAAAAAGGACGAGGCATGGAAGTGGGGCGACGACTTCCAGTGGTCCTGGTTTGCGATGCATCCCCGGTGGGGGTGGGGGCGGTGTTATGCCATGTGCTGGAGAACGGTAGGGAGGCCCCGATAGCGTTCTACTCTAGGTCTTTGTCCCAAGCGGAGAGAAACTATGCCCAGACAGACAGGGAAGCACTAGCAATAATTGCGGGGACCAAGAAATTTCATGATTTTGTGTACGGCCGCCCCTTCACCATAGTGACTGACCATAAGCCTTTGTTAGGCATCTTCACCGCAGATAAGCCCACACCCCAAATCCTGTCCCCGAGAATGCTCAGGTGGGCCATCTTTCTCAACGCGTATCAGCACGCGTTGGTATACCGGCCCGGGAAGGAGATCAGCCATGCCGACGCCCTGTCGAGGTCCCCCATTCCCCGGGATGGCTGCCACGTGGGCGGAGTAGAGAGGGACCACCAGGTCTTAATGATAGAGGTTCTAGACTCCCCTCCAGTAGTACCGGCCGACATCGCCAAAGCGACAGGCAAGGACAAAACGCTGGCCACAGTTTGCTCCTGGGTACAGAAAGGGTGGCCCGTGTCTTCCCCAGCAGCGGAATTCGACACATTTTTCAAAAAGAAACTAGAGTTGTCCCTAGAGAGGGGTTGCCTTTTGTGGGGACAGCGGGTAGTGATCCCCACGCCTCTCCGGCCGAGGGTGCTTAAACTGCTGCACGTCAGCCACCCGGGGATCGTCCGCTCAAAGGCGCTGGCCCGCAGTTACTTTTGGTGGCCCCAGCTAGACGCCGACATTGAACACATGGTCGGCACTTGCGAAGCGTGCCAAAGCTCAAGGCCAGAGGAGGCTCGCTCGCCACCTAGGGAGTGGGACACGGCTAGGGGGCCCTGGTCCCGGATACATGTAGACTTTGCTGGCCCGTTCAGGGGAACGCTTTTCCTCCTCGTGGTGGACGCGTTCTCCAAGTGGTTGGAGGTCATTCCAGTCTCGAGCACCTCCTCGGCCACAACAATTAAACAGTTAAGGAGGGTCTTTTCCACGTTCGGTTTACCCGACACCCTCGTCAGCGATAACGCTAGCTGTTTCACGTCCGCCGAGTTCGGGGCATTCATGGAGCGAAACGCCATTCGGCACGTCACCTCTGCCCCCTTTCACCCGGCCACCAACGGCCAAGTAGAGCGCCTCGTGCGCACCACGAAAGACGCATTGCTGCGCATGGGCCCCGGAGACCTCGACCTGAAATTGTGCCAATTCCTGCTTAGATACAGGGTCACCCCATTAGCATCAGGGTACTCCCCCGCAGAGCTGTTGATGCGCAGGAAGCTGGCCACGGGAATCTCCAAGCTAGACCCCACGAGAGTAGAGGACAAAGGGCGGAACATAGGGGTGGTACCCACAAAGAGTTTCAGCGTAGGCGCCCCGGTGCATTGCAGGAACTACGCCAGCGCGGGGCCAGCCTGGGTGCCGGGCACCGTAGTAGAACAAACCGGCCCCGTCTCATACCGCGTAGAGACCAGTACAGGCTTCCTGTGGAGGCGGCACGTGGACCAACTCAGGCGCAGGGTCCCCGGAGAGCAGGACGAAGACGAGAATAGTATCGAATCAGCGTTAGGGTACTCCCCCACCCGCTTAACCCAAGGGGGAGGAAAAGGGGAGCATGGGTCCCCACCAAGGGGGGAGGAAAGGGAATCGATCCACAGAAATCTTTTGCGGGAGTCCCCGAAAAAATGGAAGAGCCCCGACCACACACATACCCCGCGGGAGTTTCCCCGAAACTCAGATGCCCATAGAAGCTTAGACGTTGATTTACAGTACCAGGGGGAGTTAGCGGAGTGGTCCCCCACCCGTCCTAGCGAAAAGAGGGGTTTCAGTTCAGCCCCTGGTACCTCCAGTCCCAGTAGCCCCTGTGAGTCAGAATGCGATATAGCGCCATTTCCCCGGAGACCGACACCCCCAAGACGGGAGGCGTCAGCGAGTCCGCCCACCACAGTCTCGAGGTCCCCCGAGCAGGCATCAGAAGGTAGCCGAACCACAAGGGCGACCTCATCGGTTCCGCGGTTCACAATAGGAGGGTCCCCGGGGTCAGAGAGCAACAGACAGGGGTTCACCTCCCAACTATTCATTGCTTTCCCATCCCCGGGCGCGAGGCAGGCACGGACGCCCCACAGAGCCACTAACGAATCCCCGTTTCCTGTTGCAGGACAAGCACCCGCGGAGTCAGGGATCACAGGCTCTCCAGTACTAGGTCAGACGCAAGCGCGTCCCAAGCGCACGTGCGGCAAGCCACAATGGTTGCGGGACTTCGTCCCATCCTAGGGGGGAGGGATGTTATGTATGTATGTATGCATGTTCATTATACTGTAAAGGCAAGAATGTAACCACTCCAGATACAAACGATACCAGCTGTAAAGGAACGCGAGCAGACAGCCCATAGAGGGCAGCTGCGAGCGTTCAGCCTCACATGGTTCACATTGCTCAATCACGGACAGCCGCGGGAAAACCTTCCCCGCATTCAGCAGCAGAAGAAAGAGGCGTGCCTGGGCGAGGCCACGCTGGTAGCAGCCAATCAGCTACCGTGCTACAAGATTCAAATGTAGAGAGCTACTGTATATATTGAGATGTATCACCGCCATTACCTCATGCTTCACTGGAACCTCATGCAATAAACCTGAGTTAAACCAACCCTTCGGTTGTCCGGTTGTCTTTGGTCCCATACACTATGCTATGTTTCCTATCTATGTACTAACTGTTGAGAGTTGATTTTAAAATCCCTTTCACATCATTCTTTACCACTAAATTGGACCCTGGAGTTTTTCAAAGTTGTTCAAACAAAGTTGTCCTGTGCAAAACAGGATGCCTGCCCAGCCTGATTCCAATCATTTTCAGTAATGCCTTCACCATAAATTATAGAAATAACAAGATTATTTTCTTTACTACTTTTGTAACATCTTCCTTCAAGAAGAGATGGGAACTTCAAATGGTGAAAATTCAGTTATAGGTTTGTCCACCTACCCCCTGCTCATTTCTTCCCCTGCCTTGTGTGGCTCAGTCTTCCTTTATTCCTCCAGAGATGCACAGCATGCTCTCCTTCACTCTTCCATCTACTTGTGATACTCAGCATTTTGCATCACTTTCTTCGACTGCATCTTAGGCAAGGAAAGATCAATGCCTCAAAGCCTTGGAAATTCATGGAATATTTAATAACCAAATTTCTTGTACATTCCCTTTCACTTGGGAAATCACTTTTAATTGTATACCTTTCCTCTCAGATTGACACCAGCTATGCACTATTTCTGATATCAAGTTCTAATGATGTTAGTGGGATTTATTTCTGAATAGTCAAGATGCCAGTTTCTAGGGAAAGGGGCACAACCTTTCAAGTTCAAATAAAGTTTTATAAATATACTAGCTATGTACATTTCGATTCACTCACCATGTTTTGATTGTGCTTGTTGTTGCTGGTTTATCATGTTTATTACATCTATGCTCCAATTCAATGGATAAACCAGAAGATACACTGTAATAACACATTTCCAAAGCTAAAGTCTACACCTTCTTAGGAAACTGCTGTAATTAGTTATATATGTCTAGTTTTCATATTAAAAAGATAATCTCAATGTGAAAGTTATCCTTATAATTACACAAAGTTGCCCTCCCCTCCCCCACAAGGATGGGGGTGGCTGACTGGTGGGGTGACAGGGCATTAGCATAAGTATTCAGTTCAGGGTGGATAACTTTAACCCTTGTTATAACAGCACAAAGTCCACCTACCCTGACAAGTGAATGGCCATTCTGTGTCAATGCTGATTTATCAGTTTTATGAGTCATATAGGTAATCCAATAACCCTTGTTTAAACACATAATGACACAAAACATGCCAAATCAGAGTCGGGGAAAATATAGCAATTATTCCAAGAGATAGTACAATGATGGTACAATGGACAATATCACTGACATTGGTGTGAGATCCTGGAACACCTTGTAGATGGAGAATTCCATCTTCTTGACCACCAGGCTCAAACTTTAATTTGCTTCCTTGCTTGCTTGTTGGCTTATCTTATAAAAACATTTAAATACAGTACTTATCCTTTTTTCATCCTAAAAGAAGAGCCTGGAAAGCAGCTATAATTTTGAACTGCAGATTAGACTGAATAATATCCAAGCCCCATAGCCTGGCAAAGTTCTTATTGCATTGAATAGGAAATATACAAAATAGGTGAGCTTTTGAGTTTTCTACTACTTTCCATCTGTTTGTATGCAGGATTATAAGAGCTCTAGTTCAAAAACCCAAGATTTACCATCTATGGTTGACCAGAAGGGCAACATGACCTCAAGCTACTAGGGAACTATGATTTATATTCCTTCTTCTACAATCCAAGTAAAACAGCTATTTAGGATTCTGTGTGATTTAACCTTCATTTCTCCCCAACAAGTCCCATATCTTGGGCAAATCAGGGTCCCAATGAAGCCACACTCTTGGTAGTTCAGAAAGAGAACTATGTCCCCATTGAAACAAGAGGTTCCAAGCACCCCACTTCATACGGTATGCATTTTGTCATTATTATTTCCATACAAACATAATTCCTCAAGAGTTTGGCATATGTGGGGTAAATACAATACCAGACAATCTAAATCAGCAGTAAAAGAAGAAAGGAATTCGTTCTTTATTTCCATTATTATTCCTTCCCTGAAAGAGATATTTTTATAACTATTATTACATTTTCAAAATATTATAACTAAATCAAGACAGAACAAAAAAACCTACAATATAAATACAAAAAAAACAGTAAAAATAGTTAAGTACTGTACTACTTTAGCAATGTAGTACCTCCCCACCCTTCATCGTATCTCAGAAAATATATTCCAATACATTGTATACAATATAAAACTTACATTTACTATGTTATCTATTTCTTATTCACTTCAAATATCCAATTCTATACTCATTTATATATACTTATGACTGTTTATAGTTACCTTATTTAATCTAACAGAATCTTATTAACTATTACAGTACTACCATAATTCTACATAACCAAAAAAACCAAAAATATAATAATAAAAATATAATAAACACAAATTCACAATACACACCCAGTGTACCTGTATTATACAATGCCCTGGAGGATGTGGGATATCACAGTGGTCTTCACTGTTTCCAAAAACTCATTTGATCTGGTACTTCACCTCCAACCAATTTGGAATCCACAAATAATTACCATATTTTCCAAAATCTATTTTCTTTATTTATACCCTTTTTTATTCAATTCCCATGTTAACTTATCATTCAGTGCAAGATCCCACATTTCCTTATACCACTCTTCAATTTTCAAAGTTACATCATTTTTCCTCCAAGAGATCTAACAGCAGAACTCATTTGCTGATTTTTGTTTCATCGTTTTGGTTAAGGACACAAGCCCATTCAGCTTGCATTTCTTCCAAGCACATTAACAGCCTTTACAATCATGGGCACTGGCTTCTCAACTGTAGGAATCGGGGCCGCTAGGGCGGCCGTTGGGTCCCGGAGGAGACTGATCAAGTAACGATACGAGGCAATATGGAGTGAGATCAGATCAGTGGTTTATTGAGGAAAAAGCATCATCATATATAGATCAGAAGGCAATGCAGGAAAGAATCGTCATCTGACAGAAAATCACATCACCCATTTACTCGGGTTAATGGGGAATCTCTCTTGGGGAAGTTAATTAACTCGGGCAAACACTGACGGGAAAACCATTGTCCGAGGCTTACGCCAGGGTAAGTATGGCTTCTATTTGCACCAAAGATTAGGCTGATCTGTGAGTCAGTAATTGCTTAATGGGTAACGGAGGTTAGCGTTCTGCTCTCTCAGCAGAACCGCCGGTCAGGTCAGGTGTGGGTGAATAAACCCTTATGATTTATACTATTAATTCACTCCCCCAATTTCCGTACTGGCAAGGGCCAGTGGCCAGGAGTCTGCTCAACTGGTTTAACCTTTGCCAAGGTTCTATGCCAATTGGGCATGCGGAATCCGCACTCAACCATGTTTATCTGACAAGACACTCACTCACTGTACCAGTGGTTCCCAATGTGGGGCACTTCAATTCTCAGAAGCCTAAGTCAATACATTGGCTGATCAGTGCTTTGGGGAATTGACTTAGGCTTCTGGGATTTGAAGTCCAAAAACCAAAGGTTGGGAAACACTGGTGTAGACCAAGATCCACCTCATTTTTAAATCTCTATTTAAATTGAACATATAATGGTCCCTAAAACAGAAGGGAGCAAGCATCGGTAGGCACTTCAGTCTAGAGCTGAGATGAGTAAAACTGGAGCCATAGGTTACAGGTGATTCTAACCCACCATCTGCAATTAAGTTGCTAAGAAGGTAGCATTCAATACTCTGAGAGACTTCAAGACTAATTTGAGGCCAGGATGGGCTCTTCTCCTAGAGGAGAACCCTTGTGATGTCACAGAGGCAGAGCTTGGGAGAGGAGGGCATAACAGTTTCTGGTCTGCCTGATTATGGAAATAGGCATGAACGCTATTCACTTTCATGATTTTTCCATTCAGCTGCCCACAAATGGGCTCACAGTCTGGACAAAGCCAGATATCTGGGCGATATGAAAACCCAGAGGTCAATGGAAATCTTTTTTTTTAGTTGCCAAATAGGTGGCAAAATTCACCTTGGGGCTAATTATAAAACTATCTCACATACAATACTCAAACTTGTTCACCATGTGATTTCTTTTTTTCCTTGGAGAACTGGAAACGCACAGCAATTTTCTGAGACTCCTGCCAATGCCCTTTCATGGATGTACATCTTACATTGGTGAGAGGGTTCAAGGGGGTTAGTGAAGCCGATATCAATGCCACGTCCATGGAGCTGGGGCCATTTTGCAAGTCGGTTAATTGCTTGTGAGCTGCATGCCTGAAATTAAAAGTTAAACAAGGTTTTAAAATGCAATAATATAATAGATATTAGTAAATTAACTTGTCTTATATTAATGTTAAGAGATGTTACTGTTATAATACACACCTAACCCAAGAATGGCCATCTTCTGTACACTCATGGGCCATTCTTGACCAAAGTAAACAGAAAAGAGTCTACCAGTAGATTTTTAGATGATTTGTAGTCTATTGGCAAGAGCTTCTGACTCCCTGTCTATATCTATAAAACAGAGGTGTGGTCTTGTATGTGCTCTAAAGGCTCCCACACCCTTGGACTGATCCCACTGAAATTTGGCACATACGTACCTTGGGCTGGAGAGATCAGCACTGCAGCAGTCACAAGCCCCATGGGGGGCGTATGCCTCCCAAATTGGGAAGCAATTGATCTACACAATGTGTGTGTTTCCCACTGATGCAATTTAGCTGATGTCATAGTCCCAGGTAGGTTGAGATTATGACATCATTTGACTAGCTCAGCTGTAGCCTCTGAGCTCAGCTGTAGTTTTCACAGTAGGTGGAAGGCAAATGGGGGCTGTGCAGTGGCGACGGAGGCCCTTGAGAGGGCCAGGAGGGCATGGAAGCCACAGAGGATGGTGCCCCCCCTCCAGAAATGGCCACCCAGCCTCCGTGGTAGAGGCAGAAGCCACAGTGGGCAAAGTCGAGGAGGGAGGGAAGTTCCGAGGGCTCCTCAATGGCTGTGTGCCACTCTCTCACCAGGTGGCTGGACACATGTATCAGAAGGATAAGGGCAGTAAGTGACCATTGATGGAGAAGTGGGATGGGTGAGGGAAGAGAGAGGGGAGGAAGGGAGGTAGGACAGTGGCCCACATACACCTCATGAGGTTACCAAGAGGGAAAGGCTGGCCCACGTTAAAGAAAAGAAAAATCCGAGCGAAGCCGGGTATTCAGCTAGTATTCTATATATGTCTATTAAATTTTTTCAGTTTCTTATTCAAGTCTAATTAAAGCAGATATCATATGTTATGCTTACTAATACCACTCTCCACAAAGACTTTGGATTAGATGGTGGTTTCACTACATTTTTGGACTACAGTCACCATCATCCCTCAGCCAGCATGGCCAATATGGGGAATTCTGGGAGCTACAGTCAAAAATAGTAATATTTCAGCCCTTCATCCATATGGCTTCTTCTTTCATGCCTAGGCCAGACATGAAACAGCCAAAATGAAGCCACCTTTTGGTGTGAAAAAGATTAGTTAGCACAAGGTTGCTGTTGCCTGGGGTACACCCGATTGTCAAAAATACCTCAATCTTTGAGGAGGCTCTTTTTGTGTACCCCATCCAAATGGGTCAAGAACCGCAAGTGAGACTAGAAATGCTTTTGCTTTCAGAGTTTTCCAAGTTCCAACCCCATTATGTAGTTAGTGTGTTGTGTTCAGTAGCAATAACCACAGCACACAATACTTAGGGTTCCCCACCCTTACTCCTTTCATCCAGCATCTCTTGGGGCAAAACCTGTTAAACTTTAGGCTAGCTTTCCCTGATACTTTCTTGAAATGCAATCCCAATCTCAGGCCTCTGTTTCCCAGGGCAATCTGACTTTTAAAAACAAAAGCTTGCCTACTTTAAAAGCTATTCAAGTCTTCAGCCTTCCTGAGGCAGGAAATGGTGAGCCTCTAAGGCTATTGTGGAAGATTAATGTCAGTGACAGGTTACTACAACCAGATCTGAAATTCTGTGTTAATGCTAATGAAAGTCCACATGCAGGCGGAAAGCTGCACACACAAACAGTACATTTGCACGACATAAAACATCTCTCTTTAGATTAGCTAGCACATTAACTTCCTTCCTGCAGCCCCTCAACTTGATGCTAGTCTCTGGGGGCCCCTATTTCCCTCCAGTCAGTGGCCATGGGGCTTTCCTCCTTTTCCACCCTTTGCAATACCAGGCCCAGTTGCTACCATTTAGGAAAGAATTGAATACATGGTTGGCAAAATGGGTCTGGGGGCAGGGATTGTCAACAAGCTCCCCTTTTTGGCTCGTCTGAGGCTCCCCCTTCCTTTAATTAATTTTTTAATGTTAAGGTTTTGTAGTGTTTATATTTGTTTTTAGATAGTAAATGGCACAGTGGGGGAGGGGGTAATATTGCTATATTTTAAAGGGGTTTTAATTGTTTTATATTGGTTTTAACTTGTGCACACTTCCCAGATAGGGTGGTATATAAATCTATTAAATTAAATTAAATTAAAATTAAATTAAATATTGTCCAGCTGTGGATTTTGGATTCCCCCTCTCCCCATCAACACAGTTGCCTTTGTTTAATATTGGAGCAGCATTTATGCAACCTTCAGTTAAAGAGATTACTTATTAATGGTGGGTGTTTCTTGTGGGGTGGGGAAGAAGCTAGCAGCTGAGCCCTATACCTAGAATAATCTCTGTGTGGATGGCATGTAAATAAAGTCTCAGAAGCACAATGACTCACTGGCAGGCTTGAGGTAGTAGATCAAATGTTTGAGTATTGTTTATGTTGCTGGCCTATTTTCATGCTCTTCTTGTATACTTATGAAGGGTAGCTGCATTAGTCTGTCCACAGAGACTTAAAAGCTAATGAGTGTGGTGAAGGGATAGGTTTGTCTGTTGGCATAGGCTTTCCTGGCTTGCAGCTCATCTGAAAACCTGGCTGTAGGCCACAAAACTTTTGCAAAGTGTTTTAAAAGTGTTAGTATCTAAAGTTGTATAGGATTCTTTTGGTTTTGTTATATATCTAGTTATCCTTAACTACCTGCTTAAGACCAGTGTTACCTGTTTAAAACCATATCTGGTTAAGACCAGTGTTAAGGCTATGGCATGCTAATATAAGCTCCACAAAGCCAGGGAATTAAAAACTAAAGCTGGTCTCTAAATAAATATGGTTCATGATGGTCTGTAGTGTCACAAACTGGGCTTGCCAACAGTTCCTAACAGGGTCAAGAATGAGGTATTAAAAGTTAGGGACGTTATATCAATAACCCTAGGAAATACCATTCTAGGCTGAAGCTATAACAGTTCAGGACACAGTTCATTGCTCTTATGGCAGTCTCCCCCAGTTCTTACTATGTAAATTATTCTGAGGTGAGAACATAATGGTTCCCCCCACCCTCAAACGCCATATTATGTTTTTGCCTCAGGACCTTTGGTGTATGCAAACCAAGACACAGGACACAGCCTCGGGCTGGGTTAACTCAGGTTTATTGCATCGTGGACAGAGGGAACATGAGGTAATGGCGGATCGATAGCTCTTTATATACAGCAGTAATACATTTGAACGTGGTTCCATGATAGCCCATTGGCTACTGTCTGCGTGACGTCATTGCGGGTCACGCCCTTCTTGTCCCGGTGTAGGTGGTGGCGGGAAAACTTCCCGCGCTGTTGCCTTTGATGAGTTTGGACCGAGGAGCTTGGACGCTCGCTGCTGCCAGCTGGTGGTCATTAGCTCGCGTCCACTTACAGGGTTCATGTGATGCAGCTGAGGGTTACATTGTTGCCATAGGCAAGGTTACATTTGTTCAGATACATTGTGGAAGGTAAAACCATTAGAACACAACACCCCTCCCCCCTAGGATGAGACACAGTCTCGAGCCCACACTTAAACACACTCCCCCCCCCCTAGGAGACAAAGTCTCTCAGCCAAGATGGCTTATTTCGAACACGCTGGGGTCTCGATGCGGGCTGCCTTTCCCCGGGTTTGCTACCTTCTCTTTGTCCCCAGGTTTCCTGTCCTGTAATTGGAGAGGGAGACTCGTTAGTGACTTGCCGCGGCTCTGCGGCGTTGTTGGAAGGTGTGCTCTTTCTTAGGGAGGAACCGGGGGCACTGGGGGCTAACGAAAAACCCCTCTTCTCGCTTGGATGGGTGGGGGAACACTCCTGAAAACCCCCCCCAGCTCGCAAACTCAAAATCAAAATTACATTCGGGGGCAGCGGTCGCGAACTCCTCTCCCCCTTCCCCGGCCTCTGATAGGACTGGTGTATCAAAAGGGTATGAGTCGGGGCCGCTTCTGCCTTCCCCCCTTGCTTGGGACTGTTGTTCGCTGCTGTCTCCCCCTTGGGTTAAGCGGGTGGGGGAGACCCCTAACGCTGAATCCTGTTGCTGAGCCCCACTGACTGGCCTACTTACTCGGTGCCTCAGTTGGTCTGCGTGCCTCCTCCAGAGGAGGCCGGTGTTAGTCTCGACTCGGTACGACACTGGCCCCGTCTGTTCTACAACCGTCCCTGGTACCCAGGCTGGCCCTGCGCTGGAATAGTTCCTGCAGTGAACAGGGTCGCCGGCGGCGAAACCTTTCGAGACTGCCAACCCTATGTTTTTTCCTTTATCCTCGACTCTCGTCGGGTCAAGCCTGGTCAGGATCGTGGTCAGTTTTCGCCGCATCAAGAGCTCTGCCGGCGAGTAGCCTGACGCTAAAGGGGTCACCCTATACGCTAAGAGGAATTGGCATACTTGGTGATTCAGGTCCCCCGGGCCCATGCGCCGCAGCGCATCCTTTGTTGTACGCACCAGCCGTTCCACTTGGCCATTCGTGGCCGGGTGAAACGGCGCGGATGTGACATGCCGAATGGCGTTTGCCTCCATGAATGCCCCGAACTCGGCGGAGGTGAAACAACTAGCGTTATCGCTGACTAAAGTATCGGGTAAACCGAACGTTGAAAAGACTCTCCTTAGCTGGCTAATTGTCGTGGCGGAGGACGTGCTTTTTACTGGAATAACCTCCAGCCACTTGGAGAACGCATCCACCACCAGGAGAAACATGGTTCCTCGGAATGGGCCAGCGAAATCCACGTGCACTCTGGACCAAGGCCCCCTTGCTGTGTCCCACTCCCTATGCGGAAGGCGGGCCGCCTCTGGTCGGGATCCCTGGCATGCCTCACAAGTGCCGACCATGTGCTCAATGTCCGCGTCCAGCTGTGGCCACCAGAAGTAACTCCGGGCCAGCGCCTTTGAACGAACTATGCCCGGGTGGCTGACGTGCAGCAGTTCGAGCACCCTCGGCTGCAGGGATGTAGGGACCACCACCCGTTGGCCCCACAAAAGGCACCCCCTCTCTAGGGACAACTCTAGCCTTTTCCGAAAAAATGGGTCGAATTCTGTGCTTGGGGACGACGCCGGCCACCCCTTCTGCACCCACGAACTAACTTTCTCTAGCGTTCTGTCCTTGCCTGTCGCCCTAGCAATGTCGGTTGGTACTATTGGGGGTGCGTCTAAGACCTCAATTAGCAACACCTGGCGGTCTTTTTCTACTCTCGCCTTTTGGTCGTCCGACAAGGGCAAGGGAGATCTCGAAAGTGCATCAGCATGGCTGATCTCCTTTCCGGGCCGGTACTCCAACTCATGTTGGTATGCGTTGAGAAAAATAGCCCATCGCAGCATTCTCGGTGACAGGATCTGCGGCGTGGGCTTGCCTGCCGTGAAAATCCCTAACAGTGGCTTGTGATCAGTCACGATTTTGAACGGGCGGCCATACAAAAAATCGTGAAATTTTTTGGTTCCCGCTACTATTGCTAATGCCTCTCTGTCGGTTTGTGCGTAATTTCGCTCCGCTTGGGACAGGGACCTTGAATAAAACGCTACCGGGGCCTCCCTTCCGTCATCCAACACGTGGCAAAGCACCGCCCCCACCCCCACCGGGGATGCATCACAGACTAAGACCACCGGCCGTTTGGGGTCGAAATGCGTCAGGATTGCCTCAGATGTTAAGAGTTGCTTTAGTTCTTTGAACGCCCTCTCGTGCTCGTCACCCCACGTCCATGTCTCCTCCTTTTTAAGTAACCGATGGAGCGGTTCGGCCACGGACGCCTTCCGCGGGAGGAATGTATGGTAAAAATTGAGGAGCCCCAGGAAAGACTGTAGCTCGGTTTTGGATGTGGGGCGAGGGGCCTTCTTTATGGCTGTTACTTTGGATTTAGACGGCTTAATCCCCTCGGGTGTGATCCGGAAACCTAAAAATTCAACCTCAGTTTCATAAAAAACACATTTGTCCTTCCTTAGTCTCAACCCCGCTTTCTCGAACACGGTTAGTACTTTGTCCAATCTCTTTGCCAGTTCAGCCTCACTCCCCCCTGTTATCAACACGTCATCAAAATAAGGCAACACCCCCTCCAGTCCCTTCAGGAGGCGTTCCACAAGCGATTGAAAAAGGCCGGGTGCCGAGTTCACGCCGAACTGTAAGCGCGACACCTGGAACGCCCCTTTATGTGTAACTATCGTTTGTGCCGCGGCCGTGGCGGGGGTCACTGGGAGTTGCTGATAGGCTTGTGCCAAATCGAGTTTAGCGAAACACTTTCCCCCATTCAGCCTGGCTAAAAGGTGGCTGATCACCGGCACCGGGTATGCATTAGGGCGGATCGCCTTGTTAATTGTACACTTATAATCAGCGCAAATGCGCACCTCCCCGTTAGCCTTTAGAGCCGTTACAATTGGAGTTTCCCACTCCGCGGAATCAACAGGAATAAGAATCCCCTGGCCCACCAGTTTGTCCAGTTCCGCCTCTATCTTGTCCTTGAGTGCGAACGGCACCCTGCGCGGTTTGAGTCTTATCGGGCGGACCTCCGGGTCTAGGTCGAAGGCTACAGGGGGCCCTTTGAACTTTCCGAGTCCTTTCTTAAAAACGGCGGGATGCGCATCGCAAACCGCTTGTATTGGGTCCACCCCCACTGTATGCACTCCCCCGATGAACAAACCTAAAGGCTGAAACCACTGCGTCCCTAGGAGGCTACAACTTCCCCCCTTAAGGACAACTAGGGGCAGTTCCGCAGAATGTCTCTTAAAATTGACCCGAAATTTCCCGACCCCCAACACCGGAATGCTGTTTCCCTGTACGTCTCGTAGCGTGGACCTCAACGTTTTAAGTTTGGGCCGCACGTGGGGGTCGATTCTCAAGAACTCTTTCTGGGGAATTATCGAATAGGAGGACCCCGAGTCAATTTCCATCCTAATAGGGGCCCCTTGTACTAGTACCTCAACGAAGTAATGGGACTGTCCCGCGGACACGCTGAACACTGGGGCGTCGTCCTCGCTGTCGTCCGAGACGCGGCCCACGCCATCCCGCTTCCTCGTGGTCTGGGCGCCATCTTTGGGCCTCGCTGGACGGTCCGGTCTGGCCGCACGGTCTTGTGACTGCCTCCGGCTCTCCTTCCGTTTTCTGCATGCCTTGGCGATGTGCCCCCGTCGGCCGCAGGTGTAACACTCGGCTTTCCTGAATGGGCATCTCGCGCGCTCATGGGCCGCTCCGCAACCATCGCAGCGTCGACCACCCTTTCGGACCTTCTGGACCTCTTCGCCGTCGCTGCCTTCCGTAGACGACTTTGAGGCCCGTCGAGTTGCGTGCACCGAATTTGCCGCCTTGCCGGCTCTAGGACGCCACTCACGCCACTGGTGCATCTCGTCCACTTCGGCATTCGTGGACTCTGCGGCTTCCGCGGCCTCTACGACCTCTGCCAACGTGGGTGGCGGCTCCTTGTTCATCAAACTGCGCTGCACCTCCTTGTCTTTCAGGCCACACAGCACGCCGTCCCTGAGGGCCATCTCTAAGATGTTGTCCCATTTGCAGGGGGCGGCGGCTATCCTCATGGCGGCCACGAATGTCTCAACCGACTCGTCCGGCGCTTGGACTCGCCTCCAAAACGCGCTCCGAGCGGGAAACATTGCCCTCGAAGGACTGAAGCGCTCCCGCAGCAGCTTCATGATGTCGTCCGCCTTAAATTCGCTCACCTTCTTTGGAGCGATGATGCTCACCAGCGTCCGCTTGGTTTCCATCCCGAGCATTCTGGTGAGGATGGCCCTCTTCCTCTCCTCGTCGTCTCCTTTGACTTTGAGTTCCACCAGTGCCGCCTGGAAGTCCATCTCGAGCAGCTCCCAGTCTTGCGGTTTGGTGATGTTGAACCCGCTCTGCGCCCTGGCTGTTCCGTGGGGATCCATTATCCCACCTTCGTCGCCAATTTGGTGTATGCAAACCAAGACACAGGACACAGCCTCGGGCTGGGTTAACTCAGGTTTATTGCATCGTGGACAGAGGGAACATGAGGTAATGGCGGATCGATAGCTCTTTATATACAGCAGTAATACATTTGAACGTGGTTCCATGATAGCCCATTGGCTACTGTCTGCGTGACGTCATTGCGGGTCACGCCCTTCTTGTCCCGGTGTAGGTGGTGGCGGGAAAACTTCCCGCGCTGTTGCCTTTGATGAGTTTGGACCGAGGAGCTTGGACGCTCGCTGCTGCCAGCTGGTGGTCATTAGCTCGCGTCCACTTACAGGGTTCATGTGATGCAGCTGAGGGTTACATTGTTGCCATAGGCAAGGTTACATTTGTTCAGATACATTGTGGAAGGTAAAACCATTAGAACACAACAGGACCATTAAGCCTTTTACTTGGAATGTGTAAATATCATAACATGTACTGTACATTTGCAAGAAAAGGCTGATTGTGAGGCAGGCTAGGTGGCATAAAAGAGAGCAATTATAATCTCAGACTTGACTACAAAGCTTGGTAAGAATGTTCTTTATGGCATGCTGCATAACTTACATAACTCCTTTCAGATTTTCCTTGTGCTGTCTGGAAAACAAATTCAGTTGTATTTTATTAGCAAATTGCATTTTCTTTACTTCTTCTTCTGCCATATCCAAATCTGAATATAAGCGATCCTAATGGCAATCGCCTTGGGACTGTGGTGGCTCAAGTGGTTAAAACACTGAACTCACTAACTGGAAGGTCAGAGTTCGATTTCCGGGTACTGCAGGACAGAGTGTGCTCCCGTCTCTGTCCCAGCTCCTGCCAACTTTAGTGTCTCGCACGGAAGACAAAGAAGGAGCCGCAGTAGGGGGCTAAAACACAGGTTTATTTCATGGTGGTCAAGATGAACATGTGGTAATGGCGGAGGTACAGCTCATTATATACTGCAGTACACACATTTGAATATCGTTGCACGGTAGCTCATTGGCTGCTACCGGCGTGACGTCATTCTGAGCCATGCCCATCTTCTCCAGGTGAGCCTCGCGCGGGAAAGGTTCCCGCGGCTGCCGGTGATCTGGGGAATGTGAACCATGTGAGCTGAACACTCGCAGCTGCCTTCTATGGGCAGCTTACTCGCGTTCTTTAACAGCTGGGTTACATTGTAATCATTGTCAGGTTACATTCATACATTCTTAAAGTAATACTGTTACATACACAACACCAACCTAGCAGTTCGAAAGCAAGAAACTGCAAGTAGATAAATAGAGAGCACTTCAGTGTGAAGGTAAGCAGGATTCCGTGCACTCCGGAGTTGAGGCATGCCTGCCACATGTCCATGGAAACATCTGCAGATGCATACAAGTGCTGGCTCTTTGGCTATAAACAGAGATGAGCATTCAACCCTAGAATCAGATATGACTGGCTTTCGAGCAAGAGCAACCTTTACCTAATGGTGATCAGCCACAAAGACTGTCCTGAGAATATAATGCAGTGGCCTTATTCCATATTGCAGCATGACCCCCGTACTAGTGTTCCAGTTCCATGAGCACATCCTTCCAGAAAGGTTTGGAGGCACTGCAGAATAGTTGTATTTGGCAAAAATGCTCCTCCTGGTTCCAATGTATGTTGTGACCAGGTCAAAAGGAAGGCAAGAACCCTCCTTTTCCAGGGAGGAGGAATTTATACATTACAACGGCAGATAGCATAAAGACAAAAGAGTTAGACCTAAGGTTCCAGCATACTTTAAGTGAAAGTTCTAACTGCCCATAATAAAGTCTTTAAAGAAGTGTGGGATCCGTGCACACAATTGGCATAACTGGCCCTGACAGAACCCCGGTAATGGGTGATCACATCGTTACCAGGGGTTCCTGAAGGGACAGAAATTGGGGGAGCGGAATATTAGATAGAGTTTAATTCATCAATAGCTGATCTGACAAACAGCTCGGACAATAGAGAGCTAATGACTAACGCGTTAGGCACGTAATAAGTAATCTCGCGTCTGCGGATTAGTTTAAATCCTAGAGCCAATACTAGCCACTTGTTTACCCTGGATAACATGGAACAATGTATTTCCCCTGCCGTTAATTAAGTTGGTTAATTAACTTCCCCTGTAGACTTCCCCAATTAACTTGTGTAAACATAATGTGTGAATTCTGCCAGTATGCTAGATCGCAATGCTTTTACATGCAGCCTGAACATGATAAATACTGATGATTTGCCTTCATTAAATCACTGGTCTTCGTTCCATCTTGCCTCGTGTGTCGTTACTTGACCAGTCTCCTCCGGGACCCAACGGCCGCTTTGCGGTTCCAATCCAGCTTGCGCAACCAGCTTCGCGGCCCAAATCCAACATCTGGTGACCCCGACGTGATCTACTTGTGAGTAAGCGATCTTCTCGGTCCGGTTCTATGCCAGAACCGTGTCCAAATCATCCCAGAGGACAGCACAGCAGCTATGGTCGGAAAGCCATCCGATCTTAGTGACAGCTACGCTGCGAGGCATTCCAGAGAGGCAGAGCACGCTCCAAAGCTCTGAGGCATCTTGCTCAGCGGAAAACGCGTTCCGCTCAGGGTCGGCTGTGAAACCCTGACTTCGTCGCAGAGGCCGCCGAGGGCCTGTGGCAGCAGTCCACATTCCGAGTTCCTTCCCAGAGGTTTGTCACACCAGACCTGTTACCTAACCTCAGACACATCGCTTCGTCCCGAGGAGGAAAACTTCAAAGGACCGGCAGGTAATATGGGGACTTGTCCTCAGCGACAACATCCGACCGCTAACCAGAGAACTCACTTAATGGAGTTCAAGGCCCTGGCCAGGGTATACCATACACGCATTCACAGTGCCCAGTTAGCGGATCTTTTGGTGTACTTGGGGGGAAATTGTCTGCTTTATCCAGAAGCAGGCATGCTTAACCTCCAACTTTGGGATAGGATAGGAGCCTGCATTCAGCAAGCACCTAGAGCTCCAGACAGCATAATCAGCACGTGGAGCAAGTGTAGGAAGCTCTTAGCAGAGGTAGACCCAGTCTGGATAGAGGCCGAGGAACCCCCAGCGCAGTCAGAGCCATCAGCCCCAACAGCTCTCTATCCGTCATTTCAGCTCAAGCAGGGTAGTGTAGGGAACTTTCTCTCAGTGACAGCTGCAGACGTCACTGAAGGAATGCATGGCACGAGAAGTGCTAGCGCTTCTCTGACAGTTAAAGGTTCCCAGACTACCAAGAGTTCCATCCAGCGCATGGTTGAGGAAGAAACCAGTAAGGGGGAGTTGCCAGCAGAAGAACTAGCTGAGCTTAGGCAGATATGCCCAATTAACATAGAGGTAGATGCCCTCACAGGTCAGCAGCAAACGACCCATTCGCCAGTTCCGTACAAGCTGCTCATGGCTATACGGAAGGCAATCACAGAGACAGGACTTCAGAGTCGCTTCACCAGGGGCACGCTTCAGCAAGTGTGCGAAACCATGATGCTCATTCCATATGACTGGAAAGCCGTCATGAGAATGATGCTCAACCTCAGCCAGTATTTGCTATGGGATAGCAAGTATCGTCTCGAAGTACAGGCAAGGGCTGCCAGGATGGGAGGAGCAGTAATCCCTGACCAGCTATATGGCAATTGGCAAGATCACCTTGCCAATTGCCACCCTTCATTTGGCAGCTGAGACAGCCTTCAGGGCTTATCTCAAGGTCCCAGCAGCTGGCAAAGCAGCCAAGAATTACACCGCAGTCAAACAGGGTGCCCAGGAGTCCTACATGGACTTTATCAATAGATTGGAGGAAGCAGTCAGTAGACAGATTGACAATGAGCAAGCCCAACAGGAGCTCATGATGAAGCTGGCGAAAGACAACGCCAACCTTGACTGCCATAAGATCTTGCAGTCACTGGGCAATCATCCCGATCTGACTCTCACTGACATGATTAGGGCTTGTGCCGACGTTGGTACAGATTCCTACAAAATGGGTCTGTTAGCAGCGGCGGTGCAAGGTGGTAGGAAACTTAAGAACAGGACCAGAGGAGCATGTCACAATTGTGGCAAGATTGGTCATTTCGCTAGGGAATGCCGACATATCAAGGGCAGCGGCCAAAATGCCAGCCCTCCCAAGGCTCCGTCCACCCCATGTCCACGATGCAATAAAGGCTTCCACTGGGCCAGGAACTGCCCGAGTTCGGGAAACTGGAACGTGGGCTTGTCTCTGGCCCCGGTCCAAACAGAGACCTCAGTCGCTCTGGGAGAGCCAGAGCTGGATTAAATTCCGGTCATATTCCCTGCATTCTGGAGGCGCAGGCCAGCCCTAAAGGCAGTACGGGACTAGATTTGACTTGCCAGTCAGAAGTCACATGTGACTTGCCAGGCACAGTCTATCTAGTCGATTCCCAGTACATGGGACCCCTGCCTAAAGGCTATATAGGTTTAGTTTTGCCCCGTAGTATTGCAGGAACGCGAGGAATTCTAGTAATTCCAGGAGTCATTGACTCCAATTTTTCGGGTGTACTCCAGGTTCAACTCTGGACACACCTACCCCAAACCATTCACAAGGGAGACACGTTAGCACAACTGATCATGGTTCCTTGTCACTCGCCAGCAGGCAGCCAGGAAAGGCTCAGGGACAGCTCAGAGTCCAGGTCGGAAGACCGCTCGAGCACAGAAGGGGCAGTGCAAGGATACCAGGTCTTAGCGGCAGTGGAAACCAACATAGAGTGGAAGCGGTGGCCAGTCATAAAGGTATTTTAAAATAAAAAACCTTTTGATGGGCTCTTAGATACCGGAGCTGATGTCAGCCAGAGCAAGTGTCTGTGTGAGTGGGCTCTCGAGCTGGTCTCCGATGTGTGGGGGGTAGGAGGTGTTCAAGAAGCGTTTAGAAGCCAAGATTGGGTAGAAGTCACAATCCCCGAAGCTGACGGCACAGCGGTCATCCGGCTGCACATTTTGGACGTGCACGTCAACCTCTGGGGGCGAGACATTCTACAGCAGTACCATGCCACTCTTACCTTCGGGTAATGGCTCTACCGCTTAAATGGCTTATCAACACGCCAGTCTGGGTAGAACAATGGCTGGTAGTAGGGGAGAAACTAGTCGCCCTGAAACAGCTGGTGAAAGAACAGCTAGATGCTAGACATATAGAACGGTCCACCAGTCCTTGGAATTTGCCGATATTCATTATCAAGAAAAAGTCTGGGAAGTGGCGACTCCTTCACAATCTCAGAGAGATCAATAAATGTATCCAGCCAATGGGTACGCTTCAATGCGGCATCCCGAATCCGAACATGATCCCCGAGGGTTGGGAGATCTTGGTCGTAGACTTAAAAGACTGTGTTTATACTATTCCCTTAGATGCTAGGGATTGGGAAAGGTTCGCTTTTACAGTGCCAGTCGTGAACCACAGAGAGCCCACGCAACGTTACGACTTCCCCAATTAACTTGTGTAAACATAATGTGTGAATTATGCCAGTATGCTAGATCGCAAAGCTTTTACATGCAGCCTGAACATGATAAATACTGATGATTTGCCTTCATTAAATCACTAGTCTTTGCTCCATCTTGCCTCGTGTGTCGTTTCTTGACCAGTCTCCTCCGGGACCCAACGGCCACTTCGCGGTTCCAATCCAGCTTGCGCAACCCGCTTCGCGGCCCAAATCCAACAAAGAAGCATCTCTGTCTTGCAGAATAAGAAAACACTGCAAAAACTGGGAGATTGTGAGTGATGGTGCCATTGGAAATGGAATATAGTCATCCGTGGAAGCCCAGGGGGCCAGTTCAGGACCTCAGAAGGGTCAAAATTGGTCCTGGGGTCTTAGGTTCCTGCTTCAAGCATAGACTAGTTGCATGACTACCTGCATCTGCCAAAACACCCTCTTCATCTTCTTATGGAGGTTTGTTATTTGCAAAATACCCAATTAATAGTTTCTTCTGGGAAATCGACAATAAATGTTCATCCGCATACTGATGGTACCCGGGGTGGGGTACCATCAGTATGCGGATGACACTCAGTTGTACATCTCAGCCCGTGGGGACCCCAGTGATGCTGTTGAAATCCTATCCGGATGCCTGGAAGCCATTGGGGTCTGGATGGGGGCCAATGGGCTTCGGCTGAATCCCAGCAAGACAGAGTGGCTGTGGATAAGGGGCCCCGTGTTATCCAGGGAGTTACCATCTTTGGTACTGGATGGGGCTGTTTTGCCCCAGACAGACCCAGTGCACAACTTGGGGGTCCTTCTGGACTCGCGGCTGCTGCTAGAAGAACAGGTAGTGGCTGTGGCCAGGAGGGCTTTTGCCCAACTTCGGGTGATTCGCCAGTTGCGCACGCTCCTGGACCGGGGCTCCTTGCTTATGGTCACCCATGCTCTGGTCACTTCCCGACTAGATTATTGTAATGCGCTCTACATGGGGCTGCCCTTGACGACCATTCGGAGGCTGTGGCTGGTCCAGAATGTGGCAGCCCGGGTGGTGATGGGATGTGGGCGATATGCCCATGCCTCACCGCTACTTCGGGAGCTGCACTGGTTACCAGTTTGTCTCCGGGTGCAATTCAAGGTGCTGGTTTTGACCTTTAAAGCCCTATATGGCAGTGGGCCAGGATACCTTAGAGACCGCATCGTCCCAAGAGTGTCTGCCCATCCAACCAGAGCGGACTGGAGGGGCTCTCTAATGGTGCCATCAGTTAGGGGTGCACATCTGTCCAGCACCCGAAGGAGGGCCTTCTCCGTGTCCGCACCAACTCTCTGGAACCTCCTGCCAACAGATCTAAGACTTCAAAGAGAATTGCTGCCCTTCAGGAAAGGATTGAAGACCTGGCTGGCAGGGCAGGTGTGGGGCCCGAATGGGAACACGGTCCCCGCCTGCTGGCTTATGTAAAGAATTAAGAACTCTCTCTTCTTCTTTTTATAGTGGGTGGGATGGGTGGGTGGGATATGGGTTTTTTAAAGTGGGTGGGATATGGGTCTTTTAAAGTGTTTTTATGTGTTTTTAGAACTTGTTGTAATGCCGCCCTGAGTTGGGTTCTGCCTGAGTGGGCGGCATATATAAATATGACTATTAAATTAAATTAAATTAAAATAAACTTCAATCAGGTCACCTCTTAGACGCCATCATTCAAGAGTGAAAAGGCCCAACCGTTGCAGCCTCAGATGGTAAGGAAGGTGTTCCAGTCCCCTAATCATTTTGGTTGCCCTCCTCTGCACTTTTTCCAACTCCATAATATCCTTCTGGAGGTATGGCGACCAGAACTGTACACAGTATTCCAGATAGGGCCTCACCATAGATTTATAAAGAGGCAAAATGACACTTGCTGACTTATTTTCTATACCCTTCCTAATGATCCCTAGCATTGAGTTTGTTTTTTTTCACTGCTGAGGCACACTGGGTTGACACCTTCATTGAGCTGTCCACCAGGACACCAAGATCCCTTTCCTAGTTTGTCGCAGAGAGTTCAGAACCCATCAGTTTATAAATGTAATTGGGTTTTTTTGCCCCAACATGCATCACTCTGCACTTATTAATGTTGAAGCTCATTTGCCACTGTTTTGCCCACTCCCCCAGTGCCAAGAGATCCCTCTGGAGCTCCTCGCAATCTCTCACAGTTTTCACTACCCTGTATAATTTAGTGTTGTCAGCAAATTTGGCTACCTTGCTTACTGCTTTAAAATCCAACAGTGAGGTTAGGATTTGTGCGGACTATAAGTGTACAATTAACAAGGCCATTCGCCCAAATGCATACCCGGTGCCGGTAGTTAGCCATTTACTAGCCACTTTACACGGGGGTAATTTTTTCGCAAAGTTAGATTTGGCCTAGGCGTATCAGCAGTTAACGGTTACGCCTGCTTCAGCTGCAGCACAGACAATCGTTACGCACAAAGGTGAGTTCGGCGAGAACTCAGCCCCCGGGATTTTCCAGTCTCTTGAAGAACGCCTTCTTAAGGGTCTCCCCGGGGCCCTCCCCTACTTTGATGACGTTTTAATCACAGCTGGGAGTGAGTCAGAACTAGCAAAGAGGCTGGACAAAGTCTTAACGGTGTTCGAGAAGGCAGGGTTGAGGCTGAGATGAGATAAATGTGTATTTCTAGCGAGGGAAGTAGAGTTCCTAGGGTTCAAGGTAACCCCCGAGGGAATCAAGCCTTCCGACTCCAAGGTAGCCGCTGTTCGAAACGCCCCTCGCCCCACCGCGAAACCAGAATTACAGTCCTTCTTGGGATTTCTCAATTTCTATCACTCCTTCCTGCCAAGGAAGGCTTCGGTAGCGGAACCTTTGCACCGTCTTTTAAAGAAAGACCCAGTTTGGCGGTGGGGAGACAGCCAGGAAAAGGCTTTCAAAGAGTTAAAACAGCTCCTCTCCTCAGAGGCAATTTTAACCCACTTCGATCCAAGGAAGCCCGTGGTGTTAGTTTGTTATGCTTCACCAGTGGGGGGGGGGGGTACTGTGCCACGTGTTAGAAAACGGGCAGGAAGCCCTGGTTGCCTTCTACTCAAGGTCTCTTTCAAAGGCAGAGCGCAATTACGCGCAAACAGACAGAGAGGCTCTTGCGATAGTTGCTGGAACCAAAAAATTCTATGACTTCCTCTATGGTTGGGATTTCACTATTGTGACTGACCACAAGCCATTGCTGGGCATCTTCACCACGAGCAAGCCCACACCCCAGATTCTGTTCCCCAGAATGCTACGGTGGGCCATATTTCTTAATGCATACCAGTTCATGCTGGTCCACCGCCCAGGCAAGGAAATCAGCCATGCTGATGCGCTTTCTGGTCTCCCCTTCTGGAGCTAGGAGAACCCGAGTGCGAGGTTGAGCAGGATCACCAGGTGTTGCTGATCGAGTCCCTCGACTCAGCCCCAATTGTGCCCACAGATCACACCAAGGCTACAGTGAAAGACAAGGTTCTGTCCCTAGTAAGTTCATGGGTAAAGAAGGGTTGGCCTGAAACTCCCCCCGCCGAGTTCAAGGCATATTTCTGAAAGAGGGTTGAGCTTTCGATAGAGAGGGGTTGCCTCCTGTGGGGCCAGAGGGTGGTCATTCCTGAGGTACTGCGGCCAAAGGTACGCAAATTGCTACACGTTAGCCACCCGGGAATTGTGTGCTCAAAGGCTTTGGCCAGGAGCGATTTCTGGTGGCCTCAGATAGATGCAGAGATTGAGCACATGGTAGGCACTTGCGAAAGTTGGCAGAGTTCTCAACCCGAAGAGTCCCGACTTCCTTCGAGAGAATGGGACACAGCCCATGGACCATGGTCTCGATTGCACATCGACTTTGCTGGTCCTTTCAGGGGCTCGCTTTTTCTGTTAGTGGTCAATTCCTTCTCAAAATGGCTGGAGGTTATCCCAATGCCCAACACCTCCTCAACCGCAACCATTAAGCAATTGCAGTTGTTTTGGATTACCCGATGTGCTTGTCTCCAACAACGGCAGTACTTTCACCTCCGTCGAATTCCAAGCATTCCTTGAAAGGAATGCAATTCGACGCGTTACTTCTGCCCAATTTCACCCTGCAACGAACGGTCAGGTTGAGCGCCAAGTGTGAACTACTAAAAAAGCACTTCGGCAAATGGGCCACGGGGACCTAGAGTTACAATTGTGTCAGTTTCTCCTGTGCTACAGAATACCGCCCCTGGCATCCGGACTCTCGCCAGCCGAGCTCCTAATGCACAGCAGGCCAGTCTTGCTTTTCAACCAGTTGGATCCAACCAGGGTGGAGGATAAGGGGACAAATGTTGAAATTGCACACACAAAGGTTTTTGCGGTTGGGGACCCAGTATATTGTAGAAATTATGCGGCCGCTGGCCCAACGTGGGTCCCAGGGGTGGTGATCAACCAAACAGGACCAGTTTCCTACCAGGTAGAAACAAGCATGGGGCTACTGTGGCGGCGACATGCTGATCAGCTGAGGCGTCGGGTCACGGACACCCAGGGGACTGAGGATCAGGGTGATTCAACATTAGGGTTCTCTCCCACCCGCTTATCCCAAGGGGGAGACATGGCAGTTAGCCCACCAAGAGGTCCCGATTTCGGTTTCACCCATCCTTTGCAGAGGGATTGGGAAGAGTTCAAGAGCCCAGACCTCGACAGTTTAAATTTTGAGTTGCAGGACAGGGGGGAGTTTTCAGAGTGTTCCCCCACTCATCTGAGCAAGAAGCAGGGCTTTGATTTATCCCCAGCAACCCCCCCCCCCCGTCCTCTGGTTTTCGAGTCTGCCTCTACTCCCATGCAAATGAGGCAATGTCTCGTTGAGTCGCCCCCAACTCAGAGTAGCAGGTGGGGAGTTCCCTTAAGTCAGCCTCCCCCTTCCAGGTTTTAATATGCAGTGTCCCCTCTGAGGGCCCTTGTCTGAATCGGGACAGTCCTCCTGACATGCTGCTAACACTGCTCATTTCACCTCTGCAGGACGAGAGACTGTGGAACCCGGAACCTCCAGTTCCTCCGAGCCCAGGCAAGCTGCTGCGTGGCCCAAACGAGCATGCAGGCCACCACAATGGTTGAGGGACTTTGTCCCATCCTAGCGGGAAGGGATGTTGTGTATGTAACCTGATGTAATGTAATTGAATCAGATCTAGCAATCCTCCATTCCCCCCCTCCTTTCTCCTGTTGTGACCCCAATCACCCAATCAGTGATTGGCACGGGGAACCTTCCCACCACAGGTGAGCCACACCAGGTATGCAGTACATCAGAATGGCGTCACTGACAAGGTAACCAATGGGCGCCTTTGGGCAAAATTCAAATGTGTTGTACAGTATATAAGGAGCTGCATCTCTGCCATTACCTCATGTTTAGATTGACTACACTGCAATAAAGATGTGTTTGGCCGCCTGACTGCTGCCTACTTCGTATCAATCTGCAAACTTCAAAAGGTGACAACATAGAAAGCTTGATGGTCAAATTGGCTGCATGGATAGTGACATTGATGCCAAAACACTCAGCACAGCACCATCTTATGTCAGATCTACTCATCTACCCAACCTCAATCTATACCATTCCATAGGAGGCATACTTTTAGAAAACAACGTTTCCAACAATGCTAGACACAGCAGTGCTACTGATAGCATCTCAACCTGAGAACTATAATAATTTTGTTACTTCCATTTTGGAATATTCTCATATTCCAAGATAATCCTGGACCAACTACATCCTAGGTCTCATTCCAGAAACAAACACCCACTACTTAGATTATGTTTCACACATCAAAGAATATCTTTTTAGTGAAGATATGATAAAAGCTGGTAGTAATTTGAGCTCAGTTCTTGCAGAAGCAAAAAGAACTTTCTGTATTGACACTGTAACAGAGCTTGTCAGGGCAAGAAGCAACAAGAAAGCTTGGAAATGACTGAAACGACTGAACAATAATCCAAACAAAGAGACACTGTACAAATATAACCCCAAACCAAATAGCACACCCTGCTTTTGGCAGAGAAGACAAATCAACACATAATAAAAATAAAACATCAAAGAGATATTCAGAGCAAATCCAACGAACTTTCTATTGCCTTCCTATTGTCAGAACTAGAGGAAACCATAAGGAGTTGTAGAAATGACAAAGGAGCAAGGCTTGATGATATCCAGATTGAGCAAATTAAACATTTTGAGCAAAACAAAAAGGAACAGCTCCTTCAACTCTTTAATAACAGTTGGATGAACAAACAAATCCAAGAAATATGATTAAACATGACGGTAACCACTATATTGAAACCAAGCAAAGAACCATCAGGGCGCCATTAATGAAATGTGTCTCCAGCCCTGATCATCTGGACCGCATTTTTAGGTGACTGGAGCAGCTGCCATAGGAAAGTGGGGTCACAGAAATCCCTTTTCATCAGCTCTCTTGCACATGCCCAAATCTGGATCCAATCCAACCCAGTCATTGTGATGTCAGAATTCATGTAAGTTATATGGAATATTACTAGGGCAAGTTATTTTGGAGACCACAACTCCAGGAATCCTCAGCTAGCAGTCACTGGCTATGCTAGCTGGGGAATTCTCGGATTTATATATAATTATGGAGAGGAAGGGGACTTAAAGCCATTGCTAGCATTTTCTGCATCAGCCTTGTATTCAGGATATAATGTCTAGTTTGGGCCACATTGGTGCTGCCTTGCTTTGGAAAACCTGCTCTTATCAGATCAGCTGAAAACCCTTGACAAGGTGACTATACACAGACATGTTTGTACAAGAGCAGCTCTTATCACAAGAGGCCTCTTGTGAAGATAGTTCAGAACCATATGTCAACACTAGAGTCAAAGTGCAGCTGGCAAGCAGATAGAAAACTTACTTGGCTTTACAAAACATGGGGCTTCCTCTGGAGACTCCAGTTTCCTTCTGCAGGGGCTACAGCTGATTATTATTATTATTATTATTATTATTATTATTATTATTATTATTATTATTATTATTATTATTATTATTATTATTATTATTATTATTATTATTATTATTATTATTATTATTATTATTATTATTATTATTATTATTATTATTATTATTATTATTATTATTATTATTATTATTATTATTATTATTATCTTTGTCAAACACAAAGAATGTGGAGCCTCATCTATGAGACTATCTTGGAAGTGTTCTCCTTTGCAATTATTTTCAGGAGGAATGTGTTTTCTGTAAAACTGAATGGAAATATTTGAGGAGGAAGAAGGAAGACATTTTCACAAGCATTAATTTAAATAAATGATCTGTATCCTATTATAGTGTAGACCACAAGTCTGTTAGTTACGCCACCTTAGAGAAGATGTATTAGTGTAAATTTCACCTGGAAGTTTTAAAATTATCTTATTTTCCATGTCAAATTGTTGTATTTTTGCAAAGCAAATTGGCATGCAAAAGCAACTGCCTATGCCAACTTATTAACTTGTACCTGTAGCGGTGGGCCAGAAATGTCCCACGGGGTCACGGAGTGACTGGACACAAGGAAGGCAACCGAGGCAAAGATGCGGTGAAAGTCCAGCCCCAATTGGCTCAGGGTGCTGGCATTTATTCCCTGCCTTGGGTACTTGCGTGCATAGGTTGTGCGTGACCCATCACAGAAGACTGCTTACGTGGCACACGTTAATCCAGTTACTATTGCAGAAGTTACTTGGAGGTGATGTGTAATCAGGATATTACCGGGAAGTCTGCTATCTACTAATTAACTATTGGCTGGCGAGACCATTGTCTTGCCCTATCACGGAATCTTTCTGGGACTAACTTAATCAAACATAGACATTGCGGTTTGCTTTCTTACTTAGAGAGTCCGCAGATATGATTAATACATTGTGCGTTTACCTTGAGTTATCACCTTGTGACTTTTGTCCTTACCCATGTCCGAGCTAATGGCCAGAGTGCTATTAATGAATCCAAACTATGATCAATATGAATCCACACCCAATTTCCTTTCCAACCAACTTATGAGGGCTTGAGGGCGTGTGCGCCCGAACCCCACCTTTCAGGAAAGGTTATGCCAATTATATTTGCGGATAAACCACATGTACCAATTCACAGCTGAAGCTTATACTACATGGCTGTAGTTTTTCAATTACACCAAGGTATGTTAAAATTTCTAGATCACTCTTTATACCAGCAGATTCCCAAATGGTATAATTTTTTGTTATGTGCTGTCCAGTGGCCTTCATATGGTGGCCTTTGTTGTTGTTCAGTCACATAGTCGAGTCCGACCCTTTGCGACCCCATGGACCACTGCATGCCAGACACCCCTGTCCTTCACCATCCTCCACAGACCGCTCAGCTGACCCTACAAAATGTCTTGTCCTCAACAGGCCTGCTCAATTCATGTAAACTCAATACACTTGACAATATTTTCTAATTCCTTTATTGCTGAACTTCTGAGTCCCCGTTTTTTCCCTAATTTCTCAGCTACAAACTCAATGCTAGGGATCATTAGGAAGGGTATAGAAAATAAGTCAGCAAGTGTCATTTTGCCTCTTTATAAATCTATGGTGAGGCCCCACCTGGAATACTGTGTACAGTTCTGGTCGCCATACCTCCAGAAGGATATTATGGAGCTGGAAAAAGTACAGAGGAGGGCAACCAGAATGATTCGGGGACTGGAACACCTTCCTTACCATCTGAGGCTGCAACGGTTGGGCCTTTTCACTCTTGAACGACGGCGTCTAAGAGGTGACCTGATTGAAGTTTATAAAATCATGCACAGTGTGGACAAAGTAGATAAGGAAAAACTGTTTTCCCTATCGCATAACACTAGAACTAGGGGACACTCCATGAAACTTTTGGGTACTAGTTCTCAAACAAATAAGAGAAAGTACTTTTTCACCCAGAGGATTACTGGTCTATGGAACTCCCTGCCAGAAGAAGTGGTGACAACTGTCAGTCTTGACAGCTTTAAGAAAGGATTAGACAAGTTCATGGAGGACAAGGGTATCAATGGCTATAATTATGGCTACCTAAGGACAACCTCCGGGTTGGAGAGATAGGCAGGATATCTCTCAATGCCATTTCCAGGGAATCCTAAACAGGTGAAGGCATCTGCTTGGGAATACCCTGAAGGAAATGGTGAGCCACTGTGTGAGACAGAATGCTGGACTGGATGGGCTGTGGCCTGTTCCAGCAAGGCTGTTCTTATGTTCTTATGTTCTTATTTTGTTTGATAACTGAACTAAGGGATACAAAATCTTTAACAATTTTAATTTCTTAATTGGCAACATTAAAGTTGAGTTTTTCTTCAGTAGTCGTGATTCTTTTTGTCTTTATCTTCAAGAGAAGATAAACCACTTCTGAGTACCCTCTAATGAGCAAACTCTGAAAGGGCCTTTTTTGCAACACCTTGAGCATCAACTTTGCTGCAGGGGAAATAAAAGCAATTGCCTTATAATTATTGCAATTCTTGGATTCCCCTTTCTTGTAGACTGAAATGTATATTGAACATTGCTAGTTTGTGGATCTTTTATTTTTGTTTTCCTTACTTGTTGGCATATTCTTGTTAGGATTTTGCCATATTCAGTCTCTGTGGTTTGAAACAGTTCTATTGGTATTGATTTTACCTCGGTGATTTATTTATTTATTTCATCATAGAATTCCTCTTTAAAGAAGTCTGTTGTTCTTTAATCTTTTCTGTGTATGTATTCATCAATGTTTACATCTTCTCTTTATTTTTCTCCTGGTCAGGGAGTGTGTTCCCCTATTAGTCATTCAGCATTTCTAATGTACATGAATCAAGAAGCAACAGTTAGGACAGGGTACGGAATGATGGAGTGGTTTGGAATAGGAAAAGGATTAAGACAAGGCTGCATTTTGTCACCCTGCTTATTTAACTTATATGCAGAGCACATAATGTGCAATGCAGGGCTGGACAAATCAAAAGTTGGAATTAAAATTGCTGGGAGAAACACCAACAATTTGAGATATGCAGATGATACTACCCTAATGGCAGAATGTGAAGAAGACCTGAAGAAGCTCTTGCTTAGGTTGAAAGAAGAGAGTGCAAAAGCTGGCTTGAGACTCGACATTAGGAAAACCAAGATACAGTAATGGCAACTGGCCCTATCACTCCCTGGAAATAGATGGGGAAGAAGTAGAGGCAGTGACAGGCTTTACATTCTTAGGATCCAAGATCACTGCAGATGGTGAATGCAGCCATGAAATAAAAAGGTGACTAATTCTTGGAAGGCAAGCTATGAGAAATTTGGGCAACATAGTTTAAAATAGAGACATCACCTTGCAAACAAAAATCCGCATAGTCAAAGCAATGGTATTTCCGGTAGTGATGTATGGTTGTGAGAGCTGGACCATAAGGAAAGCTGAGTGCAGAAGAATAGAACACATTTGAAATGTTAATAATTTTTTAAAAAATTATTTAAAGTTATGCTGGAGGAGAATTTTGAGAGTACCCTGGACAGCAAAGAGAACAAATTGGTCAATCTTAAAAGAAAGCAATCCCGACTGCTCCTTGGAAGGTCAAATATTGAAGATGAAGTAAAAGTACTTTGGACATCAAATGAGAAGAGAGTATTCACTTGAGAAGGCCTTGATGCTGGGAAAGGTCGAGGGCAAAAGAAGGAGGAGGCAGCAGAGAATGAGATGGCTAGATGGCATTGTTGATGCAATGGACACAAAGTTGGGCGGGCTGAGGAGGATAGGGGTTCCTGGCATGCAGTGGTCCATGGGGTCACAAAGGGTCGGAATCAACTGTGCAACTGAACAACAAAATGTAGCTTTAAATTTCCATTTGATTTATTGATCTTTGGGAAGAGATGTCTAGCTTTTCTTTGCAGTGACCATTTGTTGTGGCCTGGGATCTTGAGTGCAAGGAGAAGGAGGACAGTTGGCCGTCCCATCAGCCTGCTGCCGGCTCCGATCTGAAGTCAGAGTCTAAAGACAACCTGTTGCCAGTCTCTCAGCCCACTGCCGGCCCAGATCTAGATTCTGAGCATGAGGAGATGGACCTGGAATCAGCCCTGCAGCCTGCTGTCAGTTTGGAGCTGGCTCCTCATGGCCAAACCAGTCAGGCTGATCAGGGCTTGACAGGAGGACCAGGTGTCAGCACTCTGGAGGTTCAAGAGAAACCCAGAATGTTGAAAGGTGCAGAGCCCTATTCAGGCATGATCTACAGCTGAGGCCAAGGAGGCATGCCTTCAGAACTGGCCATCAGCTGTGAGCCCTGCCTGAGTCTCCTTAAAAGAAGGGATGTGCTGGTAAGCTCTTGTTGGAGCACCCCATCTTGGACCCTGATACTGCTTTACCTTGGAAAAACCTGAACCTTCGCCTGTGACCCCAACGATGTTCCTGGATCATCCTTGTACCTACAGTTTGCTACCAAATGGCTTCTGACCTTGGCTACCCAACACAACAACTCTGCTTATACCCTCTAGACTGAATAGTAAGACTCTCTCACACTTCTGGTGCAGCTAACACTGGCTGACCGGCTAGTCTGGGTGTCTGGGCCATAGCATCATTATAATATTTCTCTTTGTGATGTGACAATTACTAAAAAGCTGCATTCAGGATTCTGACCCTACTTCTGACATTTTTTACGTTTGCTTCTCAACTCTCCTTAGCAATTTTAAGTAATTCTTCCATCATCTATCTAAGTTCATACTGATCATGAACTGTTAACATCAAACATTATAGTAAAACTGAAGAAAAGTACTAATAGAATCATAGTGCTGAAATATAATTTAAACAACATTTCTGATTAATTTAGTCCATATAAAGAATAGTTTTTAATACTGAAATACTGTGAAGCAGAACAACTGGAACTTAGATGGATTATGGAAGAATTACTTAGATGGATGATGGAAGAATTACTACAAAACCGCCACCACCGCCACCGGACCAGTTGGCCAGCTGGCCTGGAGGGAAGCAGCAGCAGCTGGGAGGCTCAGGCGGCTACAAAACCGCCGCCGCCATCATCAGATGCTGTGTTTTTGTATTGTTTAATTATCCCAGTTATTATTGAAGTGTTTATTGTGATAATTTGATATTTTGTAATTGTAATTGCGATATTATTATTTTAAGAAATGTTTTTGATATCATGTAATTGTAATTGTGATATTTGTTTCTTTGTTAGCCGCCCAGAGTCACTTTGTGAGTGGGGCAGCATACAAGTTGAACAATTAAATTAAATTAAATTAAATTAAATTAAATTAAATTAAATTAAATTAAATTAAATTAAATCAGCATCACAACCTTTTCTAAGTTTTGTTTTAGTTCAAAGAAAATGGTTTTTCCTTCTTTCATTTTCAATTAAGTAGTATATTTAATTTCTATATTGTCCCTCTTGTGATGTTCACATGTACAGTTGTCTGTTTGGTTGCTTGAACCATATATTGGTAATAAGCAGATGGCTGGATTTGCAGAAGTTCTGCTTTATTTCTGACCCCCTAGGTGTTATGTATGATAACTGTGTTTTACTAACATGTCAAATGTTCAAACCGCCGAGTTCCCGTGCAAACTGCTGTCAAACAGTGACACTGTTTGACAGCCGCGAGATCTCTGCAAATCGCAAAGTATCGCGAGATTTCAGAGAGCACGCAGTTCGAAGTTTGATTGGCGCGCCATGTATCTATTTAATGCAAATGAAGCGATTAAGAAGTGTACATAGGTTAATTGACCAATCAGCATTGTTCCTGCTGTAAATGTATCTTTCGGTGTGTATATAAAAGTCTGTATTTTGCCCCATCCAAGTTGTGTTCAGACCCTCCAAAAAAAGAGCTGTATTTCACTTTCAATGCTTCTCATCTCCAATTTCTGAACACCAAACTAGGCCAACAACATTTGGTTCTGGTTTATTGCCCAATTGTATGTTCCACTCACATATGATTATAAGCAGTGATGGGCAAGAGCCGGATCGGACCAGTACACGTGTACTGGTAGTAAAAATGGCTGGCCCCGCCCACCTCCTCCTGCTCCTAGAAGAGGCTTTGGAGGGGGCTAGCTCTATTTCCCCCTTTGTCCAGGCTTTTCCTGGGCTCCATTTCACCCCAAAGCGCATCCTCAGCCACTCTGGAGAGGTTGGGGAGGCACTTTGGGGTGAAACAGCCTTGGAAAAGCCTTGGACAAAGGGGGAAATGGCTTCAGAGGTTCACTATAGAGTGATGAAAATAGTAGAGGCTTCTATTTTCATAGCTCTATAGTGAGCAGTCACATGGCCAGCAGGCTATGCCCACCCAGTCACATGGCCATGCCCACAGTGTGGTAGGAAACTGTTTTTTATTCCCACCACTGATTATAAGTATGCCTTGTTTCGGTGTCCTGGATGCTTACATAAAAGCTTTCAATTTCATCTTCTTCAGTATCAATAGTTTGAGCAAAGACTTGAATTTTGGTTATGTTAATAGGTTTTCCCAGAAGTCAAATTGATATTGTCCAGTTAGACCAGGAGTTCTCAACCTTTTAAACCCGGAGGGCCGGGTCACGCTCCCTCAGACAGTTTCAGAGGCCAGACGGCCATTTTGCCCTTCCTCTACTGTGGTGTTCACGAAGCGTTTAGAAGCCAGGATTGGGTAGAAGTCACGATCCCCGAAGCTGACGGCACAGCGGTCATTCGGCCGCATATTTGGACGTGCACATCAACCTTTGGGGGCGAGACATCTTACAGCAGTACCGTGCCACTCTTACCTTCAGGTAATGGCTCTACTGCTTAAATGGCTTATCAACATGCCAGTCTGGGTAGAGCATTGGCTGGTAGTAGGGGGAAAATTAGTCGCCCTAAAACAGCTGGTTAAAGAGCAGTTAGACGCAAGACATATAGAACAGTCCACCAGTCCCTGGAATTTTCCCATATTCATCATTAAAAAGAAGTCAGGGAAGTGGCGACTCCTTCACGATCTCAGAGAGATCAATAAGTGTATTCAGCCAATGGGTCCGCTTCAATGCGGCATCCCGAATCCGAACATGATCCCCGAGGGTTGGGAGATCCTGATCATAGACTTGAAAGACTGTTTTTACACCATTCCTTTAGATGTAAGGGATCGGGAAAGGTTTGCTTTTACGTTGCCAGTTGTGAACCACAGAGAGCCTACGCAACGTTACGCGTGGAAATTTTTGCCACAGGGGATGCTCAACTCGCCCACCCTGTGCCAAATTTACGTTCACGGCGCACTGGAAAAGTTTCGAAACCTTTACCCCACAGTCTTAGTATGCCATTTTATGGATACATCTTCATCGCAGCGCCGCAACTGGGCAGCAAAATGTTTAAAGACCTCCAGACCACTCTTGGGGGGGGGAAGGGTTACTCATTGCCCTGAAGAAAGTTCAGAGGACCAAGCCCTTCTCATACTTGGGCCATCGGCTTCTCTGTTCTTTCACAGCACCAGTTTTGCCACAGATTAACCTCAAAGATTCAGTCACCCTTGTAGAATTGCAACAGATTCTGGGGAATATCAATTGGGCTAGACTGTATTTCAGGCTAGATATGGAACTTCTGAAGCCGTTCTTCTCGCTGCTAACGCTAGGTAAGCAGCCAGAAGGCCGGATACACATTCCACGAGAGGCTCGCTTGACTCTCGAAAAGATCAACCAAGTTCTCAGCCAGAGATGGGTGGACAGGATTAGTCAGGGGCCATATGCTCCTGTTCTGAACCTGTACATAGTCCGGACCGGATCCGTGTTCACCGGAGCTCTGGGGGTAGACTCCGAGCAAGGGGCGAGTATCGTGGAATGGGTGTATTTACCACACACCTCTTCCCGAAACATCGTTCCTCCACAGGAACTTGTCTCCACGGTGATTTACCGAGGAAGGCTGAGGGCAAGGGATATCTCAGGGCACGATTTAGCAAAAACCGTTATTCCATTCACCAAAGATCAGATCCAGCAGCTGATGCAGCTTGGTGACTCACTTCCAATTGCATTGGAAGGATTCACTGGATGTTTGGCATACCATTTGCCGAAAGACCCCAGACTCGTCTCACTTCAAACGCAGACAGTCAGTTTGTGTGAGCTATTGTCCCTGGGTCCACTTCAGGAGGCCAGGACAGTTTTCACTGATGGGGGTCGAACATATGGTGTTCTTACTTGGCAAGAGGGACAGGCTTGGCGCACACTTCTGACTCGTCCGCAGAAATCCGCGCAGCGGGCGGAATTGGCAGCAGTGAACCTTGCTTTGTGCATCTTTGCCAAAGAACGCTTGAATATCATTTCTGACAGCCAGTATGTCCGGAATTTGCTTCACAGTCTACCGGGAGCCTACATCACTCCCGCGATAGACAAGAATTTGTTAGGTCTTTTCCTCACGACTCAATTTCATTTGCGGAACCGCACCAAAGTGCTCTATATCGCCCACATCAGAAGTCACCAGGATTTACCTGGTCCAATTTCCACGGGCAATAGCAGAACAGATGCGGCCGCAAAGGAAATTCAGCAAAGGTCAGTTTTGGGAGTCTTCACGACTCCGATTTAAAGTCATGCATTTTTCCATCAAAATGCCAAAGCACTTGCACAGCAGTTCAACCTGCCACTTTCCTGAGCCCAGGGCATAGTCTGTTCCTGCCTGCATTGTGCAGGGGCGGTGGGGGGGTCCCTCATGGGGGGACAACCAGGTGTGGCAGATGGACATCACACACATTCCACAGTTTGGGAGATGGCAGTACATGCACATTTTCACAGTTGATTTGAGCTACAGCTCAGAAGGGAGAAACGGCTTCTCATGTGGAGCAGCATCTCCTCTCCTGCTTCGCGGCCATGGGCAAACCGATAATGGTCCGGTTTATAGCTCCAGGCAGCTGGCCACGTTTATGGCCACCTGGGACATTAAGCACACTTTTGGCGTTCCATACAATCCACAAGGACAAGTGATTGTGGAGCGGGTGAATCGGATGGTCAAGTCCTACATTGACAAACAAACAGAAAGGGGGGAACTAGCCCTCCCCAAAAATCAGGGTCAGGCACAGCATTGTCTCAACAAGGTATTGTTTACGTACAATCACCTCAATGTTTTTTCGGATTACACTCAGCAGGAGAAGCACTTCCGCCGCACAGAGGCTCTCCCGCGCCCTCTGGTGCATTACCGAGTGCCACCGGATCCTTCTTGGAAGGGCCCGGCGTCACTCATAACATGGGGAAGAGGGTATGCTGCAATTATGTCTCCTTCAGGTGTCATCTGGATTCCAGCTCGCTGTGTCAAGCCTCATCTTGGGTCCAATGGCATGGGCCCAGGCATTCCCGGACCCACTACCGGAGATGGAGGGATTGACCCTGATGGGGAAAGCCAAGCGGAGGAGGCGACGACAGCAGATGCCACTACCAAAGATCACCTGGGGGATGGTCAAGTCCCTGTGCCAGGAGGTGACTGACATTGTCCGGCAGGAGAACATGGAACCAACGCCGGAAAACATCGTGGTTGCAGTTTTGTCCCAGATCACCTTTAATTCCTTGACGACCATCATTTTGATCCTTTCTTTGCTTTTAGGGGGAGGGGTTCAAGCCGCTTCATTGGAAGCAGAAAACCTGATGCCTGGTGGAGATCTCTCTGCCCGGCTGCACTACAACATCTGGGAAAGATTGGCGAACCTCATCAATCAGTACGATTTTTACCTGAGGCAGACCACCAATTCTGCCTCTCTTCTTAGTACTTGTCTCATCTCAGTGTGTCACTCCCCAGATGCACGCATCAGGAACGGTGACTGGTTGGTGAAGCAGATATTTGGCTCATTTCACAAGACCGCTTACTCAACATATGCGCACTGGAGAACTCATGTCACGAAGGTCCTACCGGCTGATGTGGCCACTCTGTACACCCCCTGAGTGGCGGTCAGCCCGAATTCAACTTGTGCTCGCATGACCAGCTGTTCCGGGGTCGAAGGGCCACATCGCCATTGCTTCAACCCCAGCAACAGCACTTGGACTTGCAATATCCCAGAGACTATTAACTCGATGTTTGTTCATGTTACTTTGCCTTCAGGATGGTTTTTTACATATAACCAACACACTTGGAACTATATTCCTGCAAATGTATCTGATTCCTTCTGTTGTATCAGTCGTTTGACATTGTTGCTTCCCACTAAGGATATGGTTACCCCAAGCGCTGATGTATCTGCCCACACACGGCACGTTCATGCCACCCAGTTAGATAGCTCATGTGATAGCAATATCAGGGTTCTGAGCAAAGCTGAGTATGTCTCATTGGCAGTCAGCTTGTTCGGCGTGACAGGCTTAGCCATAGGCAACGCGCGCAGGATTGGTCAATTGGCTTGCGCTTTGGCAAAAGCCATTAATCACACTTCCTCGGCGATAGCGATGCTTAATCAGGAACAAACGGAGCTTCACCATGCCATATTGGATAATCAAGCAGCTATCGATTACCTCCTGCTCGTACACCATTTGGGTTGCGAGACAGTCCATGGCATGTGTTGGTTTAACCTCACAGATAACTCTCGCAAGGTACAGAGCCAGATCACAGATCTCCATACCCTGATTAAGAATATCAGGGAAGATGCCACGTGGGGGTTGTGGAATTCCTTATGGTCGTGGTTTCCATGGGAATGGCTACAAACAACACTCAAGGTGATTGTGGGCGTGACAATATTGGAGACAGCGGTCTGCTGTTTCGCTCAATGTATTCCCTCACTGATGTCAAGATGTCCCCCATGGAGGAAACCCCAGGATGTCCTCACCCCACGTCAGTTAATGCCACTCTTGCGCCGAACCGTCTGTCAGGTCCAATTAAACAAATAAAGGGGGAGTGTGGATTCCGCGTACACAATTGGCTCAGATGTCCCTGACAGAACCCCAGTTATGGGAGAAAACTCCTTCGAGCTGTGGGTTTCGAGGGGACAGAAATTGGGGAGCGGAATATTAGATATAGCTTGATTCACCTATTGCTGACCTGACAGGCAGCTAGGACAATAGAGAGCTAAAGATCGCAGATGGGTAACTCGATAGGCACGTAATGGGTAATCTCTCATCTGCAGAAGCCCTAAAGCCTGAGAGTCAACTTCGGCCACTTGTTTGCCCCCGATAACAAGGAACAATTGATGTCCCCGGTAGTTAATTAGCTAAGATAAGAAACTTCCCCCAGTGAAGACTTCCCCAATTAACTTGTGTAAACATGATGTGCCGACTCAGGGCTTCCTCTGTATCGCTACGCGCAATGTATGCACACAGCCAGATCAGGCAGGCATAAAAGGTTCTGATTTGTCATCAATAAACACTGGTCTTCACTCCATCTTGCCTCACGTGTCTTGCTTGACCAGTCTCCTCCGGGACCCTCTGGCCCACATCAGGCTCCAATCCACCACTCCACCACATGGTACTTCCGGGTGTGATGGAGGCATTGGAGGGGCCACATGAAATGGTGCCACAGACTGCATCCGGCCCAGGGGCTACAGGTTGATAATCCCTGAGTTAGACCTTACATTATAGCCCTTAACTGCCTGTGCTACATTTTACCACACTATTAGAGCTATTTCATTTCTTCTGAGTTTGTTATTTCCAGAGTAAAACATTTGGTAGTTGGCTAACTGAAACTGTATAATTCAAATCCATTTCAGTTCACTGATATCAAGCAGTTAAAAGTTTAAGCATTCTATTTCTTTCTTTGCAGTTTCCAGTTCACCTAGATTTATGCTTCTCACATTCCATGTTTCAGTTTTATGTGTTGTTCAGTTTTGTATTTTCCCATTGCTTCTATGCATGTCAAATCCAAGTTTATCATTGCCTTCTGTGCAGTTCCAACATAAGTTAGTTTGATTATATTGCCATGGTATGTAAAAGATTGTCCACCAGTGTCGTCTCCACCTACTGCTGCTGGCTGTAATTGTGTTCCAGAAATTTCTCTGTTCCAATCATCATTGGAACTATCCATTCTTTTCTGCTGATGTGGCCATTACTCATGAAGAGGGCAGATACATCTTAATCTGGTGCTTCAGTTGTGAATATTCTCTACCTTGGGTGAACCTTTTAGGATCCCAGGCTTGTAATTGAGTCTGGCCTCCTGATGGCGTTGCTCTTAGCTTCTCTAACTCACTCAGACCCCTTCACCACATGAAGATCTACATCCAAGAAAGTGAGAGGGTGCAATACTCCAACTTTGGCTGCTACCCATTTTTTTACTTCCCCTGGCAGTTTAAATTGATTGTCAAGCCTCTGCCAGTAGCTTTATAGTTTTGCTGCTTCTCATTTTTTATGTCTCATGATACGGTTTACAGTGTTTTGTATTTTTATTGGGTGGTGTAATCTAATTAAAGCACAAAATACTGTTAAAAATCTATCATGAGACGCGGGAAAAACCCCAAGAAGAAATTAAAACAATAAAACTATAAAAGTTGCAAGCAAAGGCTTGAAAACCAATTTAAACTGCCAGAGCAAATAAGAATTGGCGGCAGCCAAAATTGCAGAACTCTGCTCCACTGGACATGACTCAGTGTCTTCAAAGAGCAGTCTGAAGTGCCAAACAAGTTATGATGTTGGTGTGAATTGATCTTCCTTAAGGAGGTTGTTCCAGGCTTGTAGCATAAAGCAGAAAATGATTTCCATTTGTTTGTTGTTGTTCAGTCGCACAGTCGACTACGACTCTTTGCGACCTTATGGACCATTGTCCTCCAGGCACCTCAGTACTCCACCATCTTCTTCAACCCGCCCAGCTCTGTGTCCATTGTGACTACAATACAACCTAGCCATCTAATTTGTGGCCACCCCCTTCTTCTTTTGCCCTCCACCTTTCCCAGGATCAAGGCTTTCTCAAGTGAATCCTCTCTTCTCATTTGATGTCCAACGTACTTTAGCTTCATCTTTACTATTTGACCATAATATATTTTAAAAACCTGATGAAAAGGAAGCTTGTCTAGGGCTGAAGGGTAAGGATTCTTCTTTGGATATCTGGATCCCCATTTAAGGCTCTGAATGTAAGCTTTTGCTCCTTGAATTGGGTTTAACAAGGAATAGGCAGTTCATCTAATTCTTTAAAATTAGGGCAATAGAGCTCCATCTACCTAAAGCAATCAGTACTCTGGTAGTAGAATCCTGAAATAATTTCAATTACAAGTCATCTTCCAAGGGCAACCCCTGGTGTAACACATTAGAGCAATCTAACTAAAAGGTTGACAGAATGTGAATCAGTGGTTAGAATCCTGTTTGTTTGGGTTAAATGCAACATTATACCTATATATATAAGAACATAAGAACATAAGAACATAAGAACAGCCTTGCTGGAACAGGCCACAGCCCATCCAGTCCAGCATTCTGTCTCACACAGTGGCTCACCATTTCCTTCAGGGTATTCCCAAGGAGATGCCTTCACCTGCTTAGGATTCCCTGGAAATGGCATTGAGAGATATCCTGACTATCTCTCCAACCCGGAGGTTGTCCTTAGGTAGCCATAATTATAGCCATTGATAGCCTTGTCCTCCATGAACTTGTCTAATCCTTTCTTAAAGCTGTCAAGACTGACAGCTGTCACCACTTCTTCTGGCAGGGAGTTCCATAGACCAGTAATCCTCTGGGTGAAAAAGTACTTTCTCTTATTTGTTCGAGAACTAGTACCCAAAAGTTTCATGGAGTGTCCCCTAGTTCTAGTGTTGTGCGATAGGGAAAACAGTTTTTCCTTATCCACTTTGTCCACACCGTGCATGATTTTATAAACTTCAATCAGGTCACCTCTTAGACGCCGTCATTCAAGAGTGAAAAGGCCCAACCGTTGCAGCCTCAGATGGTAAGGAAGGTGTTCCAGTCCCCTAATCATTCTGGTTGCCCTCCTCTGTACTTTCTCCAACTCCATAATATCCTTCTGGAGGTATGGCGACCAGAACTGTACACAGTATTCCAGATGGGGCCTCACCATAGATTTATAAAGAGGCAAAATGACACTTGCTGACTTATTTTCTATACCCTTCCTAATGATCCCTAACATTGAGTTTGCTTTTTTCACTGCTGAGGCACACTGGGTTGACACCTTCATTGAGCTGTCCACCAGGACACCAAGGTCCCTTTCCTGGTTTGTCGCAGAGAGTTCAGACCCCATCAGTTTATAAATGTAATTGGGGTTTTTTGCCCCAACATGCATCACTCTGCACTTACTGATGTTGAAGCTCATTTGCCACTGTTTTGCCCACTCCCCCAGTGTCAAGAGATCCCTCTGGAGCTCTTCACAATCTCTCACAGTTTTCACTACCCTGTATAATTTAGTATCGTCAGCAAATTTGGCTACCTTGCTTTTTACTCCTACCTCTAGATCATTTATGAAGAGGTTGAAAAGCAGGGGTCCCAGTACTGAACCTTGGGGGACCCCACTCTTTACTTCCCTCCACTTGGAGAAGTGTCCATTTAGTGCTACCCTCTGTTTCCTGTCCCTTAGCCAGTTGCTGATCCAGGACAAGACCTGTCCCTTTATTCCATGACTGGTAAGTTTATTCAAGAGCCTTTGGTGTGGGACCTTGTCAAAAGCCTTCTGAAAGTCCAGATAAACAATGTCAACTGGATCCCCCTTATCCACATGCTTGTTGACACTCTCAAAAAATTCCAACAGATTAGTGAGGCATGATTTGCCGTTGCAAAAGCCATGTTGGCTCTCCTTTAGCAGCACCTCCTCTTCTATGTACCTATTAATTCTATCTTTTAGGATGGTTTCCATCACTTTACCTGGGACACATGTCAAACTGACAGGCCGGTAATTTCCTGGATCACCCCTGGATCCTTTTTTGAAAATTGGTGTTACATTCGCTACCTTCCAGTCATCAGGCACTAAGCCTGATTTGAGGGAAAGATTATATATTTTGGCTAGGAGATCAGCAATTTCATCTTTAAGTTCCCTGAGAACTCGTGGATGGATGCCATCTGGTCCTGGTGATTTGTTAGTGTTTAGTTTAACAAGACATGCAAGGACCTCCTCCCTGGTTATTTCTATCTTGCTTAATTCTTCGGTTTCCCTCCCTACGAAGATAGGTTCTGTTTTGGGCATGTGATCTCTATCTTCTTCAGTGAATACTGAAGCAAAGAATTCATTGAGTCTCTCTGCAATCTCTGTTTCCTCTTTAATAACCCCTTGCCTTCCATTGTCATCTAATGGTCCAATGGCCTTCCTAGTTGGGTTCTTACTTCTAATGTACTTAAAGAAGTCTTTGTTATTCCTCTGAGTATTTTTAGCTATACGCTCCTCAAAGTCTTGCTTTGCTTTCCTGATTGTTGCCTTGCATTTGTTCTGCCAGAATTTATGTTTCTGCCTGCTGTCCTCACTTGGACAAGCCTTCCATCTTCTAAATGAGCTTTTCTTGCTCTTGATCACTTCCCAAACAGCTCCTGTAAGCCACATTGGAGTCCTCTTGGACCTGGCAGTGCCCTTTTTCCTTTTGGGTATGCATTCCAATTGGGCCTCTGTTATTGTTTTTGTAAACAGCCTCCATGCCTCTTGGAGTGTTTGGACTCTCTCAATTTTCCCTTTCAGCTTCTTTTTTACTAGTTTCCTCAACTTTGGGAAATTTCCTTTTTGAAAATTTAAGGTCTCTGTGTTAGATTTTATCAGTGACTTGCGGTCTATGTTCAAGTTAAACATAATTGAGTTGTGGTCACTGTTCCCTATTGGATCAGTCACATTAACATCTTGCACCAGATCCTGAGTATTACTCAGGATCAAGTCAAGGATTCTTGTACCTCTAGTTGGGTCTTCAACCATCTGTCCCAGGGAACAATCATTGAGCATATCTAGGAACTTTATCTCTTTATCATATGCTGAACAACAGTTCACCCAGTCTATGTGAGGGTAATTGAAGTCCCCCATTATAACCAGGCTTCCCTTCCTGGATGCCTCCTTTACAACATTCTCCAACTGCCAGTCTCCCTCAAGAGTTTGGGTCGGAGGCCGATAGTATATGCCTACTGTTAGACCATTCTTGTGGCCTGGTACTCTTACCCACAGAGCTTCTAATGGTGACTCTAAATCACCTAGATATTCCAATTCATAAGATTTTATCACTTCTTTGACATACAAGGCTACACCACCTCCTGTTTGCCCCTTCCTATCCTTCCTGTACAGTTTGTAGCCTGGGATAACTGTATCCCATTGGTTATCATCCGTCCACCAGGTTTCAGTGATACCAATAATATCAATATTCTTATCTATTGCTAAGTATTCCAGCTCCCCTATTTTGTTCCGGAGGCTTCTGGCATTTGTATACAAGCATTTATATATGCATTTCTGACACAGTCTTTTGTGTCCAGTTGCATTGTTAGACTGCCTCTTGCATCCTTCTGCTAGAATGCTAGTGACTAGCTCCTTGCTCTGCTCAGTAATTTTTGCATCCTCCTCACTACTCAAGTACACACTTTCCCGAACCGGATGCTGCCCAGCTCCTGTCGGCTTTCCCCCAGTTATCAGTTTAAAAGCTGCTCTGCAGCCTTTTTGATGTTGAGTGCCAGCAATCTGGTCCCATCATGGTTTAAATGCAACCCATCCCTCCTGAACAGATTTGGCTTGTCCCAAAATGTTCTCCAGTTCCTGACAAATCTGAAGCCCTCCTCTCGACACCACCGCCTCATCCACGCATTGAGGCTTCTGAGCTCTGCCTGCCTGGTAGGTCCTGCGCGAGGGACAGGCAGCACTTCTGAAAATGCTACCTTGGAAGTCCGGGACTTCAATCTTCTTCCTAACAACCTAAATTTGGCTTCCAGGACAGACCGCTTGGCCTTCCCAACATCATTAGTACCAACGTGTACCATGACAACTGGCTCGTTCCCAGTTCTCTCTAACAATCTATCTAGATTTCTTGTGATGTCTGCAACTTTTGCACCTGGCAGGCAAGTCACCATACGGTTATCATGTGCATCACAAATCCATTTCTCTGTATTTCTAATTATTGAATCGCCTAGTACAAGGAGCCTCTCTCCTGCAATCTGTTCATCTACATGCACCTCATCAACCATATTAAGGGAGAGAACCTCAGTTTGTTCCTGATGTTCATCTTCCTGGATCTCATCAAGTGTGATGAAGGAGAGATCATCAGGTGGAACCAGCTGTTCCTCTGTGTGTTCCTCGTCAGGTGTGATAAGGGAAAGAGCCTCAAATTTATTCTGTAATTTCAGACTCTCAGAGTGATCCCCTACTCTTCTCCTCCTTTGAGTCACATTCCTCCAACCATCTCCCTCCTGAGTTAGTGAAGGGCCTTCTCCCTCAGAACTGTGCCCTGTCTCTTCTTTGTCCAGCATAGTCTGCTCCGCTCTGTCCAAGAACAGCTCAAGCTCCTTAATTTGTTGGTGGTTAGATATGCGGGCCTCTAGCTGCTGGACCTTCTCTTCTAGTAGTGCAACCAGCTTGCACTTGCTGCAAGTGTAGTTCTCCATGTGCTTTGGCAAGAACACAAACATGGCACAAGAATTGCAGGTAACTACAGCTGTTCCCTCAGAATCCATTTTAACAAGTGCAGTATTCTGGGCCTCAAAAATGTACACGTTTACTACCTTTCTACCTAGTAAGACTATATTCTTCTTATGTTCCTAGTTTGTAATCTCGCGCGCCGATATATGTGCCAGGCATCCTACCCAGTCAACAAGGAATGTGTATTTCAATTGTACAATTTGTCATGCCCCCTTCAAAGATTGTTGCCTTGCTGTGGCAATGGGTTTTGCATGGTTCGATGAGGCTATGGCCGTGATGGCGAACCTTGGCACTCCAGATGTTCTTGGACTTCAATTCCCAGAAGCCCAAGCACCCTGTGAATCCATATGAATGGGTTTACTGAGATTCATCCGGCCCGCGCTGCCATCGTTGCTCCCGGAAGCGGAAGTAAAATGCACATTTTACTTCCGCTTCCGGGAGCGACGAGGGCAGCGCGTGCTGGAAGAATTGCAGTAAACCCATTCGTATGGATTCATAGGGTGCTTGGGCTTCTGGGAATTGAAGTCCAAGAACATCTTGAGTGCCAAGGTTTGCCATCACGGGGCTATGGGCTATGTAGTGTAGGGCCACCCAAGATGGACAGACCATAGCAGAGAACTCAAACTAAACACAATCCACTGGTGAAGGAACTGGCAACCCACACCAGTACCCTTGCTAAGAGAACCCCATGGACAGTATCAAAAGGCTAAACTATATGATGCTGGAAGAGGAGACCTTCAGGTCAGAAGGTGTCTAATATGCTACTGGGGAAGAGTGGAGGACAAGGACAAGTAGCCCCAGAAAGAGTGAAGTGACTTGGCCAAAGACACTCAGCTGTGGATGGATCTGAGGTGAAATTAAAGTCTGATGCTATAAAGAACAATATTGCATAGGAAACTGGAATGTAAGATCTATGAATCGAGGCAAGCTGGATGTTGTCAAAAATGAAATGGAAAAAATGAGGAATGGAGTGGCCCTTATAGTCAAGTAGCAGATTTTACCTGGCGGTGCCGGGCTGTTTAGAATTGGTTTTTATTTTTATTTTTTAATGTGTATTGTTATATAAAAAGACGTTAAATTGTGTTGGATAGTAAAGGGTTTGGTTTGTTTTTTTCTTGAACAAATGGTGCCGGGCTGTTTAAAATGGTGTTGAAAGGTTTTGTGATTTTTTGTTGGATTTCTGCCACGCCGCGAAGCGGCCGGTAGGTCCCAAAGGAGACTGGTCAAGCAAGACACACGAGGCAAGATGGAGCGAAGACCAGTAGTTTAATGATCACAAATCATGAGCATTTATGCTGTTCTGGCTGCATGCATAAGCATAGCGATACAGTGCGAAACCAGACTTCACACATCATGTTTACACAAGTTAATTGGGGAAGTCTACACAGGGGAAGTTCATTAACTAACTTAATTAACTACAGGGAAAATACATTGTTCCTTGTTATCGGGAGTAAACAAGTGGCCAACATTGACTCTAGGGCTTTAAGGAATCCGCAGACGCCAGATTACTTGAGTTCCCCAGTGCACATATGTTGAATAAGCAGTCTTGTGAAATGGGCCAAATATCCTCTTCACCAACCAGTCACCATTCCTGATGCATGCATCTGGGGAGTGACACACTGGGATGAAACAAGTACTGAGAATAGAGGCAGAATCGGTGGTCTGCCTCAGGCAAAAATCGGACTGATTGACGAGGTTTGCCAATCTTTCCCAAACATTGTAGTGCAGCCGGGCAGAGAGATCTCCGCCTGGCATCAGGTTGTCTGCTTCCAGTGAAGCTGCTTGAATGCCTCCCCCCGCAAGCAGGGAAAGGATCAAGATGATGGTCATCAAGGAGTAAAAGGTGATCTGGGACAAGATTGCAGCCATGAAGTTCTCCGGCGTTGGTTCCATGTTCTCCCGCCGGACAGTGTCCACTGCCTCCTGGCATCCCCCACTTGGCCATCCCCCAGGTGATCTTCGGTGCTGGCATCGGCTGTCATTGCCTCCTCTGCTTGGCTTTCCCGGTCAGGGTTATTCCCTCCATCTCCGGTATCAGGACCGGGAGCACCTGGGTCCACGCCATCAGGCTCGAAGTGAGGCTTGACACACCGGGCTGGAATCCAGATGATGCCTGTGGGAGACATAATTGCAGCATACCCTCTTCCCCATGTTATGAGTGGCGCCGGGCCCTTCCAAAAAGGATCCGGTGGCACTCGGTAACACACAATCGGCCGCGGGAGAGCCTCCGTGTGACGGAAGTGGTTCTCCTGCGGAGTGTAATCCAAAAAACCATTAAGGTGATTGTATGTAAACAATACCTTGTTCAGACAATGCTGTGCCTGACCCTGATTTTTGGGGAGGGCTAGTTCCCTCCTTTCTGTTTGTTTGTCAACATAGGACTTGAGCGTCTGATTCACCCGCTCCACAATTGCTTGCCCTTGCGGATTGTATGGAACGCCAAAGGTATGCTTAATGTCCCAGGTAACCATGAAGGCCGCCAGCTGCCTGGAGCTATAAGCCGGGCCGTTATCGGTCTTCACGTGCTGTGGTTTGTCCATGGCTGCGAAGCAGGAGAGGAGATGCTGCTCCACAAGGGAAGCCGTTTCTCCCTTCTGAGCTGTAGCCCAAACGAACTGTGAAAAAGTGTCAATGCAAATGTGCATGTACTGCCATCTGCCAAACTGTGGAACATGTGTGACATCCATCTGCCACATCTGGTTGGCCTCTGTCCCTCGGGAGTTGACCCCCCACGAGGGCCCCCCCACCGCTACTGCACAATGTGGGCAGGAACGGACTATGCCCTGGGCTTGGGAAAGTGGCAGGTTTAACTGCCATGCAAGTGCTTTGGCATTTTGGTGGGAAAATGCATGACTTTGAATTGGAGTCATGAAGACTCCCAAAACTGACCATTGCTGAATTTCCTTTGCGGCTGCATCCGCTCTACTATTGCCCGTGGAATCCTGGTGACTTCTAATGTGGGCGATATAGAGTGCTTCAGTGCGGTTCCACAAATGAAATTGAGTCGTGAGGAAAAGACTTAACAAATTCTTGTCTATCGCAGGAGTGATGTAGGCTCCCGGTAGACTGTGAAGTAAATTCCGGACATACTGGCTGTCAGTTATGATGTTTAAGCGTTCTTTGGCAAAGGTGCACAAGGTGAAGTTCACTGCTGCCAATTCCGCCCGCTGCTTGGATTTCTGTGGAAGAGTTAGAAGCGTGCACCAAGCCTGGCCCTCTTGCCAAGTAAGAAAACCGTATGTTCGACCCCCATCAGTGAAGACTGTCCTAGCCCCCTGAAGTGGAACCAGGGACATTAACTCACACAAACTGACTGTCTGCGTTTGAAGCGAGACAAGTCTGGGGTCTTTCGGCAAATGGTATGCCAAACATCCAGTGAATCCTTCCAATGCGATCGGAAGTGAACCACCGAGCTGCATCAGCTGCTGAATTTGATCTTTTGTGAATGGAACAACGATTTTCACCAAATCGTGCCCTGAGATATCCCTAGCTCTCAGCCTGCCTCGGTAAATCACCATGGAGACCAGATCCTGTGGAGGAACGATGTTTCAGGAAGAGGTGTGTGGTAAATACACCCATTCCACGATACTCACCCCTCGCTCGGAGTCTATTCCTAGAGCTCCAGTGAACATGGATCCGATCCGGACTATGTACAGGTTTAGAACAGGAGCATATGGCCCCTGACTAATCCTGTCCACCCATCTCTGGCTGAGAACTTGGTTGACCTTTTCGAGAGTCAAGCGAGCCTCTCGAGGAATGTGTATCCGGTCTGCTGGCTGCTTACCTAGCGTTAGAGCGAGAAGAGTGGCTTCAGAAGGTTCTTATCTAGTCTGAAATATGGTCTAGCCCAATTGATATTCCCCAGAATCTGTTGCAATTCTACAAGCGTGACTGACTCTTTGAGATTGATCTGTGGCAAAACTGGTGCCGCGAAAGAACAGAGAAGCCGATGGCCCAAGGATGAGAAGGGCTCGGTTCTCTGAACTTTCTCCGGGGCAATGAGTAACCCTTTCTCCCCCAGAGTGGTCTGGAGGTCAATAAACATTTCGCTGCCGAGTTGCGGCGCTGCGACCAAGATGTTATCCATAAAATGACACACTAAGACTGCGGAGTGAAGGTTTTGAAACTTTTCCAGTGCGTCGTGAATGTAAATTTGGCACAGGGTGGGCGAGTTGAGCATCCCTAGTGGCAAAAATTTCCATGCGTAACGTTGCATGGGCTATCTGTGGTTCACGACTGGCACTGTGAAAGTGAACCTCTCCCGATCCCTAACATCCAAAGGGATGGTATAAAACCAGTCTTTTAAGTCTACGACCAAGATCTCCCAACCCTCAGGGATCATGTTCAGATTCGGGATGCTGCACTGAAGCGGACCCATTGGCTGGTCGTTTGCCACTAACCAACTAGCAGAGTCCTTCTCCCCACCTCTGGCATTTGAGGCAAGTCCTCATCTGAGATTATGTTCCTCCTCCTGCTGGTGTATGTGTGGTTTTTTTTTTTTTAACCTCTTGTCCTTTTTAAGTTACTTCAAGCTCCTGACTAGGCTGCATGTAGTTGGAGTGGATCTATTTCAGCCTCATGAGATCATCTCTTTTCTTTTCTGATTTATTGTTCTTATTGTGACTGAACAACACAAATGTAAGTAAAATGCTCTTTTTCCTGCTTAAGATGTTTTAGATCAGTGGCTCCCAATTTAGGCCCCAGGCCCCACAAGGGGACTTCAATTCCCAGAAGCCTAAAGCACATTGGCTGATCAGTGCTTTGGGGAATTGACTTAGGCTTCTGGGAATTGGCGTCCAAAAACCAAAGATTGGGAAACACTGTTTTAGATTGATTTCTTTTACTACTTTAAGTGCTCGCTAATGAAGAGGACAGTTCAAGGGGAACTTGTGCTAGTCTCTCCCACACATTCCTTATTATTGTTGTTGTTTGTACTTTATACAATCAAGAAGTTTATAAAATCATGCATGGTGTGGACAAAGTAGATAAGGAAAACTGTTTTCCCTATCGCACAACACTAGAACTAGGGGGCACTCCATGAAACTTTTGGGTACTAGTTCTCAAACATATAAGCGAAAGTACTTTTTCACCCAGAGGATCTCTGGTCTATGGAACTCCCTGCCAGAAGAAGTGGTGACAGCTGTCAGTCTTGACAGCTTTAAGAAAGGATTAGACAAGTTCATGGAGGACAAGGGTATCAATGGCTATAATTATGGATACTTAAGGACAACCTCGGGGTTGGAGAGATAGGCAGGATATCTCTCAATGCCATTTCCAGGGAATCCTAAACAGGTGAAGGCATCTGCTTGGGAATCCCCGAAGCAAATGGTGAGCCACTGTGTGAGACAGAATGCTGGACTGGATCGGCTGTGGCCTGTTCCAGCAAGGCTGTTCTTATGTTCTTACTAGCAGGGTTGCCTGGCATTGGCAGGCTGTTTTAAATGGTGTTGGAAGGTTGTTGTTTTTTGTTGTTGTTGTCAATGTTTGTAAAGAAGAGGTTAGTCTATAATTGACATTTTTAAAAAATTTATTTATACACATTTTTTTGGCGGGCTGTTATAAACTGTGATCAGTTTTGTTTGGTGTTTTGGTTTTGTGGATTAAAAAAAGAACAAAGGATGATATACTTTTTTTAAAAAAAATTATTTAACCAAATAATGTTTTAGTATGTATTTTTTTAAATAGTTGTGCCGTAGGTAATAATTTTAAAAATGTGAAAGTACATGTTTTTTACAATAAATGTTTTTAAACTGTGTTTAGATGTTTTTGGTTTTTATTTGAGTTAAAATTCAGCACAGGATTTTTGAATAGTTTTTATTTTATTGACATATGTTATTGATTTGTGTAAAATTGTGATTTTGTGTTATGTTTTTGACTTGTTTTTAATCTTGGGGCCTTGTGTGTGGGGCTGTTGTGTCTTTTTGAATTGTTTTTACTATTGTGGCCAGCAGGTGGTGCTGGTAGGGGTTATCTTGTATTTTGACTGTTTTTTCTCTCGTGGCCTCCGAGTGGAGCTTCTTCCGGTAAGTAGTCTCTTTCTTTATTCATTTCTTTTCCAGTCGTCGTGGAGTGAGGTTGTGTGGTGGTGAGTTGGCTGTTTTTCTTTATTTGGGGTGGGGTGGGGTTGGATTTTGTGGTGTTTGGCTGGGTGCTGTGTGCGTTTGGAAATTTTTGTTTTTGTTTACTTTGTATTATTTTTTGGTGTTATTTTTGGTTGTTTTTGCGTATTTTTGGATGTTTTTGATTTTTTGCGGGTTTTTTGTATCCTACCGGGGGGGGGGAATCCCCTCTCTGCTGTGTCCGCTGGCTCTGGAAGGGTTGGGGGGACAGACCCCTTTTGTCCCCCCAAACCTTCCAGACTCATGGGACCCAGGAGAGGGGATGGAATCCAGCCCACCCTCTGATATTAAAAGGGAAATCTCAATTGTGGTTTCCCCTTTAATATCAGTGGGTGTGTGTGTGTGTTTGTGATCCCCCTCTCTGCTGGCTTCCTTGGGTTTGGGAGGGTTGGGTGGACAATAGGTGTATGTCTCCCCAACCTTTCCGGACCCAGAAGAGCCAACAGAAAGGGGGATTCCCCCCAAAAAACCTCCATTTTTAAAGAGAAGTAACCGCTTGGTTTCTTCTCTTTAATATGGTGTGTGTGCGTGGGGGGGGGGAATCCCCTCTCTGCCGGGTCCCCTGGGGTCAGGAGGGTTGGGGAGACAGACCCCTTTTGTCCCCCCCAACCCTCCCAACCCCAGGGGAGCCAGTAGAGAGGGGGAGCGCAAACCGCCCCCCCACCCAGTGATATTAAAGGCTTGTGCATCGTTTTTTCCCCTGCGGTTTTCTTTTGATTGGCCGCGGCGTGTTTCCTGATTGGCTGTGGCGCAGCGCAAGGAACGTTGGGAAATGAAGTTGTTTCCCTTTTTTCGCGTTTGTGGGACTCTTGCCTCACTGGCGCATTTCTCAATCCTTCGTTGACCTGCGGACCCAGTTCGGGCGTGTGCACAAATGGTCAGTGCGGGCTAGTAGGGCCTGGTTTAGGATTGTATCTGAAGTTCCAACAGTTAACGCTTGATTTTATAGGTTAAGATGAAAGGCATAGCCAGATTCCAAAAGTATAAATACAACACTAGAGGACACTGGGAAATTTTGATGTCTAGATTGTGCCATAGCAAAACTTCTTCTACCTGGTGCCCACATAGGAAAACTGCTTGCTTGCTTATTTGGAAGACAGTTCCAAGTATTGCTAGATGGTGACAGGCATAGATGCCTAAGAGATTCCATTCTGGTATGAACACATGTGGTCTGCATCTCCAAGATGAATGCAGACATTAAAGCATTGCTATCCACAGAGACCACCCTTGTTGAATATCCTAACACAGTTTTCAGCAGAAAAGGGATGGAAATATAATGTAAAATACATATGTTTATGTGTGTTTGGTATGTATTTTGAGCCAAGAACCACACTGCAATGTACAGAATAGGGGAAAATTGAAAAGATAACTGCATTTTGATCAACTTGTTAGTCCAAGAATAGTGGGTTGAGCCAGTTCAATTCCAAATGTATCCCAAATGAAACCATCAGACATCTCCACTAGACTAGCAGACTTTTCCCTGTTAGTTGCTGGGACTGTTTGCAACACATCTGCCCAGGCAAGCCAGAGTCCATGACATATAAATCAGGAATTCGACGCCCTATAAAAACTGTTCAGGCTTGTTTTTTATCGTTTATTACCTCATCAGTTTTGCATCATTTACCATTTTGTATCATTTGATGTGGTTTTGCAACTGATGGAGAATAACAAGGCACTGTAAGGAACATTTCAGTCCCCTCAAATAATGACATCTTATTTTAGCAACATCTCTAGATTTTTAAACATATCACTTATATCCGTGATGGCGAACCTTGGCACTCCAGATGTTCTTGGACTTCAATTCCCAGAAGCCCAAACCTCCATGAATCCACACGAATGGGTTTACTGTGATTCATCCGGCCCGCACCACCCTCGTCACTCCTGGAAGCAGAAGTAACATGCGCCCGGACAGGTGTGTTTTACTTCCGCTTCCAGGAGTTACGAGGGCAGTGCGGGCCATATGAATCACAGTAAACCCATTCATGCGGATTCATGGGGGCTTGGGCTTCTGGGAATTGAAGTCCAAGAACATCTGGAGTGCCAAGGTTCGCCATCACGGTCCTAGTGTACTGCAGACTGCATTTCTGAGCACTCTTCTACTGTAAGAACGAATAAAGTGCCACCAACTCGTTTCTGACTTATAGCAACTCTCCCAGGGTTTTTTAAGGTGCAAAAGATTCAGAAATGATTTATGAGTGCCTCCTCCTGGTGGTTCTCTGAATGAGATGGTGTAGTTTACCTAAGGCCATGCAGGTGTCGGAACGGCTGAACCCATCAGCCAATTTTACCTTTCAACCTAAATTCAAGTGAAAAGCATGAATCAGTAGGAAGAAATATACAACAAATTGTGCTTCAAAAAAAATGTTCTGTTTATTTTCACAGGTGAAATACATGCAGGCTTCAAAAGGAATAAAATAGCCCAAAGGCAATAAGAACCAGTCTCACTGTCAGTACTAGAGTCTATTTATTAAGTAGAAATCAGTATATTTTATTAAAATAGGCACATACAAAGAAGGTAGTAATGTACCCAAGAGAACAGCTCAGCAGTAGCCCTTTTTCTGCAATTCAGGAAGGGGGCACACACTACAAGTGGTTTTCTGTGACTTAAGAAAATAATTGGGAGGGTGGGCTGGCAAATCACTCAGCGGAAACCCAGACTCTCGAGCAACTTGATAATTAAAAATACCTGGATTCCTGACCAGCGTACACAATTGGTTCCATTGAAACCAAGGATTAGGAATCCCTTGATTTTTTCTATCCCATATTCCCTACCCAAGCAAAGTGGTTTACGCTTCTATACTAAGCCCTTGTCATATCTACCTGTGACCTGTCCCATTTTGACTTGTCTAAACAGACATTTTTAAATGCTTCTCTTAGGCTTTGTGTGACGTGCTTTCCCAAACTGTGTCCACATGCTCAGTTTTACAGCAAGATTGTCTTTTTTCAACGCAGCCAGGCTGATTGTAGCACAAAACAAGACCATCATCCCAGGTAGAGGATGCTGGGGGAGGGCAGGGGGCAGAGAAGGAAGCTAAATGCCACGTAGCCTGCCTTCCTTTCACCCACAACCTACCAGGCTACATTCAAATAAGATGAAGGCTGCTGGGCTTCCCTATTGCCACCACTGAAGACCAAATTGGTTCTGCACTACAAGAAAAGGTCTTCAGTCAGTCCTGGCTTTCAGCACTTTAGAATCAATGAGTTGGAAAGGGACCTTTAGGCCATCGAGTCCAACCCGCTGCTCAATGTAGAAATCTGAATCAAAGCAGATATGACAGATGGCTGTCCAGTTATCTCTTGAATGCTTTTAGCGTTGGAACACTCACCACCTCTCGAGGCAGTTGTTTCCACTGTCATACTGCTCCAACCACTAAGACCCTTTTTTCTTAATATTCAGCCTATATCTGGCTTCCTGTAGTTTCAGCCCGTTCTTACACGTCCTGCATTCTGGGATAATGAAGAACAGATCCTTCCATCCTCTTTCATAATCTTTCCTTGCCCCTGAAAGTTCCCTATCGCAAGTGGAACATTAAGCAGACATAGTTCAGAGAAACAGCAGGAACACTAAAGGCCACCAACAAAATGTGTAAATTCCCGAAGAGTTTTGCAAATCTCAGAAATGTCTAAGAATTCCCCAGCTCCTCTCTAGTTGGGTGAAATGAGGGTGTCTCTGTGTGTTTGTGGGCTGGAACACAGAATTCTGTTTCTGGATGAAAGAAAGAAAGACAGAGGCACATTCTTACCTAAAACTTCTCCCAGGACTGGCTATATTGGTGAAGGCTGATGGGAGTTGCAAGTCCACACGTACTGCACCCTAAAAAACTGACTGGAAGGCGGAAGTTCAGCAGTTCGATACTCAAATATTGCAGGACGGAATGAGCTCCCGTCTTTGACCCAGCTCCTGACAACCTAGCAGTTCGAAAGCAACAAATTACAAGTAGATAAATAGGGACAACTTTGGTGGGAAGGTAACGGGCGCTTCGTGTCTGCCACATGACCACGGAAACATCTGCAGAAGCAGGCAGCGCTGGCTCTTTGGCTATGAAACAGAGATGAGCACTGAACCCTAGAGTCGGATACAACTGGCTTTCGAGTAAGGGTGACCTTTACGTACCTCCATAGGTTCTCATCCACACCTAGCCATAGTGACATGACTGGGTTCTCCCTCTAATGAAGCCACTGTAAACTGGTTAGCATTTCTCTTCAGCTGAAATTTGCTTCAGAGAGTAGGTGTTATTAAAGGTAAAGGTTTCCCTTGCTCGAAAGCCAGTCGTATCCAATGCTAGGGTTCAGGGCTCATCTGTTTCAAAGCTGAAGAGCCAGCGCTATCTGCTTCTGCAGACGTTTCTGTGGTCATGTGGTGAGCATGACTAAACACCGGAGCGCAGTTACTTTCCCACTGAAGTGGTCCCTATTTATCTACTTGCAATTTCTTGCTTTCGAACTGCTAGGTTGGCAGGAGCTGGGACAAAGACGGGAGCTCATTCCGTCCTGCAGTACTCAGGAATCGAACTGCTGACCATCCGCCTCCTAGTCAGCATCTTAGCCACTGCAGTGTTACTACATCCCGTCAAGTCACCAACAACGTATGGTGACACAATAAATGAAAAATCTCCCAAATGTCCTGTCCTTAACATTTCTCCTCTTGTAAAACCCTAGGCATATATATGATGGCAAACACTGGCAATTTGAAGTCCAAGAACACCTAGAGTGCCAAGGTTCACCATCACTGCCCTAGGCTGTGGTTCCTTTAGAGAGTCAATCCATCTCATATTTGGCCTTCCACTTTTCCTGCTGCCTTAAATCATCCCGTGTTATTTTCTTTTCCAGAGATTCTTGCCTTCTACTTTGGAGACTAAAAGAGCTCAGAATTCAAACAAATAGGATGAGCTGCAAAGAGTTCTTAGATTTCAAGATCTGTTTGTCGTTGGCCTTGTTGGCCCTCTGTCACTACGTGAAATGCAAGGGACAGGCCTGGAGCTGAGCCAAGGTTCACTGAGATGCTGCACGTCCATTTGGAAACCTCTAAGGCAAAAAAAGAGGCAATCGCTGCTGTTCTCCTGTAAGCATTACCCCACTAACCCTCCCCCGAGATACAGTCCTAGGAGAAGTGCTGCTATTGTATTGTATATATCTAGATATATCTTTAATATAATCTTTTGCATGCAAGTGGTACCACAAGTGATCAGAATGATGTGGAGCCCTGAAAACGCAGCCACAGGGTACTGAGCAGCAGGGAAGCCACAGTCCTGCTCTATAAACCACGATCTAAAGTGACAGTTGCTTACTGGTAATACTAAAAGAGAGAGCATCAGAAGAGCAACCGACTTCAATAAAACCCCAAAGGATTCTTCATTGCACGAAATCTCATTGTAGGAACAAAGGCAGGAATCTATGTCCTATGCAAACTGAGTTAACGCTACTCCTCCAGGGAGCAAAGCCAGAAGAGATTACACATAACCAGGCATCAATTGTGCCTCTCATTGCTTTTTGGTTGGCACAGAAACTTCAGCCAGAAAAGTTTCAGAATATTGTATGCCACTTGCAATCCAGGATCATCTTTGCCCAATGGAACTAGGAGAGATGATGCAGCCATTAAGACGATTTAGTACAATTCACTCACATAGGAAGTTCTGGCCCATCAGTTGTGCCTCTCGTTGAAGAACAGTATTTTCAAGGCTTCATTGGTTCCCTCCCAAGTCCATTTATACTGCCAGACCAATTTTCATAGAATATGAAGCAAAGCGTGTTTTGGAGCACTGAAGTGTGCCTTCCCCTCATTGATCAAAAGGTTCTCCAGTCAGTTTCCCATAAAACTGAGAATGCCTCTCAGGGCAGAGGGAGCGACTTCCAGACAAACCCAGCATTGGCTGCTCTCATAACAGATACCAAGCAGTGTCTAAAAGAAATGCCTCAATTGGAAAAGCAAGCTTCCAAAAATCAAAAGCTATGGGGAGAGACTTCTAATTTTTAGCAACATTCAACAGGTCTTCCAGACCTGTAGAAGCAAGTCTAGTTATTCTTTATAGTAGAACCCCCATCAACTCAGGTTTTCAACAGCAGATTTTAATTTTATCAATGAAATCCAACCCCCTCCCCAACATCTATATAACCCAAAAACCTTGCCAGAAAATTCAAGATTTGAGGTTACTCTGAAATCTAATGCAGGGATGGAAAACACGTGGCCCTCTAGAGCTATGATGGTGAACCTTGGCACTCCAGATGTTCTTGGACTTCAATTCCCAGAAGCCCAAGCACCCTGTGAATCCACACAAATGGGTTTACTGAGATTCATCCAGCCCGTGCTGCCCTCGCCGCTCCCAGAAGTGGAAGTAAAACGTGCCCGGGAGCGACAAGGGCAGTGCGGGCTGGATGAATCGCAGTAAACCCATTTGTGTGGATTCACGGGGTGCTTGGGCTTCTGGGAATTGAATTCCAAGAACATCTGGGGTGCCAAGGTTCACCATCATGGCTCTAGACAGTGCTGCGCTCTGACTCCTCCAGCCGTAACCAATGTTGGCAGCAGAGAGGGATGCTGGAAAGTCCGACGGTATCCAAAGGGTCACATGTTCCCTACCCTCCTGGGATGAGAGGTCTAGCATAAAAACAGAGGCCTTAGGCTAGACTAGAGCATGTAACATTCTTAGGCAAATGTGAATATTAATGGGAAGCAACTTGAGCAGACCTAATGTGTGTCACATGGACATCACCAGATCATCCTGAGTGAAACTCCAGCTGGTTTTCTGATGGGAATGAAGTGTGTGTATGTCTAGGTTAAGGAATCTGTGCAGAGAGGAATGTCAAGTTCAACTGAGGAAAACTGCTCCCTAGACTAGAGAATGAATGGGGGAATCAACTCTTTGTTATATTGTGTGGGAGAATGGGAAAAGCATCCAAAGCCCCAGGCAGCTGTACAATTCTGGCTCTTCCCTCTGTTATTATGTAATTTCTCCCGCTCAATATCCTAACCGAGGCCACATTGAGGGCTTTGGTTCATCTGCATAGGGCAGGGGTGGGGTGTGGGTCGAGATCTCTTCCACAACCCTTAAAGGCAAGCCCTGAGCTGCAATTAAAAGAACAAAAAGCATTATTTACAACTGGGCCTCTCTTGGCTGACTCTCTCGGGTTCCTCAGGAAGAGCAACTGCCTGGGAAAGGCTGGAAGCACACAAATATACTTGGAAGCGATGAAGCGAGGCTTTTGTGTGGTGCTGGCCTTTAGAGAGCAACATTCTCCCACACCACCAGCACAACTGGAGCTAACAGCTGGGCCAAGCCAAGTCCAAAACACACACACACTCTCTCTCGTACAGGAACACCCTAGATAAATTGTATTTGCAAGCAGATAACAAGTCCAAGGCTCAGCCGAGGTCTCAGCACCTGCAAAAGCAAATATTCTAAGTATACTACATAGATAGGTACTGGCTGTGAAATGTGTAGGCAAGAAAAGGATCCAGGGGGCTGTCCTCTCTCAATGGTACCAGAGATCTCGACTGCCCCCTTGGGATATCTGCACTGTGTAGGCACTGTCAGAAAGCACTGACCATTGGTTGTGCCTCTCATTGCTTCAGTTCAGATCAGGCAGCTTTAAATCCCAGCAGACCTGGATCTATTAAGACCTCCAGGTTCCCGGCAGAGCAGTCACAGGGCAACGTGCCTCCAGATAGCCAACTCCCAACTATATCTCGCGGGCATAGAAACCCAGCTTAGCCATGGACATTTCCTTCCGAAGCCTCATGATCTCCCAGTACATCAATTCCACTGCAAGATAAAGAAGAAACAGATATGCCAAGAATGTTTGCCTCCAATTCAAAGGAAAATACTGTAAATACAATTGCTATAAGAGCCTCCTTGCCTCATCTAGGGTTAATGTGCTCCCCCCTCCCCCCCCAAAAAATCAGAAATACAGTAGAACCTCAGTTAACATAAATTAATGCATTCTCCAGGATGTTTCTTACAGCAAAAATTACTTTAACCAAATTTCCCAAAGGAATGCATTGAATGCAATTTTCCATAGGAATGCATTGAAAACTAAAATACTTTAACCAAAACACGGTTTCCCATAGAAATGCATTGAAAACCAATTCATCCATTCTGGGAAAAAATCCATAAACTGAGCCACTATTTTCTATGGATTTCCTTTTGTTATGACATTTTTATGTTAACCGAGCTGTTTGTTAACCGAGGTAATTTAAAACAACTTCAAGGCAGCCAAAAAACAAAAAATAAATTACTCACTATGGACACCAGAGGGTGCAAAAGTACCTTTCAGGACAGAAAACTAACAAAAAAATGTTTTAGGGTTGTGTAATGCTCTAGCATTGGTGCAGGGCTCCAAAATCCAGGGATGCCTGTGCAGCTCCCAGATCTCTGGCCTATTTTTGCCTCTGCTCCCTTGGGAAAAACCTTAAAATCCCCATGAGACTTCCTCTGAGAGGTTCTTCAGGAGACACACACCAGAGGGTGTTTTCATTGTCTCTGACTGCTCTATTCACGGGGCTGCGGTGGCTCAGTAGTTAAGAAGCTCGCCTTGTTAACTGGAAGGTTGGCAAGTCAGCAGTTCGAGACCTGGGCACTGCATGACGGTTTGAGCACCCATCTCTGTCCCAGCTCCTGCCAACCTAGCAGCTCGAAAGCAAGAAATTGCAACTAGATAAATAGGGACCACTTTGGTGGGACAGTAAACAGCATTTCGTGCACTCCGGTGTTGAGGCATGCCTGCCACATGTCCACAGAAACGCCTGCAGATGCAGACAGCGCTGGCTCTTTGGCTATAATCAGAGATGAACACTGAACCCTATAGTTGGATACGACCGGCTTTCGAGCAAGGCGACCTTTACCTTTACCTAAATAGGGACCACTTCAGAGGAGAAAGTTCTTGGGGACGTGAAAGGAGCCTCATTTGGGCATTCCCTGAGCATACCTGTTAAGTTTTGGGAAATTTCTGTCAAACCCCTGTATTTTACACTCTTTCCCGCTATCATCCCATATTAGTTAGACTGCAATTAGACTGGAGTTAGACTAGAAGCCAGCACAGGATAAGCATAGCTGTCCAGTTTCCCGTTTTGCCTGGGAAATTTCCCTTTTTCACAGAAATTTCCTGAAGCTTGACAGGTATGCCCCTGAGCGAAGTTTCTCCAGCAAAACTCCTTTCAACCCAGAATAATTTCTGACATGAAATTATTATTATTATTATTATTATTACTGCTGGCTCTTCGTCTTTGAAACAGAGATGAACACTGAACCCTAGAGTCAGATACGACTGGCTTTCGAGCAAAGGAAACCTTTACTTTTCCCTTAATACCAGCAATACCTGCCAAATGTAACTCTTGTCCCGCAGCTTACAAAGGCCAAGATGGGCAGAGTTGCCTTTAGGGTGGTTCACATGCATGAATATATGGCACCCCTTTGACTATCATGCTTTTCTATTTCTGTCACCACACCTTTAGGTGTTAACTGAGCCAAAAGATCTCTGTCGGCTGGAATCCCAAGAGCTGTTTTCGACCAATAAGTAATTTTCACTAAATACAATCAAGTTTCCATGAAACCTGGGTTTTCAGCAGTTCTATCTAAAAACAGAAACCTAGACCTCAAGCTATTCTAATGGCTAAAATCTTGTGTAATTACACAAATGACATAACATCTGGAGACAAACTGCTATACATTAAGAAATTTCCATAGACAATTAATTGTTTCACATGGAGTCATATGACTCAGTAGGCAACAGGTAAAATTTAGAGATTTCTTTGCTGGCAGCAATTAGCTTCCAAAAGTCATGCCATTTGCACAACTGTCTGCATGCACCTTGTTTTTGAGTAAGGAAATACGGCTTTCAGGGTGTACAACTCCCAGAATTCCCCAACCTTGGAGATTCTGGGCCTGTGGTTCAAAAAAGTAACTTTTCAAAGCTCTGCAGTCTTTCCAAGCCCTTGAATCTTTTCTGGCTTGTCTGAATAAATAAATAGATCCTCCCTCTCTTTTATGGATGGGACGGGTGGGTTTTGTATGGGGGATGCTTTTAAATGGGGGATGCTTTTAAATGTTTTTATTGTATTTTTATGAGTGTTTTTTATGTCTTTGAATTGTTAGCTGCCTGGAGTCGCTTTGGCGAGGGGGCGGCAATACAAATATGAAAAATAAATTAAATTAAAACAACCAGTGCCAGGCTGGCTAGAGAAGTTTGGGAGCTGTCAAATATAGTTTGAAAAACTTTGCCAAGCTCTAATGAAATGACATCTGGAGGGGAGCCCAGAGTTCAAGTGAGTTCTTCCTGGAACTCCTTACCATTGTTCTTCTTTTTTTAAATGGAAAGCTACTGACAGTCCATCAGTTCTCTCTTACAGGGAAATTGTTGATTCTGCAAGCGTTCTGAGTGAAACACCAGCTAATCCTCCAGTGACTTACCATCCTGTCTCACTAGTCCTTGCTGGATGTACCGAATGTAAGTGAAGAAGTTGCACACGGCTGTAATCTGAAAAAGAGAGAGAAGGATAGCTTCTACAATGTTTTGGGATTTTATTATCAATAGGGACTGTGGTGACTTAGTGGTTAAGATGCTGAACTTGATGACTGGAAGGTCAGCAGTTCAAGACCCAAGTGCTGCATGACAGAGTGAGCTCCCGCCTCTGTCCCAGCTCCTGCCAACCTAGCAGTTCGAAAGCAAGAAATTGCAAGTAGATAAATGCCTGCCACATGCCCGTGGAAACATCTGCTAACACAGACAGTGCTGTCTCTTTGGCTGTAAGTGGAGGTGAGCACCAAACAGTAGAGTTAGATACGACTGGCTTTTGGGTAAGGGCGACCTTTACCTTTATTATGAAAAAGGTGCCTAGGAAGATATTTACAAACCTTGGATGCAACACTGAGAAATGTCTCATATTTAATGAGTTTTTGCAATAACTGGACTCAATCACAGGGAGGGGAAGGCAAAGGAGAAAACACATGCACATCAAAACATGTGGAAGGAGCACAAAGGATGAGATTTGAGAAGCTCCTTGCCCATTTTTGGTCTCAGTGAAGCAACCTTGGAGAAGAAAAATCAAACCTTGCATTGTTAAGAAAGTATCCTGAATTTAAGACCAAAGAAGTTTAGGTTTATATGTATTTGAAGGAAGACCAAAACAGTCTGTTAAAAGAGTATCACTACATTATTATTGTCCAAAGTGCTTTTAAAGTGTTTTGGTCCTATTCTCCAAGAACAAGAAATAGGGTGTGTTACCAAACAGGCTACTAAAAGATCTAGATATTTTTTACCAACGTTTGTGGTAGGGAGAGGAGGAGGAAAGAATGGGAGAGAAAAGAGGTACAGTGGTACCTCATGCAACGATTCTAATCCATTCCATGGGGCTCGTTGTTGTACGAAACAATTGCTATACAATGCAATTGCATGCATCGTATAGCGATTTTCCCTATAGGATGCATCGTACAACGATTTCTTTTGCTAAGTGGTTTTTCCCATTGAAAAATTGTTGTACAATTTTTTCCATAGGGAAAATTGTTATGTGGGACAGCATCCCCCCCCCAACCCTAATTGTTATGCGATTGCGTTGCTATATGGGGCAATTGTTGTATGAGGTTCCACTGTATCTCCTTGGAAAAAATACCAGCCTTCTACTGAAAATGGAACATTATAATTGATCTAAAAGAATATGGACATATTGTTTCCTCTTAAAGTGAAGACAGGCGGTGATTGCAGATAGAAATGGATCTTATAAGGGGCTACTAAGGAAATAACAGTACAGTACAATTAACGAAACTGCAAGCAGGAATGAATACATGCGCGTACAAGTACATGGGCTCACACGGACAGATGCAAACTCCTCCACGAACAGTCTTTGAGTGCTGAGTGCCAAATGGAAAAGTGGAAGAATGGGAGCTTCAATTCTCCTAGTGCCCAGAAAGTCAAACAGCCCCCAACCTTGGCATTTTATTCCCACAGCCTTGTGATAGAATTGAATGTTCCTTTGTCAGCTTCTGTGCTTGAGTGGACAACCTACCTGTGGCCCACCAAGTGGGGCTGGCCTGCAGCTCCAGGCATCCCTCAGCACTGGCTACATTAGGGAGATGGTTAATGGGAACTGCAGTAGTGGAGAATTAGCTCAAATAGTAGAGCACTAATTTTAGCATGCAAGAGATAGTGGGGTCGATGCCGGCATTCTCCAAGTTTTCTCATCTCAATTTTAGGGGGGCTGCCATGGTTTAAGTGGTTAAGATGCTAAACTTGACGACTGGAAGATTGGTAGGTCAGCAGTTCGAGACCCAAGTGCTGCATGACTGAGTGAGCTCCTAGCTGTGTCCCAGCTCCTGCCAACCTAGCAGTTCTAAAGCAAAAGATTGCAAGTAGGTAAATAGGTACCACTTAGGTGGGAAGGTAAACAGTGTCCCATGTCTAGTCATGCCTGCCACATGTCCTCAGAAACGTCTGCAGACACAGACAGCACCGTCTCTTTGGCTGTAAACGGAGAAGAACGGTCGCCCTAGAGTCAGATATGACTGGCTTTTGAGTAAGGGTGGCCTTTACCTATTGGGAACAACGGTCTAACCACCGTCAGGAAGGCCACCTGCTCCCTAGTCCTGCTCTAGGCAGGTGTTTGCTTACCCTGGCCCTGCAGGAAGGCGAGATGTAGTAATAACTCCCAGAGTCCCCCAGTCTGATGCGATGCCTGCAGGCTCGGGACAGGCCACTCAGGGCACACTTCCTGTAAAAGGGAGGGAAGGGGAAAGAAGAGGAAGACATCATCAAAAGGCAACTCCTCGGCCAGGGAGAGCAAGATGGAAATGAGTGAGGTAGGTTCTGCCAGCCAGACAAAGGTTTTTTTTTTCTTTTTAAAGAAGAAGAAGACTATGAGATGTATAATGGAGAATTTGTGGATATGTACCGGTAATTTCATAGGAGGGCTAAGGAAAATGTATGATGACAGAGGACAAGACCCATCATCTCTTCCTACTGGCCATCCTAGGAATGGCCAGTAGGAGTTGCAGCTCAGCAACACCAGAGATCCACACGGTCCCTGCCTTTTTAGAGACTTGGATGTTAAGATGTCATTTTAGTTTTTCTTTGTAAAATACAGACTTACCCTAGGAAGGAAAGGGAGAGGCTGCTGATTCTTCAATGCTAAACAAAGCTAGGGTTTGGCTCATGGCTTGGCACATACGGATCAAACAGGGTTGCTTGAGGTTGACATGTCATTTGGATGAAGGGGTCATACCAAATGTCATACCGGACCTTCTGACTGCATCTCCCATTTGCTATTTCTAGGATGGTCAGTAGTGAAAGATGATGGGACTTGCTATCCATCAGGATACATTTTCCATAGCCTTCTATAATATTACACACTGGCAGAATACTAGCAAATTGATGGGAGAAGGTTTGCCTTTGGTTCGTTTTCAGCAATTGCATGCACTGGAAAATGAACCAAATGAAAGCAATCTTACTAGGACCAAAGAAGTAGAAGTCCCTGACAAAGGCCAGAAAGGTGTGAGTAAGACTACGTTGGGAGCAGGCTGGTTTGATCCAGTAGAGACATCTGATCACCGTCTTCAGAAGTGGACCCCCCAGTCCTGCAGTGGGCCAAACAATGTGCCAAACACCCATGTAGTCACTCTTTTATTAGGAAAGAGGCTCCACTGAACTTCTGAATCAACATGCATGAGATTGGGCTCCATATGAGACGAAGGCTTGGCAGACTTCTTCCATTAAGCACTGAAAGGAAAGATATTAGTGAAGCATTAGCCACACTTTGGGAAGTGACTGGCAAAGCTGCAGGCCATGTTAGCACACTTTTTCAGATGAACCTTTAAACAGCAGAGATCTCTCCAGGCTTTTAAACCGGGAAGCCAGACCGCCATTTTCGAACTCTGTTGTAACAGAGAATTACTGATTAAACTGTACTGTAAGGCGACAGCAAAGATTTAAAAAAGAGTTTAAGGGTTACTCACTAGCTCTAGCTTCAACACCATTAGTGAGTTAGTGACTTATTAGTGGTGCAATCGTCCTTTCATTGTTGGCTTAAAAGAAATCACTTACGTTACAATTGGGGACCGGAAGCCACTGTGAGAGAAAGTGAGAGGGGGAAACCAAAATCAGATTTAAAAGCATAAGATTCATCTTTCTTGGTGTTGGACAAGCATGTGCACTGAAACTGTGCCAGCTCCCGAAGAGAAAGCAATTGAACCATGGGCAGAATCCTTTTCACCAACATGGAATATTAATTGCCCCAAGGAGTTAGGACTCCACTCTGTCTCCTGCTTGCAGTTGTGTGAGGCAGTAAAAACAAACATAATTTGAGACCTAGCCACTTAAGGGTGCATTTCTGTACAGACCTGGAAGTTAAGCCCCAGTGGAATCAATGGGTCACAATTTAAATGTATTGTTTTTTGTTTGTTTGTTGTTTTTTAAAGGTAGGGAGGCAGGGAATCATTTAGTCGTCATCTTGCAAGATTTTCACCAGCAAGTGAATTTCAACTACAGAAGCTTTGTTCAAATCGTCAAGGTAAGCCTCTAGTCCAACCTCCTCACGTGAAAAACTACCCAGGATTTGAGGTGTGAAAGCCCTGCTCATCTCCCCCTGTTAGGCATGATCAGAGAAGTAAATCCAAGAACTAGGTATTTTCACTGATGATACCAGGACTACACAATCCCTTTTCTAGTAGAGATGTGGCAGGTCCCCTCACTTGCCATTTTTTAGGAATATACTAAAGAAGGTTCTATCTCATCAAGTTGCTTTCAGCTTGCAACAGAGAGCTGTAGACATGCTTTTTATGCTGCTATATGCTTATTTTGTGTACCATTTAGAGGACCTTCTCTTTGTTTTGCATTTATATTCTGTAGGCAGCTCCCACTGTTCTCCAGAAAAGGTAGAATAGTCAAGATATGGCTATATTTAAACCAGTACAAAAGTGACCACATTTCTTACAATGGCAAAAAGCATAGGACTTGTCTCAGGGCCGCCATTAGAGCAGTACTACCAGTACTGCTGTATAGGGCCCGGAGCTGACAAGGGCCCTGCCGCCGCTGGCCATAACTGTGACATTACTGTGAGACAGTGTGTGTGTGTGTGTTGGGGGGGGGGGGCAATAGGATTGCTCAGTATGGGGCCCAGAAATTTCTGATGGCATCCCTGACTTGTCTAGTGAACTTAACACTAGGCCATGTCTTTAAGTCAGAGACAGGAAAAGTTACTTTTCATTACAGCATAGCAAACAACCTGATCTTCTGGGCAAACAATGTCTTCCTTCTCTGCTCAAGACTTAGGGAGCTTAATCAAAGCAAAAGAGAAACTCTCTACATTACACATCCTTGTGCAAAGTCCACCAAAGGCCTACCAGGGCCAGCTGTAGCATAGTCAGCTAGTTCCAAGTAAAGTCTCTGGCCTTAGCCATAGGACCAAAATAAGCAATAAGGAACAGAAGCAACTGCCTCAGAAAAAATCACTGTATTGTTCTCGGCTGGTGGAGGGTCAATCAATAATTCTATGTTTTCTGGGAAGACAAAAATAAAGGCTGCAATTAACTTGAACATGTGAGATTGTGTCGAAATAACAGCACTGTAAGAGACTGTGTGGGAAAAAGTGAACTTCATGCTCTGTAATTATTCAGGCAACCTATTTTCTCTGATCAATCATCCAAAGCAGAAAGGCATTTTCTGTTTTTCTTAGTCCTGAACCTGCAGCATGAAGGTGATAATTATTCAAGGAATAAAAGGTGGAGGAAAGAGATATTTATCTGAAAAACCTGAAGCACACTATCATCATCATGTGCCACAAAATCAATTCTGATTTACAATTATCCTTTTCCAGGATTTTTTTTAAGGTAGAGTGATTTACCATTCCCTTCTTCTAGTGGCAAGCCACACAGGGTTGCTCATCTTCCTGGAGGAAGAGTGGGGGATCAAACTCCCAACCTCTGACTACCTAAACCACTGAGCTATCAGCCACTCTAGGTCCCACAAAAATATTTCACAGAAAAGTCCTTCGTGTTCACATAGTATAGCACTTTCTCTTAAATTCTTCCTTTCAGACAACTTTGCTCATAAGTACTTAATAGCAGAATCCTATGCCTGTCTTCTTAAAGATACATCCAGTGATGTATATGTATGTGTAGTATTGCATCCTAGGAGAGCCTTAAACATTTTAATGCACCATTCCCTTTAACAGAGCAACCAGCTGTTTGATAAATGATACATCAGTTTTCTGTGTCTCTAACTCACTGTCATATTCTATCTATATCTGAGAGTAAATAAAACAGAACAGGAAAAAAAGAAAGACAAAAAAACATTGTGGCACCTTAAAGACTAACTCCTGTATATAACTGTGAGCTTTCGTGGACCAAGTCCACTTCATCAGACATAAGAGTGAGGCCTCATCGCGGCAACTAGACCAATTAGAGGTACAAGAATCCTTGACTTGATCCTGAGTAACACTCAGGATGTGCAAGATGTTAATGTGACTGATCCAATAGGGGAAGTTAGAGCACCGCTGGAAGGGGTCGCTTCCCGGGGCCTGTATTTAGCACTTTGTATTTAATTTTTTAGTTCATGATTTGAACTGTAACTTGTATTTTGTAACTGTATTAATATGTGTTCTCTATTCGGTGATACTGTATTTTGAATTGTATTTTGTATGACTGTGTCCTATTATTGTGTACTTTATTTTCTCTGTATTGTATCATTGTTTGATATGCTGTGAGCCGCCCTGAGTCGGCATATGCTGAGTGGGCGGCATACAAATCAAATAAATGAATGAATGAATGAATGAATGAATAGGGAACAGTGACCACAACTCAATTATGTTTAACTTGATCATAGACCGCAAGTCACTGATAAAATCTAACACAGAGACCTTAAATTTTCAAAAAGGAAATTTCCCAAAGTTGAGGAAACTAGTAAAAAAGAAGCTGAAAGGGAAAATTGAGAGAGTCCAAACACTCCAAGAGGCATGGAGGCTGTTAACAAAAACAATAACAGAGGCTCAATTGGAATGCATACCCAAAAGGAAAAAGGCCACTGCCAGGTCCAAGAGGACTCCAATGTGGCTTACAGGAGCTGTTCGGGAAGTGATCAAGAGCAAGAAAAGCTCATTTAGAAGATGGAAAGCTTGTCCGAATGAGGACAGCAGGCAGAAACATAAATTCTGGCAGAACAAATGCAAGGCAACAATCAGGAAAGCAAAGCAAGACTTTGAGGAACGTATAGCTAAAAATTTTATTTTTTTATTTATTTTATAGTCAAATTTGTATATGCCGCCCGCTCAGGCAGAACCCGACTCAGGGCGGCATCACAACAATTCACAAAAGACATAAATACAATTATAAAAAAAGTATAAACCCCCCCCCAACCCACCCCCTTTAAAAACCCCTATGTCCCACCCACCCACTATACAAAGGAGGAGGAGAAAGTTCTTATACAAGCCAGCAGGCGGGCACCATAGTCCCATTCGGGCCCCACACCTGCCCTGCCAGCCAGGTCTTCACTCCTTTCCTGAAGGGCAGCAGTTCACTTTGGAGTCTTAGGTCTATTGGCAGGAGGTTCCAGAGAGTTGGTGCGGACACGGAGAAGGCCCTCCTTCGGGTGCTAGACAAATGTGCATCCCTAGCCGGTGGCACCACTAGAGAACCCCTCCTGTCCGCTCTGGTTGGACGGGCAGACACTCTTGGGACGATGCGGTCTCTAAGGTATCCCGGCCCCCTGCCATGTAGGGCTTTAAAGGTCAAAACCAGCACCTTAAATTGCACCCGGAGACAAACTGGTAACCAGTGCAGCTCCCGAAGTAGGGGAGAGGCATGGGCATATCGCCCACACCCCATCACCACCCGGGCCGCCGCATTCTGGACCAGCTGCAGCCTCCGAATGGTCGTCAAGGGCAGCCCCATGTAGAGCGCATTACAATAGTCTAGTCGGGAAGTAACCAGAGCATGGGTGACCATAAGCAAGGAGCCCCGGTCCAGGAGTGTGCGCAATTGGCGAATCACCCGAAGTTGGGCAAAAGCCCTCCTGGCCACAGCCGCCACTTGTTCTTCCAGCAGCAGCCGCGAGTCCAGAAGAACCCCCAAATTGCGCACTGGGTCTGTCTGGGGCAGAACGGCCCCATCCAGTACCAAAGATGGTAACTCCCTGGATAACGCGGGGCCCCTTATCCACAGCCACTCTGTCTTGCTGGGATTCAGCCGAAGCCCATTGGCCCCCATCCAGACCCCAATGGCCTCTAGGCATCCAGATAGGATTTCAACAGCATCACTGGGGTCCCCACGGGCCGAGATGTACAACTGTGTATCATCCGCGTACTGATGGTACCGCACCCCGTGGGAACGAATGATCTCACCCAGCGGCTTCATGTAGATGTTAAATAAGAGAGGAGAGAGCACAGAGCCCTGAGGCACCCCATATTTGAGGGGCCTAGGGCTGGACCTCTCACTCTCTAACCATACCGACTGGGTACGGCCCTTCAGAAATGAGGAAAACCAGGACAACACAGTGCCCTGGATCCCCAGTCCTTCGAGCCGTTCCAGAAGGATACCGTGGTCGACGGTATCAAAAGCCGCTGAGAGGTCAAGAAGAGCAAGGACGGATGGACAACCCCCGTCCCGCTCCCGCCAGAGATCATCCATCAGTGCGACCAATGCCGTCTCCGTTCCATATCCGGGCCTGAACCCTGATTGAAAGGGGTCTAGATAATCCGCTTCCTCCAGGACACTCTGCAGCTGACGCGCCACCGCCTTTTCCAAAACCTTACCCAAAAAGGGCAGGTTGGAAACTGGCCTGTAGTTGTTAAGGACAGCTGGGTCGAGGGACAATTTCTTCAGGAGGGGGCGCACCAAAGCATGTTTTAGCTGTGCAGGAAATACCCCCTCCCGTAAAGAGGCATTTATTATCCCCCCTATCCAGCCACCTGTTACCTCCTTGGAGGCTTTCACCAACCAAGTAGGACAGGGATCCAAAGGACATGTAGTGGCACGAACAGCTGCAAGGAGCCTGTCCACTTCATCAGGGACAACAGGATCGAACTGATCCCAGATCGTACAGCAAGACAATGCTCCGGCACCTCCCCGACCCTCCCCATCCACGCCAGGATTCAATCCTGAACGAATCCGATCGATTTTCTCCACCAGATGGTCAGCAAAGTCCTCAGCCGAACCCTGCCAACCGGGCACCGATCCCCCTCTACCAAGGAGGGACCTGGTTACCCGGAACAGGGCGGCTGGGCGATTATCAGCGGAGGCAATAAGGGTGGTGAAGTATTGCCGCCTCACCACCCCTATCGCCACTAGATAGGCCCTAATAGCAGCTCTAGCTAGTGTCCAATCGGAGTCATCCTGGGTCTTCACCCAGCGGCGCTCTAGGCGTCTCTTTGCCCGTTTGAGTTCACGCAGTTCATCTGTGAACCACGGAGATGACCTAGTCCCCCGGGCGTGGAGAGGCCGCAGTGGCGCGATTTCATCCAAGGCTACTGTTGCCGACCTATTCCACAGGTCGACGAGTGCCTCGGGTGAATCGTGTAGCCGATCCAGAGGAACATCCCCCAGTTCCCTCTGGAATCCATCTGGATCCATTAGTCGCCGAGGGCGGGCCATTTTAATCGGCCCAGCCTCCCTACGATGAAGTGTCGCCCCCAGGAAGTCAAGAGTCACCAGATAGTGATCAGACCATGGCACAGGTGAGATGACTAAATCCTGTAATCTTAGATCACTCTGCCACTGCTCCGACAAGAAAACTAGGTCTGGCATGTGACCACTGCCCCTGGTCGGACCCCGGACTACCTGAGTCAGGCCCATGGCTGCCATGGAAGCCATGAACTCCCTTGCCACCTCAGAGGCCATCCCCAGCGATGGCAAATTGAAGTCCCCCAGAACCATAAGTCTCGGGAACTCCAACGCCAGCATCGAGGCGGCCTCGAGGAGCTCAGGCAGGGCATCCCTTACCCTGCAAGGGGGCAGGTACAGGAGCAAGATCCCCAACTGACCCTTGGGGCCCAGCCGTAGAAGCAGGGCCTCGCAACCAGACACTTGTGGAGCAGTGGCCCTAGCAACTCCCAAAGACTCCCTGGCAACAATGGCGACACCACCGCCCCTCCCCTCACCTCTAGGCTGGTGCCAAATACCGAACCCAGCTGGACATATGTCCGAGAGAGGTACTCCATCTTCAGGAGTCAACCAGGTTTCGGTGATGCATGCCAGGTCGGCCAGCCCTTCCTGGATGACATCTTGAATCAGGGGGGCCTTATTGCAAACCGACCTGGCATTCACCAGCAGCAGCCTAAGGGCGGGGTCACTCCGGATCTGCTGCTCAGGACCCAGAGATGTACCTGCAGGGCTGGAATGAGGGACCGCAGGTAAACATCGGACCCGCATTCCCCGAGTGCGGCCCGCCCCACGGTACCCGCCATACCGCCCCATGCCCGTCACAACACCTATATGGTTCTCCGGAGCCTCCCTAGATAGAATGCTGCCCCTCCCTAGCTGGCAGGACCAACATTCCCTCTTCCGCCCCCACCCACCATCCCCACCCAATTCTGACAGCAAACCTAACAAGTCCTGTCGTCGAAAGCTCCCTATCACCTCCCTGCCGATGGAAGGGGCGGGGGGAGCGCGGCAACACTGGCGGCGGCGTCTTCTGAGCCTTCCGGACCACGGAAGGCTCCTTTTCATCTCCCCGCCGATGGAAGGGGCGGGGAGAGCGCGGCAACGCTGGCGGCGGCGTCTTCTGAGCCTTCTGGACCACAGAAGGCTCCTTTTCATCTCCCCGCCAATGGAAGGGGCGGGGAGAGCGCGGCAACGCTGGCGGCGGCGTCTTCTGAGCCTTCCGGCCCACGGAAGGCTCCTTTTCATCTCCCCGCCGATGGAAGGGGCGGGGAGAGCGCGGCAACGCTGGCGGCGGCGTCTTCTGAGCCTTCCGGACCACGGAAGGCTCCTTTTCATCTCCCCGCCGATGTAAGGGGCAGGGAGAGCGCGGCAACGCTGGCGGCGGCGTCTTCTGAGCCTTCTGGACCACGGAAGGCTCCTTTTCATCTCCCCGCCGATGGAAGGGGCGGGGAGAGCGCGGCAACGCTGGCGGCGGCGACTTCTGAGCCTTCCGGACCACGGAAGGCTCCTTTTCATCTCCCCGCCGATGGAAGGGGCGGGGAGAGCGCGGCAACGCTGGCGGCGGCGCCTTCTGAGCCTTCTGGACCACAGAAGGCTCCTTTTCATCTCCCCGCCGATGGAAGGGGCGGGGAGAGCGCGGCAACGCTGGCGTCGTCGTCTTCTGAGCCTTCCGGACCACGGAAGGCTCCTTTTCATCTCCCCGCCGGTGGAAGGGGCGGGGAGAGCGCGGCAACGCTGGCGGCGGCGTCTTCTGAGCCTTCCGGACCACGGAAGGCTCCTTTTCATCTCCCCGCCGATGGAAGGGGCGGGGAGAGCGCGGCAATGCTGGCGGCGGCGTCTTCTGAGCCTTCCGGACCACGGAAGGCTCCTTTTCATCTCCCCGCCGATGGAAGGGGCGGGGAGAGCGCGGCAACGCTCAGAGAAATAACAAAGACTTCTTTAAGTACATTAAAAGTAAGAACCCAACTAGGAAGACAATTGGACCATTAGATGACAATGGAAGGCAAGGGGTTATTAAAGAGGAAACAGAGATTGCAGAGAGACTCAATGAATTCTTTGCTTCAGTATTCACTGAAGAAGACAGAGGCCACATGCCCAAAACAGTGCCTATCTTCGTAGGGAGGGAAACCAAAGAATTAAGCCAGATAGAAATAACCAGGGAGGAGGTCCTTGCATGTCTTGTTAAACTAAACACTAACAAATCACCAGGACCAGATGGCATCCATCCACAAGTTCTCAGGGAACTTAAAGATGAAATTGCTGATCTCCTAGCCAAAATATATAATCTTTCCCTCAAATCAGGCTTTGTGCCTGATGACTGGAAGGTAGCGAATGTAACACCAATTTTCAAAAAAGGATCCAGGGGTGATCCAGGAAATTACCGACCTGTCAGTTTGACATGTGTCCCAGGTAAAGTGATGGAAACCATCCTAAAAGATAGAATTAATAGGCACATAGAAGAGAAGGCGCTGCTAAAGGAGAGCCAACATGGCTTTTGCAAGGGCAAATCATGCCTCACTAATCTGTTGGAATTTTTTGAGAGTGTCAACAAGCATGTGGATAAGGGGGATCCAGTTGACATTGTTTATCTGGACTTTCAGAAGGCTTTTGACAAGGTCCCACACCAAAGGCTCTTGAATAAACTTACCAGTCATGGAATAAAGGGACAGGTCTTGTCCTGGATCAGCAACTGGCTAAGGGACAGGAAACAGAGGGTAGCACTAAATGGACACTTCTCCAAGTGGAGGGAAGTAAAGAGTGGGGTCCCCCAAGGTTCAGTACTGGGACCCCTGCTTTTCAACCTCTTCATAAATGATCTAGAGGTAGGAGTAAAAAGCAAGGTAGCCAAATTTGCTGATGACACTAAATTATACAGGGTAGTGAAAACTGTGAGAGATTGTGAGGAGCTCCAGAGGGATCTCTCGACACTGGGGGAGTGGGCAAAACAGTGGCAAATGAGTTTCAACATTAGTAAGTGCAGAGTGATGCATGTTGGGGCAAAGAACCCCAATTACATTTATAAACTGATGGGGTCTGAACTCTCTGCGACAAACCAGGAAAGGGACCTTGGTGTCCTGGTGGACAACTCAATGAAGGTGTCAACCCAGTGTGCCTCAGCAGTGAAAAAAGCAAACTCAATGCTAGGGATCATTAGGAAGGGTATAGAAAATAAGTCAGCAAGTGTCATTTTGCCTCTTTATAAATCTATGGTGAGGCCCCATCTGGAATACTGTGTACAGTTCTGGTCGCCATACCTCCAGAAGGATATTATGGAGCTGGAAAAAGTGCAGAGGAGGGCAACCAGAATGATTAGGGGACAGGAACACCTTCCTTACCATCTGAGGCTGCAACGGTTGGGCCTCTTCACTCTTGAACGACGACGTCTAAGAGGTGACCTGATTGAAGTTTATAAAATCATGCACGGTGTGGACAAAGTAGATAAGGAAAAACTGTTTTCCCTATCGCATAACACTAGAACTAGGGGACACTCCATGAAACTTTTGGGTACTAGTTCTCAAACAAGTAAGAGAAAGTACTTTTTCACCCAGAGGATTACTGGTCTATGGAACTCCCTGCCAGAAGAAGTGGTGACAGCTGTCAGTCTTGACAGCTTTAAGAAAGGATTAGACAAGTTCATGGAGGACAAGAGTATCAATGGCTATAATTATGGATACTTAAGGACAACCTCCGGGTTGGAGAGATAGGCAGGATATCTTTCAACATCATTTCCAGGGAATCCTAAGCAGGTGAAGGCATCTGCTTGGGAATACCCTGAAGGAAATGGTGAGCCACTGTGTGAGACTGAATGCTGGACTGGATGGGCTGTGGCCTGTTCCAGCAAGGCTGTTCTTATGTTCTTATGTTCACCAATTTATACACACATCAGGTTCACAGGCACACAGTAATTAGCCAGCCTAACAGAATAGTAACACTGTATCTTTTTTCAACTGACAAAATCCCCCGTTATTATTCAAACCTGCTGCAAAGCCTGACTCCCTATTGCAAATGGTTGCAAAACAAACTTCCCTTGCAAGCTGATGCATCACATCTAAAGGGTGGGTGCAACAGATATTGTGGTATTACACATTTGCCAATGAGTTAGAATCTATTGACAATTGTTTGAGTGACCCAGGCAACCTGCAGCATATAACAACCTGTTAGTTGTGGTACATCAAATCTGATAATGTCCCAGAAACCCTTGACTGATATTCAAACCCCTGAGATGTGTGTCCAGCAAATGCATGTATTTAATCTCTGCTGTCTCTCTCTCTGGATTCTAGTTCTGTAATTCCTCTGCTCTAGAACAGCAACCCTCAAGTCCATGGCTGGGTATCTATACCTATAAAATGGTGTGTTAACCGTTGGAATGTGACAAAGGATGTTGCACCAGGCCCCACTAGCCCTGTCCGAGCCTCCATGCACTCGCCCAAACGGGGTTCACAGGTAACTGTCGGGTTGAAATTTTCGGCCAGGGGGCAGGAGCCCCCCGGATGCAAACAAAAAAAGGGAACTTCAATTCCCAACATTCCTTTTGCCGCGCTGCACCAGAGCCAATCAAGCTGAGCAGCGCGGCAAAAGGAACGTTCGGAAACGCACCGCAGCCAATCAAAAAAAAGCCGCAGGAAAAGAAACCGCTGCAGTAACCAAACACGCGCAGGCAAAACTACAAGCCCCAGTGTCCTGCGCACCATTAGCGTGCAGAACGCTGAGGCAGCCGGCGCGCGAAAAATAAAAGTAAAAAAAAAACCCTGCCGCCACTGCCCTTCCTTCCCACGGGCCAGCCAGCATGGCCCGTGGAAAAGAAAGCCCCCCCGCCATTGCCCTTCCTTCCCACGGGCCAGCCAGCATGGCCCGTGGAAAAGAAAGGCCCCCCCACCGCCACTGCCCTTCCTTCCCACGGGCCAGCCAGCATGGCCCATGGAAAGACCCCCCCCCTAAAAAAGTAAACACAAAAATACAAACCAAAAACAGCCAAAAACACACAAAATCAAAAATCATAAAAAGGAAACACAAAAACAGCCAAAAACAAACAAGAAAAAACACACAGACCCCCCAAAAAAAACCAAAACACCCCCCCAAAAAAAATAAAAATAAAAAAATAAAAACAGAGAGCTTACCATGAGATGTCTTCTCTCCATGAGTACCGGAACTCAAATGAGAAAATAAAGAAAATACTTACCGGAAGCGACACCCAGAGGACAGAAGAGAAAAATTGTAGAGAGGAAGAAAAGCTCACCATCCCCACTCAGAGGCCACAAGAGAAAAAACATTCAAAAATATTGAAACTAATAAGATTAATTTCCAAATTAATCAAATAAGTTATCAAAACATTCAAAAATATTCACACTAATCTCAAAAAAAACGAAAAAAAACCAGAAATCACTTTTCACTCAAAAAATAAAAATAAAATAAAAATGCGTAAAAATAAAGATTTAAAAAACCAAAATTAAAAAACCAAAATTAAATTTTAAATTAAAAAAAATTAATTTACATTAAATAAATTAAATTAAATTAAAATTTGCATAAACATAACACAAAAACCTTCCAAAACCAATTTAAAGAGCCCGGCACTGAGGAAGCCGGCGCGCAAAAAATAAAAATAAAACACAAACTGGGAGCGCAAGTCCGCCGCAGGCGGACTCAGCGCCTCGAAGCAACAAAATCACAAAACCTTTCAACACCATTTAAAACAGCCCAGCACCATTGGTTCAAGAAAAAAACACAAAACCCTTTACTATCCAACACAATTTTGCAAAGCCCAGCGCCGCCGGGCAAAATATGCTAGTTCTATCTATAATCTATCTAGTGTACTACTACTCATTTTAGTCTGTGTACTGTATTTCAATTTGTGAAGGCTTGGCTCTAAAAGGCAGTCAAGCGATACAACTAATTAATTATCACACTTTACCCCAAGCAGAGAATACATGGGACACAATTATTTTATTAAAATGATCGTGGCAACAAAACAGGTAGAGCTTCCGATACATATAAGCATGCAATCCAACAAGGAGTTTTAACAGTACAGCACTGGTTGGCATCTGCCAAGGGATTGAGATTCTTTAACATATGTCAACCTTGGCACCGTAGCTGCCAATTTAGAAGCCGGTAGATAAAAGAGGATAATAAAGCACTGAATTAGGAAGGCAAAATAAGAATAGAGAGATCTAAGCAAATGAAGCAGACTTGGTCTATGACACAGAAGACCACGTCCTTGCAGTGTTCATATGGACAATAAAGATCATGGCCAATAATTTTCTCCTATATATGCCTTCCTGTATCTTTAAATCAATTTAAAGCTTCCTGCTCCCAGTCACGCCTTCTGAAGCTGTACTAACTGGTTGGAAGAACAGGGCTTTGTTCTTCGTGGCACCAGGATTGAAAAGGCAGCAAGGGTGGCTTGTGGCTCAAGCCAGGGGGCCACCTCAGCGCAAAGCAAAGCACCCCTTTCATCAGACTTTGGATGACCTTTTAAACCCCATGGCCTGAAGTTAATTTCAAAAAAGTTCCCAGTGTCTATCTTATACCAATGGGAAGGGTAAAAAGTAAGTAAAACACTAAATTTTAGTTTAAAGCTCTAATACTGTGATGGTGAACCTTGGCACTCCATATGTTCTTGGACTTTAATTCCCAGAAGCCCAAGAACTCTGTGAATACACACAAATGGGTTTACTGTGAATCATCCGGCCCACACTGCCCTAGTCGCTCCCGGAAGCGGAAGTAAAACACGCCCGGATAGGCATGTTTTACTTCCGGGAACAACAAGGGCAGCGTGGGCCAGATGAATCACAGTAAACCCATTCGTGTGGATTCACAGGGTGCTTGGGCTTCTGGAAACTGAAGTCCAAGAACATCTGAAGTGCCAAAGTTCGCCATCACAGCTCTAATAGATAGTAATCAAGCTGTGGGAGAAGTACTTTCCACCTGGGTGGAGAGACAAAAAGCCCCTACAAACCAAAAAGTGGGTACCTGTTTGTTTGGGGGTTCCTGGGTCAGAACAGATGAGACAGGAAACTTTGCAACCAGAATCAGAACTGGAGCATACTTACACAGTAAAGACTATGAGACAACTCTGCAATATCTTTCACAGCTTGGCAAATTGCAAACTCCTGTTGCTGGTTTTGAGGATGCATCTTGAGGGCAGATAAAGTATTATGCCTAATTGCAAAGTTGCTCTTCTCAACCTGTTTGGGGACCCACAATTTCAGAATGTCTTCTTAGCTTAAATGTTCCATTAACAATTTCACCTTAGTGCCAATTAAATCTCTTTCCCCCCTCCTCCCCCTCCTTCATTACTGTTGTCTTACTTTCTTTAGTTAATCCATTCTAGGATCCACAGTACAGGCTGAAAGGCATGATATAAAAGGAGTAACTAAAAGTTGCATTCTGGAAGGAACTAAAGATGGAGAAATTGCCTCAGAAAGGCAGCCATCCCTGTAGCAGTGCAGGGGACCAGTTATACAGGTGAAACTTGGAAAATTAGAATATTGTGCAAATGTTCATTCAGTTCAGTAACATAACTTAAAAGGTGAAACAAATATATGAGATAGACTCATTACATGCAAAGCGAGATAGTTCAAGCCTTACCTTGTTATAATATTGATGCTTATGGCTTACAGCTTATGAAAACCCCACCCCCCTAATCTCATGTACCCCATAATCATCACATCATCTCATGTACGCTGTACGCCATGATCATCACAATTATAACAAATTAAAGCATGACATCTCTCACTTTGCATGTAGTGAGTCTATCTCTTATATTTGTTTCACCTTTTAAGTGAAATGAATGGACATTTGCATGATATTCTGATTTTCCGAGTTTCACCTGTTGAAGGGAGGAGGGAGAAGAGCCAGTGAAAATGGCCTTACTTTGGTCCACCGCATTCAATGGCTGAGACCTTCACCACAGGCAGTGCCTGGGTGGCCACCGGTTCAATGGTGAGTGTGTTCTGTTCCACAGCTGCCTGGACCAGCTCTGAGAGCTACAAGTAAACAAAACATAAAAAAATAAAGAATTCAAGTCAACCAGGCAACATGCCATGGTGGAAGTAATGATTACAACTAGCCCTATCCCAAAATGGTATCTGAAATCTCATGGTGACTCCCCCCCACCCCGACTCACCTCACGCTTGGTGAAGTCTAGACAAGGCCCAACATCCTCCTGGTAAATCCTCTCGAGGAAAGGACAAGACCGATCCAGAGTTGGAGATTCCTTCCAAGCTTGGAATTCAGCAAACAAGATAGAATCCACCTACAGTGACAAAGAGAATAAGGAATGAGAGAAAGCAGAAAAAAGAACACCAAGTAAGGCAGCAGAACCAAAGGGTTACCACATAAGGTACAACAACCAAAGGGTTACCACACAAATAAGCATTTTTCACTGCACAATTTGTGGGCTAAACCTCTTGAGTAGGAGCTTGGGTTGCGGTCCAAAACAGTGGCCAGAGATTTAAAAAAAAACTCCAGACTTTACATTACAGGAAGGCGAGACTCTGACTTATGGTGACCCTTTCCAAGGTTTTCTAGGTAGAGAATACACAGAAGTGGTTTACCCTTCTTCCTGGAACTGTGCAGCTTGCAGGCTGACTCTTCTCCTGGGAGGCAAATTCTGAAACCTCTAGCTCTTCAGCCAGATACCTAAAACTCTGAGCTATCTAGCCTATCCACTTTAATACCAGATTGATCTGAGGAGAGGCAACTTCAGGGATTAGCATGTGCAATGCATGTTAATAAGACTCTACATGTCACAGAGTTGTGGAAGATTAGCCTCCTCTACCAATTGCCTTTAGGACAAACTCCTAGTGGGAGATAGAAGTAGGATGTGGAAAAGTTACTTTTTAATTAGAAAGACTACAGTACTGAATGATATACTTCTAGTGTCAACAACAACAACAAAACTTGCACAATTTGTCATTCCCCCCTCCCCCATGTCACCAAGATTCAAAACTAAACTTCAGCTACATATGTTGAATCACACCTCTTCTATGATGTGTCCTTCCTTAGGCAAATTCTCTTTCAGCCTCAGTTCTCCCACCTTCAATATGGGAATAGTAATACTAACTGACTTTCAGGGCATGGAAAAGTTACTTTTCTGGGTTATGAGACTCAGGCAGTGGCCAAACTGACTGGGAGATTGTGGAAATTGTAGCCTGAAAAGTTACTTTCTCACATTCTGACTAGAAGAACCACCACCTCCTCCACCACCACTAAATGGGATTTAGTAAGTGAGCAAATTGCACTGACAGCTCATGAAAACACCAGCCCACTGCAAGCTCACTTGCCACCTAGCCTCATCAATCAGAATCCACTTTCATGCTAGCCAAGAAGTCAGAGTCCAGAGAAAGGAACAGCATTTGTAAAATACTAGGTGAATATCTTGCATGCTGTTGCTCATGAGCTTGGTTGACAGCACAGGAGGTTCTGAGGACTGAAATATGTGTTGGGATGCCTTGCCTTGAAGACCTTTTATGGGGCTTTAGAGCAGGGGTGCCCAAACCTTTTGGGCTGTGGGCCAGTCATGTGGTTCAGTGGGCCAGTCACATGGTTCCTCTCACCAGAAGTGGAAGTAAAATGCGCCTTGCAATCTGTTTTGCAACAGGAGGAGATAGATTTTTAGGCTGCCATTTTCTCTGCTTAAACCAAGGGTGCCCAAATTATGGGCCATAGGCCAGATCCAGCCCACAACCCCAATTCATCTGACCCACGCCACCCTTGTCACTCCTAGAAGCGGAAGTAAAACGTGCCCATACGGGTGCATTTTACTTCTGCTTCCAGGAACGGCAAGGGTGGCATGGGCTGGATGAATTGGTGTTGGGGCCTGGATCCGGGCCACAGCCCATAAGTTGGGCACCCCTGCTTTAGAGTAAGGCAAAGGGATCACAGGCCTGTGGCTTGTGTTTTCAGAGGGATGGTAAAAACATTCTTTCTGGAATTTTGTCTGTAGAACTGTAACTAGGTATTTTTACCATAATTAGCTAATTTTTTAAAAATATGCAGGAATATAATATTGTGCCCCCAACACACTCTTTAGCCTTGCTCTTTGTCCTTCTCAGAAAAGAGCATTGGTGGAGTTGCTCATACTGCATGAAGCGGGAAATCAGCAGTACTTCATTCAATCTGCCTTTTCCCAGCAAACAATGATGGAAACAAACAAACAAATCTCCTTGCAGACCTGTCACTTTCCACATGTAGAAAGTGACAATGGAGAATGGAGGGGAAGGCTGCTCCCCTCAAAGTATCTGCTGACGGTGTCCAGGTAGGGACTGAATGAGCAGAGCTTATGAAAGCCACCCTTTTGCTAACAGTATGGTGCGTATGAGACAGCAGATCATGATTTTAGACTTCTTTCTAAAGAGCCCTAGAGGTGCAGTGGTTAAACTGCTGTACTACAGCCAAAATGTTGTGAATTCAATCTTGATGTGATAGGTTTGGCTCAGCCTTCCAAGGTTGGTCAAATGAGTACTTGGCATGTTGGAGTAAAGGTTTCCCTTGCTCGAAAGCCAGCCGTATCCGACTCTAGGGTTTAGAGCTCATCTGTTTCAAAGCTGAAGAGCCAGTGCTGTCTGCTTCTGCAGATGTTTTCATGGTCATGTGGCAGGCATGACTAGACACAGTGCACGGAACACTGTTTACCTTCACACCGAAGTGGTCCCTATTTATCTTCTTGCAACTTCTTCCTTTCGAACTGCTAGGTTGGCAGGAGCTGGGACAAAGACGGGAGTTCATTCCGTCCTGCAGTACTTGGGAACTGAACTGCTGACCTGCCGACCTTCCAGTCATCAAGTTCAGCATCTTAACCACTTAGTGAGCTCTAAAAAAATTACATGTTTCAGAAAGTCGTGGAGTACAAGAGATGCCTCTCAGCAGCAAAAGCTACCCAACTGCATTGTTAAAAGGCATTAGCAGGTCCCAAAACTGAGTATTTATGGAGGAATTAAAATTCTCCTCTCCCCCCCCCCCCCATCTTGCTTAAGGGAAAAAAAGGCAAACAAACATAGACATGAGAGGAATGTAAGTGAATGAGGCTAACCCAGCTCCCAGGAAAAATGCTGAACTCACAGCAAATAAGCACTATGCTCACCTGATACCAGGAGATACCTTCAGAGCCACAATATGGGCAGGGAGGGGGTTAGAGGAAACAAAACAAAAATGGTTGTTAGTATTAAAGAAAAAACTGAAATGATGGAGGTGTCAAAAGCTACTGCATCCATATTTTACTGTGCTTTCCTGTGCTTGTCATGGTACCTCAGCATCATCTAGGACGGGGTGCCCAAACTTTCTGGGCCATGGGCCGGTCGCATGGTTCAGTGGGCCAGTCATGTGGTTCAGTGGGCCTGTCATGTGGGTCCTCCCACTGGAAGCAGAAGTAAAACGTACCTTGCAATCTGTTTTGCAACAGGATGAGGTAGATTTTAAGCTTCCATTTTCTCTGCTTAAACCAGGGGTGCCCAAACTATGGCCTGCGGGCCAGATCCGCCCCTGACACCAATTCATCCGGCCTACGCACCCTCATTGCTCCTGGAAGTGAAAGTAAAACACTCCCATATGGGCGCGTTTTGCTTCCACTTCTGGGAGCAACGAGGGCAGTGCAGGCCGGATGAATTGGTGTTGTGGGCCAGATCTAACCCACAGGCCATAGTTTGGGCATCCCTGATCTAGGAGGAGCCAATGTGAAGGAAAGGTCTGCTAAGAGTTTTTAAGAGCCGCAGAGAAAAGGGTTTTTCCTCATCCTTGTATAACAGGCTTTAGCTGCCAAAATAGCTTATCACCACAGATACTGAACAGGGGGTGGGGGGTGGGGAGCATGTCCCCTTCTACTCCAGGCCCTGCTCTTGACATCCCCAAACTGAAGAGAGATTACCTGCCACGAGAGAGAATTGGAGAAAGGAGAGTCTGCCTCCAAAGACTGCCAGCCTGGCTCATAGGTGATGTGGACAGCCTTCGCAGGGACGATACAGAGAAGCAGAGAGAGGAGAGTGGGCACCCCAGACTTTGAGGAAAGGGAGGGTCAGACAGACAGGAGACAAAGTGGAAGAGAGAGAAAGAGAGACAGACAGACAAAAAGTCAGGGAAAGAAAGCAAAATACTATGAGAGGGAGAAAAGATTTGGAAGAGGAAGACTTTGTTCACACAAGGACACGAAGCCCCTTCCCAAGACACCTTATAAAAGGGAGCCACAGAATTCTCTCTGAACATTTCCCCATGTTTACCTACATTTGTATTCAGAACTTAGAAATTTTGCTTTCTAAGGCTACATCTGCCAGGATGCGCATATACACTCAAGTAAATTCCCCAGCCAGAGGTGACACTGGCTAGTTCTTTTGGGGAACTGCTGCCTGACAAAGAAATGTTGTTCACACTTTTTTCTACTTCAAGTCCTCTCAACCACATTCACAGTGCCCTCATGGTCTGTATTATAGACTCCGGTCTGGCCAGGCTTATGCAGTCAATGAAAACAGATCAGACAAGAGCAGCAGTCTCCCAACCTGCAGCTCCAAGCTCTATCTATCCGGACCTCCCACCTGAACATTTACTTTTGATTCTAAATCAGGGTTTCCCAACCTTTGGTTTTTGGACTTCAATTCCCAGAAGCCTAAATCAATTCATCAAAACAGTGATCAACCAATGTACTGAATTAGGCTTCTGGGAATTGAAGTTCCCTTGTGGGGTGTGTTCCCCACGTTGGGAACCACTTATCCAAATCAGTAAGTCAACACTGTTGTTACACGTTGGCTTAAGATTTGGCCCTCTTTCAGCTTTGGCCACTCTAATGTTACCCCTGTGGGGACATGTTGGGGACCACTGGTGAAGAGGAAGGACCATTCTGTTCAAACTCCTGGACTCCCTCCCACCCCATGTGGGACCCTTCTCCTCCCAAGAGCTCAGCACAAACCAAGAAACTCTGCCCACCTCTTTGAAATCACTGTTGGCCGGCTCCACAGGAATACTTGGATTGGCAGCAACAATGCTCCCTCCGCTGCTGGTACTCTTGTTCCGCCCGTGTCCTTTCCGGAAAGCCACTTTGGAGGGGCTCTGCAGCTGTGGGTGCAGCTCCCGATTTGGAGAGGAAGGGGTCGATGTGATCACCAGTGTTTTCAAGGCCGTCACCTCTGCCTGAAGCATGTCGATCTGGGGGGGGGGGGGAGATGAGATACAAAGCCAGTGTCACCAACAGTGCTATTTTTACCTTCCTCTGAAGGATGAGGGTCTGCTCTCAAGAACAACATGCTCCATATCCAAGCCAGAGACTCCCCTGGCTATCTCACTACCCTGAAAAACATTCAATAGCTCATTGAAATCCACTCAGTTTGCTTCTCTAAAGAGAAAGGAGACTGACTTGTTCATGAGCTTCCCAATCTTGTCATTTTCCTCTCTCTCTCTCTTGTTGGTGAAGGGATCTACATTAGATCAAGAATCCAGCATCAAGCACATATAAGAACATAAGAACAGCCTTGCTGGAACAGGCCACAGCCCATCCAGTCCAGCATTCTGTCTCACACAGTGGCTCACCATTTGCTTCAGGGTATTCCCAAGCAGATGCCTTCACCCACTTAGGATTCCCTGGAGTAAGCAGGTCCCAAAACATAACTTGCTTTCCTGAAGTACAAGTTTGCTGAAGTCAAAAAGCCAGGACTGAAACACCTTGCAAAATGTCATAATGTTGAAATGACTGAGGGCAAGATTTCCCATGGTGAGATATCACCATTTGTAGAGCCTTACATGACTGTCAGGAGTAGCATGAAATAAATGTTAGTCAGAAACATTTCTGGTCATAGAAAAAACTACAACATTAAACATATATACATGTTCCCAAATCCAATCTTCCCCAAACTGAAGAGGACAGGGAGAGGACAGGACAGCTGCGCAGCTCGGCAGGGCTCAAAAACGCCACCGCTGCCCACCACTATCACTGGACTCTTCCCCTTGGCTGACTCGACCTGGAGGGTAATGGACAGAGTCAGTGGTGGGCTCCAAAAAAATTTACTACCACACTGTGGGTGTGGGAAAAGCCCTGTGTTGCACCCAATTTATGACTACTTTATTTCAAAGCTTGGATGTGTGGGGCCAGCCAGAATTTCTGCTACCGGTTCTGGCGAACTGGTGCGAACCTGCTGATGCCCACCGCTGGACAGAGTGCTTCGGGCTGAGTTTGTAATGTATTTCTGAGTTTTGCTTTTGAAATGTTTTGGTAATTACTTTATAATTGTAATTGTGACATTGTAATTGTGATATTTTGTAACTGCGATATTGTACAAGCCGAATAATTGAACTGAACTGAATTGAATCTTCTTAGTGGATAGTTCTTTTTACACAATGTGTTTGCATCCATGGCAAAACAGTATAAGCAGGGAAGGATTCTCCGGAAAAGACAATAACGCTGGGAAAGGTTAGAGGCAGCAGGAAAAGAGGAAGACCAAATGTGAGATGGATAAACTCCCTGAAGGAAGCCATAGGCTTAAGTTTGCAAGAGCTGAGCAGGGCTGTTGAGGACAGGTCATTTTGGAGATTTCTCATTCATAGCATCATTATAAACCAGGGATTATTTGTAAACACATAACAAAAACAAGGGAAAGATACATTCTGCCTCCCCTCCCATAAGGGATTAAACAGCTACTCCTCACTGAGTGGAAATAAGATATTTAGAAAGCTCTCTGTTTCATACCCAGGCAGCAAAGCTCAAACTAAGCTGGAACCTTCCAGACTTAGAGAGAGTACTCTATTGCTTTAAAACACTCATGTAAGCAAAATAGTTGTTACCTCCTGTGGACATCACAGCTGAAGCTGCCTACTGCTTTCAGTCAAATGGAATGCTTCTAGGCCTGTGATGGTGAACCAAAATGTAACCCAAACCCCACTTATTTATTGCAAAGTGCCAACACAGCAACAGGGGAAAGAGGAAGCTCTCCCATTGGGCTGCTGGGCAGAGGGGCGGGGTGAACTCTATGCTGGCGGAGGGAGGAAGCACTCCCATTGGGCTGCTGGGCAGAGGGGTGGGGCAAACTCTGTGCTGGGATGACTGCACGGGTGCCCACAGAGAGGGCTCCGAGTGCCACCTCTGCCACAGGTTCGCCACCACTGTTCTAGGCACATTTAGAGGGATTCTGCTAAGACAAAAACTTTCAAGGAATTTGAAAGGAAGCAGGAAAAAAATTCTCCAAGGTTAGTGATAGGCCTGCAGAAAATACTAATGCAGACTGTTGTTTAAAGTCAAACTCTGCTGTAGGTATTGTCAGTAGTCCCGGTGGCTTGTCAGGAATCCAGGGCTGGGAAAGCCACATGCCATATGCCACAAGCTGCACTGACTTGTTCGGAGCTGGCAGGATATTTTGCCTGTAGCACTATTCCAAGGCCGTGCAGGAACAAAATAATTTGAAGGCTGCAAAATAGTGAGCAAGAAGACTTGGGAGACTCCCCAAAATATCTGGTTATAACACCTACAAGGGTTTGGAGAGAGGCACCAGTTCTGTAATAGACACATAAGCTGTAGCATGGCAAAAGCCCTCCTGTTCCCTGGGCAGAGTAGGAAAGGTTAAAATGCCAAAATACCCAAACCTCAAACTTATGAGTTCTCCAAATATGTTTGAACTGACTCAACACCTTTGTTGCAGAAAGAAGCAGAAAACCTTAGGATGATCTGCTTTTAGCTTGGTCAACAGATGGCGCTGCAGCCATACTTCTTGCACTTACAATAACAGGCTTTACTACTGTGTTTCCCCGAAAATAAGACACTGTCTTGTACATATTTATTTTTCCTCAAGAAGACACACTATTGCTTATTTTCACGGGATGTCTTATTTTTATTAAGTATGGTACAACATGGTATGCTGCATAGCCACGCCTATCACTATGTCTTATTTCCAGGGTATGGCTTATACTGTATTGTGCAAATGCTTAGAAATCCTGCTATGGCTTATTTTATGGGTATGTCTTATTTTTGGGGAAACAGGGTATAACAAGCCTTTCAGAAGCCATCAGGCAGTCTCTCGAAGGATCAAGCCAGACATGATGGAAAAGATGTATTCTTTGTCATTAGCAATTTCCCCCCTCCAAAGAGGGAGCTTCCTCAAGAGATACTATGCTTCAGCAAAATGGCAGCAACATTTATTTATTTATTAATTTGGACTTGTATGCCGCCCACTTGCAAGCACGACTCAGGGTGGCTAACAACAATATCACATCCAATCTTAACCTATAAAACCAAGCATTCACCGTTGGAACTGGCTATAGGCTGCTATGCGTCGCCCTACTGACCCACACCCACCCTTCGTGTGCACGGCCAAATTCCCTACGCAGGTCAACGAAGGATTTAAAAATCCGGCACGGGGGCCTCAGCCCCACAAACGGCAAGAAAGGGAAAGAACTTCACTTCCCAACATTCCTTGCGCTGCGCCGCGCCAGAGCCAATCAGGCTGAGAGGCTCTCGCACGGGGCAGCGTTCGGAATCGCGCCGCAGCCAATCAAAACAAAACCATTTTTAAAAAAACGCAGCACACACAGAAAGCACCAACCCATTACTACAATCCCCAGCGTCCTGCGCGCCATGAGCACGCAGAACGCTGAGGAAAACGGCGCCCGAAAAATTAAAAAGAAAAACAACTCACCGCGTCACAGCCAAACACACACCAGCCGGCTTTCTTTCCCACACCCACGGCGCCTGGAGTTTCCCCTTTAATATCAGTGGGTGGGGGCTTCGACCCCCCTCTCCGCTGGCTTTTCTAGGGTTGGGAGGTTTGTGGGGAGAAAAGGGGAATGTTTCCCAAACCCTTCTGGACTCTGGACACCAGGGAGAGGGGATCGATTCCCACCCCCCTCCTTAAAAAAACTCCGTCTTTTCTACTCTTTAAAAACGGAGTTGTTTTAAGGAGGGGGGTGGGAATCGATCACCTCTCCCTGGTGTCCAGAGTCCAGAAGAGTTTGGGAAACATTCCCCTTTTCTCCCCACAAACCTCCCAACCCTAGAAAAGCCAGCGGAGAGGGGGGTCGAAGCCCCCACCCACTGATATTAAAGGGGAAACCCCGATCTACTTTCACAACTCCACACAAACAAAGCACCATAAAGCAATACAGCCCCCCTCCCTACCACCTAGCCCACCCTTCCTAACCCCCAATGACCATGCCCCACTCCCCACCACCTAACCCACCCTTCCTAACCCCCAATGACCAGGCCCCCCTCCCCAACACGGGCCGGCAGCGTACATATTCCAACGAGTCTGCCTTGCGAAAAAAAAACCAACACATGCTATTTCAATGGGCCACCCAGCCACCGAGGCCGGCCCACAGAAATAACCACACCAAACACATAAAATTTACACAGAAAATCTCCAACAAACACACAAACAAAAACAAGGAAAAACACAACCCCCACCCCCCACAAATCACACCAAAACCACCCATTACATATCGGAAATCACAACTTACCAAGAAAGGTCAAGCCTCAATGAGAAACAAAATTGAAATGGCAAACGAACAGGAAGAAAACACAGGAGAGGACAAACATTACGCAACAGCACCACCAAGTGGCCACAGGAAAAATGACACTCAATGAATTCGAATTACACTTACACATTTTTAAAAAAATCTTATCCAAAGTACACCTATCACCAAAAAAAAATGAAAATATTTTTAAAAATGCAATTATTGGGAAAACATATATATCAACCTTTCAACTTTTAAAAATCCAAATTTATTTAAAACAGTTTAAAAAACTACCAATGTATAAAAAAAATATTTTAAAAAAATAACATAACTCATTTAAACACACATACAACAAAAATCATCCAACACCATTTCTCATATTTTTTTACAAACAAAACCCCCAAAAAAGCCCGGCAACGCCGGGCAACCCTTGCTAGTACAATATAAAACAAGATACAATTAGCATACACTAGAGAACAAAATACAATTAGCAGAATACAATTAGCACACAATAATACAAGTCACCTAAGTCAACATAACCCCCCATTTAACCTTCAAAAGATGAATCTCAAAACAAAGGACTTTAAACGCATGATAGGTAGTTGAGGAAAAACACAGGTTATATCAGATATCTTTCATTGCTTGGGAGAGTGCTAGCGTCTAAATCAGGGGTGCCCAAAGTTTTCAGGCCATGGGCCAATCACATAGTTCAGGGAGCCGGTCACTAAGGCCTGGCCACCGGATGAGGCCCCCGATGCCAATTCATCCGGCTCGCGAAGCCCTCGTCGCTTCTGGAAGCGGAAGTAAAACGCGCCCATACAGGCGCATTTTACTTTCGTTTCCAGGAGCAATGAGAGCTTGGTGGGCCGGATGAATTGGCATCAGGGGCCTCATCCAGTCCCTGGGCCATAGTTTGGCCATCCCTGGTCTAACTGCATGCTAGCGCACTCTGAGGATTTAACCTGAGTTTCTAGATACACAAGAAGTTATAGATAAGCTGCTTGTACCAATCTCTGTCAAGAAGTGGATTGTATCGCTTGCTGTATTAGCGATGCATTAAAATCTTCAGTGTCTGGTCTCACTCACAAACTGGTTATTCAGGACTCTCCAAATACCTCAAGGATTGTAACACTGAAGAGGGCAAAGGCTTCTTCCCTGGTGGCTCTGCGGGCAGGAGCAGATTTCATGCATTTCAATTTCAGGACGGTAGTTTTTGGCCGGACATTGGGAGAAATACCAGGGTGGTAAGAACAGTCTGGCAACGGAGCTGGTCACCTAGAAGGAGGATGGGCCTTTTCCCTTGCTGAAAGTCTTCAAGTAAGGCCCAGGTAGTCATTTCTAACAGTTGCCTTATTGGGGATGTGATTGCTCTGCATTTGCTGTAATTAGCAGAGGGCTGGAGTGAACATCTTTACAAAGACTTACCCTGTTTTATGACATCTACCATTACATTTCTTCATTTTTTTGCTACTTCCTGGCAAAATCCAAATGAAAGACAAGAATCCGGCATCCATATTAGACAGAGACAGCATTGCAACAACTATTACAGCATTGCCCCCGGGAAAGACGCATGTGGTCGCCGGCTTCCAGCTTCCGCCTCAATCCTTGTCCCCTCTGCTTGGCGTGTCCCTAATGGCACTCTGTAGCAGGGCGGATGTTTTAAGGCTTACAACGTCCGCCCTGCTATGGAGCACCGTTAGGGACACGCCAAGCCAAGTGGAGGGGACAAGGATTGAGGAGGAGGCAGCAGAAGTGGCGACGAGAGTGAGAGTGCAGGCTGGATTATTTGATCCCATGGATCATAGTTTAGGGACCCCTGTTATAAAGAGTAGCCCCCAGGCAGAGAAGTTAAGAGACATCTAACATATTTTGCTGTGATACAATTATCTAGCAAAGCGCTCCAGTTCTAAGAGTTTTACAAAGTTACTGTTTTGGGTTGGTAACTCCTATTATCCCCCAGCCATTATCCCCCACATACATAAATATATGTGGCCAGCAAGCTGGCTGGGGGATATATATGGGGGGGGTTCTAGCAACTGCTGTTCCAAGAAGTAACCATTCCAAATTCTGTGTAATATTATAGATTCAAACTGGCATAAACAGAAAAAGAATGTGACATAAAGAGAGTGACTTACTCCTATATAAGAATGCAGCTCAGCATAATCATTCAATCAATCCAGCAGCATTGATCATGGTGTTCTTCTAGAACAGTGGTGGCAAACCTATGGTACCAGAGGGAACATGCACAGCCCTTTCTGTGGGCACACACACTGTTGCCCCAGTGAGGTGACCAGACACCACACACACACCCTTCTATACTTATAATTTTGTGCGTATCCAAGGTGGCGGTGGTACATGGACAGACACTGTGCGTACCCACCCATGTGATGCTGCCAGCATGCTTCGAGTGGCGCATGCGCGGTGCCAGCCTGCATGCCTCCTCTGCCTCCTTGAGCACTTGGTCTCTAAAAGAGTTGCTATCACTGTTCTAGGACATCTAACCAATACGGGACTAGAAGGCCCTGAATTGAGATAGTTCTAATTCTACTCTGAGTGGTGAGTGGGTATTCTGAGCTTTGCTTCTTTGCCTGCTAGTCTCCTTGGAGATCTAGTTTGTCCCTTATGCTTTACAATATCTACCTGAAGTAACTGTGAGAGGTCATCTGGACTTTGCAACTCATTAGTTCTGGTGATGACACCCAGTTGCACCTTTCTTTTCCTTCTGAGGGAATCACTTGAAACTTGGTCCAGAAAAGAGAAAGTTCTGGTCTAGCATTGGAAATGCAACCTGTTCAGGACACACTCCCTCTGAGAGAACACATACACAAGCTGAGGCTGTTCTTGGATCCAGGGTGCTCCTGGATGATCAGATGAATAGAAGAGGTTTTTTGCCCTGCTTTGGATACTGCACCAGTTTTTACCTTTCTAGCCCATGCCTTAAGCATGTATAGAAAAGTATAAGATGCTTTCTGTAGGGCTGGCCTTGAAAGGGGTTTGCATAGCTAATGCAAAACGAGGCAATACAACCATTACTTGATATGAATTTTACAGACCACAGAATATTGGTTTACAAACAATTTCATTGACTTGCCTGATTGGTTCCAAATCCAACTGAAGATGCTCATTCTTTTTTCAGCAGATTTGAAAGACTGCCTCTTCCTATACTAACTTGCCCAAAATCTGTCTTCATTACCCATTACATGTCTCACCCTGTACACAGGTTGGTAGAGACTGAAGTCCAGGTGATTTGTACAGCTACGCCCTGGCTATGAATCTTACTCTGTACCACGAGGACTTAGGTTGAGTTTGTCATCAGTCTTTAAACTGCAAGTAAATGCAAAATTGCACTACTGAACTTTTAAGTGCTAAGGCTGCTTCTTAATTTTAGAGGAGTTCCCTGTTATAATACATGCATTTTATCACTTTGGTTTTCACTTTGTTGATTTTATTGTATTTATACTATTAACAATTTTATGATAAATTGCCCTGCATATTCAAGAAGGGCCATAAAAACAGATTAAATAAACCATCATTTCAAAAAGGACAATCTGACCTTCTAAGGTTACAGTTATCAACTTTGAAAAGCTTGACAAAAGGAGAAGATGCGGATGAAGCCATTGAAAAACAAATTGCAAAAATGTCAAAGATACATGATGTAGTAGTAATGGGAGATTTTGACTATCTTGGTATCTGTTGGGAGACAAAATCTGCCCAATATGGCCCTTCTAAGAAATTCCTAGCTGGTGTAGGTGATAATTTTCATCTACAAAAAATAGAGGAAGAAACTAGAGGAGGAGCTATCCTGAATTTTATTCTAACCAATAAAGGTGGATTGGTAGAAGAAGCAATAGCAAGAGGATCTCTGGGGGAAAGTGACCATGTTCTACTTGAGTTCTTGATCTCAAAGGAAACAAAAGCAGAGTGTCATCACGTGTACACTCTGGATTTTAGAAAAGCAAACTTCAATAAACTCAGAACAATGATAGGTAAAATGCATGGCAGACAATTATTTCAGTAAAAGGAGTCCAAAAGGGGTGGGCGTTTCTGAAAAAGGAAACTGTAAAAGAAATAGGTCTAGACCAGGGTGCTCAAACTATGGCCCATGGGCCGGATCTGGCCCATGGTGCCAAATCATACAGCCCACACCACCTGTGCCACTCACAGAAGCAAATGCCTCACGGCTGTCATAAACGCGTTTACAACAGCCACCGGTGCACTTATGGCAGCATTTTGCATGTGTGTGGACGCATTTTACCTCCGCTTCTGGTGGGAGGAACCATGTGACTGGCCCATGGTCTGAAAAGTTTGGGCACCCCGGTCTAGACAATTCCAAAAAGAAAGGAAGGTGGAAGACAGTTTAAAAAAAGACCAATGTGATTCCACAAAAAGCTCAAAGAGGAGCTAAAAACAAAAAAAAAGCACATGTAGGAAATGAAAGGAAGGCCAAGCTACAAAGGAAGAGTACAACCAAGTTGTGAAGAATTGCAGGGACAGTGTTAGGAAGGCAAAAGCTGAGAATGAGTTGAGGCTGGCAAGTGATGCTTAAAGCGACAAAAAAGCATTCTTCTGATACATATTTTAGTGTTTGGGAATCAAGACAATGGAAACGGCTGTAAGCTAGCCTAGCACATCTTTATTGCATGGAGTACAGTACGAACATGTGGTAATGGCGGACAAACAGCTCCTTTTATGTGGTGGCTATACAATTGAATATGGCTCTCCGACAGGCATTGGCTACTGTCCAAGTGACGTCATCCTTGGTCACGCCTTTCTTGTCCAGGTGAGGTGAGCGCGGGAATCTTTCCCGCGCAGCTGAAGGCATTTGAGGAATGTGTACCATATGAGCTGGGCGCTCGCTACTGCCCCCGGTGGCCACTAGCTCGTGTCCTCATACAGAAGGTTACAGTGTTACAATTAGAGATTGTTACATCCACTCATTTGTGTGGTTACAATTACATTCAATACACAACATCCCTCCCCCCTAAGATGGGACAAAGTCCCTCAACCAAACTGGTTTCCCGCATGTGCGTTTTGGGCGTGCGGCCGTTATGCTTGACTCGGCCGTGCCCCCTCGTCTGTGTCCTCCTGGCTCTTGTCCTGCAATTGGAGAGGATGACTTGTTAGTGACTCGCTGCGGACTTGCAGCTTTGGTATGGGCAGGAGAAGGGGGAGGAAGGGTTTCTGATGCGGATGTGGGGAAACCGGGGGCACTAGGGGCTAAAGAAAAACCCCGCTCTTCGCTTGGACGGGTGGGGGAACACTCCGAAACCCCCCCCCCCCCAGGTTTGGTAACTCAAAATCTAATTCAGGGGCAACAGGAGCAAACTCACTCCTCTCTTTCAAAGGACTGGGTGGTAGATCTGGTGTATCAAAAGGATACGGATTTGAGCCTGTGCTCCCCCCCCTTGTTTGGGACTGTTGCCCTTCGTTTTCTCCCCCTTGGGATAAGCGGATGGAGGAGAACCCTAAGGTTGCGTTTTGCTGCTGGACCCCTCTGTCCGGCCCCCCAATCACTCGATGCCTTAGTTGGTCAGCATGCCTTCTCCAGAGGAGACCCGTGTTGGTCTCGACACAGTATGACACTGGTCCCATTTGATTAATGACTACCCCCGGCACCCAGGCTGGCCCTGTAGTAGCGTAGTTTCTGCAATGTACAGGTTCACCTATCTGGAAGTTTTTTGTGGGGCTGTGCTCAATGTTTCTTCCCCTATCCTCCACCCTGGTGGGATTTAACAATGAGTGCAATTTCCTTTTCATGAGGAGTTCAGCGGGGGAGAATCCCGACGCCAATGGCGTCACCCGGTATGCCAACAGAAACTGGCAGAGCTGCCGGTCCAGATCCCCTGGTCCCATGCGCCACAGCCCCTCTTTCATTGTGCGCACCAGGCGTTCCGCCTGGCCATTTGTTACAGGGTGAAAGGGGGCTGAGGTAATGTGCCGAATGGCGTTGGACTCCAAGAACGCCTGGAACTCGGCCGACATGAAGGTACTCGCATTGTCACTCACAATGACGTCAGGTATCCCGAAGGTACTTATCAGCCTGCGCAGTTGTTTTATGGTTGCAGCTGATGAGGTGTTGCGCATTGGAATTACCTCTAACCACTTGGAGTATGCATCCACTACCCGCAGGAAAAAGGAACCCCTGAATGGCCCTGCGAAGTCTATGTGGAGGCGGGACCACGGCCCCCTAGCTGTGTCCCACCCTCTGTGTGGAAGGCGGGACTCCTCAGGTCGAGAGCTCTGGCAACTTTCGCAGGTGTTCACCATGTGTTCAATGTCTGCGTCTAGCTGTGGCCACCAGAAATAGCTTCGGGCCAGCGCCTTAGAGCGCATAATCCCTGGGTGGCTGACATGTAAAAGCCGTAGCACCCTTGCTCTTAATGCTTGTGGGACCACCACCCTCTCCCCCCAGAGAAGACACCCCCTTTCTGTGGACAGCTCAATCCTCTTCCTGAAAAACGCAGCAAACTCGTCTGCGGGGGGGAGCCGTGGGCCACCCCTTCTGTACCCAGGGTCTAACAAGGGCTAAAGTTTTATCCTTGGCCGTGGCTGCAGCAATTTCCACGGGAAGTATGGGGGGTGCATCTAGGGCTTCTATGAGGAGGACTTGGTTGTCTTGCTCTACCTCACACTTTGGGTCTCCCAGGTGGGGAAGAGGGGACCTTGAGAGTGTGTCAGCGTGGCTTATGTCTTTCCCGGGGCGGTACTCTAATGAACCCTTGTATGCATTGAGGAAAATAGCCCACCGAAGCATCCTGGGGGAGAGGATCTGTGGAGTGGGCTTGTCTGAGGTGAAGATACCCAATAGTGGCTTGTGGTCGGTTACAATGGTGAATGGGCGACCATACAAAAAATCATGGAACTTCTTTGTGCCCGCCACAATAGCAAGGGCCTCCCTATCTGTTTGGGTGTAATTGCGTTCTGCCTTGGACAATGATCTCGAATAGAAGGCAACTGGGGCTTCTCGCCCACCCTCTAACACGTGGCACAGGACCGCCCCCACCCCCACTGGTGAGGCGTCGCAGACCAAGACTACTGGCTTCTTTGGGTCGAAATGGGTTAGAATAGCCTCTGAGGAGAGGAGCTGCTTGAGTTCCCTGAAAGCCCGCTCCTGATTCTCCCCCCACCGCCAAACCGCATCCTTCTTCAGCAGCCTATGCAGGGGCTCTGCAATCGATGCTTTCCTGGGCAGGAAGGAACGGTAAAAATTCAGCAGCCCCAGGAAGGACTGTAGCTCCGGTTTCGCGGTGGGGCGAGGGGCGTTTTGAATGGCTGAGACTTTGGACTCAGCGGGTTTCACCCCCTCAGGGGTTATACGGAACCCCAGAAACTCAACCTCCCTGGCCAGAAACACACATTTGTCCCTCCGCAGCCTCAACCCCGCAGATTCGAAGACTGTAAGGACCTTATCTAGTCTCTGGGCCAGTTCTGATTCGCTCTCCCCAGATATCAATATGTCATCGAAAAACGGCTAGACCCCCGGTAACTTCTTTAACAAACGTTCCACAAGGGACTGAAATATTCCCGGCACCGAGTTCACCCCAAACTGTAGGCGCGTTACCTTGAATGCCCCCTTGTGAGTTACAATGGTTTGCGCAGCAGCTGTGGCTGGGGTTACTGGAAGCTGCTGGTATGCCTGCGCCAGATCTAGTTTTGCAAAAAACTTTCCCCCATATAAAGTAGCTAGCAGATGGCTAACTACCGGCACCGGATAGGCATTAGGGCGGATCGCCTTGTTAATTGTACACTTGTAGTCAGCACAAATCCGCACCTCCCCATTTGCTTTCAACACTGTAACAACTGTAACAGAGTCTCCCACTCTGCAGAGTCCACAGGCACTAAAATCCCCTGCTCCATCAGTTTGTCCAGTTCCGCCTCAATTTTGTCCTTTAGGGCGAATGGAACCCGACGTGGCTTGAGTCTAATTGGGCGGACCTCTGGGTCTAGGTCGAAAGAAACTGGGGGCCCCTTGTACTTCCCGAGCCCCTTCTTGAATACCTCAGAGTGTGGGTCGCACACTGCCTGGATCTCATTCCCCCCGATGGCATGGACGCCGCCTATGAAGATGTCCAGGGGTTTGAACCACTGTGTTCCCAGGAGATTACACCCCCCCTCCCTTAGAACTACTAGAGGGAGTTTCCTTCGGAGTCCCTTATACTGTATCTCGAAGTCCCCGATTCCCAGCACTGGAATCCCATTTCCCTGCACGTCTCTTAAGTTCGCCCTCATCTCTTTGAGTTTGGGTCGCTCCTTGGGGGGAATGCGCAAAAACTCCTTATGGAAAATGAGAGAGTATACAGACCCCGAGTCTATTTCCATCTTAACAGGAACCCCTTGCAACAGTACCTCAGCATAAAAATGTGGTTGCCCTAGAGGCACGCTGTGGACGGCCAAGTCATCTTCCGCATGTACTCCTCGGTACACGTGGTCCCCCTCTGGGTCGCCGCCGCCATCGTAGACTCTGCCGACGCCATCCCGTCTCCTCGTGGAGTGCTTGCTCTCGTCCCGGCATTGCTTGCAGACCCTGGCGATGTGGCCCTTCCGTCCACAGTTGTGGCACTCAGCCTTCCTGAATGGGCACTTGCTCCAGTCATGGGACGCCCCGCATCCATCGCAGCGCCGACCCCCTTTCCCTTTCTTCTCGCTCAGCCCCTTTCTGACTTTCTGGACTCCCTCATCTTCACTGGAGCCTGGGGTGGCAGAAGCCTCTGAGGATGTGGGCGAGCGCAGGGCAGGGGCCGCCCTCCAAGATGCCTGGACTCGTATGCAGCTGCCTCTACTGGTGGAGGCTTTGCCTTGAGAAGCTTGTACCCGGCCCTCGTGGACTCAGCAGCTAGGGCCTCTTGTAGTACCTCTTTAAAGGTGAGGTCATGGCCTCGGGTCATGAGCTTCCTTTGGGTTTCCCCATCTCTCATCCCGCAGAGCATCCTGTCCCTCAGGGCCATGTCTAGAATCACCCGCCATTCGTATGGGGTTGCCAACAAACGGAGGGCCGCTGTATACTCGGATACGGACTCACCCGGCTTTTGGTCCCTCCTCGTGAAGGCAGCCCTGGCAGAGAAGAAGGATACCTTGGGCTTGAAGTGTTTTCTCAGAGTCGCCAGTATTTTGGTTACCGAAACCTGTTCCACCTCTCGTGATGCCACCAGGTCCATCAGCGCTTGCACTGCATGGAAACCGAGGATCGTGATGAGAAGACCTCTCTTCTTTCCTGCGTCGGTGATGCCGGCATACGCTACCGTACTCTTGAAATGCATTTCAAACCAGTCCCATCGCTCGGGATGGGTCACGTCGAAGACTGGTTGCTGTGAAGTTGTCTTGTCCCCGTGGGAATCCATTATCCCACCTTCGTCACCAATTTAGTGTTTGGGAATCAAGACAATGGAAACGGCTGTAAGCTAGCCTAGCACATCTTTATTGCATGGAGTACAGTACGAACATGTGGTAATGGTGGACAAACAGCTCCTTTTATGCGGTGGCTATACAATTGAATATGGCTCTCCGACAGGCATTTGCTACTGTCCAAGTGACGTCATCCTTGGTCACGCCTTTCTTGTCCAGGTGAGGTGAGCGCGGGAATCTTTCCCGCGCAGCTGAAGGCATTTGAGGAATGTGTACCATATGAGCTGGGCGCTCGCTACTGCCCCCGGTGGCCACTAGCTCGCGTCCTCATACAGAAGGTTACAGTGTTACAATTAGAGATTGTTACATCCACTCATTCGTGTGGTTACAATTACATTCAATACACAACACATATGAAGCAAAAGACAGAGAAAAGAAACAGTAGCTCAGATGCTCAGTGGGGATGGGTAACAGGGGACAAAGAACAGGCATAAGTGCTCAATTCCTACTTCAGCGCGGTCTCCCCAAAAAAGGTAGCATAGAAGCCTCCAGGGAAGTGTGAAATGCCCTGTGCTCTTCCACCTTTTCATAAATGACTTGGATAATAGAGTGCAAGGAATAGTTAACAAATTTCCAGATGACACAAAACTCAGTGGAATAGCTAATACCTAGCAAGACAAGAACAAAATTCAAAAAGATCTTGATAAGCTTGAACACTGAGCTGAAAACAACAGAAAGAAATTTAACAGATGCCACAGTTACAAGAAAGAAATTTAACAGATGGCTCAGTAATACTACGAGCGAGAAGGATCTTGGAATTGTTGTAGATCAAAAGCTAAGTGTGAATCAACAGTGATGTGGCTCCAAAAATGGCCAATGCTGTTTTAGGCTGCATTAACAGAAGTATAATCTCCAAAGCCGGTGAGGTACTAGTCCCCCTCTGTTCAGCAACAGTTAGACCACATCTAGAGTGCTGTGTCCAATTCTGGGCACCGCACTTAAGAAACATGTGAACAAATTAGAACAGGTACAGAGAAGGGCAATGAGGATTAGAAACCAACTCATATGAGGAAAGACTGAAGGAAGTGGGCATGTTTAGCCTTGTGAAAAGGGGAATGAGAGGGGATATGATAGCACTCTTCAAATACCTGAAAGATAATCATAAAGAGGAAGAGCAGAATCTGTTTTCAATCATCCTAGAATGCAGGAAGCGTAATAAGGGGCTGAAACTACAGGAAGCCAGATATATAGACTAAATATCAGGAAAAACTTAACAGTTAGAGCAGTACAACAGTGGACCCAACTGCCCCAAAAGGCGGTGAGCGCTTCAACACTGGAAGCATTCAAGAGAGAATTGGACAACCGTCTGTCAGATCTTTTTTAGTTTGAATTTCTGCATTGAGCAGGGGGTTGGACTCGATGGTCTAAAAGGCCCCTTCCAACTCAGTGATTATATGAAAATAATTTCCCTTTCCCCCCTCAAGAATTTCCCTAGGAGGCATCTTCATCTCGTTGCCAAGCATACTTTCATTATTCTTCTGAAAGAACTTGACTTGGAAGGAATACCTGTAATATTGTGTGTCTCAGATAAACCATTTTTGCAATCTGTCAGGCATGTTCAGGCCATGACTGAGGTCTCTGTGTCCTGCCAGCCCCAAACAACCACATGTTCAGTGCCTTGACCAAAGAAGGGAACTTACATAGGTACACCTGTACAATGGCATGGTTGTTCCACTGCAACACCATCATCCCAACAGCATGGGCACAGAGCCAGCAGACTGAGTATCATGCTCTAAGGTGAATACATGTGTGGACAAAACTCATGAAAAGGGTTACACTATATGATAGGCCAGGACTCACCTTACCACAGGCCTCCCTCAACTGCTTTTCTGATGCTGCCTGTTTGGTATTTGCTTCTCGCACCATCTTATGGGCTTCCTGCAGAAGATCAAGACACAGGAGAACTTCATCTGTATGCAACATGGCTAGGCTTTCAAAATGATAAAAGTCATATTGTTCCAGCCCTCAAATCAGAGTAGCAAAAATTAGGGAGAACCATTTTTAAAAAAGACAAAAGAAAATAGAACTAAGCTCTGATTATTTGAACACCACACTTCTATTCTAAAGTTTTCACTAATAAGGAAATATTGTATTATATTGCATTTTACAACAAGAGCAAAAGAAGAGTGACTTTTTTTTTGCAATATACAACTGTTTGGCTACAATATTTGTTCTCAGCTAGCATTTCCTCTTTTCTATATTCCCTTTCTTAGACACTAAATGCAACCAGTATTTCAAAAATGTTGATCAGAGACATATTGGTAAGTAACTAAAATTGAATGGCCACATCACCATGAAAATTTCCAAGGTTTGAAGAGGTTGAGCTAAATTTGACATTTTCTCCTTTAGACATATTCCAGAGTGGTGTTTTATTTATTTATTTATCTATTGTTCACATTTGTATCACCGCCCCCTTGCCAAAGCGACTCTGCGCGGCTCGCAGATAAAAACATAAAAACATACAAAAAGCCACAATAAAATCATTTAAAGCCATCCCCATTAAAATCCCACCCACCCCATCTGTAAAAAAAGAGGAAGGATCTTGATTATGTTTTATACAAGCCAACAGGCGGGGGTCACATCTCCATCAATGCCCCACACCTTCCCCGCCAGCCAGGTTTTAAGTTCTTTCCTAAAGGGAACCCAATCCACACATAGACGAGATACTTTAGAGACTTGTAACACTGTTCACAAACTCTATAGGCGAATCAAAAGTCACAATAAAGTGTGTAGAAGTGTCTCTTGCTAAAAAGTGCTTCTGCACACTTTCTCTGCATTTTGGCTAGCCTACAAAGGCAGCACATCAGAATTTGTTTGGCACCAACACAGTTATCATCACTATTTGTTTGACATATTAATCTTGCTCCTGTTGACTTTGATGCTGCTTCTGTCGTGTAAAAATGTAAATACTTTTCTTGTGTTTACATATATTTTTTGTAAAGAGCAGTACAAACTGAACAGTATTATAAAAATATTTTAAACTCATAAATCTTTAATAAACATGTGGAAGATCCAATGTTCAGTGAAACCCATATAAATGATCAAATGACCCCTGGGTGTAGTTTCTTAAGCCCATAGTACAGTGATGGCCAACCTTGGCACTCCAGCTGTTCTTGGACTTCAATTCCCAGAAGCCCTGATCAGCAGGAGTCTAACCAATCATGACTGCCTCTTTGGACAAAGAATCCTGTTGCATCTCCTTCCAAGCTGGAGCCAAGGAAAGTCAGCATGAGCAACCTTGAGAAAAGTAGCAGCACCCGGGGGCTGCAGTATATTATGTCCAATGAAAAACAAGGTTTATCATAATACCATCATAATAACGGAATACTGTTGACTTAAGGTAAGGGACAATGATCTCAGTGTTTGCCACAGGAGATTGGTCTTTGTTTTGCAGACACATAGTTTCCATCTTTGCTGAGCTAAATAAGCTGTTTTGGAATTTACCAGATCAGATGCAGCTAGTGTGGAGGGCACATATTTTAGTGCTCTGATATATTAAAACATTTCTTGGCTAAAAAAATAATTCAAGGCTAGAACACAGTGGCTATCTATGAGAAAAGAATTATTGTGCCCACATTTCTTTCAAAAGGGATAAACATCATTTGCCGACAAGTCAGTTCTGACTTAAGGCTTACACTATTTTCCAGGGCTTTCTAGGTAGAGAAAACTCACAAGTGGTTGACCCTTCCCTTCTTCTGGGGACACTCTGGGACTGTGCAGCTTGTCCATTACTACACAGGCTGGCTCTTCTTAGAGGAAGCACAGTGGAGAATTGAACTCCGAACCTCTGGCTCCACAGCCACATACCTGAACCACTGAGCTATCCAGGGATGCAGTTCTGAATAAGTGGTACCTTACAGTTCTAACATTCATGTAAACCTGGCTTTCAGAAGTCTATTTTGGCATGCTTTCACGAGACGTGATGCCTTATATATGTTCATATATAAGATGCATCCTCCATGGGTAGGTTGGCCATTTAAGCTAAACTGTGGATGTGGTCCTTAAAGATAACATACTATGTTTTGAGTTTGGATGGTGGAGTCTAAGAATGAAACAATACCTCAAACAAGCTTGCTGTTAATTCCTCCAGTTCCTGCTCCAGTTGCTCTCTGACTTTGGAAAGTCTCTCACACTCTTCATCCTTCAGCTTCAACTCCTGCAGGGAGGAGACACAAGAAAAAAGGAAATGCAACACAGGGGCTAAGGCTCCTTATTCAAACTCTTGCTCACCTACACATCTATAAAGCAATGTCACGTGTGCCACACCACACCGGTTGATGAGCTAGCTGACAGCAATATCCCAAGGCTTTGGCCAAACATTCTGAGAACAGGAAAAGGTTAACCAGTGAGGAGCAAGCATTTGAAGGTTTAGGAGATTATTCAATGGCTAACTATTATTCAATGGCTTAACTACAGTTAAGAGAGGGAAGACAAACAAAGGACTAGATAACTGAAAGGTGTCACTGGTTTCATACACTCTGCACAAATTGTGTGATTAATATTGCTGCTATGTTTGTAAACATTTTTCACTTTTGGTAATCATCCATTTATGGTGTTTATGTGTGCAACTATATTGAAGTATTTTGTAATACATTACTATAAAATGGAAGCTTTGACAGTTATTTGAGTAAAAATTCAGGAACACTACCGCCCCCCGCCCCCCCCCCTTACACACAATCAGCTTCTCGCACCATGTCAGAAGAAGGGAACTGCAGAATGAACTCACCAAAAAGTGCCTTCAATTTGGCAGTTTCACGTCTGGCCTAGACAGGGAAGAAGTTTAAAGGAAATAAACACTCACATGGCATGGGAGAGGGTATTTAGGTTGGACTTTATGAGTCCCTTAAGACAGCACATCGTCTACCTCCATAAGCAAGGTTGCCAAACCCTGCATGCCAGTTGTGACTTGTTATTATGAAAATCCCACTGCTGCATGTAAGAACCAGAGTTTGAAAACACTGCTTTTTATCTGCAGGTCTAAGAATCTCCTAGGTCAGGGATTCTCAACCTGTGGCCCATGGGCCAGATACGGCCTGCGGCACAATTCTATGTGGCCCACCACCCCATCCACCACATCAGGAAGTGCTATGTGGTGGAGGAAGGGCAAAATGACCTCCAGTCCCCAAAGCTATCTAAGGGAGTGTGACCTGGCCCCTGGCTTTAAAAGGTTGAGAACTCCTGTCCTAGGTAGGGTGGTTAGTAACAGCTTTGCCTGGACAGTCCCTGGACTTATGTGAGAAGCTCTGAGCTCAGAAGGTTAAGGAATGGTTGGATAAACAGGTCAGACATGTTTGCCTGGTCCACTAGGGAGGATCAGAATGCAGTCCACTACAACCTTTTAATTCCTGATTAGAGTTGTGATGAGTTGCAGTTTTACTCCAAAGAGGAAGAGCAAGCAGTGTGGCAGTCATTGTCAATGTCAGCGTGCCTCAAGCAGAGACCACAACATTTAGAAAACAGACACTGAAGCCAGGCTCAGGATGGCCAGTGTTGAGGAAGGGTGATCAATAGTGGAGGGGGTAAGCGCAGAGGTAGACGTAAAGAGTAGACCAAAGAACTATAACTGTAGACTTCAAAATGGTGGTTGGAGTAGGTAGTAATCAGGTGCCTGAACCAGAGAAGATGGTGGATATCCAAAGCCAAAACTCTATTCCAGGAGTTCCCAAACTTTGTATGCCATGGGCCTGACCACAAACCCCCGGACAACTGAGCGGGCCGGACCACACCTTCGAAAGTGGAAGTAAATGTGCTGAGCTTCTGAGTTTATGACAGCCATGGGTGCATTTACGGCTGTCATAACCATGTTTACACATGCACGGGCATGTTTTACGGCTGTCATAAATGTGCCCACTCCTGGGTGCAGCAGCAGTGGGCCACATTAAATGGTGCCACAGGCTGGGTCTGGCCCATGGGCCATAGGTTGGGAACCCCTGCTCTATTTAGTCCTAGAATTTTCCGAGACTAACTCTGTACAGGTTCAAGATCCTGAGTTACAGAGACCATAAAATATTTTAGTAAGTGCAATTCACATTTTAAAACATCACACTTATTTTAGCTATAAAATTATAATTGAAACACTGCCAAGTTAGGGAAGAAAGATAAGCAACATACACTTGTCACTATTCTAATATACAAAACTACTGAGAACAATCAGAAATCTGAAGCAAAACACACTTCTTGGCACCTATGAGTGCACCTTGGCACTTATAACATATGATGAACATATGTTATAAAGTGAAGCCATAACACTGAATAGTGAGGTGCATACACAGGGTACTGTGGGGAGTGAGATGTTCTTCATTTATAATCTCCCTCAGATCTAGCTAGGTCAGTCAATGGTAAAAGAGAACGGGAGCGCTAATTCAACAATATTTGAAAGAACATTCTTCGTTTTGGTTGTACAGTCTTTATTCCCAATAAAACACTGGTGTCATTTTATAACTAATATCGTAAACTAGTTTCTGAAACAAAAGATATGTTGCAACAAACGTAGGAAGAGAAGACAAATAAAATTCAGTTTCCCCTTCGAAGTAGTTTCCTAATGTTTGAGGGAACACTTCTTGTACTATTTTCCAAAATAGCTTGCAGGCTTTCATAGCCTCACCAACATCTGTGGTTGGGGCTTATAACTTTGTAGTTTTACTGACCTTCCTTCTTGGCTCAAAGTCTTACCTTCTGAGCTCTATGGAGCTCCTCTTTCAGGAACTCAGATCCCTTCTCACGGATCTCCACTGAAGAACTGCGCAAGCGTGAGACATTCAGCTGGGCCACAGACTGGTTCTCATCCCCACCCACCAGGCCCTTGATGGAAGGCTCTGAAGGCTTGATCTCTTGTCCTCTGCTGGCTGGTGCAAGGGGCTTCCATTGTCCCACCACCGACTGCTTCTGGAGCTGTTGCCGACTCTCTTCAAACTGGGCTTGACTATAAAAAAAAGACACAATGAAGTCAGGCTTGCTAAGGAGGACTATCAGTAGAAGGCTGGATCCAGATGCACGCCAGTTCAAAAAGGCCAGCAGAATCCAATACCCCTGCTCTCACACCTCCCAGCAGCCAAACGGAAATGCTCCTCTGAAGGTTGATGTTGGGGTTCTTGAATGGGGTGGGCCATGTGAGAGGGGAATCCTTGAAATCCCAGCAAAAGCACCTCCTATGGAAGTTACCTTCATTGCTTTGGGAGTCAAATCCCATTCTGGTTTCTGAATTTAGTTCTGTAGAGATAATGCATTCAGAATCCCAACACACATGCTCAGTAAAATTCCTGTGGATTCAAAGTCTCTTTTGCAGCAGATATAACACTTACTTACTTACTTACTTACTTACTTACTTACTTACTTACTTACTTACTTACTTACTTACTTACTTACTTACTTACTTACTTACTTACTTACTTACTTACTTACTTACTTACTTACTTACTTACTTACTTACTTACTTACTTACTTACTTAAATTCAAATTTCTATGCCGCCCAATCAGGCGAACCTGACTCAGGGTGGCTTACAGCAAGTTAAAACATATAAAAAACCATTAAACCCCCTAAATTACCCCCCCACCTCCCCCCCCATTCATGTTTTTTAAAAAAACTAAACACAAAGAACCCACTTCTTAATTTCCATGTCCCATCAGCTGATTTGGAGCTGGTATCTACTGAGAAGTTTGCCATACTTAAAAACCCATAGGCCAGAAATTGAAGAAGTTGCTTTTTAGACTACATCCCCCAGAATGGAGCTTTAGTTGAAAAATGTTAGCTTCACCCAGAATAGGGTACATCAAGAGATTCATCTAGGCTGGTGGCAGTCTATCAGTTAATCAGGGGCTGCAGTGGCTCAGTGGTTAAGATGCTCGCCTTGTTAACTGGAAGACCGGCAAGTCAGCAGTTCAAGATCCAGGTACTGCATGACAGATTGACTGCCTGTCTCTGTCCCAGCTTCTACCAACCTAGCAGTTCAAAAGCAAGAAGCTGCAATTAGATAAACAGGGACCACTTCAGTGGGAAAATATCTTGGGGACATGAAAGGAGCCTCATTCGGGCGTCCCCTGAGTGGAGTTTCTCCAGAAGAAAATCCTTTCAACCCAGAATAATTTCTGACATAAAATTATTATTATCAGTTAATTCCAGGGGTAGAGCTGGGATACTAATAGGGGAAGCCATTACATCTCCCAGATCAGATAACAAAAAACAAATCATCACCATCTCTTCTGGTATCTTTGGTTTTTATTATCTGCAACTTTAAGAATCCACTAGGTCAGTAGTTACCAACCTTTTTTGGCCATGCCCCATCTATGCATCTCTAAAATCCTGATATACACCCCGCCCCCGCCCCCCAGCCATGACATATAATTCTTATTATTCAAAAGTGAATTCCTATTCACGTGGAGGAAGCCTAAAAAGCCATTAACTTGGTCTAACTCATTCTCGAATTGCCCCCTGTGGGGCATGTGCCCCACATTGGGAACCATGGCCCTAGGTGGTGTAGCTAGTAGCTATTTTGACTACAACCCCCAGAATGGAACTTGAATGCGATATCAGGATCTGAGAACTGAAGTAGAGCATCTCTGGGAGAAACGAGCAACAGTGATACCAGTAGTGAAAGGAACACCGGGAACAATCCCAAAAGGGTTGCGGGGACACATATCTGAGTGCAATTGGCATTGAAAAGATCTGTTTAGAGCAGTTGCAGAGAGTAGCACCATTAGGTACCAGCTACATTATCAGGTGACACCAGGGCTAGGATCCGAGCACTGAAGTTCCAAAACTCTGATCTGAACATTTGGTGGACTGTATACACTCAATGATAATGATGATGATGATGATGTTGATGATGTAAAAAAGAAGAAGGCCTGGTTTATTGACATTGCTATACCAGGGGATGCAAAAATTGAGGACAAACAGCTGGAGAAAATCACAAAATACATTATTTTCAAATTGAAGTTGAGCGTTTATTGGGGGAAATCTATTGTTGTACCCATAGTAATTGGAGCAATACCTAAAGGGCTTTCCTAGATATTTGGAAATTTTGAATTTGTTGGACTTTACACACAAAAAACCACAACTTTATTAGGAACCACCTATATATTTGAATTGTCTGGGCGAACATCCCGCTATGGTAATGGAGTAGACCATACAACCAGCGACTCAACGCCGAGTGTTGAGCGGTGGTATGTAACCTGACTCCCTAAAGGGGCCAATGGCTATGGATGGATGAGCCCCTTTAGGTGGGGTGATGGTCCCCCTCAGTGGAGGAAATGCCACTGGAAGCCATCAGATTGGACGAACATCCCGCTATGGTAATGGAGTAGACCATACAACCAGCGACTCAACGCCGAGTGTTGAGCAGTGGTATGTAACCTGACTCCCTAAAGGGGCCAATGGCTATGGATGGATGAGCCCCTTTAGGTGGGGTGATAGTCCCCCTCAGTGGAGGAAATGCTACTGGAAGCCATCAGATTGGACCCAACAGCAAAATGAATGGAGGAGGAACCACTTCATTATTCTGATTCCCAACAGTCTTGGAGGTGGAAGGGGCCATGCCAGATGGACTGGCTGTGAAGGCACACCTTGTCAATATCTTCAAGGCTGCAGCAGTCCATTGCAGTCCCGGTGTTAAATTGTGCATGTCTCATTTCATACGTGCCGCATTAGATGGCTCCATGATCACAGCGTCACTCCATTGTCACTTCATGGCAAGCTGGGATCCACCTTAAACAAATTCACAGCAATGACATTTTTTCCTGTTGAAAGTGATTTCCGGGGGTGGGGAGGATGTATACTCGGATATGCGTAGCAGATGATATATTTGAACATTACCTTATCAGTTCTTAGGTCCTTGGTTAGGCCTTGAACTGTTAATTTTATACCAGTCTTTAGCTGTGAATCTAACAGTAGATTTTTGATGATGAGGATGTGTTTTCAAGTCAATTTTGACTTATGATGACGCCTTCCAGGATTTGCTAGCTATAAAAGCACTCAAAAGTAGCTTCCCATTTCTTTTTTCTGGGGGTACACTGAGAGCATGTAGCTTGCCCATGATTAAACAGACTGGCTCTTCTCTTAAGACGAACAGAAGAGAATCAAATTCCCAACTTCTGGCTCTGCAGCCAGAAACCTATCAAGCATACCAAACACCATTTCCTTCCTCTTTTCCCAACCCACCTCTACTGGCTTCAGCTAAAAATAGTTTAGTCTTGATCCAAGAACTCCAAGGAAACTAAGTAGCAGAAAAGCATACATTTTGCATTCAGAAGGCTGGAGGTCTGATGCCTTATATTTCCAGTTAGGACTGAGAAAGACCACAGTCACCCATCAACTGAGGCAACAGTAAGCTAGGTGGTCTGGTTCTGTAAAAGGCTGCTTCCTACCATCCACAGACGCTCAGCATACATACACGTAACACACCATGAGATAGGATGTGTGTTTCTCTTACAAGTATTCAATGCTGCATTTTAGAATAGAAATGATCCTAACTATGAAATGTTTGTAACTCTAAATGAGTGCCAAAAGTATATTAATAAAGTCTGGAAGGTCTATCCAATTAAATGCATCTGCTCCTCCTTTCTAAGAAAGTGGGACAACTTTCTAAAATTCTGCAAAGTTAGGAAGACAAGAGGGGAAACTATAAGCACAACTGGCACACAAACAAAAGTGAACTGTTGGGTGAAAATTAGTGTGCCAGTTGTGCCGAAAACTGGATTATCCCTTCTGTCTAGTGAGCATTCCTATTGAAATCTCTTTAGGGAGAGATCCAAATGATTTATTGTTCTTGGGAGAAAGGGGTGTGTTTCTGTATTATGGTTGTAGTCTTGCTTTAAAGATTAACATATTTTGCTATTGTATATTCTACTATTGTAAAACAACTCAAATCTTTTATAAAGATACAATATGTATGTATGAAGATCTGTGGGATGATCTACAGTATGTAGGAATATGTGTACCTTATCATTCTACTTGTGTTCAAGAGCAGAGCAGTAAAATTTTAAGGCAAAAGAAACATATCAGTTTAACTTCTTGACTGTAACAATTATCTTGAAATAGATTCCAGTCATTAGCCCTAGTTTTCAAATGTAGCAGATGAAGTGGCAAGTCTGTAGCTAATCTTTAGCCCACAAAAATGCAGGGAACATATATGGAGGAGTACTCATTCATCCCCCCCCCCCAACTAGGTGAGAGCCTTGTCAAGGCGTGGGGGCTTGAGCGGTCTAACTATGGAGTGTTGCCCATCTGTTGTCAATGATGTTAGGCCAAGACTAAAACTCACCAAGCAGAGGTCACACGTCATGGTCTGCCTAGCCAGTGGGTAACGTGATAGCCAAATGGCTAAAAAAAAAAAAATCCGCATGCAAATGGACTTGCTTTCTCAAGTCCATTTGAATGTGCAGAATGTCATCATACAGATCGCAAAAATCGCAGAGATGTCTACCAATGTGCGGACTCCTCGCTGAATAACGACTCCAAGGTATTCATTCAAGCAAGCTCTCACTGTGACACTATTAGACAGAGGTTTATCATCTCATCTGCTTCAGAGGGCTCATGTCCTCATTTCCAAAGGACAGCCATTTATCTGTATACTCTAAGTCTGCCTGAAAGATCAAGAACTTTAACAAGGAAAAACACCAAGTTCAAAACTACTCATCCACAGGGAACTGCTGTGCCCCTGGACAGCAGACTGAGCAGGAACACAGATCACCTGATCCAAGCCTCGCTAAATATCACATTTAAGTTATAATTACACTAACACTAGTAAGTATTAGTAATAGCACTGCTAACAAGAAAATGTGTGAGTATGTGGGATAATTTAATTTGTAAGTGAGCACCTGTAATTTTTTGTGGAACTATTTTTCCTTTCTGTTTTTAATTGACTGAATTTTAAAATATATATTTTATGGTGTGCAAGTAGATACGGTTTACCAGAACTATGCATTAATCAGTGGTGGGCATCAGCAGGTTCGCACCAGTTCACCAGAACCGGTAGCAGAAAATACGGCTGGCCCTGCCCATCCAAGTATTGAAATAAAGTAGTCCTAATTTGGGTGCAATGCAGGGCTTTCTCCCTGGCCACGCCCGCCATACCACGCCCACAGTGTTGCGGTTTCCCCATGCCCCGCAGGGCATGGAACGGCCCGCCAGAGGCCACCGCGGTGAGAGACGCTCCCAGCCCGTGGGCTCTGCGGCCGCCAAATTAAGGGGGGGTGAATAAAATATAGGGTTTGATTCACCCAATTACCGTGACCTGACCTGCGACTCGGCCAAGTAAGCAGATAGCTGACTTCTGTCAAGCATTAAGTACATAGTTCATCTCCCAGCTCGGGAAATCCCTGGCGCAAATAAACCATGTTTGTCCCTGCCTAATCCCCAAGACAATGAGGTCCCTGAATCCATGTTTGCCCCAGCTGATTAAACTCCCCTTTGAAGAATTCCCCATTAACCCGTGTACGTGAGTGAGGTAATTTTCCTGTCAGGTGACAGCTTGCCACCGTTGCGCTTTTTTCCCTATAAATGATGTTGCCTTTTTCCAATAAAGTACTGATCTGATCTCGCTCCGTTTGCCTCGTGTCGTTACTTGATCAGTCCTCCTCCGGGCTCCTCCGGCCCCCAGTGGCCCTGATTCCTACATCTGGTGACCCCGACGTGATTTACTCGTGAGTAAAGGGACCCTGGAGAGGTCTACTCGCGAGTAACGGTCCACGCGGTCCGGTTCTGCGCTTGAACCGCGACCAAAACCAGCCCGGAGGACAGCGCGGCGCTCTGGTCGGCAGCCAGCCGGACAGAGAGACGGCCAGCGGCGAGGCATTCCAAAGAGGCATTCCTACAGCTTGCTCCCAGCTTTCGGGGAGGCTTGCGCAAAGGGAAAAACGCGTTCCGCTCAGGGCAGGCTGTGAGCCCCTGACAGCGCAGAGGCCGCCGAGGGCCCGTGGCAGAAGGTCCACGCTCCGAGGTCTACCCCAGACACCCGACGCCCGAACCTGTTGCCTGCAAAGACGCGTCGAACTTCGTCCCGAGGAGGAAACTTCAGAGGACCATCGCAGGTAATATGGGGACTTGTTCTCATGGACCAAGTCCGTCCGCTAGCCAAAGAACTCGGGAGCAAGAGTTCAGAATCCTGGCCAGGGTATTTCAGTTACGATTTCACAGCAGGGAACTAGCGAGACTTTTGGCGTACCTCAGGGAACACTGCCTACTTTACCCAGAAGTAGGTATGTTAACCCTGCAGCTCTGGGATCAGATAGGAGACTGCATTCAGCAGCCCCCCAAAGCTCCAGGAGGGATAGTTCGCACTTGGAGAAAGTGTAGGAAGCTCTTAGAACAGATCGAGCCAGTCCGGATAGAGGCCAATGAACCCCCGTTAGAAAAGTCATCAGGCAGGCCAGTCGAGCCGACTGCGCCCACGGCGCTCTATCCGTCAATCAGCTATCAGCATAGTAGCGCAGGGAGCATTCCCGCGGTGACAGCTGCAGACGTCACCGAGGGAATGCAAGGAATGAGAGGCGCAGGCGCTTCTCTGACAGCTCCAAGCTCCCTAGTCGTGAAGAGTGCCCTTCAGCGCACAGCAGAGATAGAACTCAAAAAGGGGGAATTGTCAGCGGAAGAACTAGCTGAGCTTAGACAGATATGCCCAATCCGAATGGAGATGGACGCGCTCACAGGCGCTCAACAAATCGTCCATTCCCCAGTCCCGTACAAGCTTCTCATGGCTTTGCGGAAAGCAATCTCAGAGACAGGGCTCCAAAGCCGTTTTACCAGGGGCACGCTTCAGCAGGCGTGCGAGACCACCATGTGGATTCCCCATGACTGGAAAGCCGTCATGAGGATGATGCTGACCCCTAGCCAGTACATGATCTGGGACAGCGAGTATCGGCTCGAGGCTCAGGCCAGGGCCGCCAGGATGGGAGGCGCGGTAATTGCTGAACAGCTATATGGTTCAGGTGCCTTTGAGTCAATCAACGCTCAGATCAACCTGCCTCTCGCCACTCTCGAGATGTCAGCCGAGGCAGCCTTTAGGGCTTACTTCAAGGTCCCAGCGTCTGGCAAAGCGGCCAAAAATTACACCTCCATTAAGCAGGGAGCCCAGGAGCCCTACATGGACTTCATCAATCGCTTGGAAGAAGCAATCACCAGGCAGATTGATAACGAGCAAGCCCAGCTTGCAAGAGCTCATGATTAAGCTAGCCAAGGACAACGCCAACTTGGACTGCCGTAAGGTTTTGCAGTCGCTAGGCAATCGTCCTGACTTGACCTTAACGGACATGATCCGAGCATGTGCTGACGTTGGCACAGATTCCTATAAAATGGGTCTGCTAGCGGCAGCCGTGCAAGGGGGTAGAAGATCTCATCCTAATGGAAAGACCAAAGGGGCATGTCACACTTGTGGCAAGGTCGGCCACTTCGCTAGGGAGTGCCGATCCAAGGGAGGCGGACAAAAGTCCGGCCATTCTAAGGCTCCGAATACCCTCTGTCCGAGGTGCAAGAAAGGCTACCACTGGGCCAGGTTTTGTCCGAGTTCGGGAAACCGGAATCCGGGCACGTCTCTGGCCCCAGTCCAAACAGAGGCTTCCTTCACCCAGATCCAGAACTCCCCAGACCAAGACTAGATTCCAGGCACATCCCAGGCACTGCGAGGGCACAGGCCAGCCCCAAGGGTAGTACAGGGCTAGAATTGACTTGCCAGGCGGACGTTACATGCGACCTGCCAGGCACAGTCTGTCTAGTCGACACCCAGTACATGGGACCCCTGCCCAGAGGCTTTTTAGGTTTAGTTTTGCCCCGTAGTGTAGCAGGAGCACGCGGAATTTTCATAATTCCAGGAGTCATTGACTCGAATTTTTCAGGCATTCTCCAGGTCCAGCTTTGGACACACCTGCCCCAAACCATCCACAAGGGAGACATGTTAGCGCAACTGATCATGGTTCCTTGTCACTCGCCAGCAGGCAGCCAGGGAAGGCTCAGGGACAGCTCAGAGTCCGGTTCAGCAGACCGCTCGAGCGCGAGTGAGGCTGTGCAAGGATACCAGGTCTTAGCGACAGTGGAGACCAACATTGAGTGGAAACAGCGCCCCGTTATCGAGGTATTTTTGAACAAAAGAATGTTCTCAGGGTTGCTCGATACCGGAGCGGATGTGAGTGTGATAAGCAGGAGCCAGTGGCCAAGAGAGTGGGCCATTGAGCCGGTCTCCGATGTGTGGGGGGTAGGCGGCGTTCAGGAAGCGTTTAGGAGCCGAGAGTGGGTGGAAGTCACGATCCCAAGGGCTGAGGGCACGGCGGTAATTCGGCCGCACATTCTTGACGTGCACATCAATCTTTGGGGGCGAGACATTCTCCAGCAGTACGGTGCTACGCTTACCTTCGGGTAATGGCGTTGCCACTTAAATGGCTCACCGATACCCCGGTCTGGGTAGAACAATGGCCGGTAGTGGGAGAGAAATTAGTTGCTCTCAAGCAGCTAGTGAAAGAACAGCTAGACGCAGGACACATAGAACAGTCCACAAGCCCCTGGAATTCGCCAATTTTTGTGATTAAGAAGAAGTCGGGGAAGTGGCGACTCCTCCACGATCTCAGAGAGATCAATAAATGCATTCAGCCGATGGGTCCGCTTCAATGCGGCATCCCAAATCCTAATATGATTCCCGAGGGGTGGGAGATCCTAGTTGTAGATCTCAAGGATTGCTTTTATACAATCCCCTTAGACCCCAGGGACCGGGAAAGGTTCGCCTTTACGGTGCCGGTCGTGAACCACGGAGAGCCCACGCAGCGTTACGCGTGGAAATTCTTGCCACAGGGCATGCTCAATTCGCCCACCCTGTGCCAAATATACGTTCACGGCGCACTGGCAAAGTTCCGAAGCCTTTACCCTAAAGCTATTGTTTGTCACTTCATGGACGACATTTTAGTAGCGTTGCCGCAGCTTGGCAGCGAAATGTTTTCTGACCTCCAGGCCAGCCTGGGGGACAAAGGCTTACTTATTGCCCCTGAGAAAGTGCAGAGAACCGAGCCCTTCTCATACTTGGGCCATCGGCTTCTCCGCTCCTTCGCAGCACCAGTCCTGCCTCAGATAAATTTACAAGACTCAGTCACCCTTGTAGAGTTGCAGCAAGTTTTGGGGAACATCAATTGGGCCAGACCGTATTTTCGCTTAGATACGGATCTTCTAAAACCGCTCTTCTCGCTGCTAACCTTAGGTAAGCAGCCGGCAGACCGGATAAAAATCTCTCGAGACGCGCGCTTGGCGCTCGAGAAGGTGAACCAAGTTCTCAGCCAGAGGTGGGTGGATAGGATCGCCCCGGGGCCATATGCCCCGATCCTGAATTTGTACATCGTACGGTCAGGTTCCATGTTCACTGGGGCGCTAGGAGTAGACTCAGAGAAGGGAGCGAAGATTGTGGAATGGGTCTACTTGCCTAATACATCTTCACGGAACATCGTTCCGCCCCAAGAACTGGTCTCCGCGGTGGTCTACCGCGGCAGGCTGAGAGCTAGGGACATTTCAGGAAATGATTTGGCCAAAATTGTGGTTCCGTTTACCAAGGAACAAATTCATCAGCTGATGCAGCTGGGTGACTCGCTTCCGATAGCTTTGGAAGGTTTCACCGGCAGTTTAGCATATCACTTGCCCAAAGACCCCAGGCTTGTCTCACTGCAAACAGGAACAGTCAGCTTGTTCGAATTGCTCTCGCTGGTCCCGCTTCAGGGGGCCAGAACAGTTTTCTCTGATGGCGGTCGCACCTATGGTGTTTTGACCTGGCAGGAGGGCGAAGCTTGGCACACGCTGTTAACTCTTCCACAGAAGTCCGCTCAGCGGGCAGAGTTGGCAGCCGTGAACCTTGCCTTGCGCACCTTCGCCAAGGAACGTTTAAATATCATTACTGACAGCCTGTATGTACGGAATTTGCTTCACAGTCTACCGGGAGCCTACATTACCCCCGCGATAGACAAGAACTTGCTTAGTCTGTTTCTCACTGCTCAATTTCACTTGCGAAACCGCACGGAGCCGCTCTATATCGCCCACATTCGAAGTCACCAAGACCTACCGGGCCCGATTTCCGCGGGCAATAGCAGAGCGGATGCGGCCGCGAAGGAAATTCAGCAGCGTTCGGTTTTGGGAGTTTTCACTACTCCAATCCAAAGTCATGCCTTTTTTCACCAAAATGCCAAAGCACTCGCCAGACAGTTCAATCTGCCACTCTCTCAAGCCCAAGGCATAGTTCGCTCTTGCCAGCATTGTGCAGGGGCACCGGGGGGGCCCTCGTGGGGGGTCAACCCACGAGGGACGGAGGCTAATCAGGTGTGGCAGATGGATGTCACGCATGTGCCACAATTTGGGAGATGGCAATACATGCATGTCTGCATAGATACCTTTTCACAGTTCGTTTGGGCGACGGCGCAGAAGGGGGAGACTGCCTCCCATGTGGAGCAGCACCTCCTTTCCTGCATAGCTGCCATGGGCAAACCACGGCACGTGAAAACAGACAACGCGCCATCTTACAGCTCTAGGCAGTTGGCCGCCTTCATGGCAACATGGGACATCAAGCACACATTTGGAATCCCCTACAATCCGCAAGGGCAGGCGATTGTAGAGCGGGTCAATCGGACGCTAAAGTCCTATATTGACAAACAAACAGAAAGGGGGGAGCCACCAGCCCTCCCCAAGTCACAGGGAGAAGCACAGATGTGTCTCAACAAGGTATTGTTCACTTACAATCACCTTAATGTTTTTTCGGACTGCACGCCGCAGGAGAAGCATTTCCGCCGTTCGGAAGCTCTCCCGCGACCTATGGTCCGGTACCGAGTGCCACCAGACCCTTCTTGGAGGGGCCCGGTGCCGCTCATAACCTGGGGAAGAGGGTATGCTGCAGTTATGTCTCCTACAGGTGTCGTTTGGGTTCCAGCCCGGTGTGTCAAGCCCCACTTGGAACCGCATGGCGTGGAACCAGGCCGGCCCGAGTCCGATCCCGGAGATGGAGGACCTCACCCTGACCGGGAGGACCCGCCGGAGGAAACGGCCGCCGATGCCCAAGATCACCTGGGGGATGGTCAAGGCTCTTTGCAGTGACGCCCAGGACGCCGTTCAGCGCGAGGAGAAAGAGCCGACACCGGAGAACCTCACAGCTGCAGTTTTTGCCCTGATTCACGCCAACACAGCGGCGATCACCATCATCCTGGCCCTTTCCCTGTTCTTGGGGGGAGGCGTTCAGGCTACTCCGATCCAGGCCGACGGTTTGCCGCCTGGCGAAGATCTTTCTGCACGAATGCAGTACAACTTGTGGGAAAGGCTGGCGGGCCTCGTCAACCAGTCCGATTTTTGTCTACAGCAGGACATTGGTTCTGCATCTATCCTCAGCACCTGTCTCATCCCCGTGTGCCACACTCTGGACGCGCGCACCAAGGATGGCGACTGGCTGCTGAAGGCGTTCTTTGGCCCACACACTCCTACCACCTTCTCAGCATACGCACGCTGGGGGGGAATGCGACTTGTGTCAACCTTGCCGGCTGACGCCGCCACTCTTCATACCCCCCGAGTGGCGATCAGCCCGGACGCTGCTTGCACCCGAATGACCGGCTGCACCTCAGGCGGTCCGACCCGGCGCCGCTGCCTTGACCCCGGCAGCGGCAACTGGACTTGTAATAAACCAGAGACACTCACTTCGCTGTACGCTCACGTCACCCTACCTTCAGGGTGGTTTTTCACCTGCAACCAGTTCACATGGAACTATATTCCTGCGAATCTGTCGGACTCAATGTGTTGTATCAGTCGTTTGACACTGTTACTTCCTACTAAGGACATGATTGCCCCAAGCACAAACGTCTCTAATGTTTCACATGTTTCCAATGCTTCACATGTCTCCCCACTCATACGGCACACACGCACAACCCAGTTAGACAGCTCTTGTGACAGCAGCTTCAGAGTACTGAGTCCCGCTGAGTATGTATCCCTAGCCGTCAGCCTTGTCGGCGTGCCAGGCTTGGCCGTCGGCAACGCACGGAGGATTGGCCGCTTGGCTTGCGGTTTGGCCAAAGCCATTAACCACACCTCCACAGCGATAGCGCTCCTCAATCAGGAGCAGGCAGAACTTCGCCATGCCGTTCTTGACAATCGAGCGGCTATCGACTACCTCCTCTTGCTGCACCACCTGGGTTGCGAGTCTGTCCGTGGAATGTGCTGCTTCAATCTTACTGATAACTCCCGTAAGATCCAAAGCCAGATCACGAACCTCCACACCATAGTCCAGGGTATCACTGAGGGTTCCGCATGGGGGGCTTGGTGGAGTTCCCTGTGGAATTGGATGTGGTCATGGATTCCCTGGGGGTGGCTGCAAACGGTGCTTAAGGTAGTGGTGGGGATAGCCATACTAGGCATTACGCTTTGTTGTTTTGCTCAGTGCATTCCCTCGCTGATCTCCAAGTGCCGCCCCAGAGAGAAACTCCGTGACGTCATACCCGCTCAACAGCTGATGCCGCTCTTGCGCAAGGTCGCCAGTCAGGTCCTTAAATAGAAAATAAAGGGGAGATGCGGTTTCCCCATGCCCCGCAGGGCATGGAACGGCCCGCCAGAGGCCACCGCGGTGAGAGACGCTCCCAGCCCGTGGGCTCTGCGGCCGCCAAATTAAGGGGGGGTGAATAAAATATAGGGTTTGATTCACCCAATTACCGTGACCTGACCTGCGACTCGGCCAAGTAAGCAGATAGCTGACTTCTGTCAAGCATTAAGTACATAGTTCATCTCCCAGCTCGGGAAATCCCTGGCGCAAATAAACCATGTTTGTCCCTGCCTAATCCCCAAGACAATGAGGTCCCTGAATCCATGTTTGCCCCAGCTGATTAAACTCCCCTTTGAAGAATTCCCCATTAACCCGTGTACGTGAGTGAGGTAATTTTCCTGTCAGGTGACAGCTTGCCACCGTTGCGCTTTTTTCCCTATAAATGATGTTGCCTTTTTCCAATAAAGTACTGATCTGATCTCGCTCCGTTTGCCTCGTGTCGTTACTTGATCAGTCCTCCTCCGGGCTCCTCCGGCCCCCAGTGGCCCTGATTCCTACACAGTGTGATAGTAAAAAAAAATTGGATCCCACCACTGGTCTGAATGGATTGAAGCACAGCTTGTCAAGAAAGTAGGGAGGATGGGGGAAGAGGCTCAAATAGTTTTAGAAATTCTAGCCGCAAATCTACCTAGATGCTAATTCAGAAAACAAAATAAACAAGAACAAGAATTTCTATACTGTAAAGGTAGGATGCCAAGGAAGGTAAAGAAACAACAACACAGCTTTGGCCAAGCTTGAGAGGAACAGAAAAAGACAGGCAAGGAACTGTGCAGGCAGGGGATTGTGCAGCCCAATCTGAAAATGCCCCTTTGTCTTCAGTGGCATTTACTCTTTCGCAAGTGTGTTTACGATTGTAGCCTTACATGAGAGAGGCAACAGGAGTGACCGTTCTTTTAGGATGAATGGGGCCCTGCACCAGCTCAAGCAGGGTTGGGGTCAGATTACAACTGCCCCCCTCCATCTGTCCTCTTCTTCTCCATTTGATTTCCCCTTCTGCTGAACTCCCAAGAAAGACTGAATGTGCATGTGAGGGAGGTAGTCCTATTTTCTCATTCCTCAGTGAAGCTGTGGAGTAAAGAAATAGTGTGTGTGTGTGTGTGTGTGTGTGTGTGAGAGAGAGAGAGAGAGAGAGAGAGAGAGAGAGATTAAAGTGTATACTTTTATACCTACATTTGTGAATACATGCCATGCTCACTTGCATGAAATCGCCTTGTCCGTATGTATATGAGTCTCCACTTTGGACTCAGTTCTTTTGCCACCTCTGCTCTTCCCAATGTCAGCTGACACTGAAGCAAAGTTTGGTCATTATTATAATGTTGCTGTTCTCTCTCTCTCTGTGTGTGTGTGTGTGTGTGTGTGTGTGTGTGTGTGTATGTGTGTGTGTGTGTCTATCGTGTAAACAAGCAAGATCTTAACATATAAAATCGAGGGTTAACTGTTGGAACTTTGCATAGGCTCCTTAGCCAGGCCCTACTAAAAAAAACCTCCATCTTTAAAGAGAAGAAACCAAGCGGTTTCTTCTCTTTAAAAATGGAGGTGTTTTTTTTATTTGGAGGGGGTAGAATCGATCCCCTCTCCCTGGTCTCCTGGGTCCAGAAGGGTTGGGGGGGACATACCCCTTTTGTCCCCCCAAACCTCCCAACCCCAGGGGAGCCAGAGGAGAGGGGGGTCGCAACCCCCCACCCACTGATATTAAAGGGGAAACCCCGATCTATTTTCACGACTCCACACAATCAAAGCACCATAACACAATAAAGCCCCCCTCCCCACCACCTAGCCCACCCTTCCTAACCCCCACCGACCACGCCCCCTCCTCATCACCTAGCCCACCCTTTCTAACCCCTACCGACCGTGCCCCCCTCCCCACCACCTAGCCCACCCTTCCTAACCCCCAATGACCACACATCCCTCCCCACCACCCAGCCCACCCTTTCTAACCCCCAATGACCACGCCCCTTCCCCACCACCAAATAAATAAATAATTTTTAAAAAATTACTAAAAACACAGTCAAAAACATCCAAAAATACACAAAAACAACACCAAAAAACAATACAAAGTAAACAAAAACACAATCAAAAACAAAACAAATAGACAAAAAATACAAATTCCAACCACCCCACCACCCCACCCCCACACACACACAAAAGAAAGAAAACAAGCAAACTTACCAAAAGATGTCCTACCTCCACGAGGACCGGAAAAGAAATGAATAAAGAAAGAGACTACTTACCAGAAGGCCAGGAGAGAAAAAACAGTCAAAATACAATAACCCCTACCAGCACCACCTGCTGGCCACAATAGTAAAAACAATTCAAAAAAACACAACAGCCCCAAACAAAAGGCCACAAGAGTAAAAACACATCAAAAACATAACACAAATTCACAATTTTACACAAATCACAAACATATGTCAATAAAATACAATAGAAACTTTTAAAAATCCTGTGCTGAGTTTTAACTCAAATTAAAACCCAAAACATCTAAACACATTTTAAAACATTGAATGTAAAAAACGTTTACTTTTACATTATTAAAATTATTACCTATGGTACAACTAATTAAAAAAATTCAAAAAACTAAAACATTATTCGCTTACATAAAACAATTTGAAAAAATTATATCATACTTTGTTCTTTTATTAATCCTCAAAAAAACCAAAAAAGCAGATCACAGTTAACAACAGCCAAGCCAAAAATTTTTTACATAAATAAACATTTTAAAAATTAAAATTACAGACTAAGCAATTTTTAAAAAACATTAACACAATTTAACCTTCCAACACAATTTAATACAGCCCAGCAACGCCGGGCAACCTCTGCTAGTATAGATATATAGATATAGATAGATATAGAGATAGAGATAGAGATATAGAGATATAGATATAGAGATACAGATATAGAGATATAGATAATATATATATAAAGAGAGAGAGATATATATCCCTCTCCCCCCTCCCTCTCTGCATCAAGTATACAACTACAGAATAAGAACAACAATGATATCATTTTAGAGGATGGATGTAGGCATTTTGTAAATTCCTTAGTTTGTTTTAAAATATTACAATTTCTCCACATAAATAACTGGTTACAATACATTTATTAGCAATGGAGGTGGAAGGAGAAGGAAAAAACAAAACCCACAAGGAAAATATCTGTAGAAGAGAAGAATATATTGTGACTGCTATCCAGAAATCTACGTGGTCAACAAGAAAAGATAAAATACTTAAAAGACAAGTGGAATAAATTTAGTCATATTATGGCCAATGGTTTAAATTAGATTTCCCCCAAGATATCTGTAAATAAGCATAATGTATCTTATCTAAATAACCAGATGTATGTTCTCACATTCCACACAAGGCAGCAAGCAGCAGATAACTCTCTTCTTTATTTGCCAATTGAAATTCATGAAACCTACATTTAAAAAAAGTATAAGGTCAAGTTGCTTTTTAACAGTAAGTAAAACCATCTTATATGACAAGATGCAGACGCCCATTGGATAGAACAAGAAATGGACAAGAAATCATTTCTGAAGCCCATTGGATAAAACAAGAAATGGACAAGAAATCATTTCTGAACGCCCATTGGATAGAACAAGAAATGGACAAGAAATCATTTCTGAAAAAAGAAAAGTATTTAAGATGGTAGTCCACACTCACCAGTTCCAACATTTTTTCTGAAGTAGAACAGTATCCTTAACCACTAAGCAGTGTAGATTGGAAGAAGCCCTAACGAAAGATGTCTAAAATACACCAAAAGAGTTAGCACCAGAGCTTGAGAAACTTCTTATGCACTGGTACAGCATAACACTCTGCTGGTGTAATAAGGAGAGATCTTTCCCTTGAACATGTGGAGCTGGTATGCAGGTTACTATGTATGGATGTGAAAGCTAAATTGCAAAGGATCCATTTTAGATCAAGCCAAGCCTGAGGTTTCTCTTGAATAAAAATTGATGAGACTGAGGTTGTTGTATTTTGGGCACATCATGAGAAGGCAAGGCCCACTGGGGAAGCTAGGAGAAGTGGAAAGCAGCAGGAAAAGAGGATGGCAAAATATGAAGTGGACTGAATCCACAAAGGAAGCAATAGGCTGACACTTATTCGTAGGAGTTGCCATGTGCTGCAGGTGGCTTGAGAGTACATAACAACAACGGCCATGAAGAGCCTCCTGTTCGGAAACCCAGCTTATACCCAATCGAGGACTTTGGATGTCAAATATCTTTCACTACCTCCCTGGTATGAGGAGACCCCACTGCCAGCGACTCAGCACTGATCATCAGGTGGTGATTAAGTAACCTGACAACCCTGGACTAATGGCCTTGGGTACAGAAGTCCACAGGGAAGGGTGATGGTCCCCAAGTGGATTCAATCCCGTTTAAATCTATCTTGATGGAGGGCAGCAGCTTCATCAATACTGGCCTGGGGCTGAGGAGGATTTTGTGTGCCAAAAGGACTTAGGCCCAGAAAGTGACTTGTGGAACTGGATCAGTGGTACGGGGGTCATGCTGCGATGTGGAAGGCAGATGAAAGGCCACTGCATTATAGTCTCAGGACAGTCTTCATGGCTAATCGCCATGAGGATTGCCAATATTCAGATTCAGATATGGCAGAAGAAGAACCTCCCTGGCATAAATTGCTTGCCTTAACAGGAGATTCTGGGAGGTTCCATTTTTTTACAAATGACTTTTCCAAGCTCACATTAAGCTAAAAACTTGTGGGCCGTTACTGAAAAAGATAAAGAGAACACAGGCAGTATTCAAAGAGGTATTGTATCCAGATGAAGGAAAATAATAATACCGTACAGTAGTACTGTATTCTGTTTTGATTGGACCTTGCTTAGAATATGGTGTCCAGTTCTGGGCACCTCAGTTTAAGAATAATATATAGAAGGTGTCCAGAGAAGGGCAATTAGAATGGTAAAAGATCGGGGAAACCAAGAAGAGTGTAGAACAGTTGAGGGAGTCTGGCATGTTTAGCCTAAAAAGAGAGAGAGAATTCTGGGTACCAACACAATAAGGTCTGTCACATGAAAGATAGAACAATTTTGTATTCTGTTGTTCCAGAAGGGAAGGCCTAAAGCAAACTCAAGAGGTTAACAACCGAATGAATAAGAACTCAGAGGAACCATACCTTAGGACTTACTTAACTGGAACAATCTTTTTACCGTAATTAGAAACCCCCATGAATTAGTTATCAAGCTGTTGTGTTCTAATAGTGTAACCTTCTACATGTGATATCAATGTATCTGAACCAATGTAACCTTGCCTATGAGTAATAATGTAACCTTCAGCTGTATCACATAAACCCTGTAATAGGACGCGAGCTAATGACCACCAGCTGGCAGCAGCGAGCGTCCAAGCTCTCTTGGTTCAAACCCATCAAAGACCGCAGCGCGGGAAGTTTCCCGCCGCTACCTACACCTGGACAAGAAGGGCGTGACCAGCCATGACGTCACGCGGGCCAGTAGCCAACGGGCTACCGTGGAGCCACATTCAAATACGTTACTACCATATCTATAGAGCTGTTCGTCCGCCATTACCTCATGTTCCCTCTGTCCACCATGCAATAAACCTGAGTTAACCCAGCCGTTGGCTGTGCCTTGTGTCTTGACTCTCATATACTAAATTGGCGACGAAGGTGGGATGATGGATCCCCATGGAGCCAGGACACAGAGCGGGTTCAACATCACCAAACCGCAAGACTGGGAGCTTTTTGAGATGGACTTCCAGGCGGCACTGGTGGAACTCAAAGTCAAAGAAGACGACGAGGAAAGGAAGAGGGCCATCCTCACCCGCATGCTCGGGATGGAAACCAAGCGGACGCTGGTGGGCATCCTCGCACCGAAGAAGGTGAGCGATTTCAAAGCCGGTGACATCATGAAACTGCTGCGTAAGCGTTTCCGACCCTCGAGGGCAATGTTTCCCGCTCGGAGCGCGTTTTGGAGGCGAGTTCAAGCGCCGGACGAGTCGGTAGAAGCCTTCGTAACGGCTATGAGGGTAGCCGCCGCCCCCTGCAAATGGGACCACATCCTAGATATGGCCCTCAGGGACGGAGTGCTGTGTGGCCTGAAGGACAAGGAGGTACAGCGCAGCCTGATGAACAAGGAGCCACCACCCACACTGGAAGAGGTTGTAGAGGCCGCGGAAGCCGCGGAATCCACGAACGCTGGAGTAGATGAGATGCACAAGTGGCGTGAGTGGCGTCCGAGGGCCGGCAAAGCGGAAAACCCGTCGCACGGAAAATCCGGTCAGTCGGTGCATGCAACCCGACCGACCTCGAAATCGTCTTCTGAAAGCAGCGATGGCGAGGAGGTCCAGAAGGTCCGGAGAGGTGGGCGCCGCTGCGATGGTTGCAGAGCGGCCCATGAGCGCGTGAAGTGCCCATTCAGGAAAGCCGAGTGTTTCAACTGTGGACGTCGGGGGCACATCGCCAAGGCGTGCAGGAAATGGAAAGAGGGCCGGAGACAGTCGCAGGACCGCTCAGCCAGACCGGACCGTCCAGCGAGGCCCAAAGATGGCGCCCGGGCCACGAGGAAGCAGGACGGCGTGGGCCGCATCTCGGACGACAGCGAGGGCGACGCTCCTGTGTTCAGCGTGTCTGCGGGACAGCCCCATTACTTTGTTGAGGTACTAGTACAAGGGACCCCCATTAGGATGGAAGTTGACTCGGGGTCCTCCTATTCAATAATTCCCCAGAGAGAGTTCTTGAAAATCGACCCCCACGTGCGGCCCAAACTTAAAGCGTTGAGGGCCACACTACGGGACGTACAGGGGAACAGCATTCCAGTGTCGGGGGTCGGGACATTCCGGGTTCGTTTTAAGAGACATTCTGCGGAACTTCCCCTAGTGGTGCTAAAAGGGGGGAGTTGTAGCCTCCTCGGAACCCAGTGGTTTCAGCCCTTAGGTCTGTTCATAGGGGGGGTGCATGCCGTAGGCGAGGACCCAATACAAGCGGTGTGTGATGCACACCCCGCTGTTTTTAAAAGTGGACTGGGAAAGTTCAAGGGACCCCCTGTAGCCTTCGACTTAGACCCGGAGGTCCGCCCGATAAGACTTAAACCGCGCAGGGTACCGTTCGCGCTAAAGGACAAAATAGAGGCGGAACTGGACAAACTGGTGGGTCAAGGGATTCTTGTTCCTGTGGATTCCGCGGAGTGGGAGACTCCAATTGTAACAGCACTGAAGGCTAACGGGGAGGTGCGCATTTGCGCTGATTATAAGTGTACCATTAATAAGGCAATCCGCCCTAATGCATACCCGGTGCCAGTGGTCAGCCACCTTCTGGCCAGGCTAAATGGGGGAAAGTGTTTCGCTAAACTCGATTTAGCACAGGCCTACCAGCAACTCCCGGTAACCCCCGCCACAGCGGCGGCACAAACAATAGTCACACATAAGGGGGCGTTCCAGGTGTCGAGGTTACAGTTCGGCGTGAACTCGGCACCTGGCATTTTTCAGTCGCTAGTGGAACGCCTCCTGAAGGGGCTGGAGGGGGTGTTGCCATATTTTGATGACGTGTTGATAACGGGGGGGAGTAAGGACGAGCTGGCTCGCAGACTGGATAAGGTCCTGACCGTGTTCGAAAAAGCGGGGCTGCGACTGAGAAAAGACAAATGTGTATTTTTCGAAACAGAGGTTGAGTTTTTAGGGTTCCGTGTCACACCCGAGGGAATTAGGCCGTCCAAATCTAAGGTAGCCGCCATTAAGAAAGCCCCTCGCCCCACTTCCAAAACCGAGCTACAGTCGTTTCTGGGGCTTCTCAATTTCTACCATACCTTCCTTCCACGGAAGGCGTCTGTTGCCGAGCCACTCCATCGGTTACTTAAAAAAGAGGAAAAATGGCTGTGGGGTGACGAGCAAGAACGAGCGTTCACAGAGTTAAAGCAACTCCTCACATCCGAGGCAATCCTGACTCATTTCGACCCCAAACGGCCCATAGTTTTAGTCTGCGATGCATCCCCGGTGGGGGTGGGGGCGGTGCTTTGCCACGTGTTAAACGACGGAAGGGAGGCCCCGATAGCGTTTTATTCAAGGTCCCTGTCCCAAGCAGAGCGGAATTACGCACAGACCGATAGGGAGGCACTAGCGATAGTAGCGGGAACCAAGAAATTTCACGATTTTCTGTATGGTCGGCCGTTCAAGGTCGTTACGGATCACAAGCCCCTGTTAGGAATATTCACTGCAAATAAGCCCACGCCACAGATCCTGTCCCCGAGGATGCTGCGGTGGGCTATTTTTCTTAATGCATATCAACATGAGTTGGAATACCGGCCAGGGAAGGAAATCAGCCATGCAGACGCACTCTCACGGTCGCCGTTACCCTTGTCGGACGACCAGAAGGCAGGGGTAAAAAGAGACCGCCAGGTATTATTAATAGAGGTCTTGGAGTCACCCCCGATAGTACCGGCCGACGTTGCCAGGGCGACCGGAAAGGACAGAACGCTAGAGAAAGTATGCTCGTGGGTGCAGAAGGGGTGGCCGGCGTCATCCCCAGGCGCGGAATTCGACCCATTTTTCCGCAAGCGAGTAGAATTGTCTTTAGAGAGGGGGTGCCTTTTGTGGGGCCAACGGGTGGTGGTTCCTACGTCCCTGCGGCCGAAGGTGCTAAAGCTGTTGCACGTCAGCCACCCGGGAATCGTCCGTTCCAAGGCGTTGGCCCGGAGTTACTTCTGGTGGCCCCAGCTGGACGCCGACATAGAGCATATGGTTGGCACTTGTGAGGCATGTCAGTGCTCCCGACCGGAGGTGGCCCGCCTCCCGCATAGAGAATGGGACGCAGCAAGGGGACCGTGGTCCAGGGTGCACGTAGATTTTGCTGGCCCGTTCCGAGGAACCATGTTTCTCCTGGTGGTGGATGCATACTCAAAGTGGCTGGAGGTCATTCCGGTAAAGAGCACATCCTCCGCCACTACCATTCGCCAGCTAAGGAGGGTCTTTTCCACGTTCGGTTTACCCGACACTTTGGTCAGCGATAACGCCAGTTGCTTCACATCCACTGAGTTCGCAGCATTCATGGAGGCAAATGCAATTCGGCATGTCACATCCGCGCCGTTTCACCCGGCCACGAATGGCCAAGTGGAACGGTTGGTGCGCACCACAAAGGATGCGCTGCGGCGCATGGGCTCGGGAGATCTAAATCACCAAGTTTGTCAATTTCTATTAGCGTACAGAGTGACCCCCTTAGCGTCTGGATACTCGCCGGCTGAGCTGCTGATGCGGAGGAAACTGACGACGCTTTTGTCCAGGTTGGACCCGTCGAGGGTCGAGGACAAAGGAAAGAACATAGGTTTAGCGGTCTCGAAAGGTTTCGGCGTAGGCGATCCTGTACACTGCAGGAACTATGCCAACGCAGGCCCAGCCTGGGTGCCAGGGACGATAATAGAGCAGACGGGGCCAGTGTCATATCGGGTGGAAACTAGCACCGGCCTCCTCTGGAGGAGGCACGCTGACCAACTGAGGCACCGAGTGAGTGAGGGGCCGATCAGCGGGGCTCAGCGACAGGATTCAGCGATAGGGTTCTCCCCCACCCGTTTAGCCCAAGGGGGAGACAGAGAGGGACACCAGTCCGAAGGCAGGAGGGAAAGCAGTGAGCCCGACTCATATCCTTTTGATACCCCAGTTCTATCCGAGCCCGGGGGGAGGGAAAAGGAGTGTGCGGCCGCCGCTGCCGTTTCCCCCGAAGCCGATTTTGATTTTGATTTTGCTAGCCGGGGGGGTTTTTTGGAGTGTTCCCCCACCCATCCAAGCGAGAAGAGGGGTTTTTCATTAGCCCCCAGTGCCCCCGGTTATTCCCAAGCAAAGCATACACCTCCCAACAAAGCCGCAGAGCCGCGGCAAACCACTAACAAGTCATCCTCTCCGATTGCAGGGCAGGAAGCCAGGGAGCAAGGAGGAGGGAGCGAAGCCGGGGCAGGGCAGCCCGCGCCGAGACCCCAGCGTGTTCGAAATAAGCCATCTTGGCTGAGAGACTTCGTCTCATCCTAGGGGGGAGGAGTGTTGTGTTCTAATAGTGTAACCTTCTACATGTGATATCAATGTATCTGAACCAATGTAACCTTGCCTATGAGTAATAATGTAACCTTCAGCTGTATCACATAAACCCTGTAATAGGACGCGAGCTAATGACCACCAGCTGGCAGCAGCGAGCGTCCAAGCTCTCTTGGTTCAAACCCATCAAAGACCGCAGCGCGGGAAGTTTCCCGCCGCTACCTACACCTGGACAAGAAGGGCGTGACCAGCCATGACGTCACGCGGGCCAGTAGCCAACGGGCTACCGTGGAGCCACATTCAAATACGTTACTACCATATCTATAGAGCTGTTCGTCCGCCATTACCTCATGTTCCCTCTGTCCACCATGCAATAAACCTGAGTTAACCCAGCCGTTGGCTGTGCCTTGTGTCTTGACTCTCATATACTAAACAAGCTGTGAAAGCAGAAGATAGAAATGCAACTTCCCATTATGCCCCACCCCCTACCCCCAGGAGAAAGAGTCTGCTTGCATAGCTTTGGGTAAGTAGTACAGCCTGGGAAGGGCATGATAAACCACTTCTGAACACTACTTACTCTATACTGGACTCATAGTCACAATTTGGAGCAAGATGTCTGCAAAGGGTACGTATCCACCATCTACCAGAAACCTCACCTCAATCTCAACGGGCTCCCAGGGACACGGAGTGCCGATGGGAACACAGCTGCATAGGCAACATACACGTCTACTATTCTATGTAGACATCTGTGGAACACATGGATATCAGGGCCAGGAGGCACAATTCATTCCAGTCTCATCATACGGCCTTTTGGACGATGCTTTCAGGAAATGGAAAACTGAAAAGGCATCTGCTCAGCTTTAAAATATTGCATGTCAGTCCCAAAGTATTCCTTAACTTTAGCAATGAAAAATGCATTCCAGGGAGACGAGGGGCTGCATGATTGTGAACTAAATGCGTAGGAAGTGCGTCAGAACAGATAATTTGCAGAGGTAATAGTTTCTGTGAGGGGAAAATAGGATCATATAGGAAAGACCACCAGGCCAAAGGGAAAAAAATAGGACTCTCAACAATCTAATCCTATTTAGATCTTTTCTGGAGAAGAAGGGGAATCTTTGTTTGGGTGAAAGCCACTGAAATCTCAGCCAGCGAGCAGGGTGGGCGGGCCATGAAGCAAAAAGAAGGGGCCTCTTACCCCTAAATCAAGTGCAGGATTCTCCAGTCATAACTAGCCCTCAGCCAGTACTTCTCTTTAAAAAGAATGAAAAATTAAGTATCATAATCAATCAATTAATAGAATACAGAGCCCTGGTGGTGCAGTGGTTAAACTATTGTACATTGTGAGTACGATCCTGACCAGGGCTCAAAACTGACTCAGCCTTCCATCCTTCTGAGGTTGGTAAAATGAGTACCCAGCATGTTGATGGCAAAATGCTAATTAACTTGTGAACCACCCAGAGATTGCACTAAGTGCTATGGGGTGGTATATAAGTGGAATTGCTATTGCTAGAAGAGCAGAAGGTGATACCTTTATTGGACCACTAAAAATGAAACTACCAGTGCAAGCTCTCATAGATAAAAATCCACTTCTTCAGGCTTAGGTGCCAATATTTTATAGATAGTATAGAAAAAATGTCCCAGAATTTAATGGCAGATGTCTGTGCCAAGTCTGCTTGAGGTGAGTTTAGACTCATAGCTGAAGACTGCATCTGAGGGGACCCAATCTCAAGCCCCACATCTGGCAACATGGTTGGAATTTTCCTTCCCCTTCAGACAAAGGATAACCAATTACTCTGTAATCATCATCATCAACACAGACGGACACACACACCTCTTTTCTAAGAGGCATTTCTATGACAAAAGTTAGCACTACTTTCAAGCTGAAGGTACTCAGGGAAGGTCCCCTTGCTTAACCCCAACCCAGACAGTGTTTTCTGTTTAAAGTTCTGTCACATGTCTTGTGGTTAAGATGCTGTGCTTGATGGTTGGCAGTGTGCTCCTATCCAAGCTCCTGCCAACCTAGCAGTTCAAAAGCAAGAAATTGCAAGTAGATGAATAGGTACCGCTTCGGCAAAAAAGGTAACAACGCGTTGTGCACTCTGATGTCTAGTCATGCCTCCACATGACCACAGAAATGTCTGCAGACACTGCCTGAGGAAAGCACTGGCTCCTTGGCTGTAAATGGAGATGAGCACCTGACCAAACCCTAGAGTTGGATATGACTGGCTTTTGAGCAAGGGCGAACTTTACCCATGTCATGTACTTTCTATTGTGAGTCACAGGGATGAATATGCAAAGAAAAGCTTTAAAAGAGGACAGGGATGTATGCAACTACTGTCAACAACTCCATTAATACTATAGATAGGAAGGAAGGAAGGATGAAGAAAGTGGTATAGTGGAAAGGAGGTTTAGTGTTCTGGAAATAATAGGCAGCAGCCAGCAATACAGGCCAAACACACAAGTTTATTTGGAATAAGAATAGGTGGCCAGAGCTAACAACACACCCTCACATTCCTTAACCATCTCTGATCAGAACTGACAGTTGGGAAAAAACCGTTAGAACCGTTGACAGCTCTGTTCTCGTTCAGAACCCTCTCGAAGTCTCGCGAGACTTCGGACCATAGTAAAGCAAATACATATTAAACTCTTTCACAACAAGATAAAATGGCAAACACATTTCCTTAAATACACAACAGGAAGGAAGGAAAGTGGAGAACGGTTATAAAGTCCATGCTTGACAGAAGAATTATCTTAATAAAGCTAATCCCAACATAGATAGAAGTCACATACTGTATTTGCAAAAGCGTGCTTGGGATTAGGCACAAAGGAGCTATTCAATTAGACGCAAGCTGTTCGCATTTGCTGCAGAATTCAGCAATGTAATTTAGCATTTCAGAGTTGCAAAGGCCAGAGGAATTCTCAAGGAAGGAATAAACTGACGCTCACTGCCTCAGACTACAGAAGTCTCAAATCTTCTTCATGAAGAAAGTGGTATAGTGGAAAGCAAAATCATACTTAACTTCCTGCCGGAACATCTGATTTTCTATAAGCAAATTCAGAGGAACATTTGTTCGTGTGAGCACCTACATGCAGTGAGGGGGGGGGGGGTCTAGCCTAAATACAAGTTTCCCAATTGAGTTAAAAAGCAAACCTTAGGAATCATCATGTTTCCTATACTGTATAAAGGATGTAACAGCATTTGGTAACATATCATTGCAAAGACAGCAAATGTTAAAAATAATTTCACTGATCCAACTCTTTTAAGGATTGCAATGGCAAATTAATAAGCAACAAAGTAGGCAGTGAACTGATTCAAGACATTACTCAAGCTGCCCAGTTAGCATTGTTAAAGGACTGGTCCGATGTTTGTTCAGTTAAGCTCTCGGTACAGATCAGAGGAATGTTTAGAGTTCCATTAGAAAGTCTTCCACAGTTCAGTGGTTTTAATGATGATCTTCAGAACCCCTCAGAAGTAGATTTTCTCTAGAAAGTTTTCATTGTGGCAAGTTAAGCAAGCATGCACAAAAAACACCACAGAGATGAAGGAAAAGGCATCATGTAGCACAAGTTGTTTTTGCAGGAGACTCTGCTTTGGACTGTGCCATGTGACCCTTGTAGACCCTGGACTGTCCTTTGGACTCATAAGAGACATGCCAGCAAGTGTTAGTTCCTGCATGGCTTCCAGATGTCAGACTTGCTGAGTCAACATACTCAGCACTTTTTTAAAAAAAACACCCTCTTTTGGAAACATGCTGAAGTAATTAATTCCCCCACCCAACCCGTGTTAGGATAAAGCAACAGAGACTGCAAGAGAGGATACCTAGATTGGGGTGACCAAACTACAGCCCATGTGCTGGATCTGGCCCCCAATGCCAATTCATCCAGCCCACACCACCCTCATCACTCCCGGAAGTGGAAGTAGTTTGGGCACCCCTGGTTTAAGCAGAGAAAATGACAGCTTAAAATCTATCTCATCCTGTTGCAAAACAGATTGCAAGGCGGGTTTTACTTCCACTTCCAAAAGGTTTGGGCACCTGGATCTAGATCTTCTCACTAGTCTACAGTGGAATCAGAGAGTGTCCCTGGGTTTTCCGTGTTGACATGGCCCAAATAAATATCCTTGAGAGTTTTTGTGTCTCCTACATATTCTACAGGACAGCTACATTTCTGGAACTGCAATCTTTCCGTACCAGACCTTAATCTCAGGGGCAAATGCTCTGAATTCTGGAGTTGGACTGCCAAAAATATAGATCTGCTTCCTTTTGACAAGTCATATGTCATATCTGAAATTCTTAAGACAGGATCATTTTAAGTCAGTCAAAAGAAACAACAAAACCCTTTAACATTCAATTCAAGCTAGAAGGACATCCTTCAGAAATGCAAGAGAACAGCCCCTTCCAGAGCTTGGGACAGTTACATTTTTGGGATTGCAATATCTGAAAATGCACAGTCAGCATCACCAGAGCAACTCTGCCAAGCTGTGACCATTTGTTCACAAAAAGGAACTAACACGGTGGTAAAAATACTTTTGCAAACCTGTTTAAAAGAGACCTCTGTCAACAACTGTTTCTCGTGAATAGAAGAACTGCCAGCTGAGCAAAATAATGAAGGTCCTGAATCATTTCCTATTTCAACGCATTAAAAGGTCGGTTCATCTCATATGTCTTCCTTTCATTCACACATTACTTCTTTTTTGCCAGTTCCCTGGAAATGCTTGAGAACTGCTCTAACCAACCAATCCTGCCACTACCTCCATCCACTTTGCCGGCAAAATTAGCAACTATGTCAACTCTATTTGTTCAAATGGAAATCACAGTGCAGCATTGTATTTCGTTCAAAAGTGTTATGGTTTTCAATCGTTTGCTACCTTGGTTAGCAAAGAAACAGTCTGGAAACAATTACCCTTGTGAGCTTCTTTCTCAATTATACTTTTTCTAAAATAAAAGCTACAATTTTCATCCTCAAATGGCGAATTAAAGATTCCCCCCTTTTGGTACAGTAATATGTTTTATGAATTAAATATAATTTGAATAGTAATTAATTGTGTGCCGTTAAGTCAACTCTAACTTACAGTGACCATTTTCAGGCTTTTCTAGGTAGAGAATTCTCAGTGGGGAATCAAACTCCCAACCTCTGGCTCCATAGTAAAATACTAAAATCACTATCCAACCAGTGCAGTGTATATGCCCTACCGATATTAGACAAATAGAACAAAGACATTTCCTCTGTTGCCTATCCATTACACAGTAGTTCAGGCTCTAGAGCAGTGGTTCCCAACCTTTTTTTGCCATGTCCCACTTAAGCATCTCTAAAATCCTGATCCCCCTTCATAACATATAATTCTTATTATTCAAAAAGTGAACTCCTATTCACATGGAGGAAGCCTAAAAGGCCATTAACTTGGTCTAACTCATTCTTGAATTGCCCCCCTAAAAATCAAATTGCCCCCCTGTGGGGCATGTGCCCCATGTTGGGAATCACAGCTCTAGAATATATGGCCTTCTTATGCATGCCAGCATTCATACATCCCATGTTGTCATGACGCTATTATTGCTATTCCAGGGTTAACTTCCTACCCATTTCACAGGATCTGACGAACTGGACAACTGCAATGGTTGTCCTTGCACCTGATGCCTACAGAAGGGAATCAAACTAGAGATGAGGGCACAGGTTCTCACTGCTATTATTGTCTGCATTATTTTGATTTTTGCAAAAGTCAGGTTCTGCCAAAATAAGATGGGAGAAGGGCAATGCATAAGTTCTGCATTTTTTAAAACAGTTTCCTGCAGAGCTGATTTAAGAGTCCTGTTTCCTGTATGAAACGCTTACAGGCTACTTTTGGTAGAACTCTATAAGATGCGTTTCACAAATAGTATTCTAAGGAGTCCCATCTCTTTCTCCAAATCAATCAATAACATTGTCAAGTAGAAACAAAGGTATTTCCTTGCTAGTAGAAATGTTATCAACAGATGCAACCTACATTACAGCATCAAGCACATTTCCTTCTTTCATTTACCTGGAGAGACGGCATCAATCTGATATGAATTCACAGGCATTCATTCAAGCCCTTGAATTCTGAGATGCAATTCAGCAACAGCACCAGGAGCAAACACAAAAATAATGTAGCTCCCTCCTTTGCTTTACTCAGGTAATTACTGTATTTGCCGGCATATAAGATGCATCGCAGTATAAGGCGTACCCCATTATTACCAAAATAGCCCACTATATACAGTACAAGACACACTCCATTTTCAAGGGTATTTTAGGGGAGGAAAGTGGGTCTTATACTCAAGCAAATACAGTATATTACCTCCTAAACTTTTTTTCATGCATGCAGTGTCACTCTTGCCTTTTCTGTGTGACACACACCAACAATCTGATAAAACTGATGTTTAAGATGGGAAGACTTTGGCTGAATTCTAACTAAAACTAGACAGTGATGGAAATATGAATGAAAAGATGCATGTAAGGAATTTGATTCAAAGAGCCTGCCACTACCATTCGCTTTTCCTTCTCCTGGATTAACTGAAACACATGCACATTTCTCAAAAAGACTATGCACCAAATTGCCCAGTATATCTTCCCCCGCCCCCATCCAAAAGAGGACATAGATTTCTCCTGTAATAAGCTACCCATTCCTGGTTATCCCAACAGCCAACCTTATCTGGCTATCCTAAGATTTGGACAGACTACTCTGACATTCTAGACACTTCAAAGGCATGGTGACAATCAACCTGGGGTCATTTCCTGCTTTTAGAGTGCCTCTTAAGACACTGCTGAAACCCACACTTTTCAGAAATACAGTATCACTTGCTTGCCTAATGCTCACCTTTCAACATCCCATTTTTTATTCCAAGGCAGAGGTCAGACAAAAATCGAATCTGGTCCCTGAGATCTAAAAGTGGAGAGATTTTTGGAGGGTTAGAATCTCCAATTTCCTTGATAGAAGCAGAATCAATGACGTGGAACTCTGCCTTTGCAACCCAAGTGTTACAGGAGAGCTTGGAAAAGATAATTTTTGAACTAAAAATGGTGGCCCTGGGAATTCTGGCAGCTGCAATCCAGAAGCGAAAAGAAAATTTAAAATCTCAAAGCTCTGCAAAGAGAATTCCCAAGCTATTAGCTTCCAGAGATTACTGTGGGCAAGAAACCTCGTATATCAGCCCATATCATTGCTAAGACGCTGACTGGGAAGCGGAAGGTCAGCAGTTCGATTCCCGAGTACTGCAGGACGGAAATGAGCTCCCGTCTTCATCCCAGCTCCTGCCAACCTAGCAGTTCGAAAGCAAGAAATTGCAAGTAGATAAATAGGGACCACTTCGGTGGGAAGGTAACAGCGTTCCGTGCGCTCCGGTGTCTAGTCATGCCTGCCACATGACCACGGAAATGTCTGCAGGAGCAGACAGCGCTGGCTCTTCGGCTTAGAAACAGAGATGAGCACTGCACCCTAGAGTCGGATACGACTGGCTTTCGAGCAAGGGAAACCTTTACCTTTACCATAGCTCTGTCCTTTAAAGAAAGGAAAGCCTGGATCTTCCCTCATGTCCGAAGAGCCTTTGTTCAAAGTAATTGTAACACAATCCCTATGACACAATTAAAATCCTAAAATGCTCCTATCCAGACAAAAAATGTTTGTGTACTCTGTTTAACAATTCTTCAAGTTACCTTTTAGCCTCATATACACCCATTCAGTCACAAAAATGAGGAGCATTGTTCCCCTGCAAAGAAAAGCTAAAGAGAAATCAGTGGTAATCTTATGTTTACTAATTTTATTTACATGCACATCCCAGTTTCTATCAGTGAGCTTGTTCTCATTTTTGTATCAGAGATTATTCTGGGTTGAGAGGATTTTTGCAGGGGATGCCTGAATGAGGTTCCTTTCATGTCCCCCATTGTGCAGCTCTCGGGTATCAAACCCATCTTTCCAGTCTCCAAGCCTAGTGCCCTAACCACTAAGTCACCGGGGAGCTGCTATCAGTGAGCTTAAAGTGGTTTACATGGCACTCCCTCTTTCTCTTCTCCACTTTATTCACATACAGCAATAGCAACCCTCTCAGGCAAATAAGTGCCCCAAGCAGGCATGGGCTGGGCCACTGGGACAGGGGGGGTCATCCCGGTGCGCCCTCGCCTCTGGCACCCTGGGGCGCAAATAATAATTTTTTTATTATTTTATCCACCTGGCACACTGCACTTTAGATTAAGCCATTCTCCAAGCTCCCTCCTTCAGCTTGGAGCAATGGTTTATTCTAAAGTGCTGCGCGCCAGGAAGAGCAAGTGAGGGGAGGTGACCAAGTGGTTCCCGGGGGCAGCCTTCTCCCATGACGCTTGATCCATTCGGTGCACGGCACTTCAGATTAAGCCATTGCTCCAAGATCTATCCTTCAGCTTGGAGCAATGGTTTATTCTAAAGTGCCTAGAGTCGGGAGGAGCAAGCGAGGGGCAGTGACCAAGCGGTTCCTGGGGGCAGCCTTCTCCCCTGTCCCTTGGTTGCCACTTCTAGCCCCTGTCTAACACCCGCCCATGGTGCCCAACGCACCCCTGGGCCCAATATTACCAGCTTTTCATGGTGCAGTGATGGGAAGTGAATCAGGATCTCAATCTCAGTCCATTCATGGAACCACTGCATCAGACCACACCGGCTCTCTCTGCCCAGGGCAGGTTTCTGCTGAGGGGCCAATTCAAGTACCCAATTATATGAAGGCATCAGGCTAAAATCAGCAACAGATCCAAACAGGACTTCCTCCTTTGGTGATCAAAGGAGAGCTTCTTCCTTACTGCAGAGCAACAGTCTTGTTTTCAGCAGCATCTTTAGGAAGCTATATACTGTCTAAGGCCAGAACACAAAGCCACTCTTCTGCTGAAAGCCACAGACCACAGTAATTTGTTCAGTACAGTGCTAAGCATGCCAAAGTCAGGTGTGGAAGACCAACCCAAGTTTAGACATCTTCTCTGCCAAAAAAAGATACTGAAACTAGGTTGGTGGCTTCAGCTTAACATCCCTGATCCATGTCTAGATAGGGGATCTGACATCCCTGGATATGAAAATCTCTCTGAATGAAGCAGCCCCCCGAATTGGGGGTCGGGGACACTCCCTCCAATCCTAAACTTGGTATGTCCGTAATTGTGCACAGGTTAAAACTACAGTTAGGTAAAAAATCCACAGGTATCATTCAAAGCAAAACAATCACACTTATATACTGATTGCAATCATGAAATAAAAAGGCAAGCTGTGAGAAACCTGGTGAACATTGTAAAAAGCAAGGACATCACCTTGCAAACAAAAGTTCACATAGCCAAAGCAATGGTATTCCCGGTGGTAATGTATGGCTGTGAGAGCTGAACTATTAGGAAAGCGGAGCACAGAAGAAGACGCCTTTGAAATGTTGTGTTGGAGGAGTTTTGAGAGTACCCTGGACAGCAAGGAGAACAAATAGGTCGATCTTAGAAGAAATCAACCCTGACTGCTCCTTGGAAGGTCAAATAGTGAAGATGAAGCTAAAGTACTTTGGACATCAAATGAGAAGAGAGGATTCACTTGAGAAAGCCTTGATGCTGGGAAAGGTCAAGGACAAAAGAAGAAGGGGGCAACAGAAAATGAGATAGATAAATGGTATTGTTGACACAATGGGCACAGAGTTGGGCGGGTTGAGGAGGTTGGTGGAGGATAGAGGTGCCTGGTGTGCAAAGGTCCATGGGGTCACAGGGGGTCAGAATCTACTGTGCGACTGAACAACAACAAAACAGCACTCAGTGCACTCTCTGGACAGTTTACAAGATAATTAGCATTTTGCCCCAAAAATGCTGAGTCCTAATTTTACTGACCTTGGAAGAATGGAAGGCTGAGTCAACCTTGAGCTCTGGTCAGGATTTAACTCACAACCTTTTGGCTGCAGGACAGCAGCTTAACCACTGTATCACCAGGGCTGAATCACCCAGGTCCCATCTCAACCTCCCTTACTCTCTATTTCTTGCTTCTTCTCTCCAGTAAACAATTTTAAAATTTAAAAAAGGAAACCCACTATTTTTTTTAATGGAAAAAAGGAAAAATAGTCATCCCTTTGAGTTGTTGGGGGGCTGAGACTCCCATCAGCCCTTGCCTCATAATCAATTGGGAATATGGGAATTGCAGTCTAACAGCACCATCTGAAGGGCCATAAAAATCAGTTTTCCATAATTCCCCCAGATTCCAGCCAGTCCTCACCAACGGCTAACACGAAGCTCAAGCATCTGCCGTTCCATCACTAGCATTCTTCCTTCTCTGACATGTAAAACACATACAGAGGACAGATCACCTTTTGGCTGGCCCTAAAACAATGTAAAGTCTAAGGCTGTGACTATGTGATCAAATACTACAGGATATGCTCCATTTATGAATTGGGGGGATTTGAAGGTTTTTTTTTCTTCCATTGACCACATGATGCAAAGGCTGATTTGAATCGGTCCAGCCCTTTTTGCTCCTTAATAACTTAATTAAATTTATTTATTTGACTTGTACCTCACCCAACTGGTGCAAACACCATTATAGGCAGCTCACAGACATTGCATGAAACAATACAACCATCTTAACCTATAAAACCAAGGGTTAACCATTGGAACTAGCTATAGGTTGCTATGCCTCGCCCTACTTGCCTACACTCACCCTTCCTGCACACGGCCGATCTGGGTCCGCAGGTCAACAAAGGATTGAGAAAACCGGCAGTGGGGCAACAGCCCCACAAACGCGAAGAAAGGGAAACAACTTCACTTCCCAACATTCCTTGCGCCGCGCCAGAGCCAATCAGGCTGAGAGGCTCTTGCACGGCGCAGCGTTCGGAAATGCGCCGCAGCCAATCAAAAGAAAACCATTTTTAAAAAACGCAGCACAAACACAAAGCACCAACTCATAACTACAAGCCCCAGCATCCTGCACGCCATGAGAGCGCAGAACGCTGAGGAAGCCGGCACCCAAAAAATAAAACAAAAACAAAAACACCGGGAGAGCAAGTCCGCCAAGCCGCGGGAACCAAAGCCCCCCTCCCCAACAGCGCCTGAAGCTCCTAATCGGAGTTTCCCCTTTAATATCACTGGGGTGGGGGTGTTGTGCTCCCCCTCTCTACTGGCTCCCCTGGGGTTGAGAGGGTTGGGGGGACCAAAGGAGTCTGTCTCCCCAACCCTCCTGACCCCAGGGGACCTGGCAGAGAGGGGATTCCCCTCCCCACACACACACACACACACCATACTAAAGAGAAGAAACCAAGCGGTTACTTCTCTTTAAAAATGGAGTTTGGGGGGGGCGAATCCCCCTCTCCGATGGCTCTCCTGGGTCCGGAAGGGTTGGGGAGACAAACCCTTTTTCTCAACCCAACCCTCCCAAACCCAAGAAAGCCAGCGGAGAGGGGAATCACAACCCCCCCCCCCCCACTAATATTAAAGGGGAATCCCCAATTGAGATTTCCCTTTTAATATCAGAGGGTAGCCTGGATTCGATCCCCTCTCCTGGGTCCCCTGAGTCTGGAAGGTTTGGGGGGACAAAAGGAGCCTGTCTACCCAACCCTCCTGACCCCAGGGGACCTGGCAGAGAGGGGATTCCCCTCCCCCCCACATGCCCCATATTAAAGAGAAGAAACCAAGCGGTTACTTCTCTTTAAAAACGGAGGTTGGGGGGGGAATCCCCCTCTCGATGGCTCTCCTGGGTCAGGAAGGGTTGGGGAGACAAACCCCTTTTCTCAACCCAAACCTCCCAAACCCAAGGAAGCCAGCGGAGAGGGGGATCACAACACCCCCCCACACACACACTGATATTAAAGGGAAAAGCACAATTGAGATTTCCCTTTTAATATCAGAAGGTGGCATGGATTCGATCCCCTCTCCTGGGTCCCATGAGTCTGGAAGGTTTGGGGGGACAAAAGAAGCCTGTCCCCCCCCCCAAGCCTTCCAGAGCCAGGGGAGATGGCAGAGAGGGGATCACCCCCGTAGGACACCAAAAAACACAAAAACAAACAATCACAAACATTCAAAAATACACAAAAACAAACAAAAATAACACCAAAAAAGTAAACAACAACAAACATTTCCAAACACACCCAGCACCCAGCCAAACACCACAAAATCCAACCACCACCACCACCACCCCAACGACCTCATACCACAACGACTGGAAAAGAAATGAATAAAGAAAGAGACTACTTACTGGAAGAAGCTCCACCCAGAGAAAACGAGAAAAATAAAAAAAAATTACAAGATAACCCCTAACAGCAGCACTTGCTGCCCACAATAATAAAAAAAATTCAAAAAGACACAATAGCCCCACACAAAAGGTCCCAAGAGTTTTTCAAAAAAGTATATCATCCTTTATTCTTTTTTTCATCCACAAAACCAAAACACCAAAGAAAACTCATCACAGTTTATAACAGGCCATCAAAAAAATTTGTATAAATAAAATTTTAAAAAATTTCAATTATAGACTAACCTCTTCTTTACAAACATTAACAACAACAACAAAAACTTTCCAACATCATTTAAAACAGCCTGGCAATGCCGGGCAACCTTTGCTAGTACATAAATAAAATAATATAGACAAAATATAATGCCTACCAAGATGGCATCTAATAGAACAACAAACCATCCCAATAATGTATAATTTGCAGTCTCTTGTTCCAGCTCACAAACTTAGTTAAACCAAAACAAGTAAGAATACTGTAGATGCAATATCAATTAACGAGGAAAAAGCTTGATGAAATAGGAATATTTTTAGAAGTTTACGAAAAGCCTGATGAAATAGGAATATTTTTAGTTGTTTACGAAAAGCCATTGAAGTGGAAGGAGATCTGATTTCCACAGACAACTCATTCCATAGGGAAGAAGCCGCAGCAGAGAAAGGTCTTACTCTGGTTGCAACCTTTTAAACTTCTTTAGGTGTGACAGTACATAATTAATAATTTTCTGTGCTGGTGGTGGGCCTTCTACCTTTTCAAGCCAGAACATTTTAAACTGACTTTTCCTGGTGTTGTAGTTGTGATATGTTCTTTTAAAGATGGGAGGCATGTTTGCAGATGATGTTTTGCTGATATAGGCAGTTGAGGCACAATGTTCAGGACTGGGAGGACACACCCTCACATTATTTTCCCTCCCTCGATTCTTCTTCTTCTTCTTTTTACTTTAAAAAAATATTGCATATATGAGATTAGAGCTAGATTTCACTATCACTGGAAAAGATTAGAAGCGACAGAACCAGAGGAAGGAAAGATCAGCAGAGGTGGGATCAGAGGAATGATGGACTGTGGACTGGAAGGCCATTTGCCTCCTATTCAGTATGAATGGTGACATCCTGAATCAATCCACAGTCCCTGTGCAAGCAACAACTGCAATTTCAAATATAACAGGCTGCAAAACAAATCACAGCAAAGCCAAGTTGCTCTGATTTGGTTTTCTCATGTAGTTGCACCTCTAGAATTCAAGTTCATACTAATAACTTTCTCCTTCAACCCTTATTTCTTTCTGCTGACTCTAACACTGAAATTCAGATTGCAAACAGAGCAGAACTGGGCTTGTTTTGTTACTATTATGCATAGGCAAAAATACTTCTATTTAGACATGCCTCTGACTACCAAACGATTGATGAAGAAAGGCCTTTTTTATGGTAGCATTGTTTTATAAATGCTTTTGAAATTATGTTAATTCAATTAATTTTAATGTTGTTTTCTGCTTAAACGGCTTTAACACTGTAGTTTATTATATTCTTTAACTGTATTCATTTTTTTTTTAAAAAATACACTATAAAACAGTCTTTGGTCCTGCAAGAGAAAAAGTTGGGATATGAACAATTTAAAAAATAATAAAGAAATGAATTACATTCACCCCATAGCATGTTGTGTATACACTGTTAGAGTCACTGAAAGGAAAACAGAACTGTGGTTTTGCAAGCTAAGATACTTTTCAATGCAGAAATAAGTGTATCCAGCAACTTTTAAAAGCCATTATTGGCAAATATTTTCTCTCTATTAGGCAGGTCCTTAAATCCTGTCCACACCCCTTATAATTTCTTTGATCAGAGAAAGAGGCTTTTAGGGGCAGTGGGGAGTTGTTTTAGTTTCTTGAAGCAAAAGTAACAGAGACTTGTGGCACTTTAAAGAACAAGACATTTTCTTTGGCATACAATAAGGGAGCAAAAGGCCATGAAAACTTAAGCCAACTGAAAAATGGTGCATGTTAAGATGCAACAGGGCCATGTTGTTTTTCAAAAATAAGGTGAGCTCTCCAACACTGTCCCATATAGTGTTCTTCAACTGGGTGCCCTCCAGGATATGTGTACACCACAACTCCCACAACCAAGGGTGTAGATCAGGGGGTTCTCAATGTTTTTCAGCCGTGGGCCACACCATGCCCCCTCAGAGAGCTGAACGGCCCAGACAGGTGTCCCCCCACCATAAATGCTGCCGTAAAACGCATCTGTGGCTGTCATAAATGTGTTTACGGTGGCCATAAATGAGTGCAGTTGGGATGGGGGTGGCTGGAGCAAGATTGGGTGCCGGATTATTTGGCGCCACATGCCAGATGCGGCCCAAGGGCCATAGGTTGCAAACCCCTGGCGTAGAGTATGTACGTTGTAGTCCATCATATCTGCACAGCACCAGTTTGGGGGTGGCTCAATTTCCTCACTAGAAACTCCCTCTTAATGTTTAATTTAATCACAGCTTTCTGAGGTTTTAAGTCCAGGATCGCTCTCCAGGCCTCTACAGTAGCAGACCAAGGATTTACCAGGGACAGGCCAGTCTCCCAACAGGCACACAAGTTCTTCCTTGTAAAAATGGCAAAGCACTATAACCTGCACTATAACCCCTGCAGGGTTGTTTGGTAGATTAGAATTAGGTGGAGGTTATTTTTATTTATTTATTTAGGACTGCAGTGGCGCAAGTGGCTAAGACGCTGATTGAGAAGCGGAAGGTCAGCAGTTTGATTCCGGAGTACTGCAGGACGGAAATGAGCTCCCGTCTTCGTCCCAGCTCCTGCAAACCTAGCAGTTCAAAAGCCAGAAATTCCAAGTAGATAAATAGGGACCACTTCGGTGGGAAGGTAACAGCGTTCCATGCGCTCCGGTGTCTAGTCATGCCTGCCACATGACCATGGAAACGTCTGCAGAAGCAGACAGCGCTGGTTCTTTGGCTTAGAAACAGAGATGAGCACTGCACCCTAGAGTCGGATACGACTGGCTTTTGAGCAAGGGAAACCTTTACCTTTACATTCTATTTTTCTTTCTTTAAAGCAGGGATGCCAAACTTTTCAGGCTGTGGGCCGGTCATGTGGTTCAGGGAGCTGGTCACTACGGCCTGGGGGTAGGATCTGGCCCCCAACGCCAATTCATCCGGCCTGCGAAGCCTTCATCACTCTGGGGAGCCAAGAGGGCGTGGGGGGGGGGGGGCGGATCCGGCCCTCAGGCTAGTTTGGGCACCCCTGCTTTAAAGGGGTCATCTGGAGATCCCAATAACGGAGCACAGAATCATCAAGCACCAATCACTTAATGACATGTTGCGACCTAAAAGCCAACCGCACGGGGCCCCCCCCACGCCCCCCTTCTCCTGCTCCTCCGCCATGGCCATGGCCAGCAGCATCACGAGTGTCTGGGGAGAAAGTTTACCACCGAAGCCGGGAGGAAGAGCCGGCCTGGCCTCCCGCACCCCAGAGTCTCAGGCAGGGAGGGGGGCGCTGTCAGAGCGAGGTAGTGAGGGGTTCAGTCCCCGGTTCCTCCGGGGTCCCTCCTCTCCGCAGTCGAGAAAGCAGGGCAGGACAAAAAGGAAACTACGCCGCCCGAGCCGGATCCCCATCACCCCAGCTCTCAAGAAGGGATCATCCCGGGCGGGGGCGGGCACTTACCCCCTCCACATGGTGGCCCCTCTGCTCTTCCAAGGACGCCGTTCAAAGGGGGCCCCAGAAGGAAGGAGCAGCTGCAGCCATCGCTGCCTCCTCCTTCGCCCTCCAAGGCTCCGAAGCAGCGGAGCGGGCGCTGCGGGGCCGCCTCCCGCCCCCCTTTCCTTCGCTACCGGAGCTTCGCTGCGGCAGAGGCTGGACACCCTTCCCCGGGCCAGCTGTTGGGCTATCTCCGCAGCTGGCGGGGACGGGGCGGGGGGGGGGAGCCAGGAGAGGGTCACGTGGCCGCTCGGCTGCCTCAGCCTCTCCCCCCCCCTTCCCCCGCTCACCTCCCCCGCCTACCGGGATGCACGTGCCCGCATTCAGCGCCCGTCACGTGGTCACCCGCGCCGAATTCGCGCCTGCTGGGCTGCGTGTGGCGCCTCGAATGATCCAAACTGTCCCCCCGCCGCCTCCGCTCGCCACAGGTGCTGAGACCTTACAGTCCCTGCTGATGTTGAGTCGGTGCAGTAGTAATGACAGACCTTTGGGTCTAACCATACCTGTCAACCGCGGCTCGGGAAAATACGGGACCTGCACAGAACGGTTCTGCGCAGGTCGCCTTCTACGCATGTGTAGAAGGCTTTTACGTAAGGCTTCTACGATCCCCTTCTGTGCAGATCGCCTCCTACGCATGCGTAGAAGGGTTCTACGCAAGCGTAAAAGCCGTAGAAGGCAATCTGCACAGAAGGGATGTGCAGTACCTCTTTTTTCCCCCGCTGCCACTTCCGGGGTTTTGGCAGCTGCAGGCGGGAAATGGCACAAATCGGCGCCAAAAATTGGGAAATCCTGGCCAATCCGGGAAGGTTGACAGGTATGGGTCTAGCTCAGTGATCGCTCTTTATTTTAGCTCAGTGATTCAGCTTTGACCCAACAACACAGAACTATCATGTACAGAACGACCCGTATTTATACAGTGATTGGCTGTTTCTACAAAAGATACTTTTCGGGGGGGGGGGGTTCCTAACACAGGATTGGACCTTATTTTGAAATGCAAATAAACAGCAACAGTGTAACAAACATGCATTTGAATTCAGCACCTTTTTCTTTGGCGCAACTTGCTGTTTTGACAGGTCTCGCGAGTAGGGTTGCCATAATTCTCTCCCGCCAAACCGGGACAGCCATGTGACATCATTGCATTCTTCCAACTGTGCATGCATCAGATGGGGTTGTCAGAGAGACCATGGTTCTAAGATCCTGTGGAATCCCCATCCAGGGTGGACAGCCTCCATCAGTTTAAAATAAACTGTATTCAAGAGTTTTTCCCTGTGTGATTCTTCTTGCAAAAGACTATTCTTGATGGTTCTATTTTTATTTTTTTAAATAAATTTTCTTGGGCCACTCTTGAAACCACCCTTTCCCCCCCCCCACCCCCTGAGGTCACCCCACCCTGAGGTCACCTCACCCGCCCCTTCACATACACCCCATTGAAGTAGACTCACCCTCAAACCCCACATGAGGATCCCTGTCTGAGGGAGTATGACCCGGCTCCCGGCTTTAAAAAAATTGAGAACTCCTGCTTTAGATATTGAAGAACATCTATTCATATTGAAACCAAAATTCAAGATGAGCCAAGGGATTTTTGCAAAGAGTTAATTCACTGCCTCCCTGCCTTTATTTCAATTATCTCGCTTGCAAGCATCTCCCCTCCCTGGCGGGCTTCTCAGGGTGCTGTTTTGCCTTTGCTGCTTTTAAGCAGGATAATTGAAATAAAGGCAGGGAGGTAGTGAATTAACTCTTTGCAAAAATCCCTTGGTGGGGGGTGATCTTGCTTCCTTTGTTCAAATTTAAAAATCCAGGACTTTTACATGTTTTTTCTTAAACCGGCTGTGACAGCTTGAATCCGGGAAAATCCCAAAAAACTGGGACATATGGCAACCCTACTCGCGAGGCTCAGACATAACACCTGACCAGGCTAAAACCTTAATAAAGGTCTCCCTTGCTGGAAAGCCAGTCATGTCCCACTCTAGGGTGCAGTGTTCATCTCCATTTATAGCCAAAAAGCCAGCCCTGTCTGCATCTGCAAAGGTTTCCGTGGACACGTGGCAGACATGACACTAGAGTGTATGGAACGCTGTTACCTTTCCCACCGAAGTGGTACCTATTTATCTACTTGCAATGTCTTGCTTTTAAGCTGCTAGGTTGGCAGGAGCTGGGACAGAGGGCCGGAACCCACTCCTTCACACAACACTTGGTTCTCAAACTGCTAACTAGCCGGCCTTCTGATCGTCAAGCTCAGTGTCTTAACCACTAAGCGGCCACAGCATAAACGCACTTACATGGGGCTATATCCAATGGAATTCAGTGAGGCTTAGTTCTGAATAAAACAGCAGGGGACTGTTGCAACTCGTCTCTATCATAGGCACTCACTCTTTCCCTCCTATTTTGCTTATTATATTTGTAGTAAAATTTAATAAACACATTTATCCTTGGTGTTATACAGAATTGTTTAACAAAGCCTCTGCAAACTAACTGGCAAATATTTGCAGATGACCACAATGCATATATAAATAAAACAGCATCCAATGCAGTCATTATTCACCCTGATGAATCTAAAGCTAATAACATGATGCAAACTTCTTAAATTTATAAAATTATCTCTGGTCAAAGAGTTCAGGAGAATGTGAAAGCTTGCATAGTTCTGTGCCACTTCACTTTTTCCTAGGAAAGTTTGAAAGCTTGCTTAATCCTGCAGCATTTCACTTTTTCCTAGGAAAGGTATTGCCTAACCGTAGGGGATAGGGTCAGGATTCTTCCCACAAGGTCCAACATGACTTGCTTTGTTTTGCTACTGTAAAACAGCATGCGCTGAGGAACAAGTGGATATGAAGAATTGTCCTCAGTTCTCTGATAATACTTGAACCTTAGCTTTAGGAATTAATCTAAATGGTGGGTGCGTTTCTGTTATGTATGTTAACTGTGTTTTCTGACAGGAGCGGAATGTATCTTTTCTCATGTATCTATTCTTATGCAAATAAGTGGATCGAAAAATGTGCACACTCTGTTAGCCAATGGGCTTGTTGTATTATTGTTACTGTTACTGTTTATAGTGTATATAAGTCCGGGTTTTGCCGCATCCAAGCTGTGTTCAAACCCCACTAATAAAGAGCTGAATTTCACTACTTCACTCGTCTGCTTCTTCATTCCCTGAACACTAAACTGGCGACGAAGGTGGGATGGCGTCCCCACACAGCAGCAACATCGGCCCATTTGACCCAGTGCATCCAGAGAAATGGGAAACATACGGACGCCGATTCCACCACGCAATGGTCTCGTAGAAGATCACCAACGAAGACCAGAAGCGCTCCTGTTTCCTTGCTCAGTGCAGTTCTGAGATGCTTGAGCTGGCAACCCACCTTGTTCGCCCAAGGGACGTGGATGTAGTGCCGCTCGCAGAAATCATGTCCGTACTGAGGAAACACCTCCAGCCAGAGGTCTCAATCTTCCCAGCCAGGGTGGCCTTCCACAGAAGGGAGCAGCGACCTGGGGAGTCCATTGCAGACTATGCCGCCGCTTTGCGCATTGCTGCTGCCCCGTGCAAGTGGGACAACATTGAAGAAGCACTTCAGGACCGTCTGCTGGCCGGCATGAGGGATGAAGATGCTCGATGTCGCCTCATGATCAGGAAGACGCTAACTTTCAAGGCTGTCCTAGAAGAGGCGGTAGCGTCTGAGGCCACACGGTCCGGCATCAAGCTTTTCCTGCATGGCCACTCCACCACCAGTGCCACCGACTCAGCTGTGCAAGCTCAGCAAAATTCATCTTCAGCCTCCTCAGCTTCACCTGGTTCCACCTCTTCATCGGAGTCCAGCGATGCAGAGGGAGAAGTCCGAGCGGTCAGACGAAAGCATCGAGAGCACCATGACGATCGGGAGAATAAATTCCTTTGCAAGTGTGATGGCTGCGGAGTCCGGCATGACTGCAGGAAGTGCCCCTTCCGCACCGCAGAATGCCACAACTGCGGGCGACGAGGGCACATTACTAAAGTATGCTGACAGTGAAAGCAAAGAACTCCAGCACTTGAGCCCAAGAAAATGTCCATCGCCAAAGTGTCACCAGAGCCTGAGCCGTACCAAGTGGGCATCGTCAGTGAGCGTTTCTTCGCAGACCTGAGCCTGCAGGACGTCCCCTTCAAGATGGAGGTGGATTCAGGTACTACCTTTTCCATAATCTCACAGCGGGAGTTTTTGAGAATTCCCCCTGCCTCTCGGCCCAAGCTCAAATCTTTTAAAACTTCCCTCCGGGATGTGCAAGGTTGCCAAATTCCAGTCCTGGGGGTGGGGAATTTCTTGGTCAAATTCAAAAACATTCACACGTCCTTGCCATTGGTTGTAGTTAATCAGGGCACTAACTGTTTTATTGGGACACAATGGTTTAGGCCCCTGGGAATCCAGCTTTCTGGCATTCATGCAATAGACGCTGACCCAATCCGAGACGTTTGTGCTGCACAACCTGAGGTGTTCAAAAAAGGTTTAGGGTTATACAAAGGACCCCCTGTGGACTTTGAGCTTGACCCAACCGTCCGGCCCATCCAGATGAAGCCACGTCGGGTACCCTTTGCTTTAAAGGAGAAGATAGAAGCCGAGCTGGACAAACTGAATGGGCAGAGCATCCTAGTGCCGGTGGACTCCGCAGAGTGGGAGACACCAATAGTGACTGCTTTGAAAAGTAACCGGGGGGGGGGGGGGTCAGGCTATGCGCTGACTACAAGTGTACCATCAATAAAGCTATTCGCCCGAACGCATATCCTGTGCCCGTGGTAAGCCACCTTCTTGCCTCCTTGCATGGAGGAAATTGCTTCACAAAACTTGACCTTGCCCAGGCTTACCAACAATTGACTGTGTCTCCTGTTGCTGCCATAGCCCAGACCATAGTAACACATAGAGGGGCATTTAAGGCAACGAGACTACAATTCTGGGTGAATGTGGCCCGCGGAATATTTCAATCTCTTGTAGAACGTATTTTAAAAGGTTTGCCCGGTGTCCTGCCATATTTTGACGATGTCCTGATCACCGCTAAGGACACCGTCAAACTAGCGGCCAGGCTCGATCGAGTCCTCTCACGTTTCCAGAGGGCCGGTCTACGTCTCAGAAGGGATAAATGTGTGTTTTTGGCACAGGAAGTGGAGTTCCTAGGGTACCGAATTACACCCCAAGGTATCATGCCCTCTGACTCCAAGGTGGCGGCCATGCGAAATGCACCCAGGCCAAAATGTAAAGCCAAATTGCAATCATTTCAAGGATTGTTAAACTTCTATCATACTTTTCTCCACCGCAAAGCCTCAGTTGCCGAACCATTACATCGGCTTCTTAAGAAAGATACTGTTTAGCACTGGGGCCATTGCCAGGAGAAAGCGTTCCTAGAACTTAAAAGGCTGCTCTCTTCGAATATTGTATTAACAAATTTTGATCCTAACAAGGAAGTTGTACTTGTGTGTGATGCATCCCCTGTGGGGGTGGGAGCTGTGTTATGCCATGTACTAAATGATGGGAGGGAAGCCCCCGTAGCATTCTATTTCCGTTCACTCTCAAAGCCTGAGAAAAATTACGCTCAGACAGACTGGGAGGCGTTAGCAATCGTGGCTGGCACTAAGAAATTCCATGATTACCTTTACGGAAGACCTTTTACCATCGTAACTGACCACAAGCCCCTCCTTGGAATCTTTGTGAACAGGAAGCCCACACTTCAAATTCTGTCCCCAAGGATGTTGTGTTGGGCAATTTTCCTAAATGCATATGATTTTACTTTGGTGCACAGGCTCGGCAAGGGCATCAGCCACGCTGATGCCCTGTTACGTTCTCCACTGCCAGGGGTCGGGGAAGCCGATTGCGAGATCGAAAGCGACCACCAGGTCCTTATGATTGAGGCTTTCGACTTGCCCCCAGTCGTCCCCTCAGATATAGCCAAGGCTACGGCCAAGGATGTAACATTGACTAAAGTAATGTCTTGGGTAGAAAAGGGCTGGCCTGTGTCTCCTCTAACCGAGGAATTCAGAACATTCCTCCGCAAGCGTTTGGAACTGTCAGTGGAATGAGGTTGCCTTCTATGGGGCCAGTGGGTGGTCATTCCTGTCACTCTCAGGAAAAAGGTTTTACATCTACTTCACACAAGTCACCCGGGAATTGTCCGTTCCAAAGCCCTTGCCCGTAGCTACTTTTGGTGGCCTCAACTAGACCAAGACATAGAACAAATGGTCGGCACTTGTGCCAGTTGTCAATCCTCTCTCCCAGAGCAATCCTACCTTCCCTCTTGGGAATTGGATTCTGCTCGGGGCCCGTAGTCCAGGTTGCACATAGATTTTGCAGGTCCTTTTAGGGGTGCCCTATTTTTGTTGGTTGTGGATTCATTCTCTAAGTGGCTGGAAGTGATTAGGGTGCTTAATACCACTTCAGCCACCACGATAATGCACCTAAGAAGGCTGTTTGCAGCATTTGGACTTCCAGATGTGCTGGTGTCCGACAACGCGCCCACGTTCACATCTGCAGAATTCCAATCTTTCATGGAAAGGAATGCAATTAGGCACATCACTGCCGCCCCATTCCACCCAGCCACCAATGGCCAGGTGGAGCGGCAGGTGCGCACAACTAAAGATGTGCTTCGGCATATGGGTGAAGGGGATTTGGAGCTCCAGTTATGCCAGTTTCTTTTCACATATAGGCTCACCCCCCCTTGCCTCAGGGCTGTCCCCTGCTGAATTGCTCCAGTGAAGGAAACTGTCATCCTTGCTGGACAGATTGGATCCCTCTAGGGTAGAGGACAAAGGCACAAATATAGCAATCCAACACCAGAAGGGTTTCTCGTCCGGAGACCCTGTACATTGCCGCAGTTATGCAGCTGGTGGCCCTACGTTGGTGCCTGGGTTTGTGATTTATCAAACTGGTCCTGCTTCTTACAGAATCGAAACAGCCACTGGTCTAATCTGGAGGAGGCATGCAGATCAATTGAGACCCAGAGTACTGGACCCACTAGATGAATACAGACACTCAACGCTAGGGTTGGTCCCCACCCATTTAAACCCAGGGGGCAGAGGTAATAGTCAGCAGCCAGCCAACATTGACCCAGAAGTGTCTTCTAGGGACCGATTTCAAGGGGAAATTGTGGAATGCTCCCCTACTCCGGCCATGTGTACCCCTACACTGTCCCAGCCTAGCACTCTGGATTCCTTTATTGATGATGACCAATTTTGTTTGGAGTCACCCTCCACTCTTAGTACACACAGGAGGGACCCTGAGTTGTCTTATTCATCCACAGAATTAGATTTTGGTTTTGAGCAATCTCCTGCTCCTCCATCTGACAAGCGGGGCTTTAATTTGGGTTTACAATCCTCCCCCTGTAGTCAATCCCTCACTCCAGTCGGGCCGCCCATCCTACGAGCCCCTGAGCCGGCTCAGCCAAGCGTCCGACCCAGAAGGGAAACTAGATCGCCATCCGAGTGAGTGGCCAACCGGCTTTCCCTGCCTCCCCGCCCCCGGTCTCACAGGCCACCGCCGGCTTCTCTCTCAGGGCCAGGCCGCGGCGTGCCCTTGCCGTGACCCGACACCTCCCCCCCCCCAGGCCGGAGAAGGCAAGCCCGGGGCCAACCGCCCTTCTGGGCCTTCTTCCGCCCAAGCGCTTACTATTGATATTTATTCAGTTAGGGCTGCAGCTCCGCGGTGGCTCAGTGGGTAAGAGCGCTGTGCTTGGAGACTGAGGGGTCGGGGTTCGATCCCCCCCAGAGCTCTGGAGCTCCGCGCTCCTCCCCCCGGCCCGGCCGGTCGGCGGGGAGTGAGAGCAGCTGGGGGTGGACTGCGCCCTCAAAAGCGCTGCCGCCGCCCCCACCCCAGCACCGGACGCCGGACTCTGGAGCTCCGCGCTCCTCCCCCCGGCCCGGCCGGTCGGCGGGGAGTGAGAGCAGCTGGGGGTGGACTGCGCCCTCAAAAGCGCTGCCGCCGCCCCCACCCCAGCACCGGACGCCGGACTCTGGAGCTCCGCGCTCCTCCCCCCGGCCCGGCCGGTCGGCGGGGAGTGAGAGCAGCTGGGGGTGGACTGCGCCCTCAAAAGCGCTGCCGCCGCCCCCACCCAGCACCGGACGCCGGACTCTGGAGCTCCGCGCTCCTCCCCCCGGCCCGGCCGGTCGGCGGGGAGTGAGAGCAGCTGGGGGTGGACTGCGCCCTCAAAAGCGCTGCCGCCGCCTCCACCCCAGCACCGGACGCCGGACTCTGGAGCTCCGCGCTCCTCCCCCCGGCCCGGCCAGTCGGCGGGGAGTGAGAGCAGCTGGGGGTGGACTGCGCCCTCAAAAGCGCTGCCGCCGCCCCCACCCCAACACTGGATGCTGGAGTTTCGCATTCCTCCCCCCGGGTCGGCGGGGAGTAAGGACAGCTGAGGGAGCAATCACCGCCGCCCCAAGGACCATTGCCACAGCTGTGGGCCGTCACATCATGCTGAAGCCCATCGCCGCTCCGGCCAGCTGGACTTGCCATCATCGTCGCTCATGGTCTTGGCCTCGGTGGAGGTAAGGAGGCCGGTCGACTAGGAGCTCCAGGACTGGTGCACGTTTTTGTCCCATTCCCCTCTGGAAGGACCAGAAGGACTGTGCGGGGTACATTTTTGATATTGTTACTCTGTGATGATTTGTATTTGATGTTTGGAATTTTTTATATTGTGTACTTTTTGATGTAATTAATTGACTATTTTATAATTGTGATTTTGTATTTTGTCTGAATCTGATTTGTATACTGTTTCTGTATTTTGGATTGTATTTCTTACTTATTTTACATGCTGTAAACCGCTCTGAATTCTCTTAGGGGAAGTGAAGCGGTATAGAAATGTAAATATAATAATAATAATAATAATAATCCTGGTTAAAGGATTTTGTTTTTACCTAGGGGGAAGAATGTTATGTATGTTAACTGTGTTTTCTGACAGGAGCGGAATGTATCTTTTCTCATGTATCTATTCTTATGCAAATAAGTGGATCGAAAATGTGCACACTCAGTTAGCCAATGGGCTTGTTGTATTATTGTTACTGTTACTGTTTATAGTGTATATAAGTCTGGGTTTTGCCCCATCCAAGCTGTGTTCAAACCCCACTAATAAAGAGCTGAATTTCACTACTTCACTCGTCTGCTTCTTCATTCCCTGAACACTAAATTTTCTCACTGGACAAATGCAGAGTGCAGTTCAAAGTGTTGAAATGTATGAGAGAAGGAAGCTCTCCTGGACATGGGGTGAACCCACCCCCATGCTTGCTTCTGATGAGGGGCCCTGTTTCCTGCCTCATGCCAAGTAGAAATGGTGAAGAATGGTTTTCCTTTCTTCTCTCTGATATCTGTATAAATATTTGGAAAGCTGTAAACCTCTTTCTGCTCTAACTGCTTTTAGGTAGGCAAAGCATACCAATTTTGAGTAATGTGCACTTACTGTAGTCCTTTTACTGTCCTCATAACTTTTCCCAGAATCTTTTCCAGTTTGTCAACATCCTTCTTGAACTGTAATTCTTAGAACAGAACATCATCCTCCCGATAAGGTCTTTCCGCTGCTGAATGTATCAGGCTGTTAGGCATTATGCAATGAGTGTTAAAGAAAAACAAAAGAAAACTCCTTATTTTGGCAGTTTCACGTCTGGTCTAGACACAAAAGAAGGCAGGAGAAAAGAACAATCATAGAGACTATCAAGATCAGCTTCTAATAATAATTTCTTGCCAACATGTCAATTCTGACTTATGGCAATAGTTTCCAGGGTTTTCTAGGGAGAGAGTACTCAGAAGTGATTTACCATTTGATTATTCTGGGGCTACTCTGCGACTCAGGCTGGCATTTCTCCCAGGAGAATCAAACTCCCAGTGGGGAATCAAACTCCCAACCTTTGCCTAAAACACTGACCTATTGATCCAACAATGCTAGTAGGGTTGGAACAGAATTGAATGTGTTAATTTTTCAGATTGCGTTGGGGTAGGGGTTGTTTGGAGTCAGGTCCAAAGAAGTCATTTTGCCAAACTTTTAATTAGAATGTCAAAAGCCCTGTATGAACTCACCAGGCTAGTTAGGAACAGACATGCAGATCAGGCACAGATGCAAATATCTCATGCATCATAACTTCAGTCACACAATCCACCCATTTTAGACATATGAAAAATCTCTCTCTCTCTCTTTTTTTTTTCAAACTACAACTCCAGAGACTCCCTATAGCCGTGATGGCAAATAGGTGCAGTAAACCCATTCGCGTGGAATCACAGAGACTTAGGCTACTGGGAATTGAAGTCCAAGAACACCTGGAGTGCCAAGGTTCACCATTAAGGCCCTATAGCAATAGTGTCTAATCCCAAAGCTAATCCAAAAACTAATCCCAAAAAGAAAATAATCAAGCAACAAAGTACACTAGCTGTGAAGCTTAGCACATATTTAGAAGTGTCATGAATGTTATCTATGTTTTAAACTCACTTACATTTTAGTACTATCATGACTACAGGAATGTAAGTGGAATTTCCTTCTGCGGCTCTCATGCTAAGCACATGCAGGTTTTTTTAAAAAAGAAAAGGATTGTGCATTTAAAAATAAATATGATAAAATGAGTATCTGCATAAATCCAGCTACATGTTTGGATAGTCACAATTCTTGAACATACGGCTTACTTGTTGGTCTCTAGACAGTCATTTCAGGGCTTCCTGGGAAACACGGATGCAGATTTCAACTTGAGGCCAAAACCTTGTTCTCTCACTCCGTAGGAGAGTGAATCTGACTACCAAAGACTACCAAAGGTAAGAGATGCCCCTTTAACTAGATATGGAGATTATGCATGTAAGAAGGATTTGGCGTTGTTTTTGTATACAGTGTACATGTATTGTAGCTGAGCTTGGGTTTATATAATCAAAGAGTCATGAAAATTAGGGGTGATGGGAAGGCTTTCAGTATCATGTGAGTATGTGCCAAATGGACCCCACACTTGATCAGCAGCTTTTATTTCCCAAACCACTTCAATAATTAAAAGTACCATCATCACAACCTGAGAGAGGAATACTAATGGAGTCTGCAGTACACAGGACAGCAAGGAAACAATAATTGAGGGGAATGGCGTGTGCAGACCCAGGAACTCCTAGAGGAGCAGCTGCATGAAGCTGTTGCAAGAAAACAACAAGAAATCTTGTAGTATCTTAAAAGGTAAAGGCTATCCTTGCTTGAAAGCCAGTTGTATCCGACTCTAGGGTTCAGTGTTCATCTGTGTTTGCAGCCCAAGAGCCAGTGCTGTCTGTGTCTGCAGATGTTTCTGTGGACATGGGGCAGACATGCCTAGACACTGGAGTGCACAGAACGCTGTTTAACCTTCCCACCAATAGGTACCAAAGTGGTACCTATTTATCTACTTGCACTGTCTTGCTTTCGAACTGCTAGGTTGGCAGGAGCTGGGACAGAGACAGGAGCTCATTCTGTCGTGCAGTACTCGGGTCTTGAACTGCCAACCTGCTGGCTTGCCGGCCTTCAAGTTGGTACCTTAACCACTTGAGCCACCGCAGTCCACAGTATCTTAAAAAACTTAATGTATTTATGAAGCTTTCCTCCAACAGGTTCCTCCCTGTGGGCTCTGACAGTGGGTGATATAGTCCAAAACTGGAGGGAACCCTAGTTTGAGGAAGGTTGGGCAGCATTTACAGACAAGATCCCACTTTCTCCAGAAATACTTCTCCACAGCCAATCTCAGAAGAAACTCGTTCTGCTAAATAAAGAAAGCTGCCAGCACAAAGTAACTCCGCATTCCAAGTGCACGGCTGGGGGAATCCATCAAGTGCAGTCACAGATGGCTGCGGAGACTTAAACTGGCACCAGGTCCCATGTCTTCTTCTTCCCCTCCGTTGCCCTGCCATCTGGAATGCAAGGTCCCCCTCAGACTTGTTTTCAGACAGCTTTAATTGGCTCAGCAGGAAAGACGGGGTTTAGAGAAGGATCGTTGTACTGCACAATAAAGGAACAGTGGGGGACAGGGATAGGAATCTTAAAGAAAAGGTTGGGTTGCAGTGAGCAATCAGAAACCTTCAAGACACCTGAGCTTTCTAGAAACCTGGCAAGTCTGCTGCAGCTCCAAAGAGACAGAAAAGATGGATGAAACAGAGACTGGAAAATTAACTGCTTGAACTTCAGCTCCAGAATCCCTAGACAGCTCTGGAATGTATAGTGTTTTTAAAGCAGGTTTTATAAGCTTGGGATGTAGCCAGAGTATCTACGTAGCCCCAATAATCAGGCAGAGTTTTCCTTTTTATTTTTGTTTATTTATTTTTAGTGAGGATCTCAACTGGGCTACAAGCCAAGAAAATTATCTGGAAGCACAATAAGGTCCCAACACCAAAGCTGCCTTTGGGTGTTCTTCCCACAAGCTGGTGGAAGGCTGCTGGTTGAGGTTCCTCTCTGACCATTTTGGAGACCATTTATTTCACTATTGTACAGCTCCATGTGCAAGAATGTGTTGTCTGTTCATTTGTGTATTATAATGCTTGTGTTAAAATGGCATCAACATTTGTAAAACACATAATAACACATAGTAAAAAAACATTAAATGGGAGTTGTTCCAACCAATTGTTCAAAGTACTTTTAAAGATGAAAGTTATTGCTTCATTCTTAGGCCACTTTTGCACTCTTTTAGACTAGTTTATGATCTCTTTTAAGGTCCAACATTTGCATTAGCATGTGGTTGTGTGGATAACATTAATGAGTCTTTTCTGTTTGGAGGACCACATGCAGCCCCATGGCCTTATGCTATCTCCTCCTCACAGAAGTCTATAAAAGAATGAGTAAGTCTGACCTTGCTTAATCTTGCCCAAAAAAGAACTCTGGATTTTCTAAAAGCTTGCACATTTTATGCCTTTCATTTGGCTTACTAAGCTTTTATACTAACCGAGGTTTTGTAGTTTTTCTGATAGGTACTTTTGCTCTTTGACAAATAATTTCTTTATTTTGGACGCGTTATAAAGAACCGGCATCTCCTGCAGTGATGTGCCTGGTGATTTGCATACCTGTCAAGTTGCGGGTTTCCAAATACAGGAAAGTTTCTAGGCGTGGCGTTCGTGCATGTGTGCCGCTGCCTCTGATGGGCACGCATGTGCAGTAACCCTTGCACGCATGCATAGTAACCCTGCATGCATGTGCAGTAATCCCTTCAGCCAGGAAATGGGTTGCTGTGCATGCGCGCCCATCAGAGGCAGTGGTGCGCATGCGCAGTAACCCCTTTCCTGGCCATTCAAAAATGGGATGACAGCGGGAAGGAGCGAAATGGAGCGGTAAATTATGGGAAATCCTGGCCAAAACGGGATACTTGACAGGTATGGTGATTTATCAACTAACTGTAATCAGTGTTTTGTTTAAAATGACTGAGAAGCAAAATCTACTTGACAGCAACCAGATGTGAAATTAGTTGTTAAAAATGAGGTATCTCAGAGGACTTCCATGTTCCTTAGACACAATAAGAATGAAAGAAAGACAATCTAGGACATAATTATCTTATCACCTACTCATCCCCTCCTGCAACTGGGACATGTTTTACATTTTTTCATGGTTTGTAAAACTGTGCTTTGTGTATGTTGTTGGGGGAAGTTTGACTGATGAGTTGATGATACAACAGTTGACCATCATGGTGCTATCATCACATTCTCACCACCAGAGCTATATGATGTATAACCTTCATCCTCTTGCTAAAGTAGTGCTTTTATACACAAAAGTATTGGGAAAGAACAAAAAAAAATGCTCTCTATGACCATTTGTCTTCTGTACTTCCTGGCCACTCCACTTATCTCTCTGTTGCCAGAGGTATAATAGAAACCTTCCTTGAGACTTCCAGAGAAGTAAGATCTATGACATCAGCTGCTCTCTCCCTTGTTCTATCTTCTTCTCTCTGACTGTCACTGAAATCTTCATAGTAGCTGGGACATAAATGGGTGTGCATAATCCAATGAATTGTTGGAAACTTGCTTTATTTGATTATGTATTTATACCCTGGCTTTCCGCTAGAAATTAGCACTCAAGACAGCTTAAATGCAGGTAAAACCAAATTCAACTATAAAATCAAAACATCAATTAAACCCAGCTTCAACATAAAGCAATTAAAATCAGCTAAAGGCAGAAAAACTGTTAAAATCAGTGACGTGTATGGTTAAAAACAACACAACAAGGCAGGTTAAAATCATATGTCAGTCTAAGAAGATATTTTTTACTTCTTTATTAAAATCAGTTTGAGTGGAGACTGATTGCATTTTGAAAGGAGTGCTTTCCACAAGATGCTCCTCATCACTGCTGCCACCTGGGAATCCAGCAACAGTGCTGAGTCAAGGAATACTGTTGTACTCTAGACCTGACCTGTCAGGGAGAGCACACGCCCTTCCAGAAAAGGGTTAAATCCTGATTCCCAAATGTGGTTTTCTTTTTGTATTGACTAGCGGCACTTCTGTTTGGCATGATATAATTTCAGCTTTTTTCATGTTCACCCTAACCCATAGGATGTGACTTATATGATGTTATGATTTATACGATACATTACTGTGATTTATTTTTATTATTGTACCGTATTTTTCGCCCTATAAGACGCTCCGGCATATAAGACGCACCCAATTTTAAAGGAGGGAAATCTAGAAAAAAAGATTCTGAACCAAATACTGTACTAAAAGGGAAGAAAAAAAAACACATCTTTTCAGAAACCCCACATGTCCAGGTACAATAAAGCCACCACAAAAATACTCAAAGTCAAAATCTACCTGCCTTAGTCAACCTCCAAGAGGAACAAAGGGCCGGGAGGGCACGATGCTTCGCAGCAGCGGCGTCTTCGGAGCCACGGAAGGCTCCCTTTATCTCCCCGCCGATGGTGGGGGCGGGGAGAGCGCGGCAGCGGCGGCGTCTTCGGAGCCTCCCGGGCCACGGAAGGCTCCCTTTATCTCCCCGCCGATGGTGGGGGCGGGGAGAGCGCGGCAGCGGCGGCGTCTTCGGCTCCCTCGGCCAGGGAGCCCTTTTAACCTCCCCGCCCGGTGGCAGGGAGGGACGGCTTCGCGCGGCGCGGCGCGGCGCGGCGCGGCGCGGCTCGGCTCCCTTTATCTCCCCGCCGATAAAGGGAGCCACGCCGCGCCGCGCCGCGCGAAGCCGTCCCTCCCCGCCCCCTGCCACCGGGCGGGGAGGTTAAAAGGGCTCCCTGGCCGAGGGAGCCCTTTTAACCTCCCCGCCCGGTGGCAGGGGGCGGGGAGGGACGGCTTCGCGCGGCGCGGCTTGACTCGGCGCGGCTCGGCTCCCTTTATCTCCCCGCCGATAAAGGGAGCCGCGCCGCGCCGCGCCGCGCGAAGCCGTCCCTCCCCGCCCCCTGCCACCGGGCGGGGAGGTTAAAAGGGCTCCCTCGGCCAGGGAGCCCTTTTAACCTCCCCGCCCGGTGGCAGGGAGGGACGGCTTCGCGCGGCGCGGCTCGGCTCCCTTTATCTCCCCGCCGATAAAGGGAGCCGTGCCGCGCTGCGCCGCGCCGCGCGAAGCTGTCCCTCCCCGCCCCCTGCCACCGGGCGGGGAGGTTAAAAGGGCTCCCTCGGCCAGGGAGCCCTTTTAACCTCCCCGCCCGGTGGCAGGGGGCGGGGAGGGACGGCTTCGCGCGGCGCGGCGCGGCACGGCTCCCTTTATCTCCACGCCGATGGTGGGGGCGCGGAGAGCGCGGCTGCCGTATATTTGCCTTATAAGACGCACCAACTTTTCCCCCCCAGTTTTGGGGAAGAAAAAGTGCGTCTTATAAGGCGAAAAATACGGTATTCTATTTCATTGTATTGTGATATGTATATTTTCTGATATGTTATGTATAATGTGCATTAGATGTGGTATTGTTGAAAGCCACCCAGAGTTGCGTTGTCGAGTGGGCGGCATACAAATCCAAATAATAATACAGTAATAATAATAATCGTTGCCGACTGCAACTTGTATCCAAGAATGCATTTTCCCCCTGAAGCAGGAAAATTGTCACTGGCATGAATTTGTTTAAGGTGAATCCCATGTCACTTCATGGCAACGATGACGATGACGATTATGATGAAGTAGTAGAAGAAGAAGCATTGAAGGGTCATGACTGTTTCTTTACTCTTGGGTGACAAGCAGCAGTAGAGCTAGGTCTCATAAGCATCTTAGTGGTGTATCACTCCCAAACTCTGAGTGACTTCTACCAGCAGCTTTATGCAAATGTTAAATAATAGAGAGGTCAATATTAGAAGAGATTAGCCCTGAGTGCTCCTTAGAAGGACAAATAACAAAGATGAAGTTGAAGTATTTTGGACATCAAATGAGAAGAGAGGATTCACTTGAGAAGGCCTTGATGCTGGGGAAGGTGGAGGGCAAAAGAAGAAGGGGACGGCCAAAGATGAGATGGCTAGATGGTATTGTAGACACAATGGGCACGGGGCTGTGTGGACTAAGGAGGATGGTGGAGGACAGAGGTGCCTGGAGAGCGATGGTCCATAGGGTCGCAAAGAGTCGGAATCGACTGTGCGACTGAACAACAACAACAAAGAGAGGATACGGTGGAGCCTTCAGGAATGCCACAGGTCAAAGGTCTTGGTGCCAAACATTGCTCCCCCAACACCATCTTCAGAGTATGTTCTGGCAGGAGGAATAGGAACAACTCTAATACAGTGTCCTCAATATCCAACAAAGCCAGGTCAGTGGTATCAAAAGTGCTGAAAGTTTCAGGCACAGGTTGTACACCTCTTATCCAGCTGCTAGTGGAGGTCATCTAACAAAGCAACCAAAGCAGTCTCAGTCCTACAGCCCTCCCACAAGCCTGTTTGAAATACAGTAGTACTTCATACAATGATTTTAATCCATTCCATGGGGCTTGTTGTTGTACGAAACAATTGCTATACGATGCATGCATCGTATAGCAATTTTCCCTATGGGTTGCATCATACAATGATTTTTTTTTTCGCTAAGTGGTTTTTCCCATTGAAAGATTGTTGTACGATTTTTCCCATAGGAAAAATTGTTATGTGGGATGCCATTTCCCCCCAAAACTTAATTGTTTTACGATTTCATTGCTATATGGGGCAATTGTTGTATAAGGTTCCAATGTACTTGCAGATAATTACTGTATGCTGTATATTATGGCTAGCTCTTCTAGTTGTACTGCAAAATACATGAGGATGATTTGATCTTGAGTGTGCAATTAATTTCTATAGGAATTCTACCCATACTACTAGGCCACATTGATATAGGTGGCTTTCTTGACTGAAGCTAAAAAGAGTAACACAAGGAAGAAAGCTTTCTTGGTGGTGCCCCACCCCCGTTATAAAACAATCTCCCTGTTGAGATTTGCCAGGTCTCTCCTGTGGATTCCCCATGCCCCAATGGCATGGAACGGCCCACGCAGAGGCCACTTCAGTGAGAACGCTCCTGGCCCGTGGGCTCTGCGGGCGGAGAAATTAAGGGGGGTGGATTAATAATAGGGTTTGATTCACCCAATTATGACCTGACCGACGGTTCCGCTGAGGAGGCATTCCTCTGGACTCTGTTACCCATTAAGGTAATCACTCATCTCCGAGTTTAGCCTAATCCCAGGTGCAAATAGTGGCCATATTTACCCCGGTCTAAGCCCTAGACAATGGTGTTTCCCCTGTCAATGTTTGCCCACGCTAATTAACTTCCCCAAGAAAGATTCCCCATTAACCTGAGTAAATAGGTGATGTGATTTTCTGTCAGATGACGGTTTTTCCCTGTATTGCCTTCTGATCTATATATGATGATGCTTTTCCTTCAATAAACACTGATCTGATCTCGCCCCATACTGCCTCGTATCGTTTCTTGATCAGTCTCCTCCGGGACCCAACAGCCGTCCTAGCAGCCCCGATTCCTACATCTGGTGACCCCGACGTGATCTTACCCATGAGTAAGCGATCACACGGTCCGGTTCTGCGCTTGAACCGCGTCCGATCGTCCCGGAGGACAGCGCGGCAACCTGGTCGGTAAGCCAGCCGATCGGGCAGACGGCCCAAGCGGCGGGGCAGTACCAAAGAAGCATCCTACAGCTTGCTCCCGACGTTCGCGGAGGCTTGCGGTTACGGAAAAACGCGTTCCCCTCACGGTCAGCTGTGAACCCCTGACAGCGCAGAGGCCGCAGAGGGCCCGTGGCACGGGGCCACGCTCCGAGCTCTACCCAGAGAATCATCGCCAAAACCTATTACTTGCCCGTAGATGCGTCGACTCATCCCGAGGAGGAAACTTCAGAGGACCCTTCGCAGGTAATATGGGGACTTGCCCTCAGTGGCAACGTCCGTCCGCTAGCCAAAGAACTCATGAAGAGGAGTTCAGAATCCTGGCCAGGGTGTTTCAGTTAAGGTTTCACAGCGGAGAACTAGCGAGACTTTTGGTGTACCTAAGGGAACACTGCCTACTTTACCCAGAAGTGGATACGTTAACCCTTCAACTTTGGGATCAGATAGGAGACTGCATTCAGCAACCCCCGAAAGCTCCAGAGCGCGTAATTCGCACATGGGGCAAATGTAGGAAGCTCTTAGCGGAGGTAGATTCAGTCCGGATAGAAGCCAAAGAACCCCCAGCGCCAGCCGAACCATCGGCGCCCACAGCACTCTAGCCGTCACTCCAGTTTAGGCAGAGTAGTGTAGGGAGATTTCCCTCGGTGACAGCTGCAGACGTCACCGACGGAATGCATGGAATGAGGAGCGCAGGCGCTTCTCTGACAGTTACAGGCTCCCAGACCAAGAGTGCCCTTCAGCGCACAGTGGAGGAGGAAATTAAGAAGGGGGAATTGCCAGCAGAAGAACTAGCTGAGCTTAGTCAGATTTGTCCAATTCGCTTGGAAATGGATGCCCTCACAGGGGCCCAGCAGGTAGTTCACTCACCAGTCCCGTATAAGCTTCTCATGGCTATACGGAAGGCCATCACGGAGACAGGACTCCAGAGTCGCTTTACTAGGGGCACGCTTCAGCAAGTGTGCGAGAACACCATGTTCATCCCGCACGACTGGAAATCCGTCATGCGGATGATGCTCAACCCCAGCCAGTATTTGTTATGGGACAGCGAGTATCGCCTCGAGGCTCAGACAAGGGCTGCCAGGATGGGAGGTGCAGTACTTCCTGACCAGTTATATGGGTCAGGCGCCTTCGAATCCATTGATGCGCAGACCAACTTGCCACTAGCCACTCTCCAAATGTCAGCCGAGGCTGCCTTCAAGGCATTTCTCAAGGTTCCCGCAACTGGCAAAGCGGCTAAAAATTACACCACAGTCAAGCAGGGAGCCCAGGAGCCCTTCATGGACTTCATCAATCGCTTAGAGGAAGCGATCAGTAGGCAGATAGACAATGAGGAAGCCCAACAAGAGCTCATGATGAAGTTAGCCAAGGACAATGCCAATCTAGACTGCCGTAAAATCTTGCAGTCGCTGGGCAACCGTCCCGACTTGACTCTCACAGACATGATCAGGGCTTGCGCCGACGTTGGCACAGAATCCTACAAGATGGGTCTGTTGGCAGCGGCGGTGCAGGGAGGCAGGAAACCCAGACCAAAAGGAGCATGTCACAATTGTGGCAAGGTCGGTCACTTCGCTAGGGAGTGCCGATCCAAGGGAAGCGGACAAAATTCCGGCCGTCCCAAGGCTCCAAACACCCCGTGTCCGAAGTGTAAGAGAGGCTACCATTGGGCCAGGAATTGTCCGAGTTCGGGAAACCGGAACGCGGGCACGTCTCAGGCCCCGGTCCAAACAGAGACATCCCTTGCTCTGGGCGCGCCAGAGCTAGACTAGATTCCATTCACATTCCAGGCATTGCGAAGGCACAGGCCAGCCCCAAGAGTAACACAGGGCTAGAATTGACTTGCCAGGCAGACGTCACATGCGACTTGCCAGGCACAGTCTATCTGGTGGACTCCCAGTACATGGGACCCCTGCCCAAAGGCTTTATAGGTTTAGTTTTGCCTCGCAGTGTAGCAGGAGCACGCAGAATTCTCGTAATTCCGGGAGTCATCGACTCCAATTTTTCAGGCGTTCTCCAAGTTCAGCTTTGGACGCACCTACCCCAGACAATTCACAAAGGAGACACATTAGCGCAACTGATTATGGTTCCTTGTCACTCGCCAGCAGATAGCCAGGGAAGGCTCAGGGACAGCTCAGAGTCCCGGTCCGAGGACCGCTCAAGCGCCAGTGAGGCAGTACAAGGATACCAGGTCTTAGCGACAGTGGAGACCAACATTGAGTGGAAACAGCGCCCAGTTATTGAGGTATTTCTGAATAAAAGATCATTTTCAGGGTTATTAGATACCGGAGCTGATGTGAGCGTGATAAGCAGGAGCCAGTGGCCACGGGAGTGTGCCATTGAGCCGGTCTCCGATGTGTGGGGGGTAGGCGGCATCCAAGAAGCGTTTAGGAGCCGGGAGTGGGTGGAAGTCACGATCCCAAAGGCTGACGGCACAGCGGTAATTCGGCCGCACATTCTGGACGTGCACATCAACCTTTGGGGGCGAGACACTTTACAGCAGTACGGTGCTATGCTTACCTTCGGGTAATGGCGTTGCCACTTAAATGGCTCACCAATACGCTGGTCTGGGTGGAACAATGGCCGGTAGTGGGGGAGAAGTTAGTCGCCCTAAAGCAACTGGTTAAAGAACAGCTAGACGCAGGACATATAGAGCAGTCCACTAGTCCTTGGAATTCGCCAATTTTTGTCATAAAGAAGAAGCCGGGGAAGTGGCGACTCCTCCACGATCTCAGAGAGATCAATAAATGCATACAGCTAATGGGTCCGCTCCAATGCGGCATCCCAAATCCGAATATGATTCCTGAGGGGTGGGAGATCCTAGTTGTAGATCTCAATGATTGCTTTTACACAATTCCCTTAGACCCCAGGGAAAGGTTCGCCTTTACGGTGCCGGTTGTGAACCACAGTGAGCCCACGCAGCGTTACGCGTGGAAATATTTGCCACAGGGGATGCTCAATTCGCCCACCCTGTGCCAAATTTATGTTCACAACGCACTGGCAAAGTTTCGAAACCTTCACCCCAAAGCCTTAGTTTGCCATTTCATGGATGACATCTTGGTCGCAGTGCCGCAACTCGGCAGCGAAATGTTTTCTGACCTCCAGGCCAGCCTGGGGGAGAAAGGTTTACTCATTGCCCCGGAGAAAGTGCAGAGAACCGAGCCCTTCTCATACTTGGGTCATCGGCTTCTCCGCTCTTTCGCAGCACCAGTTTTGCCCCAAATCAATTTGAAGGATTCGGTCACCTTGGTGGAACTGCAGCAGGTTTTAGGGAACATTAATTGGGCCAGACCGTATTTCCAATTGGATACGGATCTTTTGAAACTGCTCTTCTCGCTGCTAACATTAGGTAAGCAGCCGGCAGACCGGATACAGATTCCTCGAGAGGCACGCTTGGCCCTCGAGAAAGTCAACCAAATTCTCAGCCAGAGGTGGGTGGACAGGATTGCTCAGGGCCCATATGCCCCGATCCTGAACTTGTACATAGTTTGGGCAGGATCCATGTTCACCGGAGCCCTAGGAGTGGATTCCGAGAAGGGAGCAAGTATCGTGGAATGGGTGTACTTGCCGAACACCTCTTCCCGAAACATCGTTCTCCCCCAAGAATTGGTCTCCGCGGTGATTTACCGCGGAAGGCTGAGAGCCAGGGACATTTCAGGGCACGACTTAGCAAATATCGTGGTCCCGTTCACCAAAGAGCAGGTTCAGCAATTGATGCAGCTCGGTGACTCGCTTCCAATTGCTTTGGAGGGATTCACCGGATGCTTGGCATACCATTTGCCGAAAGACCCCAGACTTGTCTCACTTCAGACGCAGACAGTCAGCTTGTTCGAATTGCTTTCACTGGTTCCACTTCAGGGGGCCAGGACAGTTTTTACGGATGGTGGTCGCACATATGGTGTTTTGACTTGGCAGGAGGACCAGGCTTGGCGCACGCTGTTAACTCTTCCACAGAAGTCCGCACAGCGGGCAGAGTTGGCAGCAGTGAACCTTGCCTTGCGCACCTTCGCCAAAGAGCGCCTAAACATCATTACTGACAGTCAGTATGTCAGGAATTTGCTTCACAGTCTACCGGGAGCATACATCACTCCCGCGATAGACAAGAACTTACTTAGTCTGTTCCTCACTGCTCAATTTCATTTGCGAAACCGCACAGAGCCGCTCTATATTGCCCACATCCGAAGTCACCAAGACCTACCGGGTCCGATTTCCGCGGGCAATAGTAGAGCGGATGCGGCGGCAAAGGAAATTCAGCAACGTTTGGTGTTAGGTGTTTTCACTACTCCAATTCAGAGTCATGCATTCTTTCACCAAAATGCCAAAGCGCTTGCCAGACAGTTCAATCTGCCACTTTCTCAAGCCCAAGGCATAGTTCGCTCTTGCCAGCATTGTGCAGGGGCACCGGGGGGGGGGGCCCTCGTGGGGGGTCAACCCACGAGGGACAGAGGCCAACCAGGTATGGCAGATGGATGTCACGCATGTTCCGCAGTTTGGCAGATGGCAGTACATGCACGTTTGCATTGACACCTTTTCTCAATTCGTTTGGGCAACGGCGCCGAAAGAGGAGACTGCTTCACACGTGGAGCAGCACCTCCTTTCCTGCATCGCGGCAATGGGCAAGCCGCGGCACGTGAAAACCGATAACGCGCCATCCTACAGCTCCAGGCAGCTGGCGGCCTTCATGGCCACCTGGGACATTAAGCATACTTTTTGCATTCCTTACAATCCGCAGGGGCAAGCGATTGTGGAACGGGTCAATCGGACACTCAAGTCCTATAGTGACAAACAAACAGAAAGGGGGGAGCCACCAGCCCTCCCGAAGTCACAGGGTCAGGCACAGCATTGTCTGAATAAGGTATTGTTCACGTACAATCACCTTAATGTTTTTTCCGATTGCACGCCGCAGGAGAAGTACTTCCGCCGTTCGGAGGCTCTCCCGCGACCGATGGTCCGATACCGGGTGCCACCGGACCCTTCCTGGAGGGGCCCGGCGCCACTCGTAACCTGGGGGAGAGGGTATGCTGCAATTATGTCTCCTACAGGTGTCGTTTGGATTCCAGCTCGGTGTGTCAAGCCTCACTTGGAACCACATGGCGTGTACCCAGACCGACCCGAGTCCGATCCCGGAGATGGAGGACCTCACTCTGACCAAGAGGACTCGTCGGAGGAAGCGGCCACAGATGACAGCACCGAAGATCACCTGGGGAATGGTCACGGCTCTTTGCAGTGAGGCCGAGAACACCATCCGGCGCGAGGAGAAGGAGCCAACGCCGGAGAACCTCATGGCTGCAATCTTTGCCCGAATTCATGCCAACACCATGGCAGTCACCATCATCCTGACTCTCTCCCTACTTGCGGGGGGAGGCGTTCAGGCTGCCTCATTGAAGGCCAGCGATTTGGTGCCAGGCGGAGACCTTTCTGCCAGGATGCATTACAACATATGGGAAAGGTTGGCGGGTCTCGTCAACCAGTCCGATTTTTGGTTCTGCCTCAATCTTGAGCACCTGCCTCATCCCAGTGTGCCACTCTCCAGGCGCGCACCCCAGGGATGGGGACTGGCTAGTGAAACGGATTTTCAGCCCGTACAACCCAGCAAGCTCCTCGGAATACGCCCGCTGGGAGATGTGGCTGACAATGACTTTGCCGGCTGACGCAGCCACTCTCCACACTCCTCGAGTGGCGGTCAGCCCGAACTCTACTTGTGCTCGGATGACCGGCTGCTCCGCAGTCGGCCGAAGGCGCCGTTGCCTTGAAGTTGGCAGCGGCAACTGGACTTGTAACAACCCACAGACACTCGGTTCGATGTATGCTCATGTTACCCTACCATCTGGTTGGTTCTTTACGTGTAATCAGTACACTTGGAACTACATTCCCGCAAATGTATCAGATGTTATATGTTGTATCAGTCGTTTGACACTGTTACTCCCTACTAAGGATATGGTCACCCCAAGCACAAATGTTACAAATGTTTCAGCACCCATACGACACACTCGCACCACCCAGTTAGACAGCTCATGTGAGAGCAGCTTTAGAGTAATGAGTTCAGCCGAATATCTCTCGTTGGCAGTCAGCATTCTTGGCGTGCCAGGCTTGGCCGTCGGCAACGCTCGGAGGATTGGTCGACTGGCTTGCGGACTAGCTAAAGCCATTAACCATACCTCCTCGGTGATAGCGCTGCTCAACCAAGAGCAGGCAGAGCTTCGCCATGCCATACTTGACAATCGAGCGGCTATAGACTATCTCTTATTGCTACATCATCTGGTTTGCGAATCTTTTCATGGTATGTGTTGTTTTAATCTCACTGATAACTCCCGTAAGGTTCAGAGTCAGCTCACAGACCTCCACACCATAATCGAGGGCATCAGGGAGGGTTCTGCATGGGGGACTTGGCTGAGTTCATTGTGGGACTGGATGTGGTCATGGATTCCGTGGGGATGGCTTCAGACGGTACTCAAGGTGATTGTGGGGGTGATTGTACTGGGCATAGCAGTATGCTGTTTCGTGCAATGCATTCCCTCACTAATATCAAGGTGCCGGTGCCTCTCCCAGAGGAAACCCTGAAGCGTCATTCCCGCTCATCAGCTGGCACCTCTCTTACGCAGAGTTGCCGGTCAGGCTCTTAAGTAAAACGAAAAGGGGAGATGTGGATTCCCCATGCCCCAATGACATGGAACGGCCCGCACAGAGGCCACTTCAGTGAGAACGCTCCTGGCCCGTGGGCTCTGCGGGCGGAGAAATTAAGGGGGGTGGATTAATAATAGGGTTTGATTCACCCAATTATGACCTGACCGACGGTTCCGCTGAGGAGGCATTCCTCTGGACTCTGTTACCCATTAAGGTAATCACTCATCTCCGAGTTTAGCCTAATCCCAGGTGCAAATAGTGGCCATATTTACCCCGGTCTAAGCCCTAGACAATGGTGTTTCCCCTGTCAATGTTTGCCCACGCTAATTAACTTCCCCAAGAAAGATTCCCCATTAACCTGAGTAAATAGGTGATGTGATTTTCTGTCAGATGACGGTTTTTCCCTGTATTGCCTTCTGATCTATATATGATGATGCTTTTCCTTCAATAAACCACTGATCTGATCTCGCCCCATACTGCCTCGTATCGTTTCTTGATCAGTCTCCTCTGGGACCCAACGGCCGTCCTAGCGGCCCCGATTCCTACACTCTCCGCTTCAGGCATTGAGGAAGCTATTGAAAACTTTTCTATTCGGAGGAGATTGTTTAGACATTCTTCCCCAATAAAGAGGTATATATTTATGATTTTGATTTCTCATTCATTGTCTGATATTTATTAATCCTATGTTTATACTGGTTTGATTTTTTTTATGCTGCCATTTGTTTTTGGGGTGCTATGGTTATGATATTTTAATGCAATGTTTTTATTTGATATGCGTATATTGTAAAACTGCTCAGAATAATGTCTACACTAAGTCAGACAGTATAAGTAAACAAACAAACAAACAAAAATGGCAAATGACCTACTCCTCATTTGTTGCTAGGGTTCCCATATGTCCCAGAAAACCAGGATTGTCCCGGATTCAAGGTTGGAAAAATAGCTATCATTATATTATGTTTGTTTTTTAAAAAGGCTATTTTGTACTTCTGTCCCGGTTTTGTGAGAGAGAGTTATGGCAACTCTATTTGTTGCTATAGACCCGTGATGGTGAACCTTGGCACTTCAGATGTTCTTGGACTTCAATTCCCAGAAGCCCAAGCCCCCTGTGAATCCACAGGAATAGGTTTATGGTGATTCATCTGGCCCACGCTGCCCTCGTCGCTTCCGTATGGGCGCGTTTTACTTCAGCTTCTGGGAGCGACGAGGGCAGCGCAGGCTGGATGAATTGCCGTAAACTCATTCGTGTGGATTCACAGGGGGCTTGGGCTTCTCGGAATTGACGTCCAAGAACATCTGGAGTGCCAAGGTTCGCCATCATGGCTATAGACTAAGCTGGCTACCTCCATTTTTCAACTATCATGGAGGGTTCCTGCTTATCCCTTTGGTAACTCCAAATGTATCACTACACCACTGATACTGCTTTTTGGTTTGCACAATCTTCTTCCCAGTTCATGCCACATCACACCACTGTATCACTTTTTGTGTTAGCTGGGATTTACACCCACACCAAGGATAATCAGCTATTAGTGTTGCATGAGAATGTACTCTGAAAGATGCATCAGGGTTCAAGAGGGCTCAAGTGAGCAGCATGGTGCATGGGTTTGTCATGCCATCAATTCTGCATATACTAAGTTCACATGAGCCTATTTCCTACAGATTTCCTTATCCTCTGACAAAAAAGAATTGCTGAAGGGTCCAGCTGGCATGGCCAAGAGGGCAATGGCAACTCCTCTTCCCTCAGCCACTCATCTCTTGGCAATGGCCCACCTAAAATGGTTTCCTAAGTTTGCGTCATGGTTAGGCAGGCCCTGCTTCCAGCTGAGTGTGCACAGAAAGCGAAGTGTACACAGAACCACAGCCTATGATTTCCCCTTCTAATGTACTACCTTACTACTTATTCAAAGAGGTTTCTTTTAGGAGCAGTCACAAACACATGACTCTATGGCTCCTTCTATACTTCAGCCAGGTAACCATCCAGCCTGAATGTGCATGTACTGGGGACAAATAAATATTCATTCTTTAGCCTGGTTCACACCACCCCCCATCCTTTATTCGTGTGTGTGTATGAGAGAGAGAGTATGTCTGTCTACTCAGGCAAGGTGCCGAAATAGCTGATGGAAAACAAAGTCTTGGCAATTTCAGAATCATTTCTTATTTTCCAGATCTGATGTCTCTGAATTTGCACATCTACAGCCTATGTTCATAAAAAAATGAGCTGCTTACTCTCATTTCTTTCACATAAGGAAGGTTTCCAACTCCCACTCTCCTTTGGGACAAAGAGTAGATCATATCTGTTACTGGCTCTAGAAGACAGGCAAAGATTCTTGCTTTTGATTCTAGCAGCTCCAAGAACAGCTGTGTGTGCCAGAACACACTGCCTGACACCAGTCGCTTGTCTGAAGCCAAGCAGAACTTGGCTTTCAGAACTGGCTGTGGCTTTTTTTTCCCCTGCTGCCTCTCTGCCCTCCCAAATTGAAACTTTCAGGAAATGTGATTTCAATAATGGAATTTGGAACTGTAGACCTTGGACTTGGGGAACCCTAAGTAGAATCTTCGGATTCTACTCAATTGGTGCCCCCAAAGTTTTATGTATTTTGTTAAACTCCAAACTCAGAGATGTTATGATTGCCAGAGAGAGAAGAAAAACAAAGGCCTTGGAAGCACAAACCCCTCCTGCCCACATGTTTGCCTTCATCCAGCTGTGTGGAATGTTTGCAGAACCAGAGAGAATGTTTTCATGGAGAATCCCCATGGGATCCCTTGAATGAAAGATCTCATTTTCAAAGAGGGGATCATAGGGAGAAGGAAAGCAGTATTGTGTCCCAGTCAGCATTCAGTCATGAACTTTCATGACAAAAATAACTGCTATAGCAGAGAAAAGAGATGTGCTATGTGAACCTCTCCAGCCCCAACTGGGCCAGCTGGACATCCCTCCTCCATCTTTTGATCCATACACTTCAGACCAACAAGTAGAATCATAAAAGGGTTTATTAAATTGGAAGGGGGGGTGAGTACCACTTGGGTTTGTACACAGTCTTGGTTCCTGGCACTGGCCCAAGGTCCCTTCGCAAAGTCTGCTGCCTTCTGATTCCATTCATAGAATGGGAAGAACTCAGTCTGGGGGAGTCCAGTTCTTGCCACTGGACTTATTGGAAAGAAAGTCTGCGAAGCTCCTGATCTGTAACTATCTGGTCTCTGGAGTGCTAGCACTGTGATGGTGAACCTTGGCACTCCAGATATTCTTGGACTTCAATTCCCAAAAAGCCCAAGCACCCTGTGAATCCATACGAATGGGTTTATTGCGATTCATTCAACCCACACTGCCATTGTCGCTCCTGGAAGCAGACTTCCACTTCCAGGAGCGACGAGGGCAGCACGGGCTGGATGAATTGCAGTAAACCCATTCATGTGGATTCACAGGGTGCTTGGGCTTCTGGGAATTGAAGTCCAAGAACATCTGGAGTGCCAAGGTTCACCATCATGGTGCTAGGGGATCAATATGCCTACAATGAAGGAACACATGGAAAGAACCTCCCCCCCAGGAAACCATACTGCTTTGTCACTGACATATAGGTGGGATGACGATGAGTTTTCAGCACATGTACTGGCTACAGAGTATCTGGAGGTTTATAGATGTTACAGATAGTCAAGTCCTCAATTTTTATTATGACTTCATGTATGCCATTTTCCTGGATTTTTTTGAAAAGGTCTCTGGTTCTGCCTCTTTTGTTGTTTTCCTCCATTTCTTTGCACTGTTCTTTTAGGTAGTTTTCCTTATCTCTCCTTGCTTTTCTTTGAAATTCTGTGTTCAAAAGATTGTATTTTTTCCTTTCTCCTTTGACTTTTGCATTCCTTCTTTCCTCTGCTATTTTAAGAGCCTCATCAGACAACCACTTTGCTTTCTTACTCTTCTTTTCTTTTGGTATGGTTTTCTTTGCTGCTTCCTGCATGATGTCCCTCATCTCTGTCCATAATTCTTCTGGCACTCTGTCTATTGAGTCTAAGCCATTGAATCTGTTCATCACCTCCACAGTGTATTCTTTAGGGATGCTATCTAGGTGATATCTGTCTGGTCTCTTTGTTTTCCTTATTTTCTTTAGTCTAAGCCTGAATTTTGCAATCCAGGAAATCAAGGGAACATTTAAAGCAAAAATGAACATGATAAGGGACAAAGACGGAAAGGAGCTAGCTGATGCAGAAGAAATTAAGAAAAGATGGAAAGAGTACACAGAGGAACTCTACAAAAAGGAACTCAACACTCCTGATAGTCACAATGATGAAGATTTTGAACCTGAGCCAGATATCCTGGAGAGTGAAGTCAGAAAGGCCCTAAAGAGCACTGCAAACAACAAAGCTAGTGGAGATGATGGTATCCCAGTTGAATTTTTCAAAGCTTTAAAAGATGATGGCATCAAATTACTGCATTCAATATGCCAGCAGATTTGGAAAACAAAACAGTGGCCACAGGACTGGAAAAGATCAGTATATGTTCCAATCCCAAAAAAGGGCAATGCCAAAGAATGCTCAAATTATCGAACAATTGCGCTCATCCCACACGCCAGCAAGGTGATGCTCAAGATAATACAGGATAGACTTCAGCAGCATGTGGAAAGAGAACTACCAGAGGTGCAGGCTGGTTTCAGAAGAGGCAGGGGGACTAGAGACCACATTGCCAACATACGCTGGATCATGGAGAAAACAAAGGAATACCAGAAACAAGTTTACTTTTGCTTTATTGATTACACTAAGGCCTTTGATTGTGTGGACCACAACAAGATGTGGCAAGTGATTAAAGAGATGGGAATACCAGAGCACCTCATATGCCTCCTGAGAAATCTGTACAGGAACCAAGAAGCAACAGTTAGGACAGAACACGGAATGACAGAGTGGTTTGGAATAGGAAAAGGAGTAAGACAAGGCTGCATTTTGTCACCCTGCTTATTCAACTTATACACAGAGCACATAATGCGCAACGCAGGGATGGAGGAATCACAATATGGGATTAAAATTGCTGGGAGAAACATCAACAATCTGAGATATGCAGACGACACCACCTTAATGGCAGAAAGTGAGGAAGACCTAAAGAATCTCTTGATCGGATTGAAGGAGGAGAGTGCAAAAGCTGGCTTGAGACTCAATATCAAGAAAACCAAGATAATGGCAACAGGCCCGATCAGTTCCTGGAGAATAGATGGGGAAGAAGTAGAAGCAGTGACAGATTTTACATTCTTAGGATCTAAGATCACTGCAGATGGAGATTGCAGCCATGAAATAAAAAGGCGACTGATTCTTGGGAGACAAGCCATGAAAAACCTGGGGAACATGGTGAAAAGCAGAGACATCACCTTGAAAACAAAAATTAGAATAGTCAAAGCAATGGTATTCCCAGTGGTAATGTACGGATGTGAGAGCTGGACAATTAGGAAAGCTGAACGCAGAAGAATAGATGCCTTTGAAATGTGGTGCTGGAGGAGAGTTTTGAGGGTACCCTGGACAGCGAGGAGAACAAATAGGTCAATCTTAGAAGAAATCAACACTGACTGCTCATTGGAAGGTCAAATAGTAAAGATGAGGCTAAAGTACTTTGGGCATCAAATGAGAAGGGAGGATTCACTTGAGAAGGCCGTGATGTTGGGAAAGGTGGAGGGCAAAAGAAGAAGGGGGAGGCCAAGGATGAGATGGATAGATGGTATTGTAGACACAATGGGCACAGAACTGGGAGGACTGAGGGGGATGGTGGAGGACAGAGGTGCCTGGAGAACGATGGTCCATAGGGTCGCAAAGGGTCGGAATCGACTGTGCGACTGAACAACAAATGCCATTTTCAATAGAAGCTGACATAAGATATACATCTTCTATTTTGCTTCTCACATATGTGGCTACTCCATGAGAATGATGGTATGTTGTTCCAATAATATCATATCCAGGTATCTTTCCTCTGGCATAAAGCCTTTCCTCACTATCTGTGTGCGTCTTCTGTAGTGCAACTACATCAACATTAAAATCTATTAAAATCTTGTGTAAAAGCCGGCATTTACTCCTGCTGATACTCTCTACGTTTAATTGGCAAATTCAGACACTGTCCTAATTTTATAGTCCTCTGGTCCTGACAAGAACTGTTGATAATTTTGTTGGTCATTACTATTAAGAAAAGTTCCAATTCTGAGATTTGTATGTATTTAGTCAGGAGATTGTAGTGGTTATCTGGCTGCCAGGGAGTGCTAGTTTATTTAGCGTTACCCAGGGTGCACCATGAGGAGGCGAACTAGCTTTACACCCCTCTGTGTATACAGCAACAACAGTTTTGGAATAGAATAAAATAATCTAATACTTTTCGGAACAATGACTTGGATGGTATTTGAACTCTCATTTTAATTGCATAAAATGAAGTCATTGTCAGTTTTTAGTAATAAAGAGATCATTAGCCTGAAGAAATCAGTTTGACAGACAATGATGATCTACCCAGCAGAGCTCTTATAAAGAGAGGAGGTTAAAGAGAATCTGGACCTACGCCATTATAAAAATGCCAAAAAAGCAGGGTGTAAGAGACTGATTCAGTTTCATTGGCGCCACAAGATCGCAGACTGTTGAGGAAAGGAATTTTCTTATGACAACCTTACCAAACAATGTGTGGTTAGCAATCATCTTGCATCATTCACATTTAAAGGTCTATTTGTGTCTCTGAACTCTAAACATGTTCAAATCATTCAAAGAAATCCCATTAGCTCGAAAAAAGAACATTTTTTTAAAAAACAGGAACAAGTAAACTTGCGTGAAGATTCTGAAAATCTCTAGCAGCACTTGTTCTTTAAACTCTTTGAGCATTCTCCAAATTGCCTGAAGCAATTAACAAACACCAGTAGAAATAAAGCTTTACATTACAGCTTTTTCAGCTGCACTGAAATCAATCCACACAGGTATAGGACACTAAAGGTGTCTCCAGGAGTCTCTGCATGCAGTGAGAGAAGATCACCCACCAGCCCATGAAACCAAATAAAGCAGCAGGTACTGATGACATAAGAACAGAGCAGATAAAGCAGTTTGGCCCTCACACCATGGAATGTCTTCTGCAATTAATGAACAACTACATAAATCAACTTACAATTCCTAATTTGTGGAGACAGACTAGAGTTGTTGCTTTGTTAAAGCCCAGCAAAGACCCAGATGACCCAAAAAGCGACCAACCAGTATCACCCCTTTGTCACCTTTATAAGGCACTGGAATGGATGATTTACAATCATATTTCCAAATTTATTCATGGAAAGATCATGAAGGAGCAAGCAGGCCTCAGGCTAGGCAGGACATGTTGTAGTCAAATTCTTAACATTATGCAACACATTGAGGATGGCTTCAAAAGAAAGCTAATCATGGGAGTGACTTTCATTGACCTAACTGCAGCGTACAATACTGTCAATCATAGGATACTCCTCCATAAAATAAACAATCTTACCAGAGATAACAAGCTTACTCAGGTCATTGGCACTTCCTTCAGAACCAGAGATTCTATGTGATGATGAATGGAAAGATAGCAGATGGAGGTTACAGAAGAATGGACTGCCACAAAGAAGTGTATTGTTTCCAACACTGTATAATATTTATAATTTATAATAATATTTATACATGTTCACCAGTTCCTGAAAATACAGAATTGTTCATCTATGCACTTGAAGAATTAGGACAGTATTACAATATCAACCATTTGAAGCCTAATCCAAGTGAGACTTAAGTGTGTGCTTTTCACCTTCAAAACCAAGAGGAAAGGGTTGAGTTGGATGTCACATGGAAAGGGAACCGACTACAGCAATGTTCAGCACCAGAATACCTTGGCGTGACACTTGGCAGGACACTCTCTTTTAAACAGCCCTGCCTGGATACATAAGTCAGTTAGCATGAGGAAAAACATCATCAGGAAACTCACAAACTATAAATGGTGAGCTTAACCATCCACACTGAGTACATCAGCTTTCGCCCTGAGTCTCTCTGCAGCAGAATATGCTGATCCAGTATGGAGTGCATCCACACACATGGAACAAATTGACACTGCTGTTAATGAAGCAATGTGCATGGTGACAAGATGTCTCAAAACTACACCAGTTGAGAAAATATATCTTCTTGTTGCTACTGCTCCACCTAAGATAAGGACAGAAGTAGCAGTGGACATTGAGAGAACTAAGCAAAACAGTGACCCTCAACATCCTCTGAATGGATATGTGCCTCAAGCCCACCAGCTCAGATCTAGGAGGAGCTTTATGGGATGAACAAACATTCTTGAGGGTATTCAAGAACAAAGCCAAATCAGAAGATGGAGGAAGGAGCTCACTGGACAAAGAATAATATTAAAGGGGGATATGAAACTCAACCTCCTCTACATCACTTGGAGGACCCTGAATAGGCTGTGGGTCGGAGTCCCTAACATACCTGTCAAGTTTCAGCAAATTTCTGTCAAACCTCCGTATTTTACACCCTTTCCCACCATCATACCATATTAGTTAGACTGCAATTAGACTGGAGTTAGACTGGAGGCCAGCACAGGATAAGCATAGCTGTCCAGTTTCCCATTTTGGCCGAGAAATTTCCCTCATTTGACAGAAATTTCCCACAACTTGACAGGTATGGTCCCTAAATGTAAGATTAACATACTTAAGTGGGGATTGTTGGCAGATAACAACATGCTCTGTGAATGTGGAAAAATACAGAACCCGGCTCATTTACTGTTCTGCTGGCTACTATCAGAAACATGCAGCAATGAAGACCTAATTGTGCTTTCCACAGTCTGGGAAGGAGAAAGCCCCAGTGTTGACTATCAATAAGTCATGTCAACTCTGGAAAGATTGTTCTTGACACATGAAGTGGAGTTGAACAAAGATGCTCCAGCAGATTGCTCCCATTCTAGTCCTCTCTAGACACACTGAGAGGCCCAAGGATAGGACTTGACTGGACTAACATTTTTGCAGGCGCACCCCCCAATAACGGACTCAGACACCATTGAAAGTGGATAACGGCATTGGGCCACATTTATTGATTCATGCCCTAGTCCGAATTATAAATTTGTATTGGTAAAACGACCAATCATAATTCTTAAGGCAAGCAGGCCGAAGTAACACTGGTAAGGTACCACCCAAAATTGCCAACGGCAATTGGTTACAATGTATCAATTTGTATCAATTTGTTTGTTGACAACAAACAAATTGTTGACCGTAGTCAATATCTAACTGATGACCCCACCCTCTGACTCGTATCCGTGAAATCACGGGGTGATGCATGCTGGCTAGCTATCGCCATCACCCCATCGCCTGGTTCGTCGTTGACCGGACAACGTTTAACTAATTTATTCCTATCTAGTGTTGTCCAGTCAATTGCGAACCTGCCGGATACCTGTGGGTCATAACTGTTTACCTTACCAGTGCTACCCGCCCATGTGACCAAAGTCAACAGCAGTCATAGCAGAACCCCTATATCAAACCATAGCAACAGTGTGGGATGGGCAAAAAAAACCAGGACCCGGAAGCCAATGTGGGTCCCAGCCAAAAATTCCCACCCGGCCCCGAAGCGACCATAATATCACACTGTTAACTAGGGAGGGGGTGGAGGGGAAAAACTTCTCCGCTCCGTCGCTTAGCTAAAATGGCAGCTCGGCTGCCTCGTGGCTACCCCTTTTATGAGGGAGCTGGCCACGCCCTAAACTACCCGGATCATTCGTCCTGTGGGGGGGGGCCCGCAAAGAGCGCGGTGGCCATTTTGGCGCCGCGCTTGCATTGCAGGCGCACCCCCCAATAACGGACTCAGACACCATTGAAAGTGGATAACGGCATTGGGCCACATTTATTGATTCATGCCCTAGTCCGAATTATAAATTTGTATTGGTAAAACGACCAATCATAATTCTTAAGGCAAGCAGGCTGAAGTAACACTGGTAAGGTACCACCCAAAATTGCCAACGGCAATTGGTTACAATGTATCAATTTGTATCAATTTGTTTGTTGACAACAAACAAATTGTTGACCGTAGTCAATATCTAACTGATGACCCCACCCTCTGACTCGTATCCGTGAAATCACGGGGTGATGCATGCTGGCTAGCTATCGCCATCACCCCATCGCCTGGTTCGTCGTTGACCGGACAACGTTTAACTAATTTATTCCTATCTAGTGTTGTCCAGTCAATTGCGAACCTGCCGGATACCTGTGGGTCATAACTGTTTACCTTACCAGTGCTACCCGCCACACGGAGGGGCTTCAAAGAAGGCCTGACGCCCCCCCCAGACCGTCAGCTCGGTCAACAGGCCTGCTCGCCAATCACCCAACAGGAGATCCATACCTCCTCGCGACAGATGGACCCCATCCCCTGCATACAAATCATAATTTTCTAGTCCAATAGCGGGGTGACGACTGACCCGTCCCCAAGCCTTGTCGGCAAGGAACCGCGCCACCGCCTTATTGACCGCGCGCCTAGCGCGGTCAATGGCCATGAGGTGAACTCCTCCTCTGTAAGAATGGCGCGGGACAATGTCCGACCAAACCAGGGTTGCGGGAGGCCAGACGTAGTGCAAGTAGGCGAGGTCCTCGCAAATCGCATGCTTGAGCGACAAGCCAGTGACCTGACCCAAATCGTTGCCCCCCAAGTGCATGATGAGAATGTCAGGCGTGGCAGCACTTCTGCCTGAAAACAGAAAAGGCAGCAGCTCCCGCCACAACATCCCAGGCTTACCATGCCATGTGAGACTGGCGTGTTCACCCAGTCCCAGTCGGGGTCCCCACTCTGTCGCCGCAGCGTAACGCGCTGCCCTTTGCACGTAGCTGTGGCCCACCAGCCATACTGTCACCGGTGTAATACGACACCCAGGGTCTGTAAGGAAAAAACGAGGGAAATGATGTAAGGTGACTGGGTTGGTACTCACGGGGGGAGCGGGCGCACATAAAACTGAAAACATCGTGAACCCCACCTTCCCATGCTGCGTATGTCAGCCCCGGAGTACCCAAACGCAGCTGCTGTAGAGGCTGCCCCGATACGGAATGAATGTGTGCCATAACGGGCACCTGGTAGGCCCACCCTGGCGAGGGCTCTGCCTGTCACCTTCCAAAACTGAAATTTAGTGAGGGGAGACCCATCCTGGTGACAGAAAAACGGGCCATGGTGCGTGCCACGCAGTGCAAGAAACTCCTGTAGGGCACCAACCGGACAGATGTCTGCCAAAGAACACCGTAGCAGTCTTACACCACTGCCTACGCCCTGCTGATCAGTCTTAGAGGAGCGTATCCTCAACTGGGCCCAGTCTTTGGCAACATATACATCTTCGAGTTCCAGTGCCCTACAACTTGCATCCGCCTTAGACAGCATCACAAGTTCGCTGATGCGGAGCGCTCCAAAAAATGCCACCGTTGTGGCTGCATGAAAAAGGGCTGCCTCATAATGATCAAAACAGAGGCCTGGCCAGCCCCGGGCCAACTGGGTAAGAACCCCTGGGGAAATAGGGTGCCGGTCGTCCGGGCAACGCCCGCGCTCGCGCACCCACCCCTCCAAAACATGTCTCACACGGAAGTCAGAGGTGCTGTCCACATGACCCCCCACCTTGGCCATAAAAGCCAACGCTGACAGCTTAGATGCTATGGTGCGAGGTGCGAGGCCCTGGGAATGCAGGTGAACCATGAACCGCAGCACATGGTCCACCGGGATAGGCCAGGTCTCTGGCAGGTGAAATTGGGCGGAAAATGCCCTATAAGAATTAAAAGCTTGTTGATACGCCTTACGCGTGCGGGGCGCCAGTGACAGGCCGATCGCCCGGTTCACCTCTCCCTGCCAATGGTCCATATCTCGTCCGGGAGTGGCGAGGGAAATTCCTCCGCATCCGGGGCCAAGGCACGGAACCGGGAGATCTGTAGGCGGGACAAAGCGTCGGCAATATCATTATTAACCCCTGGGACGTGCCTAGCCCTGAACAAAACGTTGAGGCGCAGGCAGCGCAGCACAAATTGGCGCACTAGGTCCATAACCCTGGGTGATTTAGAAGTCTGTGCATTGATGATACGGACAACCGCAGCGTTGTCACACCAGAAATGCACGACCAAGTTGGCCCATTCCTCGCCCCACAGCATCAAAGCCCCCAGGATAGGAAAAAATTCAAGGTATGTGAGATCACGCAGGCGACCCGTGCCTGCCCATGCCGGTGGCCACCCACCATAGGCCCACTTCCCATTGAAGTACATCCCATAACCCAGGGATCCTGAGGCATCAGACTGGACCTGAAAACTCGGGGAAGCCAGGAGGTCAGACCTCCAAAATGAGACCCCATTGAACTCCCTCAGGAACTGTAACCAGACGAACATGTCTGCCCTGATACCCCGGGTAATCCTGACTCTATGGTGGGGCCTGGATAACCCTGCCATGGCATCGCATAAGTGCCGGGCAAAGGCCCTGCCCGGTGCGACCACCCTGCAGGCAAAATTAAGGTGACCATGTAACACTTGGAGTTCCCTCAGCGATGCCTTGCGCTTGGCCAGCAAATCCGAGATGAGGGCCACTAACCGGGACACCTTATCCCCCGGTAACCTAGACGCCTGCGCTACTGTGTCGATCTCCACCCCCAGGAAGACTAGCTGGGTAGATGGGCCCTCGGTCTTTTCGGGCGCTAAAGGGACACCGAGTTCCTCCATTAGCGTCTGAAATGTGTTGAGGAGACGTGGACACGTGTCCCAGCCCCGTTCACCCCCGAATAAAAAGTCATCCAGGTAATGGGCTACAGACCGGGACCCTGACATGCGCACGAACGCCCACTCCAGGAAGGTACTGAAACGCTCGAATGCAGAGCATGATATGGAACAGCCAAAAGGCATGGCCTTATCAAAATAATATTCACCCCGGAATTTAAAACCCAGCAATTCAAAGTCGCCCGGGTGCACAGGCAAGAGGCGAAAAGCCGACTTAATGTCGCACTTAGCCAGTAGCGCACCCGGGCCACATGAGCGCACCATGCGCAGCGCATGGTCAAAAGACTTATACCTGACTGAGCAAAGGTCATCAGGTATAGCATCATTGACCGATCGGCCGGCTGGGTAGGACAAGTGATGGCGAAACTCGCCCGGAGATTTCTTGGGAACCAAGCCCAGGGGCGATACCTTAAGGTTAGTGAACGGGGGTGCAGGGAAAGGGCCGGCGACCCTGCCCGCATTGACCTCCTTATTAATGCTGGCGGCAGCCACCTCCTCCCTTCCCCTAAGGGACAAAAGGTTGGGGGCATCCTGAGGGGACCTGTCACCCATGAAAGGAATACGGAACCCCTGTCTAAAGCCCCGAAGCAGATAATCTGCATCCTCCCCCTTCGGGTACAATGCGAGCCAACGCTCCAACATGTCCACATTAATTGGGGAGGGAGCCTTTCGGTGAACTAGCTCCATCTGCGGCAGGCTTGCCAGTCCACTGTCCGCCCTTCCCTCTGCCCCGCGTCCCTCCAGGCCTGGGACAGGCAGAGGCTGCGTGGGGGCCCGCACAGGTGGGACACTCATGCCTGTACTTGCAATTTTTCCTATTGCAGGAACCATTGGACGAGAAAGTCCAGCACAGCAGGCGGGCTGGAACCCCCTGCCCCGCCACCTGGCGGGGAACCTGAGCTGGAGCCGCTCGCTGGACCGCATGTCCACAATGGTATCTCTCCCCTGGCGCAGGGCGCGTGGGCGTCATATACAGAAGCCAAAGCCTCTGGCACGGCTCGTCCCACCTCATCTCGGGGTGCAGGGGAATCTGCATGCGAAATTCCTCGTCATAAGCCAACCACGAGGGGCCCGGAAAGTCGACCATCGCCCTATAGATGTTGTCCAAATATTGGACCATCGGAATAGCCAAATCTGGCCGCGCTCTCAAGTACACTGCCATGTAAATTAAATAAGCCGGCAGCCAGTTGGCCCAGGTACGTGGTGGCTTGCGACGACGTGCCTGCTCCTTATCCTTCTCATCCTGCCCCTCCCTCTCCTCCTTGGTGGGCTCTCTGTTTAAGAGTGAGAAGATATCGACATACTCCCCCCGCCATATCTTTTCCCGGGTGGCTTGCGCTAGGTGGTCACCCAGTGGCAAAGAATATCCCGCTGTTGGCAAGGCCGAAACTGGGACCGCAGCCAGCGCGGGCATCTGAAAAGGGGCCTGTGCTGGCCCCGCCACCCCCAATAAATTCCCGGCAGGGTAGGGAACACCTGTAACCCCAGCAAGCTGTGCAGCAGTCGACATCGCCGAGTGGGGCGCCGGCGGCTGGGCCACCGCACCACCCGCGCGAGGCCAAGGCCATTGAAAGGCCCCCCCCAGTAGTGGCAATGTGTGTAGGTGTATTGGCTTGTACCGGATACTCACATGTCGCACCCCCGCAGGCCGCCCCCACCGGGGGTTCCGGCCCACCGGGGGCGTCGGAGCTCACGACCGCCGTAGAGCTCATCATCGGGGCCTGACCCACACCTGCTTGCTGGCCGGGGAGCTGCGAGGCAGTGGCTGAAGTTGCGCCACGCGCCTGCAGCAGCTCGACCCGTCCCGTCGCCTGCTGCTGCCCGACCGACGGCGCCTCAAAACTAACCCCACCGGTAGCCCCAGCGTGGCTGGCCCGAGCCAAAGAGGCCTCAAGGGCCGCCACACGGGCCAGTAAGGCCTGCACGCTAACCTGGGGCCAAGGGCCGGCCGGCCCACCTGTGAGAGGCGCGGGTACAGGGCCCTGTACCCCAGGACCCAGGTAGGGCCATTGTCCCGCACCGAAGCCCGGGAGGGTCGGTGCCAGCACCTGCCAAGGCAGAGGGCCAGACCACCCCCCAAGGCTAGAAGGCCCCGGGGGGAGCTGCGCCACCGCTGGTGCAGGCCCAGCAGAATGAGCAGATCCAGAAGCGGTGTCCACGGCAGCTTCCGGCCAAGGGGTGATCGACCCCATCCCGCTGGTCCCGGCGGGTGCCGGCAAAGGCGGCTGCTGGGGAGGCGCCACCGTGGTCCTCCGACCCGGATTGCGCCTCCTGCTCGTGCGAGCCGCACCCGAAAGTGCCTTCTTCTTCGAAGGCATCTCGCTCAAGGCAAAGGAAGCTGAAAGAGAAGATTCGCCGCCAAAAAAGGCTTCCAGGTAAGGAGCGACGGAGACACAGGGAAAAACTTCTCCGCTCCGTCGCTTAGCTAAAATGGCAGCTCGGCTGCCTCGTGGCCACCCCTTTTATGAGGGAGCTGGCCGTGCCCTAAACTACCCGGATCATTCGTCCTATGGGGGGGGGCCCGCAAAGAGCGCGGCGGCCATTTTGGCGCCGCGCTTGCATTATGCTTCCTAGCAAATGATAAATTAAATTGTCTCTGACATTGGGAAAAATACTTAGCTATTATAGGTAGCAGTTATTGATAAATTTATGTGTAGGAATCGGGGCCGCTGAGGGCCGTAGGTCCCGGAGGAGACTGATCAAGGAACGATACGAGGCAGTATGGAGGAGGATATGATCAGTACTTTATTGAGAAAAGGCTGCAACATATATAGAAGGAAAAGCACAACAGTGGCAAGATTGTCACCTGACAGAAATTACATCACCTGTGTACTCAAGTTAATTGGGAATCTCTTTGGGGAAGTTAATTAACTGGGGCAAACATGGACCTCGGAGTCTCCATTGTTCAGGGATCAGGCAGGGGTAAACATGGCATCTGTTTGTGCCTGGGATTACACTGAGACACGGAGATGAGTGATTACTCTAATGGGTAACTGGGTTAGGTATTTGCTCTTTCAGCAGAACCGCGGGTCAGGTCAGGAGTTGGGTGAATCAAACCCTATCATTTATCCACCCCCCTTAATTTCTCTGCCCGCAGATGCCATGAGCCAGGAGTTTTCTCTACCGTAGTGGCCTCTGCCAGGGCCGTTCCATGCCCAACGGGTGTGGGGAATCCACATCTCCCCTTTAATTTTCATTTAAGGACCTGACCGGCGACTTTGCGTAGGAGCGGCATCAGCTGTTGAGCGGGAATGACGCTTCGGGGTTCCTTCTCGGGGCGGCACTTCGAGATCAGTGAGGGAATACATTGCGCAAAGCAGCATAACGCTATGCCTAGTATGATCACCCCCACTACCACCTTGAGTACCGTCTGGAGCCACCCCCATGGAATCCACGACCACATCCAGCTCCACAATGAACTCCACCAGGTCTCCCATGCGGAACCTTCTCTAATACCCTTCACTATGGTGTGGAGGTCTGTGAGCTGATTCTGTATTCTGCGGGAATTATCGGTAAGGTTGAAGCAACACATACCATGGAGGGATTCGCAACCCAAATGATGGAGCAATAAGAGGTAGTCGATAGCCGCTCGATTGTCGAGAATGGCATGGCGAAGCTCTGCCTGCTCTCGGTTGAGCAGCGCTATCGCTGTGGAGGTATGGTTGATGGCTTTGGCTAATCCGCAAGCCAAACGACCGATCCTCCGAGCGTTGCCGACGGCTAAGGCCGGCACGCCAACTATGCTGACTGCCAATGAGACATACTCGGCTGGACTTAGGACTCTAAAGCTGCTATCACATGAGCTGTCTAACTGGGTCATGCGAGTGTGCCTTATGGGTGCGGGAACATCTAAAGCATTTGAAACATTGGGAACATTTGTGCTTGGGGTAACCATATCCTTAGTGGGGAGCAACAGTGTCAACCGACTAAGGCAGCATGTGGAATCTGATACATTTGCGGGAATGTAGTTAAAGGTATACTGATTACATGTAAAAAACCAACCAGATGGTAATGTAACATGAGCATACATAGAACCAAGTGTCTCTGGTTTATCACAAGTCCAGTTGCTGCTGCCGGTATCGAAGCAGCGGCGCTGAATTCGGCCGACTGCAGCGCAGCCGACTATTCGAGCACAAGTAGAGTTCGGGCTGGCCGCCACTCGCGGGGTGTGAAGAGTGGCTGCGTCAGCCGGCAAAGTCATCGTGAGCCGCAATCCCCCCCAGCGAGCGTAAGCTGCAAAACTCGCAGGGAGATGCGGTCCGAAGATCTTCTTCAGCAACCAGTCGCCATCCCTGGCGTGCGCATCTAGAGTGTGGCACACTGGGATGAGACAGGTGCTCAGAATTGAGGCAGAACCTGCGTCCTGCTTCAGACAAAAATCGGACTGGTTGACGAGACCCGCCAACCTTTCCCACAAGTTGTAATGCATCCGGGCGGAAAGGTCTCCGTCTGGTATCAAACCGCTGGCCCCTAGCGGGGCGGCCTGAACGCCTCCCCCCACAAGCAGGGAAAGGGTCAGGACGATGAGAACTGCCACGGAGTTGGCATTAATCTGGGCAAAAACTGCAGCCAAGAAATTCTCCGGTGTCGGCTCCTTCTCCTCGCGTCGGAGGGCGTCCTGGGCCTCATTGCAAAGCGCCTTGATCATCCCCCAGGTGACCTTCGGCGCCGTCATCCGTGTCCGCCTCTTCCGACGGGTCCTCTCGGTCAGGGTGAGGTCCTCCATCTCCGGGATCGGACTCTGGTCGGTCTGGGTCCACGCCATGTGGTTCCAAGTGAGGCTTGACACACCGTGCTGGAATCCAAACGACACCTGTAGGAGACATAACTGCAGCATACCCTCTCCCCCAGGTTATGAGCGGCGCCGGGCCCCTCCAAGAAGGGTCCGGTGGCACTCGGTATCGTACCATCGGTCGCGGGAGAGCTTCTGAACGGCGGAAGTGCTTCTCCTGCAGCGTACAATCTGAAAAAACATTAAGGTGGTTGTAAGTGAACAATACCTTATTCAGACAATGCTGTGCCTGACCCTGTGACTTCGGGAGGGCTGGTGGCTCCCCCCTTTCTGTTTGTTTGTCAATATAGGACTTGAGTGTCTGATTGACCCGTTCCACAATCGCTTGCCCCTGCGGATTGTAAGGAACGCCAAAAGTATGCTTAATGTCCCAGGTGGCCATGAAGGCCGCCAGCTGCCTGGAGCTGTAGGATGGCGCGTTATCGGTTTTCACGTGCCGCGGCTTGCCCATTGCCGCGATGCAGGAAAGGAGGTGCTGCTCCACGTGGGAAGCAGTCTCCCCTTTCGGCGCCGTTGCCCAAACGAATTGAGAAAAGGTGTCAATGCAAACGTGCATGTACTGCCATCTGCCAAACTGCGGGACATGCGTGACGTCCATCTGCCACACCTGATTAGCCTCCGTCCCTCGTGGGTTAACCCCCCACGAGGGCCCCCCCGGCGCCCCTGCACAATGCTGGCAAGAGCGAACTATACCTTGGGCTTGAGAAAGTGGCAAATTAAATTGTCTGGCGAGTGCTTTGGCATTTTGGTGAAAGAATGCATGACTCTGAATTGGCGTAGTAAAAACACCCAAAACTGAACGTTGCTGAATTTCCTTTGCCGCCGCATCCGCTCTGCTATTGCCCGCGGAAATCGTACCCGGTAGGTCTTGGTGACTTCGGATGTGGGCAATATAGAGCGGCTCCGTGCGGTTTCGCAAGTGAAATTGAGCAGTGAGAAACAGGCTAAGCAAATTCTTGTCTATCGCGGGAGTAATGTATGCTCCCGGTAGACTGTGAAGCAAATTCCTGACATACATGCTGTCCGTAATGATGTTTAAGCGTTCCTTGGCGAAGGTGCGCAAGGCAAGGTTCACCGCTGCCAACTCTGCCCGCTGTGCGGACTTCTGTGGAAGAGTTAGCAGCGTGCACCAAGCTTGGCCCTCCTGCCAGGTCAAGACACCATATGTCCGACCACCATCAGTAAAAACTGTCCTGGCTCCCTGAAGTGGAACCAGCGAGAGCAATTCAGACAGGCTGACTGTCTGCGTTTGGAGTGAGACTAGTCTGGGGTCCTTCGGCAAGTGGTATGCCAAGCATCCGGTGAATCCTTCCAACGCAATTGGAAGCGAGTCACCGAGCTGCATCAACTGCTGGATTTGTTCCTTGGTGAACGGGACTACGATCTTGGCTAAATCGTGCCCAGAAATGTCCCTAGCCCTCAGCCTTCCGCGGTAAACCACCGCGGAGACCAATTCTTGGGGAGGAACGATGTTTCGTGGAGAGGTGTTCGGAAGGTACACCCATTCCACGATACTCGCCCCCTTCTCGGCATCTACGCCGAGCGCTCCGGTGAACATGGATCCTGACCGTACGATGTACAAATTCAAGATCGGAGCATATGGCCCTGGGGTGATCCTATCTACCCACCTCTGGCTGAGAACTTGGTTCACTTTCTCGATAGCTAAGCACGCTTCTCGAGAAACCTGTATCCGGTCTGCCGGCTGCTTACCTAAGGTTAGCAGCGAGAAGAGCGGCTTCAAAAGATCCGTATCCAGACGAAAATACGGTCTGGCCCAATTAATATTCCCTAAAACTTGCTGCAATTCTACCAAGGTGACTGAGTCCTGTAAATTGATCTGAGGCAAAACCGGTGCTGCGAAGGAGCGGAGAAGCCGATGACCCAAGTATGAGAAGGGCTCGGTTCTCTGCACTTTCTCTGGGGCATGAGTAAGCCTTTGTCCCCCAGGCTGGCCTGGAGGTCAGAAAACATTTCGCTGCCGAGTTGCGGCATCGCGACCAAGATGTCGTCCATGAAATGGCAAACTATAGCTTTTGGGTAAAGGCTTCGGAACTTTGCCAGTGCGTTGTGAACATAAATTTGGCACAGAGTGGGCGAATTGAGCATGCCCTGTGGCAAAAATCTCCATGCGTAACGCTGCGTAGGCTCACTGTGGTTCACAACTGGCACCGTAAAGGCAAACCTTTCCCGGTCCCGGGGGTCTAAGGGAATTGTATAAAAGCAGTCCTTGAGATCTACGACTAGGATCTCCCACCCCTCGGGAATCATGTTCGGATTCGGGATGCCGCATTGGAGCGGACCCATTGGCTGTATGCATTTATTGATCTCTCTGAAATCGTGGAGGAGTCGCCACTTCCCAGACTTCTTCTTAATCACAAAAATTGGCGAATTCCATGGACTCGTGGACTGCTCTATGTGTCCCGCGTCTAGCTGTTCTTTAACTAGCTGTTTCAGGGCAACTAACTTCTCTCCTACTACCGGCCATTGTTCCACCCAGACCGGCGTATCGGTGAGCCACTTAAGTGGCAACGCCATTACCCAAAGGTAAGCGTAGCACCGTACTGCTGTAAAATGTCTCGCCCCCAAAGGTTGACGTGCACGTCAAGAATGTGCGGCCGAATTACCACCGTGCCGTCTGCCCTTGGGATTGTGACTTCCACCCACTCTCGGCTCCTAAACGCTTCTTGGACGCCGCCTACCCCCCACACATCGGAGACCGGCTCAATGGCCCACTCTCTTGGCCACTGACTCCTGCTTATCACGCTCACATCCGCTCTGGTATCGAGTAACCCTGAGAACACTCTTTTGTTCAAAAATACCTCGATAACGGGGCGCTGCTTCCACTCAATGTTGGTCTCCACTGTCGCTAAGATCTGGTATCCTTGTACTGCCTCACTGGTGCTCGAACGGTCCTCTGACCGGGACTCGGAGCTGTCACTGAGCCTTCCCTGGCTATCTGCTGGCGAGTGACAAGGAACCATGATCAGTTGCGCTAAGGTGTCTCCTTTGTGAATTGTCTGGGGCAGGTGAGTCCAAAGCTGAACTTGGAGAACGCCTGAAAAATTGGAGTCAACGACTCCTGGAATTATGAAAATTCCGCGTGCTCCAGCTACACTACGGGGCAAAACTAAACCTATAAAGCCCTTGGGCAGTGGACCCATGTACTGGGAGTCCACCAGATAGACCGTACCTGGCAGGTCGCATGTAGCGTCCGTCTGACAAGTCAAGTCTAACCCTGTACTGCCCTTGGGGCTGGCCTGTCCCCTCGCAATGCCTGGAATGGGGCTGGGATCTAGTCTAGCTCGGGTGAGCTCTGAATGAGGGAAGCCTCTGTTTGGACCGGGGCCAGAGACATGCCCGCATTCCGGTTTCCTGAATTCGGACAGTCTCGGGCCCAATGGTAGCCTCTTTGACATTTCGGACACTGGGTTTTCGGAGCCTTGGGACGGCCGGACTTTTGCCCGCCTCCCTTGGATCGGCACTCCCTAGCGAAGTGACCAATCTTGCCACAACTGTGACATGCTCCTTGGGTCTTTCCTTTTGGTCTCTTACCCCCTTGCACCGCTGCCGCTAGCAATCCCATCTTGTAGGATTCTGTGCCAACGTCGGCGCAAGCTCTAATCATGTCTGTAAGTGTCAAGTCGGGACGATTGCCTAGTGACTGCAGGATTTTACGGCAGTCTAGATTGGCATTGTCCTTGGCTAACTTCATCATGAGCTCTTGCTGGGCTTGCTCATTATCAATCTGCCTGCTAATTGCTTCCTCCAGGCGATTGATGAAGTCCATATAGGGTTCTTGGGCTCCTTGCTTGATAGCGGTGTAATTTTTAGCCGCTTTGCCAGTTGCTGGGACTTTGAAAAACGCCCTAAAGGCGGCCTCGGCCGACATCTGGAGAGTGGCTAGAGGCAAGTTGATTTGGGCGTCGATGGGCTCGAAGGCACCTGAACCATACAACTGGTCAGGAAGTACTGCGCCTCCCATCCTGGCAGCCCTCGTCTGCGCCTCTAGGCGAAACTCGATGTCCCAAATTAAGTACTGGCTAGGGTTGAGCATCATCCGCATGACGGCTTTCCAGTCATGAGGAATCCACATGGTGTTCTCGCACACTTGCTGAAGCGTGCCCCTTGTAAAATGACTTTGGAGCCCAGTTTCTGAAATGGCTTTCCGTATGGCCATGAGAAGCTTATACGGGACTGGGGAGTGAATTATCTGCTGTGCGCCTGTGAGCGCGTCCATTTCCATGCGGATGGGACATATCTGACTAAGCTCAGCTAGTTCTTCTGCTGGCAATTCCCCCTTCCTAATCTCCTCTTCAATGGGACGCTGAAGTGGACTCTTGGTAACTCGGGAACCTGGAACTGTCAGAGAAGCGCCTGCGCTCCTCATTCCTTGCATTCCACCGGTGACGTCTGCAGCTGTCGCCGGGGGAAAGCTCCCTACGCTACCCTGCCTAAATTGGAGTGACGGATAGAGCGCCGTGGGCGCCGTTGGATTGGCTGGCGCTTCTGGCAGACTTGGGGGTTCTTTGGCCTCTACCCGGACTGGCTCTATCTCCGCTAAGAGCTTCCTACACTTTCTCCATGTGCGAATTACGCCTCCTGGAGCTTTCGGGGGTTGCTGAATGCAGTCTCCTATCTGATCCCAGAGCTCGAGTGTTAACGTACCTACTTCTGGGTAAAGCAGGCAGTGTTCCCCTAGGTACACCAAAAGTCTCGCTAGCTCCCCGCTGTGAAAACGCAAATTAAATACCCTGGCCAGGATGATGAACCCCTCCTCATGGGTTCTTTGGCTAGCGGATGGACGCTGTCGCTGAGGACAGGTCCCCATATTACCTGCGATTGGGTCCTCGGAAGATTCCTCCTCGGGACGAGTCGACGCGTCTTTGGCAGGCAACAGGTTCTGGCGACGTCGCTTTCTAGGTAGAGCTCGGAGAGTGGACTGCGGCCAAGGGCCCTCGGTGGCCGCAGCTGCCCTGAGCGGAACACGCGTTTCCCTTTGGCACAAGCCGCCGCGAAAGCCGGGAGTAAGCTGTAGGAAAGCCTCTTTGGACTGCCTCACCGCAGGCCGTCCCTCCGATCGGCTGGCTGCCGGACGGAGTGCCGCGCTGTCCTCCGGGACGATTCGGACACGGTTCGAGCGCAGAACCGGACCGTGTGATCGCTACTCTGAGGAAGACCGCTCTTACTCACGAGTAGATCATTCGGGGTCACCAGATGTAGGAATCGGGGCCGCTGAGGGCCGTAGGTCCCGGAGGAGACTGATCAAGGAACGATACGAGGCAGTATGGAGGAGGATATGATCAGTACTTTATTGAGAAAAGGCTGCAACATATATAGAAGGAAAAGCGCAACGGTGGCAAGACTGTCACCTGACAGAAATTACATCACCTGTGTACTCAAGTTAATTGGGAATCTCTTTGGGGAAGTTAATTAACTGGGGCAAACATGGACCTCGGAGTCTCCATTGTTCAGGGATCAGGCAGGGGTAAACATGGCATCTGTTTGTGCCTGGGATTACACTGAGACACGGAGATGAGTGATTACTCTAATGGGTAACTGGGTTAGGTATTTGCTCTTTCAGCAGAACCGCGGGTCAGGTCAGGAGTTGGGTGAATCAAACCCTATCATTTATCCACCCCCTTAATTTCTCTGCCCGCAGATGCCACGAGCCAGGAGTTTTCTCTACTGTAGTGGCCTCTGCCAGGGCCGTTCCATGCCCAACGGGTGTGGGGAATCCACATTTATGAATATGTCTAATCTGTTTTTTAAACTTATGACCATCACCCAGTGTTGAAAATCCACTGCTACATAATGATAAATATCAAGCTTATCAATCTGGCCACAACTAAGGGTAGAGAGAGCAAACACAAATCTGGAAACACTCAATTCTTAATCCATTTTTGACTGTGTTTTAATGCCCCCTGTTGGGAAATCTGCTGCTTTCAGCACTGACTAAAATATGTCCTATTGATCTGCAGTGTTCAATTGACACCTTTATGAGGCCATCCAAAAGAGTGTAAGAATCACAAATGGGGGAAGCTTCTGCAATGACATTGTCTTCATCAAGTAGATGGGGAAAATAAGCAAGAGGGGAGAAAGCAAAGGAGGAACAGGTTGGTGAAGTGTGGATCTTAAATCCTTGTCATCTATAGACACAAAGAGCGGGGTCTTATTGGGTAATCATGGGGTGTGATATCACCTGGTTATATTCTGATGAAGCAAGAGTTCTCTCAAAAGCTTGTCCCATCTTTGTGATTTTTAAATACTCTTGACTCAAGCAACTAAATACTGTATCCAGGATCAGATTCAACCTCCAAAGAGTCTTCATCTGGAATTAAACATAGGGAATGTCTATGGTTTGAGCCCTATGTCCCAATGGCATTTTGCTCTTTGTGCACTATTGCCCTGGGGGTGTTTGGGCAGAGGTAGCAGCAGTGTTCCTGGTTGGTCAGGATAGGCAATTGCCCCACCCATAGATTGGCAGCAAGAGAATTATGGGGAAGCCAATCCACCAAGTGACTGATTGGAGAATTGGCTCCCCCATACCTCTGCCAATGTAGAGCCACTGCTGGGGTGATTGCAAGCAGACACACTGTTGGGAACACCACTGACGTCAATGCTGATCAGCTGGCCACAGGCAGCCTCTGAACAGATCACACTGATCAGTAGCCACACTGGGGGATTGTTTAGAAAGTAAACACTTTTGATTGACAGCAGGGGTGTGCAAGGCACCATGGGAAGGTGCTGGACAGGGAGTAGTGGGGGTGCCTATTTGGGGTGAAGGGTGGGAATCCCATACATTGCTATTGGCACCCCAGGGCTCCAGAGGTGAGGGCGGGGTGGGACAAAGCCTGATTGCCCGATATACCAGCATGCGCCTGATTGACGGCAATCAGAAAAATCTGATTGCCAGCAATCACGAGAAGGAATTGTTTCCCCTTGCTGCTGCTATCATAGAGGCTGCAAAGTAAACAATGCCCAACTAGTTCCCTCTCTTTTATCTCATTCCCATTGTCTACATACAATGGGAATGGGGTAAGAGAGAGCATCTCAATCAGTGATGTGCATCAGCAGGTTTGCACCAGTTTACCAGAACCAGTAGCAGAAATTCTGAATGGCTCCGCCCATCCAACTTTGGAAATAAAGTAGTCCTAATTCGGGTTCAATGCAGGGCTTTCCCCCTGGCCAGGCCCACCATACCACACCCACAGAGTAGGTAGTAAAAAATTTTTGAATCCCCCCACTGATCTCAATATAGTAGAACCCCCAATGGAGGTTCAAAAAGTAGCACTTTGGAACAAGTTGGTCCACTCTGGCATCCAACAGGAGTAGTAATGCATCTCAAACTCCCAAGGGGAAGCCAGACCTCCCCATTTACTGTTTATCCTAGCTCAGTAGTTCTCAACCTTTTAAAGCCGGGGGCTGGGTACAGTCCCTCCGACAGCTTCGGGGACCGGACAGCCATTTTGCTCTTCCTCTACCACATAGTATTTCCTGGTGTGGTGGAGGTGGTGGGGACCACATGAAATAGTGTGTGGGCTGCATCCGGACCACAGGCCGCAGGTTGAGAATCCCTGCCATAGCTAATTACTCCCTGAAAGTACCTGGCTCATGGTAAACATCCTAGGCTTTCTAGATGAAAAATACTTAGTAATGATTTGACAGTAATTTCCTCTCAGGGTGCTTTGAGTCTAGGCACCTTACCTAAGGCCTCCAAAGTGCCAGGGCTTGCAGTCCCACCAATGGTAGGCTCCAAAAAAATTTGCTACCACACTGTGGGTATGGTATGGTGCCCGTGACCAGGGGGAAAGCCCTGCATTGCACCCGAATTAGGACTACTTTATTTCAAAACTTGGATGGGCAGGGCCAGCCAGAATTTCTGCTACCAGTTCTGGCAAACTGGTGCAAACCTGCTGATGCCCACCACTGAGTCCCAACAGCCGTACACACTCCAAGTGTTCTCAGCAGGCCCCAATCCTGGGAGGCACAGTGAGGATTTGAACTCCCAGAGCCAGCTCTATGGTGAAGTGCTCCAACCTATTGGGCTACACCAGCTCCATGAGAGGTGAATATCTGGGTACAAAATTAAAGGAAGGATGTTCCCACTGTTCTACTGTAAACCGGAGGACAAAGGGTTAAATAGCCCTTTCAATCTAGATCAGTGGTTCCCAACATGGGGCCCATGCCCCACAGGGGGACGTTAATTCACAGAAGCCTAAGTCAGTACATTGGCTAATCAGTGATTTGGAGAATTGACTTAGGCTTCTAGGAATTGGCGTCCAAAAACCAAAGGTTGGGAAAAACTGATCTAGATCCTTTGCAGTAGAAAAAGAATCACATACTAGAAATAATTAAAATTTAACTTGAAAAACAAATGCTTTATTTTCATGGGCCTCATTAACAGTTTCATCAATATATTTACATACATTTCAACAGCTAGACACAGTTTTGAAGGCTAGTTAGGATTTATGGAGGATATCTAGATAGTGCAGGAAAGCCTGCAAAACTAGGTGAACCAGAAATTAGGTACATTATAGGGTAAAGGTAAAAGTCACTCTTGTTCAAAAACCCAGTCGTATCCGACTCTAGGGTTCAGTGCTCATCTCTGTTTATAGGCAAGAGCCGGCGCTGTCTGCATCTGCAGATGTTTCCATGGACATGTGGCAAAAGACCGGAGTGCACGGAACACCGTTTACCTCCCACCAAAGGGGTACCTATTTATCTACTTGCAATTTCTTGCTTTTGAACTGCTAGATTGGCAGGAGCTAGGACAGAGACAGGTGCTCACTCCATCATGCAGTACTCAGGTCTGAAAATGCTGACCTGCTGACCTTCCAGTCATCAAGTACAGCGTCTTAACTACTAAGCCCTCGCAGCCCCCCAGAAATTACAGTAGCACAAACACATTCAAGGAAACACAGGCAGTGGGGTCACCAATAACCCTGGCACATTTGCATCTGTGGAAGCCTATGGTACAAGTCTCCACATCCACAATTTATCTTGATCATGTGCTTGAGAAAACAATATGCATGATTATGTCCCTTGAGAAGGCCATTTGTACATCCTGCCCATTTCTGAGGGTCAGTTGCTGGAAACAGAAATGGGTTTTTCTAAGGTGCAAGGAATTCCTCAAAAAATCTCTGCTCAACTCCCCCACTGTTGAGTCCGAGGGTAATTAGCAATGGGACAGCAAGTTCGGGGTTAACATCAGTGATTTATTATCAGCTCGGATACTGCTTCTTGGATAACTCGGACTGGGGAATAAGGGGATGAGGTAGCAACTTATATACAGACAGAACGGCAGTTACAGTGATACATTTGCCCGGGCTTTTGATAACGCTGGAAACCTGTGTTAGAACCAATCAGATTACATCGACAACAAGGGTGCGCATTTACAGCAAAGACTTAATGGCAATTGCAGAATTAAAGCAATAAAGCATTTGGACACAACACCCACTGATGCCATTTTGCTGCTATTGCCTATTTCTTCACCTTTTCAACTAGCCTCATTAAAAGTCTCATGATTGCAACTAAAAAGACGGGATAGAAATATTCCTAATCATTCATGCTGTGTCCTTGCATTTTTCATTTTAGGTCTTTTTCCTTCAAAGAGACCAGGTGAAGAAGTGTCCATAAGAAATCACCTGGCAGTGGACCAGGGAAGGAAATTGCTCCTCACAGTCCACAACTGAGTTATCTGCCCCCATCCATAAAGCCAATAGCACCACTGATAAGCTGGAAGTGGCTGACACATAATAGGCAGCCACCTAAATGCCAGATGTCTCACTTTGCCACCCTCTACACTACTTTATGCAAAGAAAGGAACTGGGTGAGCAAGGATCCAGGCCCAGATGCATGGCCTTCTCCCTCTGAGGTCAAAATAATTGATCTGCTCTCTACCCTTTACAAAGCAATACAGCAGCAAACTGCCAATTTTATTTGCTTATCCTCCTTCTTCAAATGCCACACACATCCTCTGTTGAAGCAACAATGCCTGTGAGATCTGTATTCCTGACTTGGAACCCCCCATTTCTTTTATGTGAGTAGAAATATTTTTTGGCAGGAGAAGTTATTGTATTCATTTCTTCATTGGTTGGTTCATTCATTTATTATCATTGTTTAATGTGTCTGTAAATTGCCTGCCTAGCCATCAAAGCCTGACAAGTATTATACAACACAACTGTATGAAACTGAAAAAAAATATTATTAAACAAGAAGAAAATTGAAAAGCAGAAGGCCTAACCTTCCTACCCCGAAATAGTTTTAACAGCCTGTCAGAAACTTAGGGAGGATAGTGGTAATTCAACTTCTTTAGGAGGGCAGGAGAGACATGATTGTGGTGCCAGAACAGAAAAAGCCATATCTAACCTCACAGACATGTACCATATAGTGCGGGTTCCGCGAGCACAATTGGCATAACTGTCCCTCACGGTGGTCACACCGGGCGAGGCAGACCCCTGGTCACTGACCTCAGTGAGCACAGAAATTGGGGAGCAGATTAATAATCATAGGGTTGATTCACCCACATCTGACCTGACCGGCGATTCCGCTGAGGGAAGCAAATCACTAAACTCCGTTACGTATTAGGCAATTACTCACTCGCAGTTAAACCTAATCCTTGGTGCAAATAGTGGCCATATTTACCCTGGTGTAAGCCCCGAACAATGGATTTCCCCTGTCAGTGTTTGTCCTAGTTAATTAACTTCCCCAAGAGAGATTCCCCATTAACCCGGGTAAATGGGTGATGTGATTTTTCTGTCAGATGACGATTCTATCACACGCTGCCTTGAATTCCTATATATGCTGATGTTTTTCCCACAATAAACCACTGGTCTTCGCTCCATCTTGTCTCGTGTCGTTCCTTGACCAGTCTCCTCCGGGACCTCACGGCCGCCCTGCGGCCCCAATCCAACATCTGGTGACCCCGAGACGTGATCTTACCCGTGAGTAAGCGATCAATGCGGTCCGGTTCTACGCTAGAACCGTGTCCAATCGTCCCGGAGGACAGCGCGGCAGCCCGGTCGGAAAGGCAGCCGATCGGGAAGGCAGCTCCGCGACGAGGCATTTCAGAGAGGCATTCTACAGCTTGCTCCGGCTTTCGCGGCGGCTTGCAGCATGGAAAAACGTGTTCCGCTCAGGGTCGGCTGTGAACCCCTGACAGCGCAGAGGCCACCGAGGGCCCGTGGCGGCAGTCCACGCTCCGAGCTCTACCCAGAGATTCGTCACGCAAAACCTATTGCCTGAACTACAGACGCGTCGAATCGTCCCGAGAAGGAGACTTCAAAGGACCCCCGCAGGTAATATGGGGACTTGTCCTCAGCGGCAATATCCGTCCGCTAGTCAAAGAATTCAGGAGGAGGAATTCAAAATCCTGGCCAGGGTATATCAGATAAGCTTTCACAGTGGAGAACTAGCGCGGCTTTTGGTGTTCTTGAGGGAACACTGCCTGCTTTACCCAGAAGCAGGTACGTTATCCCTTCAGCTCTGGGATCAGATAGGAGACTGCATTCAGCAACCCCCGAAAGCTCCAGAGGGCATAATTCGCACATGGAGCAAATGTAGGAAACTTTTAGCAGAGGTAGATCCAGTCCGGGTAGAGGCTAAAGAACCCCCAGCGTCAGCAGAGCCATCGGCGCCCACGGCGCTCTATCTGTCATTTCAGTTTAAGCAGAGTAGTATAGGGAGCTTTCCCCCGGTGACAGCTGCAGACGTCACCGGTGGAATGCATGGAATGGGAAGCGCTGGCGCTTCTCTGACAGCTACAGGTTCCTGAACTAAGAGTGCCCTTCAGCGCACAGTTGAGGAAGAGATCAGGAAGGGGGAATTGCCAGCAGAAGAACTAGCTGAGCTTAGTCAGATTTGTCCAATTCGCATGGAAATGGATGCCCTCACAGGGCAGCAGCAGGTAGTTCATTCACCAGTCCCGTATAAGCTCTTTATGGCTATACGGAAGGCCATTTCAGAGACAGGACTACAGAGTCGCTTCACTAGGGGCACGCTTCAGCAAGTGTGCGAGAACACCATGTTCATCCCGCACAACTGGAAAGCCGTCATGCGGATGATGCTCAACCCCAGCCAGTATTTGCTATGGGACAGCGAGTTTCGCCTCGAGGCTCAGGCAAGGGCTGCCAGGATGGGAGGGGCAGTAATTCCCGACCAGTTATATGGTTCAGGTGCCTTCGAATCCATCGATGCGCAGACCGCCCTGCCACTCGCCACTCTTCAGATGTCAGCTGAGGCGGCCTTCAGGGCTTTCCTCAAAGTCCCAGCAACTGGCAAAGCGGCCAAAAATTACACCGCAGTCAAACAGGGCGCCCAGGAGTCCTACATGGACTTTATCAATCGCTTAGAGGAAGCGATTAGTATCGATAATGAGCAAGCCCAACAAGAGCTCATGATGAAATTGGCCAAGGACAACGCCAATCTCGACTGCCGTAAGATCTTGCAGTCACTGGGCAATCGTCCCGACTTGACTCTCACGGACATGATTAGAGCTTGCGCCGACGTTGGCACAGACTCTTACAAAATGGGTCTGCTGGCAGCAGCGGTGCAAGGGGGTAGGAGACCCAAGAACAAAAACAAAGGGGCATGTCACAATTGTGGCAAGGTCGGTCACTTCGCTAGGGAGTGCCGATCCAAGAGCGGCAGACAACATTCCGGCCGTTCCAAGGCTCCAACCACCCCATGCCCGAAGTGTAATAAAGGCTTCCATTGGTCCAGATTCTGCCCGAATTCGGGAAACCGGAACGCGGGCACGTCTCTGGCCCCGGTCCAAACAGAGGCTTCCCTCACTCTGGGCAAGCCAGAGCTGGATTAGATTCCATTCACATTCCAGGCATTGCGAAGGCGCAGGCCAGCCCCAAGGGTAGTACAGGGCTAGAATTGACTTGCCAGGCGGACGTCACATGCGACTTGCCAGGCACAGTCTATCTGGTGGATTCCCAGTACATGGGACCCCTGCCCAAAGGCTTCATAGGCTTAGTTTTGCCTCGTAGTGTAGCAGGAGCACGCGGAATTCTTGTAATTCCGGGAGTCATTGACTCCAATTTTTCGGGTGTTCTCCAAGTTTAACTCTGGACGCACCTACCCCAGACCAATCACAAGGGAGACACACTAGTGCAACTGATTATGGTTCCTTGTAACTTGCCAGCAGACAGCCAGGGAAGGCTCAGGGACAGCGCAGGGTCCGGGTCAGAAGACCGCTCGAGCGCAAGTGAGGCAGTGCAAGGATACCAGGTCTTAGCGACAGTGGAGACCAACATAGAGTGGAAACAGCGGCCAGTGATTGAGGTATTTTTGAATAAAAAATCGTTCTCAGGGCTGCTCGATACCGGAGCTGACATCAGCGTGGTCAGCCAAAGCCAGTGGCCACGAGAGTGGGCCATTGAGCCGGTCTCTGATGTGTGGGGGTAGGCGACATCCAAGAAGCGTTTAGAAGCCGGGAGTGGGTGGAAGTCACGATCCCTAAGGCTGACGGCACAGCGGTCATTCGGCCGCACATTCTGGATGTGCACATCAACCTTTGGGGGCGAGACATTTTACAGCAATACGGTGCCACTCTTACCTTCGGGTAATGGCTTTGCCACTTAAGTGGCTTACCAACACGCCAGTCTGGGTGGAACAATGGCCGGTAGTGGGGGAGAAATTAGTCGCCCTAAAGCAACTGGTTAAAGAGCAGCTAGACACAGGACATATAGAGCAGTCCACTAGTCCTTGGAATTCGCCCATTTTTGTCATCAAGAAGAAGTCGGGGAAGTGGCGACTCCTCCACGATCTCAGGGAGATCAATAAATGCATACAGCCAATGGGTCCGCTTCAATGCGGCATCCCAAATCCAAATATGATTCCTGAGGGTTGGGAGATCCTGGTCGTAGACCTAAAGGATTGCTTCTACACCATTCCCTTAGACCCCAGGGACCGGGAAAGGTTCGCCTTTACGGTGCCGGTTGTGAACCACAGTGAGCCCATGCAGCATTACCCGTGGAAATTTTTGCCACAGGGGATGCTCAATTCGCCCACCCTGTGCCAGATTTATGTTCACAACGTGCTGGCAAAGTTTCGAAACCTTCATCCCACAGCCTTAGTATGCCATTTCATGAATGATATCTTGGTCGCAGCGCCGCAACTCGGCAGCGAAATGTTTACAGACCTCCAGGCCAGCCTGGGGGAGAAAGGGTTACTCATTGCCCCAGAGAAAGTGCAGAGAACCGAGCCCTTCTCATACTTGGGTCATCGGCTTCTCAGTTCTTTCGCAGCACCAGTTTTGCCTCAGATCAACTTAAAAGACTCAGTCGCCTTGGTAGAATTGCAGCAAATTTTAGGTAACATTAATTGGGCCAGACCGTACTTCAGATTGGATACGGATCTTTTAAAACCGCTCTTCTCGCTGCTAACGCTAGGCAAGCAGCCGGCAGACCGGATACGAATTCCTCGAGAAGCACGCTTGGCTCTCGAGAAAGTCAACCAAATTCTCAGCCAAAGGTGGGTGGACAGGATTGCTCAGGGGCCATATGCCCCGATCCTGAACTTGTACATCGTTCGGGCCAGATCCATGTTCACCGGAGCCTTAGGAGTGGACTCCGAGAAAGGAGCGAGTATCGTGGAATGGGTGTATTTACCGAACACCTCTTCCCGAAACATTGTTCCCCCCCCCAAGAGTTGGTCTCCGCGGTGGTCTACCGTGGAAGGCTGAGAGCTAGGGATATTTCAGGGCACGACTTAGCAAAAATCGTGGTTCCATTCACCAAGGAGCAAATTCAGCAGCTGATGCAGCTCAGTGACTCGCTTCCAATTGCCTTGGAGGGATTCACCGGATGCTTGGCATACCACTTGCCAAAGGACCCCAGACTTGTCTCGCTTCAAACGCAAACAATCACCCTGTATGAATTGATCTCGCTGGTTCCACTTCAGGGGGCCAGAACAGTTTTTACAGATGGGGGTTGCACATATGGTGTCTTAACTTGGCAGGAGGGCCAGGCTTGGCGCACGCTTCTAACTCTTCCACAAAAGTCCGCACAGCGGGCAGAGTTGGCAGCGGTGAACCTTGCTTTGCGCACCTTCGCCAAAGAGCGCCTCAACATTATTACTGACAGTCAGTATGTTAGGAATTTGCTTCACAGTCTACCGGGAGCATACATCACTCCCGCGATAGACAAAAAATTGCTGAGTTTGTTCCTCACAGCTCAATTTCACTTGCGAAACCGCACGGAAGCGCTCTATATTGCCCACATCCGAAGTCACCAGGACCTACCGGGTCCGATCTCCGCGGGCAATAGCAGAGCGGATGCGGCCGCAAAAGAAATTCAGCAACGGTCAGTTTTGGGTGTTTTCACTACTCCACTTCAGAGTCATGCATTCTTTCACCAGAATGCCAAAGCGCTCGCCAGACAGTTTAATCTGCCACTTTCTCAAGCCCAAGGCATAGTTCGCTCTTGTCAGCATTGTGCAGGGGCACCGGGGGGGCCCTCGTGGGGGGTCAACCCACGAGGGACAGAGGCTAACCAGGTGTGGCAAATGGACGTCACACATGTCCCGCAGTTTGGCAGATGGCAGTACATGCACGTTTGCATTGATACTTTCTCGCAATTTGTTTGGGCGACAGCGCAAAAAGGGGAGACTGCTTCCCACGTGGAGCAGCACCTCCTAGCCTGCTTCGCGGCAATTGGCAAACCTCGGCACGTGAAAACCGATAACGCCCCGTCCTACAGCTCTAGGCAGTTGGCTAGCTTCATGGCCACCTGGGACATTAAGCATACTTTTGGCGTTCCTTACAATCCGCAGGGGCAAGCGATTGTGGAACGAGTCAATCGGACACTCAAGTCCTACATTGACAAACAAACAGAAAGGGGGGAGCCACCAGCCCTCCCCAAGTCACAGGGTCAGGCACAGCATTGTCTGAACAAGGTGTTGTTCACTTACAATCACCTTAATGTTTTTTCCGATTGCACACCGCAGGAGAAACACTTCCGCCGCTCGGAAGCTCTCCCGCGGCCGCTGGTTTGTTACCGGGTGCCACCGGACCCTTCCTGGAGGGGCCCGGCGCCACTCGTAAGCTGGGGAAGAGGGTATGCTGCAGTTATGTCTCCTACAGGTGTCGTTTGGATTCCAGCTCGGTGTGTTAAGCCTCACTTGGAGCCACATGGCAGGGACCCAGGCCAATCTGAGTCCGATCCCGGAGATGGAGGACCTCACCCTGACCGAGGGGAGCCGGCGGAGGAGGTGGCGACAGCCGACGACAGTGCCGAAGGTCACCTGGGGGATGGTCAAGACACTTTGTAATGAAACCCAGGACGCCCTCCAACGTGAGGGCAGGGAACCGACACCGGAGAACTTCGTAGCTGCAGTCTTCGCCTGGATTACTGCCAACACCATGGCAGACACCATCATCCTGACCCTCTCCCTACTTGCGGGGGGAGGCGTTCAGGCAGCATCACTAAAGGCCAGCGATCTGATGCCAGGCGGAGATCTCTCTGCCCGGATGCACTACAACCTATGGGAAAGGTTGGCGGGTCTTGTCAACCAGTCCGATTTTTGCCTGAAGCAGGACATTGGTTCTGCCTCAATCCTGAGCACCTGTCTCATCCCAGTGTGCCACACTCCAGACGCGCACACCAGGGATGGCGACTGGCTGGTGAGGCGGATTTTCGGTCCGTTTCTTCCAACAAGTTTCACAGCATATGCTCGCTGGGGAATGCAGCTGACTATGACTTTACCAGCTGATGCAGCCACTCTCCACACCCCTCGAGTGGCGGTCAGCCCGAACTCTACTTGTGCTCGAATGACCGGCTGCTCCACAGTCGGCCGAACTTGGCGCCGCTGCCTTGATGCTGGCCGCGGCAACTAGACTTGTAATAACCCAGAGACACTTGGTTCAATGTATGCTTATGTTACCCTACCTTCAGGTTGGTTCTTTACATGCAATCAGTACACTTGGAACTACATTCCCGCAAATGTATCAGATTCCATATGTTGTATCAGTCGCTTGACATTGTTACTCCCCACTAGGGATATGATTGTTCCAAGCACAAATGTTTCCGCACCCATACGTCACACTCGTGCCACCCAGTTAGACAGCTCATGTGATAGCAACATTAGGGTTCTGAGTCCAGCTGAGTACGTCTCATTGGCAGTCAGCATACGTGGCGTGCCAGGCTTAGCCGTCGGCAACGCCCGGAGAATTGGTCAATTGGCTTGCGGATTAGCAAAGGCCATTAACCATACCTCCTCAGCGATAGCGCTGCTCAACCAGGAGCAGGCAGAGCTTCGCCATGCCATCCTAGACAACCGAGCAGCTATCGACTACCTCCTGTTGTTACATCATTTGGGTTGCGAATCTGTCCACAGCATGTGTTGCTTTAATCTCACAGACAACACCCGTAAAGTGCAGAGCCAGCTCACGGACCTCCACACCCTAGTCAAGAACATCAAGGAGGATTCTTCATGGGGGTGGTGGGATTCCTTGTGGTCATGGCTCCCATGGGGGTGGCTCCAGACAACGCTCAAGGTGATTGCGGGGGTGATAATACTGGGCATAGCAGGATGCTGTTTCATGCAATGTATTCCCTCGCTGCTATCGAGATGCCCCCCGTGGGGGGGACCCTGAAGCGTCGTTCCCGTACACCAGCTGATGCCCCTCTTGCGCAGGGTCGCCTGTCAGGTCCAGAAATAACAAAATAAGGGGAGATGCGGGTTCCGCGAGCACAATTGGCATAACTGTCCCTCACGGTGGTCACACCGGGCGAGGCAGACCCCTGGTCACTGACCTCGGTGAGCACAGAAATTGGGGAGCGGATTAATAATCATAGGGTTGATTCACCCACATCTGACCTGACCGGCGATTCCGCTGAGGGAAGCAAATCACTAAATTCCGTTACGTATTAGGCAATTACTCACTCGCACTTAAACCTAATCCTTGGTGCAAATAGTGGCCATATTTACCCTGGTGTAAGCCCCGAACAATGGATTTCCCCTGTCAGTGTTTGTCCTAGTTAATTAACTTCCCCAAGAGAGATTCCCCATTAACCTGGGTAAATGGGTGATGTGATTTTTCTGTCAGATGACGATTCTATCACACGCTGCCTTGAATTCCTATATATGCTGATGTTTTCCCCACAATAAACCACTGGTCTTCGCTCCATCTTGTCTCGTGTTGTTCCTTGACCAGTCTCCTCCGGGACCTCATGGCCGCCCCGCGGCCCCAATCCAACAATATAGATATCAAAGTCATGTGGCTGAAAAAAAAATACTGAGTTCAAAATGGCTGGGTCTCCTTCAAGAACAAACAGCCAATTACTCCCAACAAACCGAGTCAAAGGATTTGGGTTAAGCAATCAGTTTCCAAGTGGGAAATCAGAGGCCTATTCTGCTTGGTTAGCAAACAAAATTTGCAAGCAACTAAGTTAGTCCCGGTAACAAAACCTCTCCCCCCCCCCTCCACAGGACTAATAATAAGTTTGTGTCAGAAATTATTCAGTTGAAAGGATTTTTGCTGGAGGGACTCCGCTCAGGAGATGCCCGAATGAGGCTCCTTTTCATGTCCCTGAGATCTTTTTTCACCGAAGTGGTCCCTATTTATCTACTTGTAATTTCTTGCTTTCAAACTGCTAGGTTGGCAGGAGCTGGGACAAAAACGGGCGCTCAAACCATCATGCAGTACCCAGGTCTCAAACTGCTGACTATTTGTTAACTCTTTGCATGTTGCATTGTCATATCCCAGCCATAGCTGTCAAGTATCCCTTATTGGCCGGGAAAACCCCTTATTTTACCCTCTTTCCCGCTGTCATCCCTTATTAATTAGTCTGCAATGCCCTATTGCCACCATTGGATGGCAGCACAGGATAAGCATAGCTGTCAAGTAACCTGTATTTGCCAGGAAATTTCCCTTATTTCCAAATCCAAAACTTGACAGGTATGATCCCAACAAATACTGTAGTTTTGAAAAAGACAAAGTCCATATTCGCTATCATTTTAAAAGGAATGTAAATTAAACCTGTCGATACACACCTATTGTGTATGTAGAATACTACATACACCCCATGCTTGTCCTCCCAACAGCAATAATTCGGTCTATGAGTAACAGGCAGTTGCAGAGCAGTTAAGGTTGCCTGCCTGTATCTATCTCCTTGGCAATACAGTTGGTATTAGTATGGCTACTTTCAGATTGTTTCTTGCTTTTACACTTCTGTCCAAATATCCAGAAAGTCAGATTTATCCCCTAGGAAAGCCTCCAACAATTCAGGCATTCACGGAGACTCTACTTCATCTATTGCTACTGTAAAAAAAAAAGTGACTTTGCTATTACATAAGAACATAAGAACAGCCTTGCTGGAACAGGCCACAGTCCATCCAGTCCAGCATTCTGTCTCACACAGTGGCTCACCATTTCCTTCAGGGTATTCCCAAGCAGATGCCTTCACCTGCTTAGGATTCCCTGGAAATGGCATTGAGAGATATCCTGCCTATCTCTCCAACCCCGAGGTTGTCCTTAAGTATCCATAATTATAGCCATTGATACCCTTGTCCTCCATGAACTTGTCTAATCCTTTCTTAAAGCTGTCAAGACTGACAGCTGTCACCACTTCTTCTGGCAGGGAGTTCCATAGACCAGTAATCCTCTGGGTGAAAAAGTACTTTCTCTTATTTGTTTGAGAACTAGTACCCAAAAGTTTCATCGAGTGTCCCCTAGTTCTAGTGTTGTGCGATAGGGAAAACAGTTTTTCCTTATCTACTTTGTCCACACCGTGCATGATTTTATAAACTTCAATCAGGTCACCTCTTAGATGCCGTCATTCAAGAGTGAAAAGGCCCAACCGTTGCAGATGGTAAGGAAGGTGTTCCAGTCCCCTAATCATTCTGGTTGCCCTCCTCTGTACTTTCTCCAACTCCATAATATCCTTCTGGAGGTATGGTGACCAGAACTGTACACAGTATTCCAGATGGGGCCTCACCATAGATTTATAAAGAGGCAAAATGACACTTGCTGACTTATTTTCTATACCTTTCCTAATGATCCCTAACATTGAGTTTGCTTTTTTCACTGCTGAGGCACACTGGGTTGACACCTTCATTGAGCTGTCCACCAGGACACCAAGGTCCCTTTCCCGGTTTATCGCAGAGAGTTCAGACCCCATCAGTTTATAAATGTAATTGGGGTTTTTTGCCCCAACATGCATCACTCTGCACTTACTAATGTTGAAGCTCATTTGCCACTGTTTTGCCCACTCCCCCAGTGTCAAGAGATCCCTCTGGAGCTCCTCACAATCTCTCACAGTTTTTACTACCCTGTATAATTTAGTGTCATCAGCAAATTTGGCTACCTTGCTTTTTACTCCTACCTCTAGATCATTTATGAAGAGGTTGAAAAGCAGGGGTCCCAGTACTGAACCTTGGGGGACCCCACTCTTTACTTCCCTCCACTTGGAGAAGTGTCCATTTAGTGCTACCCTCTGTTTCCTGTCCCTTAGCCAGTTGCTGATCCAGGACAAGACCTGTCCCTTTATTCCATGACTGGTAAGTTTATTCAAGAGCCTTTGGTGTGGGACCTTGTCAAAAGCCTTCTGAAAGTCCAGATAAACAATGTCAACTGGATCCCCCTTATCCACATGCTTGTTGACACTCTCAAAAAAATCCAACAGATTAGTGAGGCATGATTTGCCCTTGTAAAAGCCATGTTGGCTCTCCTTTAGCAGCGCCTTCTCTTCTATGTGCCTATTAATTCTATCTTTTAGGATGGTTTCCATCACTTTACCTGGGACACATGTCAAACTGACAGGCCGGTAATTTCCTGGATCACCCCTGGATCCTTTTTTGAAAATTGGTGTTACATTCGCTACCTTCCAGTCATCAGGCACAAAGCCTGATTTGAGGGAAAGATTATATATTTTGGCTAGGAGATCAGCAATTTCATCTTTAAGTTCCCTGAGAACTCGTGGATGGATGCCATCTGGTCCTGGTGATTTGTTAGTGTTTAGCTTAACAAGACATGCAAGGACCTCCTCCCTGGTTATTTCTATCTGGCTTAATTCTTCGGTTTCCCTCCCTACGAAGATAGGCTCTGTTTTGGGCATGTGGTCTCTGTCTTCTTCAGTGAATATTGCTGAGGCTGAAACTACAATCGGCAAAGTCTGCTTAGTTGTGAGATAACAGAAAGGGAAGATATGTTGTTAGAATAACCCCCCAAATATTAAAAAAAAGCATGTGAATTTAGAGCAACACTTCCAAAGATCAGTTTATCTAGTATTTATTTTATTTAGACATTATAGCTCACCCTATATCACAGGATCTCAGGGTGAGTTACAGAACTGTATAAAACAATTTAAAACATATTTAAAACAATTTAAAATTGATCAACACAAAATAAAAACATTCAAAACAATGACCTAAAATTCATGCAAGACACAATCCTCAGCCACCATAAGCTCTAATAAATAAATATGTCTTGATTTGGCAATTAAATGATGAAAGTGTTGGCACAACCCCCACCAAAGGGGGTGGTATTCCACAGTTGGGGTGCTACAGTGGAAGATGGTGGGACACAGAAGCGAACCTCCTCAGCAGATCTTAGTGATCAGGCAGGTTTATATAGGGCCGTGATGGTGAACCTTGGCACTCCAGATGTTCTTGGACTTCAATTCCCAGAAGCCCAAGCCCCCGTGAATCCACATGAATGAGTTTGCTGCGATCCATCCGACCTACGCCGCGCCGCCCTTGTCACTCCTGGAAGTGGAGGTAAAACACGCCGGATGAATTGCAGCAAACCCATTCGTGTGGATTCACGGGGGCTTGGGCTTCTGGGAATTGAAGTCCAAGAAATCTGAAGTGCCAAGGTTCACCATCATGGATATAGGGAAAGCTACTCTTAGAAATATCCAGGTCCCAAGCCCTTTAGGGCTTTGTAAGTCATCATCGAGACCTTGAACTCAGACTGGAAGTGTATTGGCAGTCAATGCAAATCCTTCAAGACTGGTGTCATGTGAGTTCTGATGGATGTTGCTTTAACAGTATAGCTTTTGTATACTGCATTTACTGCAGCATCCATGTCTTCTTCAAGGGTAGTCCCCCACAGAGTGTATTGCAGTAGTCCAACCAAGAGGTTAAAAGGGCACAGACTACTTTGGCCAAATTATCACTGTCCAGATGGACCAGTCGAAGCTAGCTCCAGGCACAGAGCTTATGTAAGTCTCCAATGACAAAGACAAATCTAGGAATAGCCTCAAATTATGCACTGTCTCCTTCAGAGGGAATGTGATTCCATCCAGAACAAGTATCTTGCCAAACTCCCAGACCCAGGAACCACCAACTTATTGGGTCTCAGCTTCAGTTTGTTGGCCCTCATCCAGACTATTACAGCCTCCAGGCACTGGTCCAGCACCTGCACAGCCCCAGGTGACCCTGATGATAAGTAGAACTGAGTGACGTATTGATAGCATCCAACTCCAGAAAGTTCCTGTTGACCTCTCCTGTTGGCTTCATATAGATATTCAATATTATGTGAGACAGAAAGGAACCCTATAATTTAATAGCCATTGGGCAGAGCGGAATTATTCCAATGCAACTCTATGGAAATGGTTCCCAAAGAACCATTGCCTCCTACTCCTATTTCACAGAACCTGCCCAAGAGGATGCCATGATCAATGGTATCAAAAGCCACTGAGAGGTCCAGGAGAATTAACAGGGCTGTGCTCCCACTGTTTTTAGCCTAGATTAAAGTGTGTCCTCAGTCAGGGCAACTAAGGCCACTTCAGTACCGAATCCTGGCCTGAAGCCAGAATGAAATGTGTTCTGATAATAGTTTCATCCAAGAATGTCTGAAGCTGGCCAGACCCCACATACTCAAGCACTTTGCCCAAAAAAGGGGGATGTCCTCGGAAGAACTGTTCCCAGGAGTTAAGAACAGGAAGACTTTTCCCATAATAACAATAGCTATTAGGCTTATATACCACCCGATAGTGCTTTTTAGTGCACTCTTTAGGCCGTTCACAAGTTAATTAGTATTTTGCCCCCACCATGCTGGGTACTCATTTTACCAACCTTGGAAAGATGGAAGGCTGAGTCAACCTTGAACCCTGGTCAGGATTGGACTCACAATCTTCTGGCTGTGTGACCCCAAAATTAGCTAATATGAATTATTAAACCCTTTCCCCTTATCAAAATAAGCATGCAGTTAATGAAGCTTGTATAATAATTTTAAGAAATTATCTGTGCTAATCTATAGTGCGGCCTGGAGAAAGTCATTTTATGAAAAGATAGTTACACAAAAAGTCCGGTGTCATTTATCTAAGTGGAGTAGACTTGTGTGACTGTGCATTTCTGGGCTCCATTTGGGACATGAGCTGTGCTCTGTCACCTGGGGATTTTTTGAGTATTGTAGTGCTAAATGATTTACTATATTTTGTTGTTGTTTTCCATAAGGTTTTACCTATATTAACATGTCCATTGTGTATACAAGCTGATTCTTATTACTATTGATGTGGCTCTATATTGCTATTTTGTATTTTGTGGTTACTGTAATGTAATTTGTGATTGATTTTTTGTATTGAACCTGCTTGTACATTTATTGTATTTACATGTTGTAAGCCGCTTTGAGTGGCACTTGTGTCAGGAAAGCGGGATAGAAATTAAACGTAATAATAATAATAGTAATGCCAAGATAAAAATATGGAATGCCTCCGCCCTTACGCCCCACCTGGGCTAAGAACACATGTGTGTAGTTTGTCAAAAAGTATATAAATCTGGTTGAATTGTTAATTAGGGTCCTTGAATCTGCATGGATTCAAGCGTCCATATATGCATATATTCAGTGGTGGGCATCAGCAGGCTCGCACCAGTTCACCAGAACCGGTAGCAGAAATTCTAGCTGGCCCCGCCCATCCAAGTTTTGAAATAAAGTAGTCCTAATTCGAGTGCAACACAGGGATTTTTCCCTGGCCACGCCCACCATACCATGCCCACAGTGTGGTTGTAAATTTTTTTGGACTCCACCACTGCATATATTATGTTAGAATTGATCTTGTTGATAAAATGTCTTTTTCCTTCAAAAGTTCTTTGGCTGTTATGAACTAATCACTTTTTAAAGAGTTTTCAGGTGACAGCTGCAGTACAACAGTTTAACCACTGGACCACCAGTGAAGAAGAAGAAAGTAGTGAAGAAGAAGAAAGTAGTTGTCACATACCTGTGAGTCCAGAGAGATCTTCTTCAGGAGAGGGTGCACTACTTCCTCTTTCAATTAATGCTAATTAACTTGTGAACTGCCCAGAGAAAGCACTATTGGGGGAGGGGGGTATATAAGTGTGATTGCTTTGCCTTGCTTCAAAGTAGGAGGCATCATCTCCTGCTGTAATGTGGCACTCACCACTTCCAGAATCGACCCAGTCAATCCAGCCTGCTAGATCTTATCAACCATAATAGGCAAAGGCCAAGCATACATGTGGTGGTTTCGACCCATTCAAGAGACTAGTCCACCTCATGAAGTCACAACAACTGAAATTGATCCTGGAATAAACTGACTCAGTGGCACACTGAATGCCTCCTTAGACACTGTAATATTTACGGAAACATGTTCCAACAGAATCTGTCTCCTTGAAGCCCCTGGCAAATTTATCACCGCAAATGACTGAGGGTTCCACCACTAGCCTTTGCATACCTGTCAAGTTTTAGATTTGAAAATAAGGGAAATTTTGGCCACACCCCTCTGTGGGTGTGGCAAAATCTGTGGGCATGGCCAAATATAGCCATGTGACTTGCTGGGCTCCAGTCATGCCTGCCACATGGCCATGAAAATGTCTGCAAACACAGACAGCACTGGCTCTTTGGCTGTAAATGGAGATGAGCACTGCACCCTAGAGTTGGATGCGACTGGCAGATTTTACTTTCTTAGGATCAAAGATCGCTGCAGATGGTGATTGCAGCCATGAAATAAAAAAGGCGACTGATGCTTGGGAAACAAGCTATGAGAAACCTGGGGAACATAGTGAAAAGTAGAGGCATCACCTTGCAAACAAAAAATTGCATAGTCAAAGCAATGGTATTCCCAGTGGTAAAGTATGGGTGTGAGAGCTGGACCATTAGGAAAGCTGAGCGCAGAAAAATAGATGCCTTTGAAATGTGGTGTTAGAAATAGGTCAATCCTAGAAGAAATCAACCATGACTGCTCATTAAAGGTCAAATAGTAAAGATGACGCTAAAGTACTTTGGACATCAAATGAGAAGAGAGGATTCACTTGAGAAGGCCTTGATGCTGGGAAAGGTGGAGGACAAAAGAAGGGGGTGGCCAAAAATAAGATAGCTAGATGGTATTGTAGATGCAATGGCACAAAGCTGTGTGGGCCAAAGAACCCTTTCCCCATCTTCTTGTGGGACTTTTGTTTTGTTTTCTTTCTTGTTTACTCATTTTTAATTATTATTTTTCCTGGGAAGCAAAGTGCAGCTCCCTATGGTTACCAACTGCTTGTAAGCTGTTTGGCTTTAATGAACTAGCCCTGCATATGGCTAGACACACACACACCCATTAGAGTGGAGGAGCAAGGGATTAATTCCCCCAAATTAACCAATCTATTTGTTCCTCACTGCAACCAATTGAAGCACCAACACCTGAGAATGTCGGATCCAGCTTAAGGAAGGGAATTAGTAAAGAAGTAAAAAGCAACCTCTGTAGTTTCCAAGCCTCCCAGCAGCTGAGGAGTTAATCTCCCTCCAGATGGTTTGTTAGATGGTGGGGTGCTCTCTCTCTCTCCACAGATGGTTTGTTAGACGGTGGGGTGCTCTCTCTCTCTCTCTCTCTCTCATATAGTGATCAAGCAACATCCCCCCCCCTCCCAAGTTAACTCTAGAACAGAAACAAAAGCCTCCAGCAAAGAGGCAGGGCATAAACAGCTCAATAAACCATGAGAGTGAGAGAGAAGTCTCTAACCCAGACCAAGAGCTGATTTGTCCCTGCATATATGAAATATTGCTCACCTAGAGTAGACTCCCGTCCCATGGTGGCTCCGACCAGCAGCAGCAAAAATGGAGCCTCCATGACCATGTGGCAGGGAAATGGAAGAGAAACTTCAGGGCCGGCCCCCACCACCTTCTTTCTCCCCTTCCACAAGCGAAAAGCCACACAGCGGCCTCTGGTGGCAGGAAAAACATACTGCAGCTTCACCTGTGAGGGTTCTGTTCAGGATTTTTTTTTAAGGGATATTACGGGGAAATTAATAAAACGGGAGGGGGCGGGAAGAGGGGTAAAAATAAGGGGTTTTCCTGGGAAAACGGGATACTTGACAGGTATGAGCCTTTGTGAGCGTAATTGCAGCAAGCTCTTTACCACTCAGAACAATTCTATTGGGCTGCAGGTGACGAAGAAGTCAGGAAGGGCAAAACCTTTCCCCCCTTTAAACTGCAACATAACATGGACAGGTTTTTTTTTAAAAAAAGTTTTATTACTAAAACAATACAAAAGGAAAATCAATATATAATACCAATACAAATTTAACTACAATATAAATATATTTGTGCACCCATCACCAGTGGTGGGATTCAAAAATTTTACTACCTATTCTGTGGGTGTGGTATGGTTGGCATGGCCAGGGGGGAAGCCCTGCATTGCATCCGAATTAGGACTACTTTATTTCAAAACTTGGATGGGCAGGGCCAGCCAGAATTTCTGCTACCGGTTCTGGAAAACTGGTGCGAACCTGCTGAATCCCACCACTGCCCATCACCCTTCCAAATTGTTCATTGAATCCACATAGTTCAATTCGCCTCCTATTTCCAAAAACTGTATTTTTTATACCTGGTTTCATACCTTTTCTCTTAACCAATACATAATCCATGAACTCACCCCAAATATCTTTAAAACATCCATAATGCTAAAATCTGAAACTCTAAAATCCAAAATCTAAGATGGTGGTCATTCTCATGTCATATATATAAGCAGCCAGGAGTTTGGGTGTGGGCAAACTGCTAACTCAGGGTGAGCAAAGCCCACCCTGGACACTCCCTGGCTACGGCCCTGATCCCGTAGTTATTTCAAGTCTAAAATTTGAGTATGTTTTCCAATTTTTGGCTATCAATAATCTCGCCACTGTTACCAAAATGCAAATTAGACTCTTTTTATTTTTGTCCCTTATTATCCTTCCCAGATCAATTAACAAAGGCATAGTTGATAGCAGTATAGGATTTCCACTTGAGGGAAATGGATTAGTAAGATTCTGACCTTTTATTTTAAAGTGGGGGGGGGGGAGAGAAAGCTAGATTTTTCTACACTAAGAAAAAATGGAAACCAGGTACAGTATATGAAATATTTATTTATTTATTTATTGTTTGTTTGTTTGTTAACTACAATTCCACAACATACCTCACAAATACTCCACAGATACAGTGATACCTCATACAACGTCCAAACTTGGTTCCACAAGTTTGGACTTTATACGGATTTGGACTTTGTATGAGGCATGCAAAATCCTAGCTGTGATGCCTCATACAATGTCCAAATCCTTGCTGCGATGCCTCGTACGTCATTTCCATAGAGATACATTGTACTGTAACAGCACAGACTTCAGGGAAAAGTCAAGGAAACAGACAGGAAACTGACAAAACTTTAAGAAATCATTGTCTAAAGGCTAAATACATTACAAAAACATATCAAATAACCCTGATTTTAGGAGACAAACCATCCTGGCAGTGACTTTGTATGAGGCAACTTTTTTCAAGGAATTAGGCGATGTTGTATGAATTCAATGTTGTACGAAACGGACTTTGTATGAGGCATTAATGTATAGCCAAATGGGGTGGGGAAATATTTCTCATTTCTGGAACACAAGGTTTGGTTTCAAAGGGATGGTAGTGTCATACAGGCCCCAAAGGAAAGTAAACTATGGTAACCAAACATGGGAAGTCTCATCTAGAAGTAACTTCTGTACCATGCCAAAGCTCCTGTACACCACTAAATAGATATAAGGTTGCCAATTTGTTGAGCTTTGTCTTGAACTGCAGTTTGCCACACAGTCATTTGCAAAGGATCATATCTGTCCCCCTGCCCCACTGTGAAACATTTTGCCCTTTTCATTTTAGTTCAGGAGTTCTCAACCTTTTTAATTCTGGGGTCAGGTCACACTCCCTCAGACAGCTTTGGGGGCCAGACAGCCATTTTGCCCTTCTTCCACCACATGGCACTTCCAGGTGTGGTGGAGGCGGGGGGGGGGGGGCACATGAAATGGTGCCACAGGCTGCAAGATGAGAATGCCTGTTTTAGTTATTAGCACAAGAGCAGATAAGAAGAAACAAAGGAATGTGTCTTTTTTCTGAGTTGGACTTTGTGAAGTCAACACAGAGACTGGTGACACTGGCTGTCAGGCATTTCAGGCAGGAGTTTTGCCAGCTGTAGCTAGAAATGCAAGGGACTGGACTTGGGACCTGTATATGGACCATGTGGCCCTTTACCATGTTGCGAAAAACATCCCTCTAACAGGAGGTCAGGTTCTTTGAGAGGTGGAACACTGTTCTTTGAACAGCCATTTAAGCAGAGGATGGGTGGCCATTTATCAGAGACATTGTACAGTAATGCCTTGGATAACAAATGCATCAGATAGCAATGCATTTTGGGGGGGGGGAAATTGCATCGTATAACACTATTTTAGCATTATTCGATGCATCCACGTGTGGCCCTACAGGAAGGTAAGTGGCCAAACACCTGGCCGCTTCCCTTTCCGGAAAGCCAGTGGGTGAAAGGCAGCCAGTGTACGGGACCTTCTGCCTTGCCTTCTCTGGAAGGCAGTGGCCGAACGGGCTCTCCGTTTGTCCGCTGCCTTTCACTTGGCCAGTTCCCTTCCCGGAGGGCCGGAGGGTGAGTGCAGAGACACCCTCCAGCCCTCCGGGAAGGGAACCATCCAGGCGCTTGGCCGGTTCCCTTCCCGGAGGGCCACAGGGTTCTCTGCACTCACCCGCCAGCCTTCCAGGAAGGGAAGCAGCCAGGCTCACTTTTTTAAGCATTATCCGATGCATGCATCAGATAACACTAAAAATTGTATAACACTAAGCCTTGTGGAACCATGTTTTAGCATTATCCAAGGTATTACTGTACCTGCATCCCACATGGCAGATCTTGGATCGAGCAGTAGGGTTGTCTAAATGATGCCCAAAGACCTCGCCATCAGAGATGAATGTGTCAATGTGAGGATGGCTCAAGGGCACATATTCCTGAGGTGCATGGGTCAAGTCAAGCAGGGGTGGTGTGCTTGGTCCGGTGTGACAAACCCCTTATGAACTGTTTGGAAAATTCCATCCTTGCCTAATCCCTGGGGTTTCTGAAAAGACTGTGACATTTCAGAAAAAGATCCAAACAGGAAAGAATTAGGAAGAGAAATGCCTTCTTTCTGTGCCAGGAGTAAGCAAGCAGGAACGCTGGGCGGCAGTTGAGGGGGGCCACCCCCATTTCCCCTCCCAGCCCCCGCTGCCTCTTTCTAAACAAGCCAAGGAGGCTTACTTGCAAGATTAACAGGGAACACGGCAAAAAACTATCACAGAGTTCCTTTTGTAATGGGAATGGGATTAAGGCATCAAGTGACCGGTTGTAGCAGCTCCCAAGTGGGTTTCAGGCTTCTTAGAGCACCGTGTCACTGTCAGGTTCAATCACTCACAAGCCACAGAGGTGGGACGAGGTGGAGTGTGCCGACAAAGGACCACACCAAGACACATGCGTGGCCAAACTTCTCCAGTCCCAGGTGGAGCGCCAGAGCCAGCTTCTGTAAGTAGCTCCGCAAGCCATGCTGCCTTTATCCGACATGCTAGGCTTCTTTTTAACTATTTAGACATCTTCTATTTCCAGTTGTTTTGTAGCTGGGCAACTTGACTTGCAGAGGTGTGTGTGTGGAGTGCTACTAATGTGGAGGTTCAACTACCATTGTGAGAAGTATGATTCAACAAACAAACAAACAAACAAACAGTGCTGATTCTAAATAATGGCTGGGCTGGAGGTATACTGGATTCCTAGGAAGATCTCCGAGTGATTTACTGTAAATTGGCAAGCACTCCCAGTTATTGAACAATATACAGCTGACATGAAGAAAGCCTGGAATAACTAACTCCAGCAGGATTCTATGCACGGGTTCCTAGAGTTGTTCCAGTGCTTAAAATTATTTTCCTGGACTCAGTCTTCTTTAATTCTTAACATATTTATTTTGCTCCAGTCTTCGGCAACAATTGTTCTACCTTTTAGGCAGGTGTAAAGTCCTGCCTTCTTTTTCAGATGGTCACAACTATGTTAGGATGGTATTGGAAAATGCGTAGATTGCCAGTCTTGAGCTTTCATTAGGGCCTAGCAATATTTAAAAGTCTCCCACCACCACCATGTTCCAAATCTAGTCATCTATTGTATTATAACATCTGTAAGGGATGCTAACTATATACGCTGTTTCACAAGATCACAGTCTGTCACACCAGGTTGATGAATGTGAAATAACAGCCCCTGTAGTCCCATAGATTATCTTTGCCACTCCATGCAGAGGCAGCCATGCACTGTAAAATGGGAAAACTCCCTTTTGACCAGATGGCTCATGTTTACTCAATGGAAGGGGTCTTGCTCCTGAATCAGACTGCAGATGCATCTTGGCCAGTCCAATAAAACAAAAGCATGCTTAAATTTTGTTGAAAGGAGCCTGGTTCATACTATGTGCCGATGGGCATGGATCTTTCTTAATGGCACACGTTGGCAAGTCTGTCACTCATCCATCCTATTATCTAGCATTTGAACTACAGAAGCATTAGCCTCTGAACCACAGTGAGATGTTATGCAAGAGGAAAGTAGGCATCTCTTTACAACCATATATTAGGAGAAGGTCTGTCTATCTACAGCAGGGGTTCTCAACCTACTGCCTGCAGTGTCAGATAATCTGGCCACTGCCCTCATTCCAGTTGCCACCAT